>CM054114.1:142214948-142814948 GCA_028673005.1 Tanypteryx hageni
AAGTGGGAGGGTGAGAGAGGAATGGGAAGGTGAGAGAGGAATGGGAGGGAGAGAGAGGAGCGGGAGGGAGGGAGAAGAGCGGGGGGGAGGGAGAGGAGCGTGGGGAGGGAGAGGAGTGGGGGGGAGGTAGAGGAGTGGGAGGGAGAGAGAAGAGTGAGAGGGAGAGAGAGGCGTGGGAGGGAGAGAGAGGAGCGGGGGGGGAGGGAGAGGAGTGGGAGGGAGGAAGAGGAGTGGGAGGGAGGGAGAGGAGTGGGAGGGAGAGAGAGGAGTGTGGGGGAGAGAGAGGAGAGGGAGGGAGATGGGGAGGAAAGGCCACCAAGTGACGTTATCCCTGTTCCCAATCCACTCTCCACTCCTTTCGCATTTTCGCTCCTCGCATCGTGCCTGCCTTTTGATCCTTATTACGTCGAACTCGCCAGAATTTTCGTCTCTGGTGACTGTTTTATCACGCGCGTGCCGGACCGCGCGTGGAGGAGGTGTCGCGTGCGCGATGCACGGCCGTGCTCTTAATTTAATCGCCGTCGATTTATCGGAGCAAATAACTCCTCGTGCTCTGCTGTAGGAATCGCCCGATCAGTGAACGAGACTTCGGATCGCTTCGGCGAGGGTTGATGTATGCGCGTGGCAGACAAAGGATTTATTCGCGGATAGGAGGCGGTCGTACTATCGGCGAACGGGTTGTCATTTTCGCCACGCGATATAAAATATATGAAATATTAATTAATTATATTAACCATAAACCCACACAACGCTCAGCCACTGGTTATAGATTTCTGAAGCCATTGAATCATAAAATAAGGTTTTTAAATCATGCATATTTGCACATTATGGCCAGAAAATAAATGTAATCATTGATTAAAGATTTGCGCGGTGCCAAATTTATCGAGGAAACAAAATAAAATCCGATATGTTAATGCATTCAGCATAATTAGAAATAAACAGACCAAAACCAACATAAGAAATAATATGGAATTCGAAGGATTTTATTGATTATATTAGATGAATTATCTGGTTTAAAACGGGCTTTGTAATCAAGCAATATAAAAAACAAATTAGACCTTTTTGTTATAAAATTGTAGTATAGCAATCCTACCAAATTTGGTTGAATTGGCAGAAGAATTGGCTGAGATATTGAGCTTCACGGACAGAATGGCGAAGTGGCCAAGAGAATAAGCGTTTTATAGTCAAGTGATTAAATTAAAAAGTGGGATTTTTTAATAATGTATTTAAAGCAGTTTTTCTACACTTCAGCTGCATAAATATGATTATTTATCCACAAAATCAGAATAAAAATACCTCCTTGAGAGCATCAATCCGCCAGGACTTCGACCGATTCGCGGGTGGTGTCCGCGTCGGACATCGCCCGTGTAGATGGCGCTTTCGACTTCTTCGTTAGCGTCACCTTTTGATCGTCCTCGCGACCGTTTCTTTGTTTTTTGAATGTGTAATATATTATTAATCTCGAATTTATTCTGTCTTGGAGTGAGTTATCCTAAGTTGATGTGCTAATTTCAACGTTGTCTATCATTTGGAAATGACGCCGGCATCAGTGGCATTCATTCGATATCATTCCAGTCGTAGTCCCTCGAACCGAGCAATGTAGATATCTCCCTCAGAGAAACGCGTTACACACCGTGAAAGGAAAATGCAAGAGTCGGTCGCCAGTGCGTCTTCTGTAGAAAAGCCCAGATTAAACCTACAACCTTGCCTTAGGCAAACAAATTTATCTGCCTCCCACTCCCCAAGAACGTGTTTTAAGCAAATATATTTTTCTAAATGTAGTTTCAAACATTTTCGGTGGTACATATTTTATTGCTATTGTTACTTGAACAAATCTTCATAATTTTGTAGCACGACTAAATTCCACCATAATAGCTGTCTGATGAAAATTTACAAAATAAATTTAGTGTTTAAAGTGAACGAAACAAATCAACAAAAATAATTTTGGGTAATTGTTTATATATCTCTAATTTTGCAGTACATAAACAATGAAACTATACAAATAACAGGTAGAAATAGAACAAACAGACATAATTGTACTTTTCTTGACTTCTTCTCAGCAAATGTATCGATAATGTCTTCTTAATCAATATTGTTGAATATTTCTTGCTCAGTGCCTAAAAGTGCTTTTTAAAGTTTAATATATAAAAATAAAAAAACCGATCGAGCTCGTGAATGGGCCCCTCCCTTAATTGTGGGCCCCCAACATAGGCGATAAAACGGCCCTGTCCGTAGATGCGTCATTGCAATGCTAATCCGCTCATCATCGCGATATCTTAGAGATATGATTCGGAACGATGAAATATTTGGATGTATCCGAAGTGTTTTGGTGTGTGTGTGTGTGTGGAAGGGGAGGGGGAGTTTACGAAAAGCAATTGCACCTCATCCTCCATTCGGCTGCAATTCACATTCACTGCTTCTCAGCCGCACACTCACCCGCTGCAAAGGCATAAGCGGAAGCGTTTTGAAGGGAAGTGATGGATGCTCTAAGATAGCGAAGTGGAGGCAAAAAGGGGATATTAATTTAAAGCGGGGAGATGCGATGCGGCGGGCTGCCTCGCGTAACTATGAAACTGTGCGAGCGGCAGCAGCTGCGGAGTCTGGAGGGGAAGGGGGGAAGGGGAGGGGGAGGGGTGGGGATGAAGGGGGCGGAGGGAGATGGAGGGGAGGAATTGGCAGAAGGGAAGACTGGGGGTTGCCAGGCGTCCCGTGTATACGGAATTTTCCCGCATTTCATTGCTTTGTCCCATTGTCCCGGAAAGGTCTTTCGGGACGAATAAATGTCAAGAATTTTTAAAATTTAACTATAAATGTTCTTTTTTCATTAATTTTCCTATTTTAAATTCCAATATAAAATTCCCAAATAAAAACTAACGATTATTATTTGTTGTTTTTTTTCTCCCCTTCCAAAATTGTTCCATATTTTGAAACCAAAGATTTATTTTGCAATATATACATATACAACTTTATCTAGTGTTTATCTTAATTTATCAATAATAAAAATAAACGTTATTTATAGTTCTCACACTCATGACTAATTTTTTCGGTTATTTTACGTATCCTGTATTTGTCCCGTATTTTTATGGAGAATTTCTTTGTCCCGTATCCACAAAACCAAAATCTGGTAACCCTAGGTAAGGTGCGAGCACCTGCTGGACCAGTGGTGAGCAGCCTTTTCTGAATGGCCGGCCGCATTGGTAGTTGCGAATACTTTGGCAGGCCGCATTCCAGCTTGTCAATGCTTCGGCGGGCCCGGATTAGACTTTGAATGGGACGTTAACTGTATAGTCTGAGGTATCATATCAATGAAAATCAAGTCTACGTTAAGTTTTTATGGTGAACATTTCAATCTCAAGTGTTTTATTTTTCACTTTTTATTCATAGCTTGGCGGGCCGCATAAAACGCTCCCAAGGGCCGCATGTGGTCCGCGGGCCGTAGGTTGCTCATCACTGTCCTGAATCCATATTGGAGTGGGAGGCGACAGGAGAGGATGCGGAGTCTTTATAGTATCGCATATCGCTGTGAGGCGAGACATACGAAGAGCTGGGTCAGTCACATACAAGAATGAAAAAAAATTATTTAGAATCCGTCCTGAAATGTGTAAAGCCTTTTAAATAAATGATTGCTGAAATAAACAGAGTAGTGTATTAGCAAAGGACCAATATTTATCTGTAGAAGTATTTGTTTGTGAAAATGATACCATGTGATTTGATATGTTGTCGTTAAAATTATTGAATTTTCCTTTCGTAGATCAATATAACAATCACTATGACATCATTTATTAACGTATTCTACTTAGAATTTTATTGTGCATTGTATACAAACTTATATAGCACTCATAGTTATGGTGTATTAAAGTGAACTTGATTTTGAAGTCAAGAGCTCTTCAGTATACACGTGTTCAGTGTGTAAGACTTATCTGTAATACTTAGTGAACCAGTAGGTAGAAAATGAATGATGCAGCACTGTCTATGATTTCACCTGTACCAATATCAAAATTTATGACGCACAGAAGCTTAACTTATGTTGCAGAATATATTTACACAGGGCCAGGACAAGACATTTTTCGCCCTAGGTAAGGCTTGAAATTTACGCCCCTCACCTAATGAGAGTAGGCGGTACCCAATTATATCTCCCAAAACTAGTTTATTTACAATATATTGGTAAAATAAAATATATAAAATTTATTTTATAACATAAAACGTTACACTTAAAATCTTAAATTGTAATTTGTCGCCCCCCCCCCCCCCCCCCGCCCCAAACTGTGGTACGCACTAGGCGGGTTCCTCACTTGGCTAGCCTATCTCTCGCCTCTGTATGTGTTTGTGTGCGTGCGAGAGGTGGCATGGACATTAGGCTTACTTTGGGAATCGTGGTAGTGGCAGGGTGTGTTCGGATGGGGGAATGGAAGTGTGGAGAGAGGGAGGGAGAAGGAAGGAGGGAGAGAGAGGGAGAATGGGAGAGAGGATGGGAGAAAAGAGAGCGATTATTCTCCTTTTAGAGATGAATGGTTTCCGAAGAAGGAGGAAGCGGCGTGGAGGTGATTGGAGAGAGAGCATTGGTGGATTAGTGAATGGGGAAGAGGGAGGAGGTAGACTGGATGATTGGATACCGGAAAATTGTTGGCAGCGGGTGATACTCTTCCATCATTGCGTGGGCGTTATTGAGCCTAGAAGACACACACACACAGACACTGCGAGGGCTGGGAGGAATAAGGGTTTATTGGGACTATAGGGAATAAGAAAGAGAGAGAGAGGATTGGGGAGGGGCAGAAGATGGGAAGAGAATGAGGGAGGGAGAGGGTGGAGGGAGGGGGATGGTGGAGGGAGGGAGAGGGTGGAGGGAGGGAGAGGGTGGAGGTTTGGTTGCAGGGGAAGAGAAGCTATTGAATCAGAGAGAAAAACAGTTTTTTTCTGCGAGGAGTTAAAGCTATTTATTGATATTTTTTCAGGAAATGTTTGCCGAAACAAGGAAAAATAAAACAAATGCTTCCAGAAGATGAAAATTTTATTTGGGGCGTCATTGGAAATAGTTAAATAGTTATGACAAAGTTTGCAATTCAGTCTTTTGTAATCTTTGTCGAGTGAACATTTTCTGGATAAAAAACCTATTTACTATACTTTCATTTCAACTGAGGTTTATTTCTTTTCTTCTTCTTCAATTACTGACATTGTCTATATGTAGTCCAAAATCTTCTTACTATACTTTAGTTTTTTTACTGATGAACTTGAAGGTTTGTTGATAAAATTTGTATCATGTTAATCAAGATATTTTATTAATTCGTAATGCCGAACACAATTCAGAAAGTTGTGATATTTTTTCACAGTAAGAAAATTATTCTGTAGCGCAGAGAAAAAATCTACGTACAACAGCGTCAAAAAACAATAAAAAGAGTTAAAATTGTTTCGTACACCGTCTCTGGCAGTTCGTTCTGCGAAATGCTCTCTGACGCACACCGGCGCTGCCCTATTTCGCGGATACAGTAATAGAGCCAGTAAGAACCGCAAAACGGTGAGCGTTAGCCATCAATTGGCAAATCGCAATCTGACCACAGAAGGAAAAATGCTGATGAAGCGACCGGAAAGTGAGAAGTGGAGGATAATAACGGAGAAGAGGAGGGTAGGGAGGAAGAGGAGGAGGGAGGGGACACTGCTGAAGGGGGAGTGGAGGGGACGAGGGTCGCAAGTGCGGTTGGGTTTGCGGTTCGCGGAATGGGATGAGTGCGAAAGCGTCTCTACTCCTTCCCTCGGAAAGCGATTCTTTGCGGCTTGCCCACAGCGGTCTTCTTTCCCATTGGTGGGAGGGTAGGAGGAGGGGAGGTAAGGGGGGCGTAAGAGGGGAGGTAAGATCAGAGTAGGAGGGGAGGTAAGGGGCAAGAGGTGGCAAGGGTCGCTGGCTGCGTGGTTTTCAATTACGTTTTTTGATTGATTTTCTCCGCTCGCCTCGGACGTAGCCGGAAGATAATTGAAGCGTTGATTAGGGAGGCGGTAACCTGTGTCGTCAGAGTGACGAAGGAGGAGTCGAGGATGCGAACGGAGGAGTGAGAGATATGGAGAGGGCAAATGAGGAAATAAAAGTCGATTGCGCGCGCATACGAGATTTCGGCTTCATATATTTTTTTCACCTTTTCGGGGGAATTCACTCCCCCTTCGCGAATCGCGAGTCATCTGTGGAAACATTAACAATTTTCGATCTTCATCAAAACTACAAGATCGCTGAAGGTTTATTTCTTTCTGAAAATCTTGAACTTTAGTTTTTCTCCTAGTCCGAAATTTTTGTCAGAATTTGTCTTACAACAGCTCGTGATTGTACGGAAATCGATAATCACGACGTCATCGCTCATTAAATCCTTATTTTGCTATTTTTACAAGTAATCTTTCATACAGGTAGATCACATATATAGCAGATTTCTCTTCTCGGCACAAACGTATGTTAGAAAAATAGTTCGATTGCGTCAGATTCACTAAGATCGTTAACCTAAAAAATTATTCCATGATACCATTTTCCGCAAAATTGTTACGGTTCACGGGCGTCTTACCACTTCAGAGTCCGCCTCAGAAAATTGACAGCGGTCTATAAAGCAATTTCGAAGTCGGTTCTCTAAGGTGAGAGTCCGAATAGAGAGCGAAATCGCCCCCTCGTATCACAGGACATCTTTGCGATATCTTTCGTTGTAGACCAGTGGTTCTTAACCTTTTTCGTCTCGCGCTCCCCTTATAGTCTTCTAAAACTCCCACGCCCCTCTCCTTGACCCTGAAAAGTTTCTTTTGTGTTTTTAAGGTAATTTATCAAAACCTTATTAGTAATATTGATTAATAAAAAACCTTGTAATTTTCCACTATGTTATATATTAAGACACGACCTAGGTTTCGACGCTTAGCGTCATCATGGAATTATTCCACCACATCACGCCTTCAACGGTTGAATTAATTATTAGTAATATTAACCAATTTTGATAACATAGATTTCTATCTACTTACTTAAGCGCGTGAGCTGAGTTGTTTATTTAGTGAATTTGAATGTTTCATTGTAGTTTCGACGCCCAACTCAGTACATCTGACAATCTAGCGTCATTTTTGGGGTCCGCAATAAGTTGTCATTGCCTAAAATAATCCGTGTAGTTTTTCATGTATTACTTCTATGTGTAATAATTCTATTCGTCTGCACTACATCTGTTTTGGAGGTGTCAATTTGGCAGAGCATTTGGATACATCAGTACAAGACTTTTATAATCTAAACGACAGCAAAATAAATGAAGAAAATATTAAAGCGGGTAAATTGGACGGCGTTAGAAACATATAAGAGATGGAATTTGAGGCAAAACTGATTTTGGTTAAAAATTCTTCGTGTCTCTCCCCTGGAATCCTCATACGCTCCCCTAGGGAGGCGCGCCCCATAGGTTAAGAACCACTGTTGTAGACGCTACGCCATTTGAAACGGCGCCTTTTACTCGAGAATCGCTCAAATCCATTCTCTTCTTTTTAGGCTGGTTTCCAAAAGAAAAATAGCATTATGTAATGGCGCTGTGTGTGTCCCATGCTAACAACTTTTGCATTGATGGACCGATTTTCATGAAACTTGGTATGAGACTCGTGCTGCCAGGTCCCACCTCCGGGATATATTTTATTTGGCGATGATTGAAGTCTCGGGTTCGATTCCAGGATCGTTTTTCCCTATTTGTTTTACATAGGAAGTCTCAAATCCATCGTGTAGAGATGTTTTCTTTAATATTTTAAAATATTTTTGAAATGTGATATCGGTGCGAGGTTTGTACTGTTGAAAGGGGGAAAGAATGTAACTTCTAATTCTTATAACAGAATTTTGATAATACTAAAACAGCGTTTTTTCCGTTTTAAATCGCATTTTATCGGATTTTTACCTTGGAGACGATTATTACCGAACTCGGCTTGAGCATAGACGAGTGAACAAATGGGTTATTTTCTTTTCTCGACTACCCTTCAGCATTGGACAATTGATCCAGACATATTAGCGTAGATATTCTAACATTTATTAAATTCGTTTATTTAAAAAATACATCCAAAACTTAATGTCAGAAAGAGATTTTGACATTGTGTGTATTATTTTTAACCTGATAATGTTCTATTAATTTGTTTTCCAATTTTTCTCTATCATTGATAAACTATGAACTACAAGTAGTATTCATGGTATGAGAATTCCTTTGAATGACTAACACATACCGAAACATTTCCTGTCAATTTAAGTAATCAGTTCGTGACGCCAGCCTTGGAAAACCAGCCTGCATTAGTCCTGTTTGGACTTCTTGTTTTTCTTCCCTCGCGGAAAATGAGGCGATCAGTCCTTAGTCAAGGGATCGAAAGTGCGAGAGAAAAGAAGTTTATACGGAAGAGAAGAACGGAAAAGAAAGGTGCAGGTTGTATTACCCTCCCCGCAAGCGCGATTTTCGAAGATGAGTGCGGAAAAGGAGCGGGAGGAGAAGGTTTAATAAAAGGCCACTCCCTTCTCCTGAGGGAAAGAAAGAGGGATTCCTAACTCCCTTTGATGGATGAGCAGGTCGGCGCAGCTCGGACGGGGAGAAAGGATGGGGCGGAGAGGGGAGAGAGAGAGAGAGGGTAGAAGGGGGTGGAGACCCGCACCCGCATTCCCCGTCCTCACGCCTGTTTGTCCGCTCTCAATGGAGCATTTGATCGCGTTTGCCCGGTTTCATTGCACCGGGAACCGTCTCGCTCGCCCCCTGACCACCCCTTCCCAAATTGGATACCCCCTATAATCGATGGGTCGGTCTGGTTTCCAGGCAACCTGAGCGGTGCAGAAGACACTCCTCACCTACTTCTCTCTCTCCGTTGGAAGGAGGGTCCTCCCTGCTCCATACTCCTCCTCTTCCCCCTTCTCCCCCCACTCTCTCTCTTTCTCTCCCTCACTCCTTCCTTACCTCTCACTCATCCATCCCATTCCCTCCTTATCACTTCTCCACTTCCTCTTCTCATCCTTTCTGTCCTTCCCTCATTCTCCCTCCATTTCCTTTGTTTCTTCACCCACCTACCTTTCCCTCTCTCATTCCAACTCTCTAGTAATCCCCCTCCTCCTACTCCCACCTTTCTCCTCGACTTTCACGGGTTCGTTGGCCTTCCAATTCTCTCTCTCTCTCTCTCTCTCTATATATATATATATTATATATATTATATATATACATGTGTATTATATATATTGTATATATATATATATATATATATATATATATATATATATATATATATATGTGTGTGTGTGTGTGTGTATGTATGTGTATATATTAGGAGTCCTTTTTAAGGAGGATGATGAGGGTTTTTTTATTGCCAATCAGGTTTTTTTCGTTTTTTTTATTATTTGGTGACAAAGGACGACGCGAGAGAAAAATTGGTCTCTGATTGGTTGTAAAAGGAGGAAGTTAGTGGCCAATGAGGATTTTTTACCTTTTTGTTTTTTTCCAAAGGATCGTTCGTGTGATCTCGTTTGTTTGACTCTTTGGTGTTGCTTGGCGTTTTCCGTGGGTAAGTAATTTTTTTTTGGTGATCGTGAAGTTTCGCTTTTCATTCCGAGTCGTTGCGTACGTGATCCGTCTCTCGCCTTGCGTCCGTCCCTTCAAAAGTGTTTTTCGCACTCTGGTACCCATGCACGCGGTGGACTCTAGTAGTTCGCACTAATAACAAGATCAGTTTGGCATCGAGAGGGTCTCGGAGGGTTTTTATTTGCAATGCAAGGAATTAATTAAATTAATTAATTAATTATTGAATTAAATCTGCCATGATATAATAAAACATGAAAATGTAAAACATCATCTTATAAAATTGTTTGGGAGAAAGAATTTAATTTTAGTAATAATATTCTCAGCGCTTCACTTTCACATTTTGCTATAAAATATTGAAACGCACATTGTTGTCGATATTGAAAAACTCTTGGTAGCATTCGAATTATAATTTCAAAAGGCCGAATTCTTGGAATATTTCGCCAGTAATCTATATTTTGTATCATCTAAAAGTCACGAAAAAGTCATAAGAATCCGTTTATTGCCAAAAAAATTTATAAAAATATTATTAGTTTCATAACAAGCATTTTCGTAGTTTCTATCGAATATGTTTTTAAAATGCCTTTGCGTAAATCTCAGCGGAAAACCATAGTCAATTTACTCTACGGTTTAAGATTATGAACAATTTACCTTTATTTTAAAAAAATCTAATCATTCTTTAACGTACATTAAGAAAGCACGAGGCAGTGGAGATTAAAGAGATTTCGAGAAATAATCTGCGCGGCGAAAGCGTCCGTTTAAAGTTTGCAGCCGGTGGCGTGGCGGAGAGCGGTTTTCAAGCGGCGCGTTAATGGTGGACGTGCGTGTGTGTGTGAGAGTGACGAAGGGAGAGCGAGAGCAGCCCTTTTGCCCGTCCTTAAAGGGATGAGAGACATCTGGCGTCGTTAGGGAAGTTAGTTACCCTTGAGGGTCACCAGTATGAAGGGTTGCTAATGAGAAGGGCTTTCCTCTTCCCATCCCCACTCCCTTTCCTTCATTCTCTCTTTCGAAGCGGTTTTGGCCAGATAACTGTCGCCTATCCTTGAAGGCGGCGAGTAACCCAGTGACCGTTTTTCTCGGAAAGGTCTCCGAGAGCTGTTTAAGAGATCACGTTCTCGACTAATTGGGATCGTTTCGCTATTCTTTCCTAAGGAATTGATTATTTGCGGTCTGAAGGCATTTTTAGAAACATTGATCATTGGTCCAACGTTTTGGATGACGTTCCTGCACCAAACGACAGCCATCGTTACAGTGCATCACGGAAAACAGACGGAGAATCAATTAACTATAAAACGCTTATTCTCTTGATCACTTCTTCATTCTGTCCGTAACGATCAATATCTCGGCCGTTTCTTCAGCCTGTTCAACCAAATGTGGTAGTATTGCTATACTATAATTTTGTAATAAAATGGTCTAATTTGTTTTTTATATTGCTTGATTGCAAAGCTCGTTTTAAACGGGATAATTCATCTAATATAAACAATAAAGTCCTTTGAATTCCATATTATTTCTTATTTTGGTTTTGGTCTGCTTCTTTCTAATTATGCTGAATACTTTAAAATATCGGTTTTTATTTTGTTTTCTCGATAAATTTGGCGCTGCGCAAATGTTGATATCTGTGGTTCCGTTTATTTTCTGGGCATGATTCACAAGGTTTTAAAATGCTTATTTTATGGTTCAATGGCTTCGGAGAAGTATTATCAGTGACTGATCGGCGTGTGGGATTTATGGTTAAAGGAATGGTTAAAAATCTTCGGAAGCGGATTAGAATTTGAACCCAAATCAACAGATATGACACGAAATTATAACGAAATACGTCGATTGATCGAAACATTCCCCGAAACGATTCTCGCATGCCTTTGCCTTCCAACGTAAGTGCGCTTTCATGCGCAAAGTCCACGGTAACTATATCATTGGCATCCCTTCGTCCTTATTACGCGAAGACTACGAGGAATGTGACCGAACTTGGTTAGAAGTGGCAGCAAGCTGTGAATTTTTTCGGAGGAGGAAATGAGGGCGCTGAAAGAGAAGAGGCGGCTTAACTGCTGCCGAAAACGGAGCTCTGTGGATGACTAATGAAGCAAAGGCTGTCTGTAGGCGCTCCTTGGAAGGGCGAGTAAATCGGACACAAGCGGGCGGAAAGGAAAAGAATTATGAGAAGTGCAGGGAGTGAGGAGGAGAGGAAGAGAAGGGGAGAGGAAGAGAAGAGGAGAGGAAGAAATGAGGAGAGGGGGAGAGGAGAGGAAGAGAGGCGGAGAGGAAGATTGTTTATAAATAAATAAATTTTCCGATCTCTCTATAAGATTGTATTGCTCGGCAATCATAAGTTCGTAAGAATTACGTAATATAATGGATGTTTACTTTTCCATTGTGAAAGATAATAATTTTATTTAATTTTGTAAAACGTAGAATTTCGGAGATATTCATGACGCGCTGGTAAAACCGTTCTCGCCTTTGGAAAGTAAATGTTTTGATTGAGGGAGGAAGGTGGATGAGGGAGGACAATGGAGCCATTCCTGCGCTCTTTTTGCAGCGGCCGACAGATGTCCTTCTTTCGGATGTGCAACACGTGCTCGCCCCCTTGCTGGGTGGCCGGGAGGGGGTTTGGGGGACCGTGGGAGAAATGGGCGTGTCGGGTCGGGCGAGGAGGGAAACGGGTTGCCCGTGGTTAAGGGGCGGGGCGGGACGAAGCGGAAACAGAAGATTATCGCCTTGTTGAAGACTCTCTCTGTCCCTCTGTCTCCATCCAGCCAGGATCTTGTTCCGAGCGAGTGAACGCCTAAAGGGCCGTGACGGGCCCACTCTCTGTGGTTTGGACCGCGACCTCACAGCACCCAAGGAAGCTGAGATTACTAGAACCAGTGAGCGAATCTTGTGATGGTGGTCGAACTAATTACGAAGGAAAGGATGGTTGGCGTGGCGATTGAGCTATTTATTTATTCCAGAGGCGCTCGTAGAATTTTTTAGTATTTCGTTTTTTGTATTATGATCTAAAATTAATCGCCTCTTCTCCAGTGCTGAAATGATACAAATACGGAGAAATTCTCAAACAATCTATACCAATTTAAACGCCAAAGGCTCTCCTCCTGTTCTTTTTATTTCTCAGGTTTTTCAATGGGAAAGGGATTTTCTTATATTGAAAAGTTTGAATGCAATTTTGTTTTTGTTTTTCACTCGGAAACAAAAAGTTGTCAATTTTTAAAAAATGAGAAGAGTACTCGAAAATAAGCGCTCGTGAATTGAAAAAGTACTTAAATCAGGTATCTTCTGTAGTCACAATAAGGTTATGACGAGGTCGACGATTCTCTAGTGAAGTGAGAGGAGTAATCGGGGTAAGCGTTCAGTCAATCAAGTCAACAGGGCGAGTGGTATCTAGGGGGGGATTGGTGAATAATAGTCCGTTGCTCTAGAATAACAGACCGCTTTGGTGTAATACGTGTGGCGTCCCTCGAGTGACGAGTTGAGGAGAAAGAGAAATATTAAAAGACTGAAAAAGAACTCAGTGTTTGGTGCGCGTGTGTAGATTAGTGACCAGGGTCCTGCAGAGAGGAAGGATACTTAATGGTATGTAACAAGAGAGGAAAGATGCAAACATCATGCGTGCATACATGCGAGGTAGAGGCGTTCTTTACGATTCATATGCAATCATGTCAAAAAAGATAAATACTAATGGCTTAGCTTAGTATAATGTTAAAGAACGGAAAAAATTATATGCCAGTAGTAATGCCAAAGAAATATCGAAATTTTGATTTATCGATTTATTTCCTAATCGGTTGTAATTATCATAACAATCGACAATTATTTAAAACATTAATTCATTCATCATGCTTCTGTCCGAAGACAGGTTTTAACTGAATCGCTGCCTCCATTTCTCTCTCTCCCTAGAAGCCTCTTTTATACCTCTATAAGTATTATATCCCTGCTTTATATTATCTAATATTCCTATTCTTTTTCTCCCTCTTCCTCTTCTTCCACTAATTTTTCCTTCTAAGATCGTCCTTTGTAAACACTGTCTTCTCAATATGTGCCCTATCCAATTTGCTTTTCTTTTCCTGATTGTTTTTATTAGCATCCTAATTACGTTCATTTCTTCGTCGTAGATTATCCATTTCTCTTCATTTACCAAATTTGGCCTGTGCACGAAAAATAATAAAATGTACGTAAATGGATATTTACAGCAGATATTCTTTACTTTAGTTGCCAGGAAGATTGTTTTCACTGACAATTACAAAACGGGAAAAATTTCTAAGTTCAAAGTGAATTATGACTTTACCGTTCGATTATCTAAAAATCGGCTACTGCTTCGATCAAGTTGTGGATACTGAACAAAACATATGCTATTTGACTAATTCTACTAATTTCTTCAAAGACTTTTTAGTTATAAGTAATATTTTACGAGGTATAAAGAAAAGGTCATTTTTTGTCATCAGTAAAGTGGCACTCCCGATTAGGCTAGGTGAACCATTTATATCATATTCTTAGTTTCTTTCCCCTCAAGTTCTAAATACCCAATTTCATGAACATCCTCCCAGTAGTTTCGCATATGAAACATGCGGACGGACAGACGGACGGACACGACATGACCATAAGGCGTTCTTTGTTTACTTTTTGTAAAGAACGCCTGAAAACGATCATTTTTAGAATGTAAGTCATGCGTATTTCCTCCTCTTGTGTCACTCTCTCTCTCCTATACTTCCTTGTGCTTCGTCTGTTGCCATCGCAAACCCATCCGTCCCACGAAAACACGTATCTCCCTCCCGCTTCTCCAAATGGCCGTAATCATGCGTGCGCAATCTCCCCCTTCGATACGGCGGACATATACCGTCTCCGCGGCAACTTCTCCAGTCTCGGACCCACTCCCCAATTCCCAAAGCGAGAGAGCTCCCCAAACCTTCCCCTCTTCTCACCCTCCCCAACTCGTGGTACTGTTAATTAAAGATGGCGTCGGGCGAAAGCAATCGCTGTATAGAGAAGGGGAGGCGCTTTAGAGAGGCGAGAGAGAGAGAAGGGTGATGCGTGGGGGGTTTCATGGGGTGAGAGAATGGGAGGGAGAGAGAGTGGGAGGGAGAGAGAGAGAGAGTGGGAGGGAGAGAGAGTGGGAGGGAGAGAGAGAGTGGGAGGGAGAGAGAGAGTGGGAGGGAGAGAGAGTGGGAGGGAGAGAGAGCGGGAGGGAGAGAGAGAGTGGGAGAGAGAGTGAGAGGGAGAGAGAGTGGGAGAGAGAGAGAGAGTGGGAGGGAGAGTGGGGGAGTTGGAATGGGAGCAAAAAGGGAAGAAATTGCACGGATAGAGGAAATGGATGGTTAAGTGGTCCGAGGGACAGAGGAAGAGTTTGACGAAGGGAAAGAGAGAGAGTGATCTGAGAGAGGGAGAGTTTAGGAGTGGAATGGTAGGGGGAGAGAGAGGGCGGGTGTTCCTCCGATGTCGGGGTTCATATGAAGCGTAGGGTGAGATTGTGAAAGGGATTTGCGTGAAGATATAGGGTGAGGGTGTTCTCGGAAACTGGCGGGATGGGTCATCATAGTTAAGAGTGGGGCATTTGCAGTAACTGTTGTTTTGTCACAGTAACTAAGGGGGAACTGGAACGGATAACAGGTATGCGCGGGAAGTAATAGGGTTGGGAGTCACGGTCAGTCACCGCTTTTGTCACCGTGGTCTCGGTGGAATAGGAGAAGGGGCGCGGTCCCCACTCCCACCCATCTGAGTCATAACTTGGTCCCAACAATTCCATGTGTCATGGACACGCTCAAGCAGTCCCCCGCCAGCTCAAGGTCAATGTAATGAAAAAGTCTCCGGTGACTCAAGTAACAGGTACGAGTCACAGGTATTTGTTTGTCACTGTGACAAAAAAGTCACACTCCCCAACTCAAATCATAGTATTTTGCTTTACTCGAGTAGATCTTATTTTTTGAGGCTGCCCGAGAAGGCAATACTATCTTACTTATCTCTCATGAGGGCGAATTACCTTACCATCACCGAGAAGTATTGACTTCTTATTTAGGTTAATACATATTTAAAATATTGATTGTTTATATTATTGTCAACTGTTTCGGCCGTTACTTTGTAAAAATCCATACTTCAGATAATGCAGCTAACTTAATAAAATGTCTACAATACAATATTGAAGAAATTTTACTGATACCTACTTTATTTCTGGTATATATTATTCTTTATTGATAGTTTATGTGTTTGATACAAGGTTTCCCACATTGTTCCGCAGTATTTTCGAAGTCAGTACTCTGATCGCAGTGATATTTTCAAGTCGATTGAAAAAAATCTTTACTCAGACCTTTACATGCTTAGGAAATACACAAACAGATAAACGAGAATACGACATGAAAATCCTGATTTTATTCTCTTACTATTATTCGCGAAATTGGTAAATTATCGGGCATAACATACTGCTCTTTCCATACCGTATTTTCTACCCGTTTTTACTAGTCTATATATCATTTTCTGGAGTTCCTCTCTCTTTCTTGCTAGAAGTACTTGATCATCCGCCTATTTTGCTGTTCTTATAATCCTTCCTCCAATTTTGAAATCTCCTGTGCCTTCTAACCCTTCTTGCATTAGACTTTCTCCATATATACTTATTGAATAGGGTCGGCGATAGGCAGCAACCCTGTCTTACTCCTCTACCGATATTTACTCCGCAGGTGTCCGCATTCTCCAACCTGACCTTTACAACTTGATTCACATATAGATTCCTGATAAGTTTCCTGTCTTTCCAGTCTACACCTATATTCTTTAATATCTTCATAAAGATAACCCAATTTACTTTATCAAAGGCCTTCTGCCAGTCTACTAAACATACGCAGATATCTTGATTGTACTCTATTGGCCTTTCTGATATGATTCTAACTACCCCTATAGCATCTCTAGTCCTTGTCCTTTTCTGAAACCGAATTGATCTTCCCCTAGTATTTCTTCTGCCTTTTTCTCCAGCCTTTTATTAAGAATCCTCGTGATGATCTTCGAAGTGTGTGACAGAAGGCTTATCGTTCTGTATTCTTTACATTACATTTTCTTTGGCTTCTTCTTTAGAGGGATCATTGTTACATCTAGGAAATCCGGAGGCCACTCTCCCGTGTCGTAAATCTTATTAATTAATTTCGTGATCGCTTTGAGTCCTTCTGATCAAATGACTTTATGTACCTCAGCCGGTATTCCATCGCTGCCTGTGGCTTTCCCTTTCTTTAGCTCCACTATCGCATTTCCTGCTTCGCTCTCCATAATACTTGGTCCTAAGTTGTCTTCTATAATGTTTTCCTCATCTTCCAGTTCTATTTTTGCTGACCCTGCCTGCTTGCTACATAGTTCCTTAATGTATTCTTCCCATATTCATACCATCCGTATTCATAATTCCTTTACCACGAATTCCATTTGACATCTTATCTTCTAATTCCAGTGCCCTAGCGTACATCATATCGGACCGTCCTAACTTCTCCATTTGTTCTATTTCACCACATTTATCTTTTATCCAATTTTCTCTAGCTTTATCTTTTACCCTTCTCAATCATTGTTTTTACGTCTACACTAGTACTTATTAATCTAAAATTAGGGAATTTCTCCCACTGAGGATGACATCGTTGATGTCGAATGTGCATTTAGGATAATAAGTACTGGGTGTATGTATGTGTGTGTGTGTGTACACGCGTGAGTCACTGGCGCGAAACACCTTTAGTCAGTAGTTTTATTATTAAAGATTTTAGTATTTCGTCTTATCGAGCTGAACTTTAGTCTAAACTTCCAATTTCAGGAAATGTTTATTTTCTGCCAAACCTTTTCGCGGGGTGGTGTTTTGATGTCTATTGTTAACGTGGATGTTAAATCAATCGATAAAAAAGAAAACGAACGAATGGAAGAGCGAATCTGTTTTGCGATCGAGGGAAAGTTGTTGCCGAGAGTTGGGTGAAAAGTTTTCGGCGAAAAGTTTCGAGGAGAGGGCGCACAGTGTTATACTCACTTATTCATGATTTCATCCAACTCATGAAATATTCTTCCCATAGAGTAACCTTTTTGTTTTCGGTAATTAGCAATCCCTTGTAGCCATTTTTATCGGATACAGCGCACGCGTGGGTAATTGTCAGAGAATCCGTCTTTTATACACGAGCATGTCTCGAAGGTTGAAAATTGATAATCGCATTCAAGTTTCCAGATTTTGTTCCGAAACCTGAAAGAATATAAGCGCCATAATGTTCAAATACTTGGGATGCGTATTTCTTTTTGTTAAGCGGCGGTTTTATTTTAGCTTTGATCGGAAAATATTTGAGAATTTAGGTTGATTATAGTTAAGACCTCTATAAAAGCTGCAGAAATTTTTATAACCAACATATAAAACAGATTCTTGCATCCAGGGTATTGTGACTGTAATTTTTCGATAAATGGTCGTTGAACAAAAATCATACGAGCCTAGATATAACTTATCTGCCCTTAAAAATAGAAAAGCGTGAATAATTCTCTCGGACCCTAATAATTCCCTTTCGCGAAACTTGAATTTCATTTGTAAACTGTAGCTTTTAGCATATTTTTGTGTCTTTCGCATATTTTCTGTAGTGAAAGGTAACAATTATTTTATATTTTTAAAACATTTTGAACACTTCACTGAAAATCAAGGGTATATATATTACGTAAAATGCAGCAAAGTGAATGTATTGGACGCGCGCTAACGATGGAAGAAGAAAAATGAAACCTTTTAATTTCCGAAAAACAAAGGAATTTAAGATAATGGCGGATGAAAATTTAACGAGCCAGATAGAAAGAGGGATGAAGTGTGGTGAGAGGAAGGGAAGAGAAGGAGGTTGCGGGGCGGAAGGAATGGAGGGACAAAAGAGATGGAACATAGAATGGGGCGGTGAGCGTGATGGGATGGGGGGCGTTGTGAAAACCTGGGCAGAAGTAATATGCATGATTAATAGCGGTCTTGATGTGAACTGGGCGGAGGAGGGGGACGTTGGCTGGGGAGGCGGGAGGATAGGCCTCCCGAGGGAACATGGCGCGAGTTCTCCGGGAAGAGGGGCGGGTTGCCCTTGGATACGGGAATGGCTGCACACCATCTTCCTCTTCTTCGATACGGACGCCGAAATGCGTCCCTGCGGAATGCGGCGGTTATTTTCGAGAGGTTAAGCGTTCGATCCATTCATTCCGAGAATTTCTTAAACTACGGGAAAAATGCTTCAATAGCATGTCCTTTGTTTTGAAATCGAAAACAATCGAAATACGTAATAATTTTTCAACGAAATGTCAGTAGTAGGTGTTATTTATCTAAACATTGGTTAGAATGCACATTCGGTGAATTTATCGCCACTTCCAAGTGATGTAAGGAAAGTGCGACCGGAAAGCGACTAAGTTGACATGTGCCAACCGGGACCTCTCCTCGCCGTTTCCGTGTTATAGTTTTTTAATCAATAGTAAGCGCTTTATGACGTCATGCTCTAAAATTCGATCGCCTTCTACCGGACGCTCGCCGAGATAGAATTCCATGCAAACGAATGGGTCACGTGACATCGGAGAGAAAAATAGTTTTTTCTGATGGGATACTGGCGTCTATTCCGTTACGTTCCGTTCTAAATATGCTTAAAACTACTTTCAGGTTGAGGAGAACTAATTATAGATCAATATGGATAACACTTGCGATACAGATCATTCATATGCCTCCGTATCGCCTTAGAAAGATGTTTGATGTATGTAAGGAAGCAACATTCCATAATACCAACTAATTCAGCTTCTAAACTGCTTAACATAGTCTATGTAGCACACCACCTTCCGCTTGCTTCCCTCTCTCGTCGAACTATGATCTGAACACCCTTTCAGCCATGCAGCGCCGGTGTCCACCGCACATCATAATGATTAATTTATTACGAAGAAAAAAGATTCAGCAACGAGGCTTTCCGTCCTTTGCCTCTAAATCTCACCTTATAACCTTTTCGAATGGGTATATATAAATTTAACGCGTTCATATACGTATCCGTTTATATAAATGGGTCTGCCTGTATACGCTTTTTCAGTGATTTTTTTCTGGTTTCGCAAAAAATGTGATTAAAGAATAAATTGGGACGGAATGTATTTCAATTGTCTTCCACTCCGTAGCGGCTTATAAAATTATTTGCGGCTATCCAATAACTCGCCCACGCATTAAAAATATATTATATTTGGGAAAAATTCGATCAAAGCAGGGCGTGTCCAGTTCTGGCAAGTAATTTGTTTTTGCCCCCGTCAGATCCTGTGAAAAGACATTTATTTGGCCTCGCAGAGAGTTAATTGCGCATTTTTTTACCGACAAGAATGGGTCGACAAAATTTGTTGTTTCGAAGGATAAGGGAATAATTCTCGATGTGATGCAATTAGAACAGACAGTTTTACTATTAATTAAGCTTTATCGATGCATTTTCGAAGAGCAACAGGTATGGCGTTGGAATTAAGCGGCGATTGGTTTAATTTCCAACACAAATGTATACATTATTGGCCCGTGGTTTTATAAATTCGGAAAACTATGATTCGATTAATTTTAACTGGAATTTTGATTGTCTAATTTATCGTTGAGCCTGAATTTGTAAGCGAAATGGAACTGGAACTGAAGGGACATCGCTGTAATAACAATCGATATGGTGAATTTACAACTTTTCGCGTAAGTATGTATATCTATAAACATATTTTTCTTAGTGGAAATGGGACAATGACAAAATTTGAATAAAATCATTAGTTTTAAGGTTTTAATAATTTAAATAATAATAATTTAAAAGTCGCGAAAATACGTGCGTCGAATCTCGTTTAATTAGAAAATAAGTAATTTAGCTCAAAACACCATTAAAGGATTAAATCATTTAGCTCTATATTTAACCGAGATGTTTAAAAGATACTGGTACTTCTTATTTGAAATATAATCATCAATTAAAAGTATATTTTTCTATCGATTGAAGCTGTTCATGAAAAATAAACCTACGCAACGGACGTCTAGATTCTTTCCATGTGATCAACTAATGTAAGTGTTCAAAGTGCAAATGTGAACTCTCCCCGATATATGAACTGCTTAGAAGCTGCACATTCCGCCGAAACCAGATTACGAGGCATTTAAACGGCACACACATATTACGGGCAAAGAAAGGCGGCGATTCCTGCAATTTAATTAATTTGCCTCCCGTCAAGCGTCCGATCATAGGTCACGATTCGTTTGGGGAAAACGCAACGCAATAGAAACAGAATGCTGAGAACGCGGAATAACAGAGATTACGAGAGGAGAGAGAGAGAGGAAGATAGGAGAGAGAGAAAGGGAGATAGGAGAGAGAAAGGGAGATAGGAGATAGAGAAAGGAAGATAGAAGAGAGAGAAAAGGAGATAAAAGAGAGAGAGAGAAACGGAGATAGGTGAGACAGAAGGGGAGATAGGAGAGAGAAAGGGATATAAAAGGAGATAGAAAGAGTGAGATAGAAAGGGATAGAGAGAAAGAGAGAATGAGATGAAGGGATATAGAGGGAGAGGGAGATAGAAGAAGATAAAGAAGGAAAGAGAAAGGGAGATAGGAGAGAGAGAAAGGGAGATAGAAAGATAGAGAGAGAACGGGAGATTGAAGGAGAGAGAGAGAAAGAGAGGAGAGGGCTAAAGGGAGAAAGAATGAGAGAGAGGGGAAGGAGTAAATGAGAGAGTTGTTTAGGGAGGCGGAGAGAGCGAAAATGATGCTCACGGGAGGAGTGGGAGGAAGGGAGAGAAAGGACAACGTGGCAGGAAAAGCTATCGGTATGATAATCCAGATTTCGGGAATTCGAGGCATGTGTTTAATTACAGTGGCGCCTCATCTGCCCATATCCGTGTTCACTCCGACCCCACTCCATCTCCCTCCCTCTCTTATTTCCCCTCTACCTGCCCACTCCCTCCGCCCGCCCACTCCCTCCGCCCGCCCACTCCCTCCGCCTGCCCACTCCCTCCGCCTGCCCACTCTCTCCGCCCGCCCACTCCCTCCGTCTGCCCACTCACTCCGCCTGCCCACTCTTTCCGCCTGCCCACTCTCTCCGCCTGCCCACTCTCTCCGCTAGCCCACTCTCTCCGCCTGCCCACTCCCTCCTCCCCTTCTCCCTCCCTATCTCCTCTCCTCTATCTTCCCATCTCTCCCTCCAGTTCACTCATGGCCTCCGACCCAATCACGACCTAATCACCGTGGATCCAATCTGCTCCCTTTTGCGGCAGAATTGCTTCATTGGAATTCTTTTATTGTCGTATTAATATCGTGTTAGTTAAACTGCAAATTATGTCTTTTTCTGAAAATTTTGACTTTAGTTTCGGAATGGGTTGTATCTCTAGAGAATTATGAGGTTTTTAGAAGAATGTGGATTTTTAAACTTTCTTCGCTTTTAGGTTAACTGGTGTAGTGTCGATTTTAGATAATTATAACTGTATTAGAGTTGTAATTAGTATAACACTTATAGAGTTTGATGTCTATGTTTTTGCTATGGAATGATATGAGAAAAATATATGTATTTTATATGCGACATTCCTATGCATAAGTTCGAAACTGATATGCTTTGTATTTTTTACATATCAGTAAAACTAATTTTTGAAACCCTTGCGTTATTATTATTCTTTATTTGTGATTGTTAATTAAATAAAATTGTTTGCTCATGTAAATGCGTTGGTTTCATCAGTGCTCTCCAACCTTTTACACCTATATTTTTTTCATTCATCGCGGCACACCGAAATTAATTTCACCCGAAACTTTGTTGAAGATTTCTATTACAACATCAGAAAATAATTAAAATAATCGAAAACATCAGAAATAAATGAAATATAAAATATTTTCTTAAAAAGGGGATAAATTGTGGCTGAAGTTAATTGAAAATCATTTTTATAATTCAGTGAATTTGTGAAATAAAACAAAAATTAATTTTTAAATTTTTTTACCAGTATCACTATGATCAGATGCAGTACAACACGTTTATAACGACATCGAAGAAACGGTGAAAGTATTTTTCCTATAATAAATGTCTCAATATCTAAAAATGTATGGGAACTTTATTAAATAATTGTATTAGTGAGAAACCTGTCTTGAAGAACAGTCTTTTGATGTTAGGCTCTATGGTGGAAAGAGCCACTCGAAGTTTCTTGTCGAGGTATTTCAGACAAGATCTCTTATTATTCTTAATCAGCGACAATGTTGAAGAACTTGATTCACATAAATATGTTGTAGGAAACGGTAACAAAGCATCAATTGCACATTCAGCAATGGTTGGGTATTCATTCCTCACTTTCTGTCAAAACTCATCCAAAGGCATATCATCTAACTTAAGGTTAAGACTGCGATCGTTCCTGAGTTCAATGAATTCCCTCTGATTTTTACGGTGAAGTCATTAATTGATAAGTCCGCAAATGAAGAAACTTCTTACGCTCGTTTGTAGCTTGGGAATTACAAATTCGGATTTTGCCTTGTATAAACTCCGTACTAGTGCTTGTCATTTCCCGGTTCTTTCGCAATCCCGGGATTCCGGGATTCAAAATTATGAATAAGAATAAAAAAACAGTGTTACGTTTTTTTATGAACAGATGAATCTTATTAAGTAATTTTACTCTAGATTTAGGATTTTTTATCAGTTCATTCCGGTTATATGATGTTTTGGTAGAAAATTACTCCATTATATTTATTTGAACCTTGTATCAGACAAAAAGCTTACATATGGATGTTTATACTAGTGCTTGTGTATCCCGGTTTTTAATCGATCCCGGAACTCTGAGAAGTTCGATAAATTTATTAAAATCATTAACAAATATGGGTTACACGGATAAAATAAAAAATAATTGAAATCAGCATTTATTTATTGACCTGCAATTCGCGTATTATATTGATTATAAAAATGTAGTCACCAATACACACGGTATGGAAAGTAAAATATGAATTGAAACATCTACATCATTAGCATACATTTATCATATAATTACAAAATCATATCGATAACAATGTTACAATTCTTATTTCCTATTAGTAATTGATTTATATTAACTTTTAAGAAAACATAATGTGTTTACACAACGATTGCACAGTGATGTGCATATTTTGGTTATGAAAAGACCGGCTGCAGTCGTGAGAAAAACCTGAACTTTGATAGCCCAAAGAGTTTGTCATAATATGCTCAATTTGGGAGACAATCTGTATAAATGTCAACTTACGGTATAGCACAGTGGTCTTCAGCCGTTTTTGTTTTCTTATAAATGATTTTTAAATATGGAATACACTAATATAATTTTTTAATTAGAGAATATGGAAAACGATTCAGTTGAATTGTATTTGTGAATACTATAAACGTAAAATCTGTGGCATTTACATATTATCCGGACGTCAAATTCCTATCGTAAATTTGAGGAAAGAGAAAAATCGCGAAAACGTAAAATCCGTTAAAATTTATCATTGTAATTATGGACCAAACGCCGGGACCGAAAGAAAAAAGCGTAAATTCAAGAAAAACGTAAAATCTGAGGACGTGAAATCGAAGCTTCACTGTATATATTCCCACGAGAATTCAAGCATTTGTGAGTGCTCTATATAAATTTCTTCCTTATTATTGCATTAGAAGTGAAAGTAAGCAACTCGGAAACAAAGATAGTCTTGTTAGTGGTCCCTTTAGGAAGCGCACGGACGATAAAAGCTACAGAGTAAAATTCTCTTTATGATATAACGGGAATTCCCGGGATATTCAATTGATTTCCCGGGAAAGCGGGATCCCGGGATGACAAGCACTACTCCTTACGTCCCGCGGCACACTAAGTACCTACTTCGTTACGGCACAACACTGTCCCGCAGCACACCGGTTGGAGAGCACTGGGTTACATTGTTGAAATAAGCAACCGTCACACATTAATGGTCGAAAATTCAGAGATATTCAGCCGCTTCATGGCTATTTTTTTAATAATTTAATTCAATGCCGAATTTTGCCAAGAACGTCGTCGGACATCAAAAGTTTTATCGATTGGCGTGTTTCAGTCGTATTGATTTTGAATAAGAATTTTCTGAATCCGAAATCGGTAAATCTTAGCCCGATTTTATAGACTTACGTTATATTTGTTAAACAGTTTCATTTTTAAACAACGGGAAGAGGCTAAAAAGTCCTTTTATCGATTGAATGAGCCACGAAACGCCTTCTCTCTTTCTCTACGGCTACCGTGGAAGAGGCAAATTGGAGAGAGCGCCGGAGAGAACGGACCCAAGGTTGGGAGGGGGAGAGGAGTGGAGGGAGGGAGTGATGGAGGAGGGAACACGCGTCGCCAAAGTGGTCTGTTAAGTGGGTAGCTAGGTGGGGCGGGGAGATGGCAGGGGATGCTCGGGTGGCGCACTTCAGTTCCCTCTCACTGTTCAATCGGATCTTTTAACCACTCCGTCGCTCCCCAAATCTCCCCTCCCTCCCTCCCTTCCTTCCCCTCCCTCCCTCTCGTATTCCCTCTTGTTCCCTCTTTCCTTTACTGTGCTTTCCCTTCCTTCTTCGCTTTCTCTTCGATATTCTCCCAATGCGCGTCCTCTCCCTTTCTCTTCACTTTCTCCTTCCACTCTCTTCCCCTCTCTTCTCTCCTTAGTTTCCCACTTAAGGCCGATTTACATTATTCGTAACGTCAAAGTTTCGACACGTCAAAATTTCTTCTACGCATTTAGATAGATTTGTTTACACCAATGTTCTCAAAGTGTGGTTCGCGGACCACTAGCGGGCCGCGAGGGTCTTTCAGGTGGTCCCCGGGCTGCCGGAAAATGAAATTTATAAATACCGATCACTAAAGCCGAAGCCATACGTGAGAGCTAACCAGAAGCTTAATCGCGCGTAACGTCACTCTACTCGACCGAATCACGTAATTAATTATATTAGGACAGTAATATAATTTACTCCATTATTCGATTCGTTATGGTAGCTCAACCAATTACTCCCAAACGTTGGGAAAAGTACCGTATTTACCCGATTCCAAAAAGACCTCGAATCTAAGACGATTCCCCTTTTAGCAGACTGTCAAAACAGAAAGAAGATTTTATGACCTCATTTCTACCTGCATATATTTGGTGTACATTTCGAACACACGTATTCATTTTATGTATGCTAGTTCGTTAATCAATTTAAATGGTTTGTTTCAAAATATTGTTAGAAAAAATTACTTTTTAATGTATTTTCAAAATTAAGACTTTGTTAATAGAATTCCGGATCGTAAGTTTGTAATGAAAAATTTCAGTAGATACAATTATTTTATCACGTATTTCATTTGTTTAAAAACATCGCGGCCAGTTCGTCGCATAAAAATTCGTCGCGCGTCATTACATCGCACGACAAACTCAACGCGCGTCAATTCATTTCTCGACAAATTCGTCGCGATAAATTATGACTGCTGAACGGCAGAAGGAGACACTTCCACAAAATAATTTTAAAAATATATTTCGATAATGCCAGAAATATGCGAGACACATTGGATGGTGTATGGCAAGGGGTGACACCCAACCAAAAGTGTATCCCCCTGCCGTACACCAGTCATGGTGTCTCGCCTTCAAATTTGTTTCGCGACGAAATTGTCTCACAACGAAATCGTCACGCGCCGAATTTGTCTAGCGATATATTGACGCGCATTGAGTTTGTAGTGCGATGTAATGATGCATAACGAGTTTGTCTTGCGACGAATTAACGCGCCACCAATTGAAACATGGCGAATTGACGCGCGATCAATTGACCGCGATGTACTGTTGGTATATGACTTCGTAATCGAATTTAAGATGCCCCCCAATTTTCGCAAGCTGAAAGTTGGACAATAACCTCGTCTTGGATTCGGGTAAATACGGTAATTAAGACAGTTTTCGGAGAGAAAAGTCAAACTGAATTTTGGCTCCACGTACGTCCCGAGTATCCTGAACTCGCCGACGTGGCATTGGATCGGTGAGTCCCTTCTTATTTATTTCCTTTTATATCTCACATTTTATTCTTCCGCTGTTATTAAATTAAAATTTTTGTGATTTTCTGTGAGGTGCTGATTTAAGTCGGTTAAAGTTTATTATTCTCCTATGGGATTCACGTGTGTGATTTCTGTAATTCTTAGAAACTATAGTATTTTCTCTTCCCGCAAGAGACGTCCTGAAACTTGGCTGGTAGAAACAGGAAAGTTGATGCTGTTTTTTAGGAGTTCTCGTACTACCGGTATGCGATAAAGAACGCCTTTTTCACGACTCCCTCGTTTGTCAGTCCGTTCATATATCGCGAATTTTACCGGTTGAACCGCTCAAACTATTTCAAGTAGATTTAGTACGTGTGTTCCTTACCGAAATGTATCGCCAAATTGTGAATTGAGCAGCATGGGTTAATTAGATACTCCGATTTTTTTTATAGACTTTAGTTAGCTTACATTCGTGCACCATTAATTTAAATGAACTAAGCATCAATTGGAAACCAAATTTCATCGCCCAAGTTATAATATAACCTGTAAGATATTCGATAAAAATAGATTTAAATAGAGCAAGAGTTACAACAAGATGCCCGTGAGGGTAAAATATTAATAAAAAGGTTGCAGAGGAAAAAACTTACTAATATCCACAAATAATAAAAATATTAACCTGAAATATTTGTGTATTCCATTTATAGAACTATGTAATTTTTTACCTGGATTTTATGACAAGCCGTATTACACGCTGACGCTTTACCCGAGCATTGTCATAAAAGAGCCTTTTATCCGGGTAAGGCCTCAGCGTGTAATGGGCTTAAACACCCGAGGTTTTACGCGGGGGAAAACTTCAGACGAGCTAGATATTTTACTCGGGGCCTGGCGTAGTGTCGTCGCGTCTTATTGCGATGGGGGCTTCACGCTGACATGTTCCGCTACTGCGCATGCGCCAGCATGAGTTCGTCCGTCCGTACGCATTTATCAGGGAAGAATTGGGGGAACGGATTTCAACCAAATTTGGTACATAGAGTTCTCACATAAATTAATGACAAAAATGGCATATTGGGAACGAATCAACGAAGCAGGGGTGCCACAATTGTAAAGTTAAACTTTTCGATTATTTAGAATTTGGAAGGAATTGTCTGAACCGATATCAACCAAATTTTGTATAAATGAGGTGTACAAAATAAATAATATCAACTTCCTTAATAGTTGCCGTAGAAAGCCGTTTAAAAGACGTGCATAGTCGAGAAACTTCGTACAGAGTTAAACAGATGCATTCTCATTAGAAATGCATTAAAAATGTTTCGATTAATTCCGGCTTGATCATCCATGCGGTCAGGGGATATCCCGCTGGAAGGATCTCGCCCACTAACGACTGTCCAAGGGACTGACCATCGCGAGGTCCCCGTCTATCTACTTTTAACCGGTGCCTCTATTGGCGTAATGCGTGAGGTAAAGCGTCGAAGTGTAATAGGTCTTTGGTTTACCCGAATAAAGGCGTGAATACACCAATAATCCAGTAAAGCGTCAGCGTGTAATAGGGTCTTAAGAAAGGTTGGCCGCGGGGGTCTTTAACTCATTAAAGTGGCCCGCAGACCGAGAAAGTTGGAGAAAAACTGGTTTACACCTTTCGGCACGTCATCGTTCCGTTCCGTCACGGTTTCTCTGGAGGATTATTTGAAGGGACGGTGACGGTCCGAACGTGCCGATTCCTGTGCCTCTCCCCGTTTACACTTTCCCGTTTTCGTGCCCGAAAACAGGTGCCTGGCCGCGCGCCGGAACCGCTGAAAAGTTCCCGCCCAGCACGCCTTTCTCTCTCGCTCACATTCAACAAATATGAAAATCACTATAAAATATTCCATTCATTTCAGGCTTATGAAATTAACTGATAAGAAATACAGAGCCCAAGGCGAAGCCAACAATGTGCGTCGCATGTCTCACAGCCTTATAGTTGCGGAGATAACACGGTTTCATACAATGAATAAAATGTTGTAAACGAATAAACCTAGAGATTTGACATCGTGCACACGTAATAATAAGATTATGACTCATCCTGTTGACATTTAACTGCAATCAGACGAACCGCTTCGTAATTATGAACCGGCAAATTGACGCCTTCCGTCTCAGAGCTCTAAAATGGGTGTCTTTTTACATTCTCACCCCGATAACGACTCCTTTGAAAATTAAAAAAAAATTAAAACACTCTCATTCAACGTAGAATTAAACGCTACACGTTAATATGCCTTCTACCAAAATTCACTGAGTCGTTTTTGAGATATTAAGCCTCAAACTCGCGGGAGGTCTCCTTAACGCGGCAAGTAACAAACGTCATCTGTGTCACGTGGCAGTCCTGTACCTTGGATTCAGGCTTGGAATCGGGTGTCGCTCACGTTTCGTTCCTGACGCCCTTTTTCGGGGGAATTCGCTTGTGCGTATGTACGCCGAACATCAGGCGCCTGTTTTCAGGCACGAAAGCGGGAACGTGTAAACGGGGACTTGCAGTGTGAACACAGATCCCGTCAGGCCTCCGTTAGTCCCTGTTAGTAACAGTTCATTTTTATCACAATGGACTAAAAACTGATAGAATTGTTAGAGAACATGAAGAATTGTACGATATGGCAAATAAAAAATATAGTGATAATGAACATAAGGAGAAACTGTGGCGGGAAATTGGAGAAGAATTAAAGAAGTCCGGTAAATCTCATACTTTATCAGATACAGGTTTCCCTCTCTTTATGCGGGTGTTGCGTTCCAGAAAAGTGACGCATAAAGCGAAATCGCATAAACAGAGCCCATATTTACATGTAAAAGATAGGGATACGTTCCACAAGCAACCCTAACTCCTCTCCAAGACGCTCTTCTTTCGCTCCATAACGACTTCTTAGGCGCTAAATACAAAATTAAAACAATTAATACTAAGTTATACTCGCCGATTAAAGGAAGCAGACGAGCACAAGTGTTGGCTTTTGTGAGTGACATAATAGTGGAGGTTTAAAGTGCTGGAGGGTTGTCTTGGCCCAACGCAAATTCTGCGAGCAAGGAGACAAAACTTCTCAACTGTGCTCAAACAGTATCACACGAAATCTCCGTCTCATCTCCACCCTAAAATATCCACTCCACTCTCATCTCTTTTACTAATGCGCACAGCGTAAGAGAAAATGAGAAAATGGCTTGTGGTGTAGTGGTTCTATCATTTGTATTGCACTGGCCGCGCAACCGCATAAGAGCAAATCAAAGAGGCATTAAAAGATATTCTGGTAGCAATAAGTATGACGCATAATAGCGAATTCGCATAAAGCGAACCCGCATAAAGAGAGGGAAACCGGTATTTATTTAAGAATTTGTTAAGTATTTTTTGACATTAGATCATTTTACTTCAACTAGAATTATCTTTTCTTAGTACGGATAAGCTTCCGTCGATGCTCCTCTTCATGTAAAAGTAGAGCAATTACTCCCAATTTCACATTAAAAAACATATTTACTAACTTATTCCAGTCACAGACTCAAAGTTCTAACCACACCTGAAAAAGTGATCGTCCGATTCGAAACCTCAACATACAATGTGAACGTCGATGGAAAATGACGTGACGGAGACGGTCCGTGACGGTTCGGTGACGGTCCGTGACGGTTCGGTGAAGTTCCGTATAATGTGAACCGGCCTTAAGAAGTCTTTTCATACCGCCATTGAATTTCGTAGACTGCGTTGTTTTTTCCCATTTCAACTTTTTTTTTAACTTCCGCGAGAGGGCAGGATGTCTACATTTTCTCGAGGGCACTCGTGTTCTCGAGGGATAAAATCAAAGCAGAAAGATTTATCGTTGAGGATTTCAGCATGTTTGGCTTGTCCATTTTTCTCGTTTTGTCCAAGGGTGAATAGCGGAGCGTATTAAAAGGCGCTGTTGAAGTGCAGCTGCGTGCGTAGTCTACCGATGGTTTTACTTTTGTCACCGCGGCAGATGGTGCACGAAATTTGTTCTGACAATGAAGCAGGGGCAAATTAATGCGCTATGAAACACAAAATTTCGATTGCGAATGCAATGCGGTTGTTGCATGATCCTCAGAAAATGTTTTATATGGGTATATTTTCGTAACTGGTATCATTTATTTGTTATGACATTGAAAACAAAATTTTGGCGAGCTCTGTGTGTTTATAGTATATGATCACACAGATTAAGCTGATGCGCGCTTAAAAACGGAAGGACGTTTTTGAAAATAGTTTATAATTGCAAAAGGATGAATAAAAAGCATGTGGTTTCCGTATAAGTTGGTTATTATCTGTCTTCTTTCTCGGTTTTTTGAGCTATCGCTGAGGAATACATTATGTATTTCTGAGGGGCGGAGAGAAGATCTGGCCGAGCAGCAGATAAGGGGAGTGAGGGAGGCGGAGGGAGAGTGGCTGGAGGGAGAGAGAGTGGGTGGAGGAACAGTGGGTGGAGGGAGAGAGAGAGTGGGTGGAGGGAGAGAGAGAGTGGGTGGAGGGAAGGTTATCGTTGTCGTGGGAGAATTTCGGCTCGCAGGAGGGCTTACAAGGGACTAGAGTGGAGGAGAGAGTATGGGAGAGGGTTGCTTGGGAGGAAGGGGCGGGAGGGGAAGGAGGGAGGAGAGGGTGGGGAGAGAGGGGAGGGGGCTAGAGATGAGGGAGGGCGAGAGTGGGAGGGCGAGAGTGGGAGGGCGAGGGGGAAGGCGAGAGGGGGTGGGTGAGAGGGAGAGGGCGAGAGGGGGAGGGGAGAGGGGGAGGGCGAGAGGGGGAAGGCGAGAGGGGGAGGGCGAGAGAGGAAAGCCCTGACTGCACCCTGAGGATGTTCTCTGGGTGACCGCTGCGAGCGGCCGACGCGCAATCATCCTCGCCTATTCGAGCGCGGCTTATCTCACAAGTGATCGAGTTGAGCGATCGGACGACTACGCGACATAAGCCACCGCGCTCCGTATTTCCTGTTTTTGGCATCCCACTTCGAATGCGTCTTAGTACAACGATATTTGCAATAGCCATTCATTTCATCAGCGTAAGCTCAAGGGACGAAGAAACAAGACGATTTTTATGCATCTAATATAAAATGGGTTCTTTCAGGGATTCGCTATTAAAGTAAACAATTAATGGGTAAGCGGTGGATTGGGCATTAATGGTGCACCTGAGTAAGTTCACTATATCTCCACTAAACGATGATAAAAATGTTCCATTCTATAGTTAAAGCAAATGATTAGGATCGTAAGAATGCCGAGCAATGATTTGGAATATATTATAGTCTTTGATTTAATGGAAGCCATGCAGCAGCTAAATTACTGATTCATCTGGAGGAACATTTTAAAGAATAGAGACAAACGGTGAGGGAAGAATTGCAGAACAAATTACAAAATGACATTCGGCACCTTCTTCTCTCTTCGCAAAAACTATCGCAAATAAATATTACTAGTGGCTTGCCCGTTGCCACGCAACCTAAAAAAATAGAATAATATATTTTGCTTTTATAATGCATATATTTCAGGATAACAGAAAATGTATGCATTTAAATTTGTTTAAAATATTTGTTAAAAAAAGATGACTCGATGGCCATATTCAAATCAAAATCATCAATCAAATTAAATAAAGAAATTAAAAATAAAATTGAATAAAAGAAAGTGACCCGATCGAACCCGGAACTTCATATTCGCGAGCCGACGCGTTATTCACTATGTTAATCGAATTCCTTGTTTATGCTGGTTCAAATTGCCATTCAAAAGTGTGTCATTCAAATTACCTTGCCTCAGACGGACATTCGACAAATTATATATAGATTGAGTCCTGTCAAAAATCAACAGATAATTTAAGAATAAAAAATTGGATATTTAAAAATAAATTCCACCAGAATTTCATCCATAGATATTTCTCTGCATCTTTTCTATTTTCTATCGTGAATTCTTCTCGAGTTGTTACTATAGTTGTGACGTAGATACCGATTACTCACCAACACTTGATCTTAAATCCATATTTACCACGTCTAACTCTCATATAGACCAACCTACTCTAAATATTTTGGCTTCTCCAGGTTACAGGGTTCCAGAGATCTAGCCCACGAAGACGGACGGACTTATAGACAAACCGAATACATAAACGATCTATTTAGAAAGAGCGCTAAAAAACACTCTCTTGCTCTTGGTAGACATTTTCACCCCAGAGAAGAGCAATTTTGATTTGACATTTGAGAAGGAGAAAAAAAATCCTGTACTTGATCAGGAATCCAACCCGGGTCTCCCATTTGCCGGATAGGTGCTTTAGCCAACTAAGATATCAATCCAGGAATTAGGATATTTACGGTGAGGAAGGGCTAGCTGAGTAGTAAACTTTCAAAACTTAGCGTCCTCACAGTGGCATCTCGAGTTCGATTCCCGGTCAAGTACAGAACTTTTTTCTCCTTCTCAAATGTCAAAATTTAGTTTTAGCATTATGCGCAAATGCATAAAACGTCATTTCTTCAACCTTCCATCTTGTTAACAAAATAAACACTAGTCGAATTTTAAGTTAAAATAGGATAATGCCGCAGAAAACGCAGATTAAAGTCGCCTCCAAAAAAGACAAGGCTGTTTTTCGGGGGCGATTTTGTGAACGCGACTTCTCCGCATCCTCTCTGCCGCCACGAAAGACAGCATCGCTTTGAATGGCGACGACTAGACAAGACGAAATTTCGAGACCAGTCGCAAGAGCAACTTTTTTTCGGTGCATCTGAACGAATCTATATCGCTATTATAATATACAGTATTGTTTGAATTAGAGGAATTGCACGGTCGACTCGTCGGAGCGACAACAGCCAGAGAATATTTCATCTTTCTGTGTGGGAAAAATATTAAATAATTAAGAAATATCCAGCAATCGGATGTTTGATTCGGATAATTGTACATTCCGATAATCGTCGCTCTGCTGCATATTGATTTGTTTTGCCTCAAAAGTTTATTTATTTGGGCGTGCGGTCCCACAAAAATTCCTTCTCGAGAACTCCATTTCTATAATCCCTTCTCTTTCCGCGTCGTACGTACAACGCGCAGACGTATCGAAACACTAAATTAAGTATTCGGTTAAAAAAAACGAAGAAAGAACATAGCAATAAAGGCAATATATCATTTGGTATGAGGGCTCCGTGAATAAGGAAAAAGATAAAAAAATAAAAGTTTTGTGTGCGATGGAAGGAAGGATGGAGGGGGGGCGTAGGGGATACTTTGAGAAGGCTTTGGAAAGGAGTAGGGCGGAAGGGCGGGGTGGGGGCGAGGGTGGAAGGGCGAGGGTGGGGTGGAAACTGGAAGCCCAGAGAAGCAATCTCAATAAAATAAGGGATGGGAAAGAATTGGATATTGACCGGTATGGAGGGGAGTGGGGGAGGGAAGCGTGTTGGGGCGGAGGAGGGGTGGGGGTGGACTCCGGCGGAGGTATGGGGTGTGGGGTAGGGTTGCCGGGGAGGCCGTGTGTGTAGGATGACTCGCTTGTCCAGGCAGGAGCGCTCTAACCCTCGATATTTCACCCTTATCGCTGTAACGAGTTTGGGCTTGGAGAAGGCGGAGTAGTTCTTGTAGATGCCCCGTGGCTAGTGGGTGAAGAGGAGGAGGGAGAGGGAGGGAGAGAGGGGGGAGGGGCGGCATGGGGGGAGGGGAAGGCGATTTCGGTGGGTGGAGGGTTTTACGGCAGGAGGGCGCGGAATATGCGAATCCTGTTAGATAATATAAAGGAGGTGAGGGATAATATCTGCAACTGCATTGAACGTGAGCAGAAAAAAAGCATGGCTGGCTTTTCACTCGGGATTAGCTTTAGACGTTAGTGTTATTGACCGAGCTTTGTCAAGCCGTATTTTTTGGAAATTAAATAATTCAATATAGTTTTTATATGGCTTAGATAAGCTATTATTTTTACTAACTATTATTTGCATGTATCTTTTGGTAATAATATTTTATTTTAATGTAAAAACACTTAAGGGCGCGGATGAAAACTACTCATAGTATAATAAAGTGTAATTTATGAGGCATGCTATAAAAAGTTAATCCATTTAATTTCTTTAAGTATTTGTCATGGATGTAATATTGTGCTGGATTTAGGATGTAAATACAAATTTAAGATGGATCTTAATCTCATTCCTTAAATTGTTTTTTGCAGGAAGTATGACGATGGATGTTAATAAACATAAGAACGGAGCTTCGCCGTCTGGCCACCAGGAGTGCGCTGGTTGCGGCAAAAAGATAACGGACAGGTGAGGGAACCGCAAACAATGCACCACGAGCAATTTTTTACCCTTGGGTGAATCAGCAGAAATGGAAGTGTTCTTGATTTATTTTAATGCGGAGGTATTGATAATGTTCCATTGTTAAATTGCACCAGCTTTATTTAAATTAGTACTGAACATCGTAATGTCCTGTGCTAAAATTTTATTTATATTACAGTAGTTTCTATATCGCTATATCTGCTATATCGCGACAATTGCGGTCCTTGAAGGACCCCGCGTTAGAGAAAATCGCTTTATAGAAAGTATTGATTCAATAGGTTAAGGGGTAGATGGCTCGAAGATACCATCATGACTGATATTTTTCGATACAAATTTTTATATATATTTAGTTTTTATTTGTTCTTTTATAATAACAATGTTTTATTTTAATAATAAAATTCATTGATTGAAGAAAATCATGAAAAATTACACGCTTTAATCTTTTACTTTCTCATATACGTAGTATTTAGAGAAAGTATTGTAATCGTGAAAAAATTTGACTTAGAGATTTTAGTGGAAATACACGTTTTTGGAGTCCCCGAATCCATAAAAGAGGGTTTCGCCATGCCGTCTGTCTGTTCGCGGTTCTTAGGCCCAAACCAGTAAATAAATCGAATGATATCTCGTATTTATGCAATATATAATCTTTTGCAGGCCCTTTTTACTTTCTTATTATTCTATTGGGGAAAGTATTGTATTCATAAAAAAAATCGACTTAGAGAGTTCAACGGAAATACACGTTTTGAGGTCCCCTAAACACGTTTTGACCATTTTCTCGAGGATGTCTCTGTATGTGATAGATATTTTGTGGGTGCTCAAACTCAGAAACTATTAATCAGGTCAACGCAAAATTTTATATTTAACATTTTTATAAAGGTCACAATAACTGCTTAGTTTTTGGTAAAAATCGGCTAACCGGAAGTGGGCGTTTATTCTTGTCACTTCTCCGTTATTTTGAAATATTTGCTTTAATATTTGATAAATGTAAGAATATAATAGAATAAAAGTTGTAGTAAATTTAATTCTATACAACTTTTGTTTGAAATATTTTTCCATATAATGCATTGTTTAAGATATATCTTATATTTTTAGCTGCCACGACCACGCCACCTACCGACTATTGTTAACAATTGACGCTTAGTTACATCTTAGTAACGCTAATTTTTCTTTTCTTAATTGTTGGAGCTTTGTGGCTATATCCAGTATGAGAAGGCTATGGTTTGAGTTTCTTTCTGTTCTTTGTAAGTCTAAAATTTTCTCGGTTTCTTAAAATATTTATTATTATGTAACCTATTTGGAATTTTTAGAAATATTACAGATATGGAGAAAGTCATGTCACATCAGATTTTTTGATAAAAATGACATTGCACAAAAATAAATGGTAGTTTATTCTGAGAGATTTTTAGAAAATTTTGATTTACTTGAAAATGGCTTCAGAGAATTTGATTAAAATTAATCCAATTGTAGAACAAAAAAATACTACGTAAGCCATGTATCTTTAAATAAAACTCACTATATGGTGTCCAGTGAAATTACAATGTACGCTAAGCTACCTTACCTAAGCCCTATGACGGCACGCCTTCGCCGCGATCCATTCAAAATCTTACTACAGCCTATACAGTTAAATTAAATCGAATGATATCTCTTATTTATGGATAATATCATTTATAATAGATTCTCTGAAGAGATGAACGATATTACGCAACAATCAAGTGTACTTCATTCTTGGATATTTTTAAACAAAATTCGTTTTACTAAAAATGGCTGTAAGGATTTTGATTTAAATCCATCCAATCGTACAGCCTGTTGTCACAAATAATACTAATTAAGCCATATGTACCAAAAAATTACTAAATCTCGATCAGTGGCCTTAAAATATCTAAACTCTAAACTACGGTTAACTTTGATTTATAAAAGTTTTTCTTTTATAAGCGTACACAGTCTACCAAACGTACATATGTACATAATATGAGAAAGTTTTTGCAATGTATATTGCGTCATTCATTTCCTTAAGCGATAGAACGTGCGGGTCGAGGAGGACGAAGAGATAAAACGATGATGGTGTAGGAGGATTAGAGATAAAAATGATAATTTTCTCGGTATTTGCACGAATAGTGCGCAACGTGGATTCGGAAAGTCCGGTTGCGCGAATGATATCACTTGTTCTTTTGTTTCTCTCATACAGCTTTAGAGTTTTTGTTCCCGAGTTATAGCTTTCCTTTTCTTCGTTTCACTTGCACTGCCAATAAAGTTGAACTAGCGAGAAGACAAATAATGCCCGGTAAAGTACAATATGTACATACAATGAACTGCAGTCCGCGACACCACGTGAGATGGGTATGCAGGCAGAAAATAACTGACTGACGCTACGCCAAGTCGCGCAGCCGTTTCTTCCTATTCTATATACTCAACCGCGTTGTTTCCTAGCCTTTTCATCGTGTTATATCCAATTCGCGTAATAAAAGCACGCGTTATAGCAGAAATGACTGTACTGATTAGACCAGTGGTGGGCAACCTTTTCTACTTGGTGGGCCACGTCGCTACGTGGCATTGAAGCCTTCGGTGGACCGCATTGATAATTCCCAATGCTTTGGCGGACTGCATTAAAGTTAAATCGGAAGTTAATTAGAGATTCTTACGCACCATATGAATGAAAGTCAAGTTAGAATTAGGTTTTAATGATTAACATTACAATATTAAGAATCATGATGGAATTCAATCTTAGAAATACCTTTGAGTAAAGATTTAAAACAAAATTAAAAAGAACCTATTTGAATTGAGAAATATTTATTAAAGGATCTCAAATTAATGTTAGACATTTTAACAGGTTTGCTAGATATAAAAGGACGTTTGGTAGGTAAATCAAATGAAAAAAGTGTTGAAAACAACGAAACACTGGTGGAAGGCCGCATTAAATTGTTAAGGGGGCCGCAGATTGTGGGCACCCCTGTTTTAGACACCTGACACAGTTGTGAAATAATTTTGCTTGCCATTCCGTTTTCTTTGAATATTGACGCAATGTATTTGACCTCAGGTTCCTTCTGAAGGCGTTGGACTTGCTGTGGCACGAGGATTGCTTGAAGTGCGGTTGCTGCGATTGTCGGCTCGGCGAAGTCGGATCCACGCTCTACACCAAGGCGAACCTGATCCTCTGCAAGAGGGACTACCTTAGGTGAGTCAGATATCAATGAGGAAATATTCGCGCTTAATTGACCAAACATTTACTTTTCATTTCTCGCGACAAAAGCTGGTTTTTCGGGTTAAACATAAAATCGCAGTCGAGGGTTAGTTATCGGGTTCTTAAATATCTTAAACAAATCGGGTTTTAATGAAAGCAAAGCAATTGCATTTTTGAAGAATTCTGGTTAAATCGGGTTTAATAGAAATAAAATTTTTAATCAGTACCAATTATATTACACACGTTATATATATTTGGGTCGGAATTGATTACACATGTGAACTGGTAACGTACAACAATTTCTGAAAGTGTTCCTGATTTTTTCCGCTATTCAGTCAGCCTAAAAAAACAGCGAAATATGCGATGTTGCGTCGTGTGAATGAAATGCCATATCTGTGATAATATGATCAAACGATAAAGTTTTATTTCTTGGAGAAACTTTCGTCTGCCTTCTTCTCCGTGAAATGCAAAGTGTGTCTGAAGTCTGGGTTAATTATGTCACAATTTCAGTTGATAACTGTGTATTTTTGAAATAGTGATAAACTCGAAATTAAAAAAAAATCACAACCAAATCAATGAAGGTTATTTATATCAAATGTAGACGTGAACTGAAATTGTAGAGCGTTTGCATATTAATATCGAGGCAGAAAGTTCTAAGCCCCTAGTTTAATATTAACTATTATATTACTAGTGTAGAATTTTCGGGTTAGTTCGGGTTTTATCCGAATTTTTAAAACTCGAATCCGGAGGTAATAAAAACGGAGAAAATCGGGTAAAATCTGAAAAATATATTCTCTAATGATAACCTTTTTAATATTTTTCTTGAAGCGAAAGAAAGATCAATTGCATTGCCGGTTCAAAAAGCCTATTTGTACAACAAACCAGATAATAAACTTTTGTAATTTGCAATTAAGGTTTTTTCTCGTATGGATGATAACAACTGCAATTGGCTGAAAAAATAATCATTGTAACTTCGGACCAAAACGCACAGCGAAAATATTCATAATTCAGAATTGTTAAATCAAAATGTGTCAACGTTATTCATATGCCATCCTCGCCATATTTTACAGCGGAAAATATCGATAATTTACCTTTTCAGGCTGTTCGGCAATACCGGTTACTGCGCCGCATGTTCCAAGGTGATCCCGGCGTTCGAAATGGTCATGAGGGCTCGAAACAACGTTTACCATTTAGAGTGCTTCGCCTGCCAACAGTGCAACCACAGGTAAAACCTATTAATTCTGTTTTATGGTGAAGAATCTTCATGACATTCGCTCAGCGACACTATGCTAGCATGGAATAATTGATCGCACAGCGCATTTAGCCGTGGCTCGAAGATGTTAAGGTTCACAGAATTTTGAATAATGTAATATTCACGTTTGGATGTAACTAACTTTATCTCCTATAGCCATTAAAGTGTGGCTTGTATAATATGCGTCAAATTTTAACAATATTTTTTATTTTACCGAGCAAAATTCCCTGAACATTTCCTATCATCTAACACTTATATTTTCCCTCCTCTTTGATCCGTATCAGAGAGAACAGATTTACGCTTTCGCTCTCTCTCTGCACCCCCTGTCTCTGCCCTGCAAAGCATTCTAACGTCTTCCACTCCCCACTTTTTAATATCGCCAATATCTCTCTCTTTAGAGGCGTTTGTTGCATACTTCGGCACCCTGCGCTTTCTTTTGTTATTCTTTACGGCGTTCACTTTACTCCGCTACTTTCTTCCTTCCGCAATACAACGCCATCTCGAGATTCTTCAGCGGCCGACTTGTCAAAAGAATTCCTAAATATACGATTTTTTCCTTTGACTTCCTTGGATCTCATCCTCTGACCTATCTTTCTTCCCATTTTTATTTTTTCGGCAGTCCGATTCCCTCATCTTCAACTCTCTCTCTCTCTAATCCCATCCCTCTCTCCTTTACCCTGCTTCTCTCTATCCTCCCGAAATCCCTCGGCAAGTCTTTCCCCGACCAGGTTTGATTGAATCCGAGGATATGTGTCGCGTAGAGGACCCCCCGCATCCCCTTGCGAAGAAGGCAATCGTTGTGTATTCCGAGTCTCCACCTAACTCTCAATCTCCTCCTCCTCCTGCCCTCCTCCCAATTTCCTCCTTCTCCTCCTCCAACCATCTCACGCTTCCAATCTTCCCCCGCGGCCCGCTTACATCTCCCCTCCGCCCCTCCCTCTCGCGGCGGCGGTCCACCTTTCATACCCTCATTCCCCTCCTCTTGCAATCCTCCGTCGCTATCCCTCCTTTCGGCCCCTTGGCGCATCCAGGATGTCCTTCTCTCGCCCCTCTTCTTTAGCCTCAATCTTCCCCTCTTCCCTTTCGATCTATTACCCACCCCCTCCCTCCCTCCCTCTCTCCATTTCATGGTCCTACCTAATTTCTTCTCTCTTTCCGTTCTCGCCTTTTTCGCTCTCTCTCTCTCCCTCTCCCTTCCCCACTAATCCAACTTTCGCCCCTCCCTACAATATCGCTCTTTTCGTCCTCCTTTCTCACCTTTTCTCCTCTCTATCACTCTTTCCCTCCCCTTATCTCCTTACTCTTCCCTTCTCAACCTTTTTCTTTATCGCTTCTATCTCTCGTTCCATTCTTCTACCGACATTCTCATCCCTCTTGACGTATTTATAATTCCCCATTTGTGTTTTATATTTGCCCAACTTTTTCGTGTTTACGTATGCGTGTGTTTAAGTGCTTGCTCGAGTTATTACTTACATATAGCACCAACGTGACTGTGATTGTGTGTGATATAAATTCCTTATTCCCTTCCCCCCTCTCTCTCTCGCCCAATTTCGCTCCCTCTTTTTCTCTCTGTCCCTCATCCTCTATTCCTGCGCTCCTCCGCTGTTTTCAGGGTTCCCATACATCTGTCGTCCTCCGGTCCCTTCTAGACCCTAGAAAGGCACCAATCTCTCCCCTTTCAACTCCCCCACCCCTTCTGATATCCTCCCTCAACCCATCGTCCAACCCAAGAATCCCATGCGTACAACATCGTCCCTTCCGCCGTCTTCGTCCAAGAGGCTGGTGGACATGGTTATCAGAAGAACTTCAGGTGAGACTATGATCTCCATGCTTTCAGCAAAATATGGATAGACAAAAACGTTCGATTGGCATATTTCAGTGTAAATATAACTAGGCACCCCGTGAGCACAAAAATATATAGATCCAAAAAGATGTATTTTAAAAACATAATTAATTAATAGATTTGAGTATCAATTGTTGAAATTGATGGAATAATATGATCTTTTGATCCTATGCAAATAGGCGTAAGTTGTAGGTTTTGTAATAATTTTGAAACAAGAAAAAAAATTCTGCTATGACCGGGAATCGAATCTGCCGGCCGGATATTCTACCACTGGACTACTGTAGCAGACTATTTTTTCTTTCTGAACGCGGGTGTTTTTCTTAGTTGGGTCCTGGCTAGCCAAGCAAGTATCAACCAGCCCCAAACGGGAAAAGTTATCTGACACGGTAGTTCAGTGGTAGAATATCCGCCAGGCAAGTGCAAGATCTAGGTTCGATTCCCGGTCATAGCAGAATTTTTTCCTGTTTCAATATCAATTTTTATTCAATGAATAATTCTCAGACACACACAAACGCAGACACATATATTATTCTACCTCTCTCCTCACACAACCCAATGTATTCCATCAAATGTTTTTCCATTCATCTTCTCATTTCTCATTTTTAACCATTCACTTTCTATATGTCACGTCTCTGTCTCGAACTCCATACTCATGTGACAAAAGAAACAATGGACGATTGCCTCGCCCTCGCTACGAACGGGGCAGTCACTCCATCCTTGTCGTTTGCGCGTCTCCGCACGTGAAAAATATCTCATCATGCAAGCGGCATGGAAGGAAATTTCTCTCTCCTTCGCCTCACTTTCAAACGAATCGATTTTCGCCGTTCTTCATGTCTCCCGTGTCGCCGCAGTGAAATCGAATCTCTCTCTCTCTCTCTCTCATGACGATTTACGTCCTCCTCCCCCATCGCCATGAATTCCTAATGCAAAAGGCGCAATCGACTTCTATAAAAAGAGGATCGATTCCTTATATACTCTCAAAAGCGCCACTTTTATGACCGCTGACCAATAAAACACACTCGTACACGCGCACACACACATCCTGTACTTGATACTCAGGAGGAGTCCTTCTATCTCCCGTCCCTCTTCCTCCCTTCCTTCCTCTTCTTCCCTTCCATCCTCTTCCTTCCTTCCTCTTCTTCCCTTCCTTCCTCTTCCTCCCTTTCTTCCTCTTCCTCCCTTCCTCCTCTTTCTCCCTTCCTTCCTCTTCCTCCCTTCCTTCCTCCTCCTCCCTTCCTTCCTCTTCCTCCCTTCCTTCCTCTTCCTCCCTTCCTCTTCCTCCCTTCCTTCCTTCCTCCCTTCCTTCCTTCCTCTTCCTCCCTTCCTCTTCCTCCCTTTCTTCCTCTTCCTCCCTTCCTCCTCTTCCTCCCTTCCTCCTCTTCCTCCCTTCCTTCCTCTTCCTCCCTTCCTTCCTCTCCCTCCCTTCCTTCCTCTCCCTCCCTTCCTTCCTCTCCCTCCCTTCCTTCCTCTCCCTCCCTTCCTTCCTCTCCCTCCCTTCCTTCCTCTCCCTCCCTTCCTTCCTCTTCCTCACTTCCTTCCTCTTCCTCCCTTCCTTCCTCTTCCTTCCTCCATCTTCCACTCTCTCCCTCCCTCCCTCTTCCTCTCTCATTTATTCTTTCTCTCTCTTCCTTAACGTCTCCTTCCTCTTTCTCCCTCCTTTCCTTCTTCTTTTCTCCCTCTTCCACTCTCTTCCCCTCTTCCGTTTCCTCTCTTTTTTATCATATCTCCTTTACCATCTATATTCCCCTACATTTCCTTCCTCTTTCGCTCTAGATCTCTCGTGATATTTTCTCCTAGATAGTCTTAAAATACTACGAAATCAGACTGTGTCATTCTATTATCTTGGAGGATTTTTTCAAACAGTTTTAGATGTCCTCAAAGAACCGTTTTGGGAGAAGAGGAAAAAAACAGTTATTCCTCCGGCAATTCTATTTAAGGCGAGCTAAAAGGCAACACGTGCTCTTAACTCTCTTCTGTAATTATCCTATCATTCGAGTCAAGAGATTTTTCTTTAAAATGCTGGCAATGGATACATTGACATTGAAAATCATTGATTTTTAAAAAATCATTCCCACGGAAAGTTTTAATTATGAAATACGGTTATTGGAAGTTTAAATAGTTATTTATTCTGAGTATATATCTTGTTGATAGACGATGATCCCTTGATAAAAATTGCGAATGATTAATGGAATGCGCCATCTACCCATAAAGACCGTTTTTAATTTTTGCCAATATTTATCCCTAGTGCTCTAAGTAGGATTGCATTTCATAGTAACATAAGAGAAAATCATGCTATACTAAATTATTGAAATATTGTCGATCAAAAATTTGTTCAATATTTGAAAATTCAAAACTTAATGCTTACGTTGAGGCTAAATAAACGAAGTAGGTAAAGTTTTGCTGCGGATATTTCGGCAGGTGCACGGCGTTCCCATGATGCTTAGCTTTTGAATGATTCAGAGGCAAATAACGGAGAAGGCATTTCGAATAGAAGCGAACTACCTATCTCATCCGTAGCGATAAATTCCGACGGGGAGACGCTATTAAGTCAATTCTTAGAAAACGTGCGAGAGGCAGACAATAAAGCAAATAATAGATGAGGGCGCCGCGAATTTAGGGATGGAATTGGCGGAAATCGTAACGCGCACCTAGAGAGAGAAACGCCTTTCTGAAAAATACAACACGAGGGGATACGCGGAGATAAAAACGCGGGAATAACTCGCATCGCCGTAAAATTGGGCGCAGCGCTGCAATAATCAGCGCTCCATTTTGAGAATATCCGAAAGAAATATCTGTGAAAGGCACGTCGGGAGAGACGTAAAAATTTACAGGAGGGAAAGGGAAAGCGACACAAGGAAACGAGAGTCGAAGGGAATTCTTACACGCCAAAAGGCGGCTGTGGCGCTGAGGGAGGCGGCGGTGGACGGAGAACGAATCGGAATAGAGAAAGAATTTGCGGCGAGTAATTATGGAAAATGTGTCGCCATGGTTGCTTTTATGAGTTGCATTACATTGAATGAGATCGACTGAAACTTGTTCTTTATTGATTGTGTCTACTGCGAGAAAAATTAGTCACCTATTTCGCAAATTATTCTACGTTTCACCGTTATAGCAGATCAAAATCGATTCTCCTGCACAAATGTAGTTATGTTGCTTATAAACGATCAATGAAAGAAAAGTTACAATGTTTAGCGTATCTTGCGATTCATTACCTTGCAAAATGCGTGAAACTGGTATGCTATGCTTTTGAGAAGTGGTTCTCAAACTGGGTGCCACGGCACACTGGTGTGCCGCAGTAGATATTTATGGATGCGGCGAAATACTTTGTTTAGTAAATAAATCGACAATTTGCATATGCTGATGGGTAATTAGGGCAATGATGTTTCTTCTAGTAAATTGATTATATAGTGGTATCAACAAATGGGTCTATCCAAAAGTTGTAATATCCGTATCTAAAAATATACAAAGCTTGCCACAAGACTGGTGTGTCGCGAAACTCATTTTATCGTTGAAAGTGCGCCCCGCGGCTCAAAAAGGTTTGATGACCACTGCTTTAGAGCAACATACGCATTTGGCAATTCGACTTTTGACGAACAATTAGTTTGATTTCAGATAAACATACTATTGCTTCCAAAATTCATATGAATTTATTTCTGGTAAAAATACAAGCAATGGCGTTAATTAACTGCATGAAGCGGTTACTTATGCAAACAATAAATAGAAAAGGAAGTACTATTTGGTGGAACCCCGGATATGTGTTTTTTTATAAGCTCTCCTCCCTTCAATCCCATAACTCATGTTATATAACTCCCTGGACTCACATTCCGGACACCAAATAATGATACATATTGGAAGTTCTTAAGGGTTGCTCGTAGATAGCGGCTCTGCATCATCTTCTAAAACCATTTTACGTGACCCGAATTCCTTTATTTTTTCACGAAATATTCGATTTCCGTTCTAATTTTTTGTTGCCGAGTGAAATATTGCTATTGATGGCCGTATTTTACAATTGCGTGAGGATATTTAAAAAATCGGTGTAATATACGTTGCACAATCTTTCTCATACACTTACTTCGCATGAATCTGGCCTCACTACATATACTCTTTCCTGACCGGGAGAAACTCTTACTGCTACAAAATTAGCAAAACCGCGGAAAATGTCTTGAATGGCATTAATATATTGATTATGTGAATTATGCGAAAATCTAACTTTATAAATTGTTATACTACGTACACATAAATATTAAGTATTGATTGACGAAGGCTTATTGGCGCTGAAGCATTGTTTTTGGACGAAGACTGTCGAGAGAACTGGGATGAGCTGGGCGGTAGCTGAGCGTCTTAATATAATTTTTTTTTCCCGTAGAATTTCTGCATATTTTCCCTATTACTGTTATAGTTGCCAAACCTAATTTTAAAATTAAACAAAGCCTCCATGTCCTTTTACTTCATTTAAGAGATTTTGGCTGTCTAAATGTATTTGGGAATTTTTTACATTCATAATTTTGAATCAAGGAAAAACTTCCAATATTTTTTCTATGGCTCGATCCAGAACGTTTCATTTCTGTATCTCTAATGCCATTCTGCGAACGACAGTTATTCTTTTAAGTTCTCTTTTCATTTGCTTACATTCATGAAAAGTAGTGTTATCCATGATCATGAATGAAGTTTTTTTTATTTTTCATGTGATCATTCTGCCACATATTCTGTCTCTGGAACCTCGTTTGTTTTATAACGGGTAGTACCCCGTTAAGGAGACGTTTGCGTTTAAATGAGAGAAGAGTTTATTGCAAAACATCATTCTACATAAACATATATACTTTTTTGGATAAATGAGACTTCCAAAATGACTTTTAAGTTAAAAATTCATATATTTTGAGAAAATCTTGCCAACCAATTACATTGTTAAACCTCGAAATCCTATTGTCATTTCCTTCCTTATGGGTGAAAGCGTGTTTTGAATGTTTTTAATACGAGAGAGAGAAAAAGAGATGGAAGGAGAGGGAAACGATTTTCATAGCGACCAATGTAAACAACAATCGTTGCGTTATATGCGAGAAGGAATAAATTTGAATGTAGAACATTAATCATTCGCATGTAAAAATCACTTAGAATCAACGCAGGGGTTCGAGACTTAAAACAACGAACGCCTAAAAGAACGGAAGTTGGTTTACCTGCTATCGATTTTTACTTTCTCCATACGTAGTATAGGGGAAAGTATTGTTTTCATGAAAAAGATCGACTTCGAGATTTCAACGGAAATACACGTTTTGAGGCCCCCTGAACACGCTTTGACCATTTTCTTGATGTCTGTGTATGTGACAGCTCTTTGTTTGTGCTCAAGCTCAAAAACTATTAATCGGGTCAACGCGAAATTTTATATTTATCATTTTTATAAAGGTCAAAATAACTGATTAGTTTTTGGTAAAAATCGGCCAGTCGGAAGTGGGTGTTTACTCTTGTCACTTCTCCGTTATTTTGAAATATTTGCTTTAATATTTGATAAATGTAAAAATATAATGGAATAAAAGTTGTAGGAAATTTAATTCTATACAACCTTTGTTTGAAATATTTTTCCATATAATGCATTGTTTAAGAGATCTCTTATATTTTTAGCTCCCACTATCACGCCACCTACCAACGACTACTCTTAACCTTTGACGCTTCGTTTCGTCTTAGTAACGCTCCTTTTTTTTATTGATTGTTGAAGCTTTGTGGCTACATCCAATTTCAGAAGGCTATGGTTTGAGTTTATTTACTTTTACCTGTGCAAACAATGACGACCAATGTCTTGAAATAGATGCACGTAACCACAAACGCTGGTCTCAAACAAAACACTCCAGCAAATTCAGAAAACTGAACGCGTCCAGCGGAATTCCATATAAACACAGTTTTTAGCAATCTACCGATATACTGCAACCACCATATATAAATTTTGTCACGTAGTACGTTCGATACGGCGATTAGGCCATATTGGGGAACAGGCCGTATTGGGAATAGGCCCTATGCGTAATGTTTAAGAAGTTAACATCGAACGAATAATTTTGTCGTAGTAGTTTGTCAAAAAGAAAGCACCGTCATCAATTCAAACGATTTAATTGCACTTGGAAATGTCTGCATTATTGTGAATTGCGGTTTACTTGAACCAGTTTAAACTTAGCCTGTTACGGAATTGTTAATTCGAAGCTGAAGCGGTTTTCTCGCGAGAAGATTTAAATATTTGTATCCGTGATTCGCCAATCGCACATTAGTTACGTTACGCTTTACCTCTCGATCTCAGCTTCATACGATGATGCCGTCCATCGCCAAGGCCCTCATGATCTCCCAAAATTTCGCCTCAGCGTTATATGCATTGTCTCGACTCTTTTCGAATGCGGCCTCCGCGGACAGACATGTTCTTCTCGGAGACGGGGGCGGTTTGCTCCAAATTGACACACGCAACGAAATCCCTGGTCTCCTCCCTCCCAATTCACCCTCAAACGCGATCGGAATATCACTCTTTTCCGCTCTTGAATTCCTCACTTCTTCACATCTCGACTGTCGCGCTCATTTTTTACGTCCCCATTTCCTTCTCTCTCTATGTTCTCCTTAATAAGCGATCTTTTCCATCTCTCCTCTACATCCTTGCAATATACCATCACTCTCTGCCCCTCTCTTCTCCTCTCTTACTCTCTCTCTCTCTGTCCATGTTACCCGGAGAGGAGGTAACTGTGATTTCCCAGAAGAGTGCTAAATGTTTTAAAGACGGGGTGAGAGAGAGTGGAAGCGTATGACCCCGAATGGGGGGGGCTGGGGTGGCTAAGGGGTGGGTCGAGTCGAACGATATGGAGTGGGTGGGAGAGGGGGAGGGGGGAGGGGGAGAAGGGGAGGGGGATAGAACAAGCAGCTGCGGCAGGGGGCGATCCGAGGAAGCGGACGTCGGGCAGTGGGGGCGTCATCTTTGACGGAGCCTATCTAGGAAGGCAATGCAGCGGAGGATGTGGGGACAGTGGGGTTGCAGAGGGAGGGTGCGGAGGCGCGCGCTCGGCACGGATTTGGACAAGTCGGACAGGTCTAGGAGGGTAGCGAAGTCTTATGTTGGGTGGATTCGCGAGATGTGTCGCTGGGTCGTATATGTATATATGTAGTCGTACGGCAGGGTGCCAGAATGTTGAGAAAAGAAAATTCCAACCCATGATGCCCGTGATGCTCTTATGCGCTCGCCATACATTCAAAATCTCGTCGGGAACTTGCATCGTATTTATCTTTGGTCAACTTTCAGTTACTTTTTCGCTAGGTTCTCTATAAAAATGTCTATGAATTTTATACTAATCCACATTTAACATCGTGGCATTTATTATAAGCGAAAACCTAGTAGAGAGGCAGCATTAAAGCACTTCCTGTTTACAACTAAGGTTTATTTAAATTTTATTAATCTCCTTATGTACTATTTTCTTTATGAATAAAGTGTCTTTTTAAAAAAGTGTTAAATACATTGTGATTTATCTAGGCTGGAACTGACTACAGATTTAAAATATTTTGGAAATTTTGACAAGAGATGTATAAATGTCTCCAGTTGCTGAAGCAATAAAACGAGGAATTTTCGAGTGAAAACGTCCTTCCGACTCGTTTGTTGCATCAAAGTGCAAAGGGCGTTATCGGTGGCCATGCCCAAGCGGCCATGAATCAGAGGACTGCGCCGCCCTATGGATTTGGCGCAGCGTTAAACGCGATAAAACCGTCGCAAATCACTCGGCTACGCTGCAAAACCCTTTCCCTTCCCCCTTCTCTCTCTGCGAGCCGTTGTCGCCATGGTATTTTAGTTATTGGCAATAGGGCCTGCTAATGGATTCCCTCTCGCACGGAAGGAAAGATATCCCGCGCGCTATCTGTCGGTCTTTTGGGGAAGCGGCTTTACCGGCGGCGGGTATGAAACGTGGATCTCGTGATTTACGAGACGGAGAGGGGGGGGAAGAGTCGGGGAGGGAAATAAAGGGTTGCACCCGCATCGGCCAGAGCGTTTTCGAAACGCTTGCCATTTTTTTAAATGGATGCACGATCGTGGATGCTAGTTTTTGTTGTAACTTCTTCGAGTTGGAATGATTTGATGTTTTGCAATTTTTGCGCGTTTTGACGTCTCGAGAATAATGTTTGAATATAATTGAACGAATTCACAATGGGTCGAGTTCCCGCGCTATTATTCTCTTGGCTCAACTCCTTCGAAAGTGCAATTGCGAGTCAGCGTTCGATTCAAGTTGCAGTGGCTTGTGGAAGAAATGAGTAAGCGAGCAAATAATCGTAGCATTACGGTTTTTTTAGATGAATTGTTCTCCTCCAATCAGCGACGATGGTATATGAGAACATTAATTGATGCCATTGCAATCGCGTAATCTATTTGCGATACATTGTTCTTTGCGTCAAGTGGAAATTTTCATACATTCTCCATGAAAATACCGATGTTTTTGAGTTATAAACTGTAAAGTCATTTATCGATGACATTTAAAAACAGCTTAGCTATTTTATAAAATATTATAAACTCAGAAAATATGTATATTTACACTTTAAAATATTTTTATTTCGAACATGGTTTCGACGTGTTAGCTTATCTATTGCTCTTTCTTTTCTTATGAAAATTACACTTATTCTTTTACTCGCGTGATCTGTTTTATCGTTAAACCTCCTTCAATTATTTTCCACGAAACAGATATTCTATTTAGAAATCGAAAGTTAACTTATCCTTTTTTCGTAAAACATTAATAAACTTACTCTTCGATATACAAACTAAACTGTTGTGATCATCAAGTACAGATTGCCTTTGCGATCGATAGCTCGATTCGCCCTGAATGAGACGTTTCGCCGCCGCCGGTTCACCGCCGCCGTTTCGCCGCGAGGTACGGTTCGCCGCGGCCGTTTCGCCGCCGTCGTTAATGAATTTTTAGTGTAATGGGAAGAATAGGCTGAATCAATTTCAAGGAAATTTGCTATATAGAATCTTCACATAAATACATTACGTGTTTGGGATTTTGTGCCTAAACCACCCAGCAGAAGTGTATATTGCAACTTGAAACAATTGTTTTCACGATTCCGAAATAGATTAGCCCAACCAGTTTCAACTAAATTTGTTAAATATAACCTTCTAACAAATACGTGAATAAGTATTATATTAGGACCGCATCGAAGCAACAGGGATGCCACTATTGCAAATTAATTTTTCTGTTTTCATGAATTTATTTAGGGACTGGTCAAACCGATGCCCAAGAAATTTTGTATGAAGGAGGCGTGCCACATACTGAAACGAAAGCAAGACGTGTTTTATAAATATAAAATTCATCACAGCACATACGAGGAATAATAAAATTCTTTACACATATTTGTGTTGAACTTTTGGCATACCTTTCAACGATATTTAATATTTATAGTATATAAATATATTCAAAACCATAACAGCATATTTGTTTCAGATCAGACAGACGGGTGCGCCATAATAACAAATTAAACTCTTTAAGTAATGATGGCATTAAACAGAATTGGATTCTACGCATTCTCATCCAAAGAATTTAATTGTATTGGTGCTTTTCGTCATTGCTGACGGGTAACTCGTAATTATATTTTTCTACCACCTCATCATGACGTTATCTCTCAGTTATTTTAACTGCAACCCATAATGGTAGGAAGGAAGGAAGGAATAAGGAATATCGGTACTATAGTCGATCTAGTATATTCTATCGAAGTGATCCTATCGGGTATACCTTGTATTACATCGGTGATATTAAGTTGTAACGGAAGATCTATTTATTCATATTACGCTTGTTCATTAATTTTGTCCCTATAATCCACGTTTCCGAGATAAAATATTTCTTTAAGCCTACCAATCATTAACAATTTGAAGTACTTATCCTACATCCAAAAAATTGAAAATTGCAATTGTATGCTTTCTTGCACGAATATGGAAATAGCACCTAGCGGCGAAACGGCCGCGGCGGAACGTCATTCGCGGCGAAACGTAATTCGCGGCGAAACGTCATTCGCGGCGAAGCGTCATTCGCGGCGAAACGTCATTCGCGGCCAAACGACTGCGGCGAAACGGCCGGGGCCCCCGTCCTAGACCCCGATTCGCCTTCCTAATCGCCGTCACCTTATAATGTTTTAGGCCCAGCTGATTCACTTCTTGCCTACGCGCAATAAGTATCTAAGAGATGGTGCTAGGAATAGCCGGATAGCAAGGGAGAAGAGAAACCCGGTGCAGGCTTTTATCCTACTCTTAACGAAGAGCACCAAGGGGGCCAACGGCTTAATATCCCTTCCGAAGGACGGAGTGTTGATTTGAGCGCGCTCCTCATTTCACTTTTTCTCATTTGCTCGTCATCGTCTCCTTAGTTTCAACACGCACAAATAGGCGGCCGGGCGTCCTACAGGATTCGAACCAGGTGTCGCTATAGCTGGCCAACACTCTAACCAATACACCACCGGCTCCTCTTTCTCCGTCGCCTTCCCATCCGCGGATTGCGATGAGACGGCGTACGGATTCGAGGGAAAAGCAGCGTTCACCGCTCTCTACGCATCGAAAGTCACGTGTCACGCGTTAAACAGATTTCATTATGCGCATCGTCCGATCACCGCATGTGGTGGAGAGTCCTCCGCATAGATGCTTCGCGTATTGCGTTGCGCGGAAGGGGAAAGAAATTAGGGGAGTAGATGGAGGAGGGAGAGGAGAGAGGAAGAGGGTAGTAAAAGAGAACCCTTTGATCTTCTCCCTTCGCGCACTCCATCTGTCGGTGGCACTGACAGGCAGCTGGGGAAGATCGTCGCTCTGTCTCTGTGAGCGAGGACTCACCCGAGGTTCGAACAGAAGGTCGCTTCTTATTCCTCCCCTCCCATTTTCCATTCCCTCTCCCCTCCCTCTCCATTCTCCATCCCCTCCCAGTCTCCTTTCTTTCTCCCCTCCTCTCTCTTTCTGCCCTCTACCCTACCGTATGGATATTACATGGATAGTAATGGATGTACATATGTATTTATAAATGATTTATTTTTCTCTTTCTATCAAATTATATTTTTTCCTCTGAATTATTTTAGAATTTTTCGCGGTTTTTTACACCTCTCTTCTCTTCGTAGGTGTTTTCCGCTGTGAGACATTTTTTCTGAGCTAAAACAGCTGAGACAGTTTTTTTCGACCAACAAATCTAACCGTATTTTTTGGTAACCCTCTACGATCTGTTAACCAATATAAAATTAAATTGTAATTAATATGCATTTAACTGTAATTTATGTCATTAATTTATTTTTAATATTTAAATATTGTAATTATATGACAAAAGGGTTCATGTAAGCAGGGATTATACCTATAGTCTCAATTTCGTACTAAAAAAAGTCGTTTGTCTGTTTGTCTGTCTGTCCCTTCTCTCCCCATATACCAGGGGTCTCACACTCACATCGGTGAGGGAGCCGCTTGAAGGCTCTCCACCAAATCCGCGGGCAGCATTAAGGTATCACACCTAAGCCGCGGTCCGCATTTCATACTTTCCCAGTCCTCACACCTTTCGTAATCTTTGTACATTCTCTCCCCCTTCCACAAGGGGGGAAATCACTCCAATTCTATGGTGCGGCATTAAACGCATTCTTAATAAATATACATATTAGGTACTTTCGGCGTCGAGATTTAAGGCCTTCAGACACGTAAAAAGAGGCTGGCGGGGGAAAGAACATTCTTCGATCCCCCAAAATGTGCAGGATATTTATGAATGGGAATGAGCTATATAAACCTCGGGTATTTTAAAACAGCTGATTTAATAAACTTCTTCAACCTCTTAAATTATCATTTCCGTCATATTATTTCTAAGAAATACAGTTTACGCCATTCAGTATAAAGTAACTTACACTGCGAGCCGCATGAGGCCCGTAGGCAGCGAGTTTGAGACTCCTGCCCTACACTATCCATCATCTCTCGCCACTTCCTCTCCCTTTCCTCCCCCTACACTCCCCCTACACTCCCCATACACTCCCCCTACACTCCCCATACACTCCCCCTACACTCCCCATACACTCCCTCTTCACTCCCCATAAACTCCCCCTACACTACCCTTACACTCCCCCTAAACTCCCCCTACACTCTCCCTCCCCTCTCCCTCCCCTCTCCCTCCCCTCTCCCTCCCCTCTCCCCTCTCCCTCCCCTCTCCCTCCCCTCTCCCTCCCCTCTCCCTCCCCTCCCACTTCCTCGCCTCTCTCATCCCTCCCCCTCTCCTCCCCCTACATTCTCCCTCTCCTCTCCCTCCCCTCTCCATACACGCCCCCACCCCTCTGCCTCCCTTCCCCTACATTCTCTCTCTCCTCTCCCTCCCCTCCCCATACACTCCCTCTTTCCTCTCCCTCCCCTCCCCCTACACTCCCTCTCTCCTCTCCCTCCCCTCCCCACACACTCCCTCTCTCCTCTACCTCCCTCCCTCTCCTCTACCTCCCTCCCTCTCCTCTACTTCCCTCCCTCCCTCTCCTCTTCCTCTCCCTCCCTTCCCCCAACACGCCCCCTCCCCTCTACCTCCCCTCCTCTCTTCGCCGTGACAACGAATAGACAAGCGTTCGCTGGCATCGGGTGTTGTCCAGGCACGCGAGTAATCGCGCACTTTTCGAATTCCTACGAACGAACGGACGGACAGACGGAGCGGGAGAGAGGCTTTTGCGGGATGTCGGAACGATTCCGTTGGATTAATTCGCATGAGCGTCGGATTAGTGACGATCGATTGCGTTTAGCACTTGTTTTGGTCCCATGAGCCCACGCGCGCCTCTGCCTTTGCTACGTTTGAGAGAGTGATTCAGTCGGTGCATGTGTGCGCCGCAATCGTGTGCGTGTGTGCGTACGATTGCACGAGGTCGGTTCGGCCGTTATTCCGTGGCCTATCGGGTGCGTTCGGTTGAAAATGTCGCTTTTATTTTAATTCGATTGGAATGAGTGGGGCGAAGGGTGGAAGGATTGGGAGGGAGGGAGAGGGGCAGGGATTGAGGTGGTGGCCGGAGTGGTGTAATGCCGGTTCAGCCGTGAGGTAGCTCAGCATGACCTCTGTTTTCGATACCGTTCCTAGTAACTTAAATTATCTCAAATTCTGTTGGAAACTATTTTTATATATAGTCGGGAAAATTTTGATCCTGAAAACTAATTCAATTTTAGCATGCAAACATGATAATTTTCGCATAAATCTAAGGTCCACTTATCGTTAAAATCACAATATCAACGGAGCGCAAAATATTTGTGAATACAGCTTTGTTTAAATGTGGTTTAATTAGATGCCGAAACAGTATGGTTAATCTACTGAAATTTCCTAACTGCTCTGCTAAAGTAGCGATCATATGCACGAATGAATACAGATAATCGATTGATAGGTCAACAATCAAAGAGAAAATCAATTACAAATCAAAGGATCTCAAATTGGGGAACTTCGATTGAACACCTTTGATTTTTGATAGTTTGTTTTCTTTGGATTTGATTCAATCGTTGAAAAACGACAACAGATGGAGGTTTTGAATAACGCCCGAGGCGGCCGTGAATGTTAACAATTGAAACCGTTTAAAGGGAAAATGGACTAATTAAACGCAATATTTGTGAGAGATGCGACGGTCCGGATCATTCCAAGCAGGGAGTGTCCCTGGCGCGAGATAATATCAAGCTTTGTACGCGGAGCTTATAATAATCCTCCAAAGCGTTCTTTCATAATGTCGTCGGCTGTTTTTGTTATATAATATACATGGATCTCCAAGAATTAAAACCTATAATTGGTTTACGTGCTTACTCGTCTTTGAAGGTTCGCCGATCTCAGTCTGTGCGTCGCACCGCCGTGGTCGAATCATCGTTGCGACGGCCGTTGCATTGCGCACCCTCTGTACAGGAGAAGGAGGAATATTGCTGGTCACCCGGGGTGATGACCAAGGAAACACATCTCTTTGGCACAGTGATAAATTATTCTTTTTGTGGAAAACATTCTCTTACGTAATACGGAGGGAATGAATGCAGAAAATACATTAAGTAGCTCAATGAGTAGAATACAACCAGTGTGAAGCGGTGAATAGCTACTCATAACGGTTGCTTTGTATCTACAGTGCGCATCCAGCGTGCATACTCGTCCGTTTAATGGTCGATTGAGAGTTACTTGCATTTTCTTACCGCATGTTGCTGATGGGTAGACCTCGACGATCTTTTTTTTTGGTTAATTTATTTAATCGAATAGAAATTCATGACAATTTTAAAGATATATTAAAACTATTATAATAATCAGGATTCGAATTGCGACATTGAAATGTCCCGTGAAAAATACTCCTAGGTTTTTCATCTCGTAAATTTCTTATCCAAGTTGGCCGATGGGAACCAAAAATTTCAAAAACAAAAGAGAGGCAGTAAAGAGGGGGTCGTGAGGCAATTCGTGGCACTTTTCAAATCGCATCGTTCGGTGTGTGTGTGCGTGCGCGTGTGCGCGCGTGTGTGCGTGTGAGTGCGCGTGTGTGTGTGCGCGTGCGCGGAAGGTGCGCTAGCGCGGTTCGAACAAAAAATTAAGTTAACGAGTGGTACGCCGTAAAAAATATAACTCGAATCTAATTGCACATTCGTCTTTTGTTTCATAAACATGCATCTGCGCTTGCGGGAATTCGAGGAGTGTCTCGCTTTCGAATATTCTGTTTTTTCTTCTATTTTGTCTCGAGGATTTTTTATATCGAGTTTCTGTCTGCGACTGGCATGCGTGTTTAAAAACAAAAGCAAACGGGCAAGTAATTACCTACATACAGGCGATGGAGCTACTCGTCCTCTCATTTTCCCGTTATTCCATTCATAAGCTGCTGTATATTTTATATCGGTATTTACAGCTTCCATCTCCCCTCATTTCTCCTCCCCTTTCCCTCCCTCTGGTGTTAATTTTTCATAATGTTCTCGTTCACTTTTTTCTCTCAATTCCTCCCTCTCTTGTTTGCCCTTTCGCTCTCTCTCTATCTCTCTCTCTCCCTCGACAATGACCGGCGTCACCTCCGATTCTCGGTGGACGCTTGGCAGCCCAGTCTTTTGTTTTTAGTCTCCCTTTTGTTCGCTGGGCGGCATCCCAAACAGCCGCCAGGACGATTGCCCGCTTTACGTTCCTGCGCGTCTGTTTTGTTTCTCTGATAGTTGCAACCTTTTGCCCCCTCTCCCTTTTTCTTCCTCTCTCTCTCTCCTTCTCTCTCTCCGACGATAGCGAACGTCACATTTTCCAGCCTTTCCTTTCTCGTTCTGGAATTCAAGCGCTTTTACTCCTTCCCACTATTCTCTCATTTCCCATTTATTTCTTACTAATGTATATTTCTGTCTATTTGCTAACCAAATATACATTATAATAAATACAACGCAATTCCCATAAAGGTATGAGGTATTATTATTTAACTAGTATAAAAGTCCGTCAATATGACAGGAAGGATAATATTATTTTTAATATATTAGTAAATAGTTACCTGCCCGTCAAAAATGACGGGTAGGTATGACTAAAGAATTAAATTAAAACTCTTCCCATTCTTCCTCTCACTCTTTCTTTCTCTCTCTCTCTATACCATTCTTTTTCCTCCCATTCTGTGATAGAATGTACTTTATGCCGCCGACTGCATATACCGTGGCAGGATAGAATATGCCCCTGTGTCTTATGCCGCCGGTGGTGCATATGCCATGACAGGGCACGTATAACCTATCGTCCAGGGCATCGAACCGGAACCGAACCGAAAACCGAAACCGAAAAAAAACGTTATTATTTTAGCTGGAGTGAAACCGAACCCGAACCGAAAAAATATTTTTCTGAACCCGAACCGAAACCGAAAACCGTTATTTCTTTCGTTCCATTTTTTCTGTTCGCATAAACAGTGAGAGCGAAAGAAGTTTTTTTTCCTTTTGCCTTAATATGTCTTTTTGAAAGCCTCACTTTTCAGCACCAAATAAGACAAAAACTAATGGCTTTCATGAGTCTACATGCTCCTAAGTCTTTGGAGAGATGCATCTTTGTGATAATATCTGTCGGTTTATTGGTAGGATTTTCCATGGGCATCCCAATACATAGAGAGAGTGTCAAGGATACTCCTTCTTTGGTTTCCCGGAACCCTATTAAACAAAGCTAGTGGAAAGTAACTTAGTGGTACTTCGAAGACAGCCGCCAATCGTCTTTGTACCCTCTCCCTGAGCCTCCCCGCGAAATGTTTCGGGTAAAAATGTTTCACGATTCTTAACTTGGATTTTGCTTAAAGTTGGAGGTTATTGTCCTCATAAACTTTCATCCATTCTCCATATTCATTGAATTCTGGTAGTCTTTCTCTAAAACTTATCCACGAAGGATCGCTCTGCAATCGTGCTTTTGGGGTGTTCTTACCTCTGTTAAATGTTACTGTGTGTACATATTTGTCGTTTTAAGAAAATTTATGTAATTATATATTGTATGGTATTTGTAATATTAACATCTAAATTATTGCATTTAAAAATAGTTAAGTAGCTCTTCTTTGAACAACTCTATGATTTACATTCTACATTCAAATGTGAATTAATAATATTGTACCTGTTCAAGTACGTGCGTGAGTAATGGTGGAGTAAATTGATTATGACAATAAGAGGATCTGCTTTATTGGAATTTAGAACATTAGAACATTGGAATTGTTAAATCAAATAAATGTTGATTTTTGGAAGAATAACAACGGTTTTACATTATATTAAAGACTAAAGAAGATGGAAAAGTATACTCCATAAATGTTATACACAGGATTTCAAAGGCGTTCTTATTGGGAAATACGTATGAAATGGTATCGAAAGATCTCCGAAACTATAAGTCGCAATTATATGGTCACAGGGACTGTCTTTTAGTAAATGTTGTTCTCTATCAAATTAAATTTTTTAATCTATACCTCACAGATCATATAAGAGCATGGAAGAGAAATATATGGATTTTTAATTGTTGTTTGCTGAAAGAACCTTCTTCGCGATCGGGACTTTCTCGAATTTTATCTCCGAAGCCATAACTCGTAATTATATGATTTTGCAAACTTTCTTGTAGTAAATGTTGTTCTCTATCCGATTAAAATTTTTAACCTATACCTTACAGATCATATAAGAGCTAGGGAGAGAAATGTTTGATATTTCATTGTTACTTGGCGGATGCCATTTAACGAAATACGAGTATAAATTTATTAAAGTAATTATTTAAAGTGGAAGTTCTAATTGATGGATTCAGTTGAAAATCACAATTGGATGATAAATATTAATTACGATCTCATACATATTTTATTTAAAATACGTCCAGCGGTTTAGGAGATGAAAATTACGACGGACGGACGGAAGGACCAGACGTGCCCATAAGGTGTTTCGCTATTACCGCTTTGCTGGTAAAGAACGCCTAAAAACAAATAACATTTTTAATAGCTTTTATACGCGATAAAAATAAAAAAATAAATTTTAAATTACCATTGAACAGCATTTGACGCAATCGTATAAAAGAAGCCGTCTACAAATTGAATAACGAAACATATAAGCAGGGAATTCATACATTGTTTTATTGTCCGTTACATGGTGGGAGGGGGCGCTTGAGCGGTGTTACGTGTGAATATGTATTTCTGCCTTCTTGACTTGCGATAGTAAAGACGTATTTGGTTTAAATAAAAAATAAAAATTAATAAAGATTATTTTGGAATTCTTTTGAAAATTTCCAAAAAAAAATTCAGTCGGAGCGAAAAAAAACCGGTTGGATATGGTTCAATGGTGTTTGCTGGAGCGAAACCGGAATCGAACCGAAATTTTTTGTTTTATGTCAACCGGAGCGAAAAAATTTCGGTTCGATGCCCTGCTTGCGTCATCGCCGTTACACATACAGAGATATCTGGCCTTTTATATTAATAAATTACTATTATTTTACATTACCTGAGGAAAGAGAGTATGATTAAAGACGTGTTAGAAGAAAAACTAGATGGAAAAATGGAAAGAGATAGGAAAAGGGTTCATCTGATAGACGATTTGAAAGGGAAAGAGAGTTATCAAGATATGAAGAGGACAGTGGAAAATAGGAGTATATGGTGAACCAGGTTTAACCATGAATAATCACGGACCTGTCTACCGACAGACTACTTCTGATGATGATTTTACGTTAATTTTTCGCGGCAATCACTTCATTAAAGTTTTTGCATCTGCAAATCATAGGAACTCATCCTGGCCGCCAGCGTCCTCTCATTGCCTTTATCAGGCACAGTGATCGAAAAAAACTGTTACTATGACGCTTTGTGTGATCTTCTGTAAATCGCTATCTAAAAGCCTCTGCAGTAACGTTTAGCGAAAGTGGTAACATGTTGTAATATGCCTCAATTTTTGGTTACGATTTTGTTGGAAACAGTACAGTACAGCACGTACTATCAAAAATGTGCTGCTCGCTATAAACATCTAGCTCAACCTGCAGCGTGTAGATTGATGTAATGGAATCTAGCGTCGATTATTTCGCATAATATAGGCTGCTCTTTGATGATGCACCGCGAGTGGTAACGGTACTGCAGGACGGATGGATATTTGTCTCGCCTTCCTTTGTGCTGTTCATCTGTTTAATGATATTTACCCTCGTCGCCGCACGCGGCGTCGTAGCTGCGTGTGTGTGTGTACCCCACCAGTCCCACCAATCATGCTCAAGAACCACGATGACGTTGGGGTCGCATTTTCGCTTCGGATTGCCATGTCCTTCCTATCAATAAATCCTTTCGTCGGAATCAGGCGGATCTTCAAAAAGAATAAGAAAATCCTCTTCTCCTCCTCCTTTTCGAAACCCTATGTCGCTAATGACGCCCATCCAGTCGGCACCAATGCCCTCTTTCACTCTGTTCCCAGAGGCTCAATTAAGGCCCTATGCTCAGGGTCCTCCCCTCTCGAAAAAGGGTACGACTTCGATAATAAGAAGACCCCCGAGGCGAAATAACAAGCCGGAAAACAGAGGTGCTAGAGGTTTGTTTTTATCTCCAAAGACTCACACGGTCCCTCTCTACACACGCTACACACAAACACGACCTCCGTGAGTTGCACTTTTGTTCTCGGGTCAAGGGTCCCGTGTTACCTGGATCGCCGCCGTTTCGGATGGGATTCAAAGGGTCAATTCCATTCTCTCTCTCTCTCCTGCCTTCCTTTATTTCTACTTTTACTGAATCCCTAGGGTGTTCTCTTTGTCTTTAGAACCTTTCTTTCCGCCTAATAATAAAAAACAACGTTTCCCTCCGTCGCGCCCCTCGAATCTCACTGAAAAACCTACTATCAGATGCTTGCTTAAGGACTAAGTAAAAAAAGATGCAATTGTTTGAGTTTCGCTTGAACTTTTTTTTTTCGCTCCACAGTTTAAATTAATTTTTAACTCGGAGAAGTGATAAGTAAATTCTTACCCAGAAAACGTTTTTAAAACGTGGAATTTTATCAAATATCTGTTTGTTACGACTGTGAAGGATTACTTAATGAGTTACTATTTAACAACGGGGAATAACAGTAGCGGATTTTTAATAAGGCCAACGTAAGCAATGGCATAGGGGCGGCAATAAAAACGGGATTTCAGGACGGGAATAAAAGTATTTAATACTATGCAGACTTTTGATGAATTCAACTATTATGATCCGCAGACGGACTGATAGACAGACAAACCATATATGTATATGAGCGATTCTTTTAGGAAAAATGGACCAAAAAGGGGGTGGAAAGTTATTTGGCCAAGGGGCGGGAAATTTCCAAATGCGCCACAGGAATAATGCTTACCTACGAGCTAAAATTATGAAAGAGTCGTAATATTCACATGGAGCCGTTTTGAAACGTATTTCATCGCCATTTATGTATGCGAACGCACAATCTTTCTCCTAGTTATTCCGTCGTTAATATAAATTTTCTTATTCCGTATGATGAGTACATATGCCATTCAATTTTGCTTGTGCATTGCCTCCTTTTAATGCAGACGATTAAACTTGAAATTGTTATATCGTAGCAATCAAATTAAAAAACATACGAATTAATTGCATAGAATAACTTTCAATAATTTTCTTCTCATTACTTAAATATGTTCGTCATCAACTGTTTATTTTCAAATTTCCGAGCAATCAGTCGTTTGCTTTCTAAGATCAAATTTGTTTGAATTTCTTCCTAGGTTCTGCGTGGGCGATCGCTTCTATCTGTGCGAGAACAAAATCCTTTGTGAGTACGACTATGAGGAGAGGATGGTGTTCGCAAACATGGCGTACAACCCACCGAGCATCGCGCACATCAAGAGACAGACCAGCCACCTACCGGTAAGACGACGTTCTCTTTTCTCCAACTACTTTCCTCAAATATTTCGTAAGATTTCCACGATAAATGAAAATGAAATAATGTTAGCTAAAATTAAATAAAATTAAAATATGGATTTCCAGAAAGTTTTGGATAAAGTAAATCATGATAATTGTTATGCTACACTGATACACGATTCTATTCTGAATTCGTTTTTCTCGTCTCCCGCAAGTCTTTATCCTCAATTTAATAGCTCCGAAAACATGGGTATACTTCGAAATCCTGATGAAAATTTAGTAGATATTTGCGCGCTGCGTCGTACTTGCCGAAAGGACGAAGACAATAAAATTCCTTTATTTATAAACGCATAGGGTCGAATGGCATCCTGGTATTAATTACGCGCATCGACTTCTTTGCTCGCAAATTTCCATCATCTACGCCGCGAATTAATGATGACAAAGAGAGGCTCTGCCGAATACTGAGACCCCTCATAGAATCTTTAACGTCACTCATTCGCGCCGAAGCAAAAATCTATACGCGTTGAAACCTCGCAAAATCCAATTAAGATATCAGGGCATCCCGTGGGCTGTTAAGAGAGAGAGAGGACGGGAGGGGGGTTAGAGGAGGAAATTGTAACTAAACTCCAATATCCACCTCGAGCACAAACCCTTTAAAGAATCCTTTTACATCTCATCGGGAAAGAAGGGAATTCATCGTCGAAAGGCCGCGCCACGTCAGAGGATACCTTGGAATTCATCGGTCGAAAAAATGACGAATAAGCAGAAGGAGAACAAAGAGAGGAGCGGTACATTTGAGGAGACCTTTGCACGCGCGTCCTCTGTGCGTGCGTGTGTGCATGGGAAGGGGGAGGGGGCGGCGTTTGGGTTGGGCAGGAGGCGTATCCCCGAGACCACATCAATGAAAGACACTGGAGGTTATAAACATACTCCTCGGCCTCTTCTTTGCCCCTCGAGTGCTCTCCCTCTCACTCCTCCCCTCCGCGTGTCCCCAAAGGTCTCCCTCCCGACTCCTTGGCCCGCCTTCCTCTCCCTTTCGCCTCCTAGACTGTACCTTGACTGCCGCTTGGATGTTAATTAAACTGAGGAGAGGGGCTTTGTAACCGGAGCCTGCATTCCTAAGGCCCTCGGAGGCGGAAATTTCCTCGGGCACTCCGACCTCTTTCTCTCTCTCTCACTCTCCCTTTCTCACTTTCTCCTCTTCGTTACCCTAGAACTCCTCTCTCTCTCTCTCTTTCTCTTCGCTCGCTTTTCTTCCCCTCTTCATCAGCCACCGCCTCCTTAAGCCTTCCCTTTTCTCTTTATCTCTCTCCCTCGTCTCATTTAATCCGACCTCTCTCTTTCTCCGCCTCCCATCGCCTCTTCGTTGCATCGTTCTGACGTGGCTCGCTAACCCTGTGTCCGTCCTCTGCTCGCCGCCTTCGCTTTGACACCGTCTCTATTGACTGGACTGGGTCATGTAGTAGCTGGTCGCAGGTGCTTCGACCACGGTAGGAGTGCATCTCGGAATGACCTTTTTACCCGTTTCGCCATCCCAACCGGCGCGAGTTTTAAGTGAGAAAAAACTTCGGCCATTCTTTCTCAGATTTTATTCGAGGGAAATTTAATATTACTATGATAACTCATGATGAAACTATGCTCACTTCATTGCAAAACACATTTCCTGACGTTAGTATTGTATAGTTAGGAAAATACCCTCGGGTTTCTATCTAAATATATATTTAAGAATATTTAACAACTGAATAATTGATGGAATGAAATTATCATATGATCCTAAGCAAACAGGCATTAGCTGTAAAGTTGAAATAATTCTGAAACGAGAAAAAATTCTGCTATGACCGGCAATCGAACCCAGGTCTTCCACTTGCCGGGCGGATATTCTACCTCTTGGAGGACGTCCGTTGGGACTGGTCGATAGCACGGCTAGCACGGACCCAACTAAGAAAATACCCCGTTCAGAAACGGGAAAGATTATCTGCTACGGTAGTTCAGTGGTAGAATATCCGCCCGGCAAGTGGAAGATCTTGGTTCGATTCCCGGTCATAGCAGAATTTTTTCTTGTTTCAAAATTATCTCCAACTGAATAATGTAATATATCCTTAAACTAGGTGCTTGAATGGCGGAATAATATTTAGTACTGCAGATGCGTGGTGGTAATTAACTGAGATAAAAAGCTTTTTTCTCATGTTATAAGATAAAAGCTTGGTTGGAGCCTTATTTTTTGTGAAATCTATATGAACGTTCTGTTAAACAACGGAACGCGTCCTTTATTTGCCTAAAACTCGACTTGTGTTCAAGGCGATACCGAACAGAGGACGATGTAAATGTTTGTAGTGCTGATCATACTCGAGAAAACCGAATAGTTGATATCTAGAAAGTAATAGAAAGCTGTTTATGAAGTCTCCCGCGTTTAGAATTAATTAATTAAAACGCCTCTCATAAAATAGCCAGCCATTTATCTCTCGCGCTTCGCACCTGTTGTCCACGTCGCGTTGCCTTCCACGTTACTCTTGTTTTATCGCCATATACGGTGAGATACTTCGCGAGAAAACATGGATTGATTAATTTAACGGTGCTTCTCGTGAAATTATTTTCTTCTGGAAATATGTTTTTCTGAAGCATCTCTCGATTGCTGATGAGGTTCTTTACACCGAGTGATGCGTATTGTGCGCCTGGAACAGATTGTGGCTGCGGGAGGCGATTGGTATTAGCTGATCAAAGAAGAGCATTCTCTCGGTTAGCTCCGTACCCGGTGCTGGAATCGAACCTCGGGACTCCAGGTTGGACCCTGTCCAGACCAGACACACCCAACGTTATCTTCGAGAATGAGAAATGAAAAGTTACAGCTTCAATTTTCAATTTCAAGATTTATTTTCCCCATTTAAAATTCCCTTTTCATGCATAGAGTTGTGAATTTCCACGGTTTAATGAACCAATATAAACCTTTTCTGTGAAATTCGTCCTTAATAGTTGCGTCTATACACCACACTACCTAAAATAAAGAACTCCTGATGCTTATGTAGAAATAATAGCCCTTCTTAGAAATCATTGCTAATTTCAGTGTCTGGCGCAGATCGACTTTCGGCGTTTGCACCAAATTTCTTTTAAATTAGTTACTTTCTGTATCTAATTATATATATATATATATATATATATATATATATATATATATATATATATATATTACTGCAGGCTCACTTAATCATAGGCATTAATATATTTTAAATTGAAAGATATTTGATCGCTAATAAAACGAGATAAATTATTTATACTTCGTCACTCCTCCGCGATTAATGTGCAGTAATACTTTTCATTTTATAAAAACTCGTCCTACGGCGTTCATTACCTTTAGTTCGTATTTCAAAATATATGATCGCGCAGAAGATGTTGATTCGGCTCACGAAATCGCCGCTACGCGAACGTTCCTATCGAGTCATCTAGAAAACGAAAAAACCGTCGCGTACGTGCAATGCGAGTAACTCATATTGATTCACCTCTTGCCTACGCGCAATGGGTATCTGAGAGATAGCGCAATGAATAGCTGGGTTTCAAGGGAGGAGAGAAACCTGGTGCCGGCTTTTAGCCTACTCTTAACGAAGAACACCAAGGGGACTAACGGCGTAACGTCCCATCCGGAGGACGGAGTGCTGATTTGAGCGCGCGCCTCATTTCTCTTTTTCTCATTGGCTCGTCATCGTCTCCTTAGTTCCAACACGCACAAATAGGGGGCCTAGCGTCCTTGGGAAAAAAATCCTACTGAAGGATTCGAACTGGGTGTCGCTTTTTAGCGGATCATGGCGGGGCAAACACTCTCACTACTACACCATCGGCTCCCTTCGCGAGTAAATGAAGCGCAGTGCGAGCGGATTCGATTGTAAATCGCACCGCGTTGTAACCGCGCTCGAATCGGAGGAGTTCGCCACCGCAAACGAAGAGCAGCGCGTCTCTCTCTCTTCCTCTCTCTCAGCTGCCGTTGCGACGACGTCGTAAAATTCTTCCAGTGGCGTCGGATGCGAGCGAGTGCGCTCTCGCCTGAATTGTCGGTTTACAGATAGCGTGGGTGGGAAGAAGAGGGAGTGAGAGAGAGGGAGGAGGGAATTAGGCGAGTGGCGGGGATTGGAGGGATAGTGGGAGAGGGGGGTGATGGTGTGGAGTAGAGAGGAGGCCTCCGAGAGAGGATGAGGGGGGTGGCGGAAGAAACCTCTCCCGCTTATTATGCCTGGCGGTTTAATTAACGATCCTGCAGTCCTCGCCGCGGCGTCTAAATCGGAGACGAGCAAACGGGGTGTGCGTATTGGGGCGGGAGGGAATGGAGAGGGTTGGGGGAGGAGGAGGTTAAGTGGGGGAGGAAAATAGAGGGTGGGGAAGGAGGTGAGAGGGTGGGGAAGAGAGAGGGAGGTGCCAGGTTGATGGGACGGATGGAATCGGAGGATGAGTGGGGTTAGAGTGAGCTTCACGTGCCAAATTGTCCCGCATACCGTTATAGGCGGAGGGAGGGTGGGAGGGAGAAGTTTGGGAGAGAGGGAAATGGAAGGAGTTAAAGAGGAGAGAGTGGCTGATCTGGGAGATAGGAAGGAAAAGAGGGACGAAGAGCGAAAGGAGGTGAGGTGGGGAGAGAGGCGAAGGGAGGATAGAGGGGAATTAAATCGCGATCAGGTGATGGGAGTCGAACCGGGAGTGCGTCAATGGCGAGGGGCGAGGAATGCTCGAGAAGAGGGCGATAGAGTGAGAGACAAAAGCAAAGGGAAGAATGCACTTCTTTATTGATGTTGTGGCTGAAAACGCCATCTCCCACCATTTCACAGAGTAACAAGTCTTGTAATATGAAAACTAAAATGAAATGGGAAGATAAACGTTGAAATAAAAAAGTGAAAGAAACTAAATATAGCAACGGCGAATTGTGTAATTGGAAACAAGATGATTTTCGGGGATTGCGTCTTTCTTGCATACAGTTTTTCAGTTCTGTGTGACGCTGACTTCATCAATGGCACTTTTAACGCGTTTTTAACAAACTTCTCGATTAGGTGGAAGGTTGAAATTTCACAGGAACGTTTGATTCAGATATAAAAATTAAAAATACGAAAAAAGTTCCGGTTTGGAATCCAGGGGGAGGATTTCCATTTCCCGTAAGAACACGTAAAAAGCGACTTCTAAAGTACAGGCTTTTATACTTTTGGAAATTAAAATTAGAAAGAATTGATGTACGATCTTCGAATTTAAGCTATGTTTCAGGAAATTTAATGAAGTTTCTCATTCTATTCATAGTTTTCCGCCTACCGCTCGAAATCTCTCATATTAAACATTTGAATCATATATTTTGGGAAAATATCGGCTTTTAAACGGGATGTTGCCTTTCCGACCACGTCATTGTTAAACTAGAATCAATTGTAGTCTCAACCCTCATATGTGTAATATATACGAGTGCATAGATTGCCTTAAATTATCGTAGGATTTTTTGCGAAAATACGTAATCCTAATGGGACTGAAGTTTAGTTTAGATTCTTTTGCTTATCTAAACGACTATATTGATATAGAGTAAGAGAGGTGAGATGTGGGGAGGGATATCGGTGGGAAGGGATATAGAATGGAAGGTACATAGATAGTAAGGGAGGTATAGAATTAGGAAAAACGGGAGGAAAGAGATAAAGAGGAAGACGGAGAAAAAGAGGGGGAGCTATGGATTGGGATAGGAGGGAACAAGAGAGAAGGGAGGTGGGAGAAAAGAGAGGCAGAGAGAGAGAGAGAGGGAGGGAGGGAGAGAGAAAGATAGAGAGAGAGAGACAGAGAGAGAGAGTGGGAAGGAAAGAGATAGGGAGGGAGAGTGGGAGGGAGGGGATATTATTATTTATTTATTATTATTGCTTCATTTTTGACAAGGGGCTCATCATTTAGCATATCTTATTGATTTTTAGTATCGAAATAAAATATATTTGGAATAACTCTATCATAATCCCTTCATATTTGACGTGAAATTACGCTAGTATAAAATAGGTTTGCAATACTAAATCAGTATCTTCATTTGTTACGGAATACAATATTTATACAATTATTTTACAGCAATAATGAGAATGTACCTGCTGTAATTTAGTATGGCGCTGACAAGGCATTGTTTTGTGAACCGGCAACATTTCGAGCAAAATAGAGAGAGAGAGGGGAGAGTGGAGGAGGAGAGGGGGCGAGGAATGCGGAGTGGGCAAATTATGCGAGGAGAAGCTTTGGCATGGGGAACGAGCGAGACATGGTTAATCAGATGGGGGTGGAAATAATGGGGCGTTTAGTACGGGAGGGTTAAGAGTTGAAGAAGAGAGACCGAAGTGAGGAAGAGAGAAAGGTGAGAGGATGAAGGGGAGGAAAGAAAGGCGGGCGAGGATATGAATAGCGTGGAAATGGAGAAGGCAGAAAGGGCCATGGAGAATAGAAGAGTGGGAGGAAGAATCCAAAGGAGAAGAGAGAGAGAGAGAGAAAGAATTAAGGAGGATGGGAGAGAGGAATTCCAGTGTTTTCAGAGAATAGGTGGTCGCGTTTCATTCGTCTCCGAACATCCTCGCAACCAAAATTCTCTCGAGGATGATTGCCGCGGCAAACTGCTCATCGCTCCAGAGCTTCCATCCTTCGCCTAAATAAAGGTTTCGTTATTTAACAGTCTTTTTTGATTAAACGATGCGTGCGAGGAATGGCTAATACGATTGCGTCACGAATTATTGTGTATTGTTTATTACTCCGTAATGTTTTTAGGCGTTCTTTACCAGCGAAGCGGTAGTAGCGAAACGACTTATGGGCATGTCTCCTCCGTAACTTTTATCTCCTAAACCGCTGGACGGATTTTAATTAAATTAAGTACAATTGATCGTTATTAAAAGTTATCCCTGAATTGTGATTTTGAACTGCATCATCATCATCATAGGTAGTCTGTCCGTAGACAGGTCCGTGATTATTCTTGGTTAAACTTGGTTCTCCATATACTCCTATTTTCCGCTGTCCTCTTTATATCTTGATAACTCTCTTTCCCTTTCAAATCGTCTATCAGCTGAAACCTTTTCCTACCTCTTTCCCTTTTCCCATCTAGTTTTCCTTCTAACACGTCTTTAACCATACTCTATGGCACTAACAACTTGTTCTACTGCATCCGTCAATTAAAACTTCTACTTTACTTAAGTACTTTATTAAACTTGTACTCACTCGTATCTCGTTAAATGGCATCCATCAAGCAACAATGAAATATCGTACTTTTCTCTCCCTAGCTCGTTTACACACTCACCCCCTCTCTCTCTCTCTCACACACACACACACATACTTATATAGATTAAAAACTTTATTGGGATAGAGAACAACATTTGCTGCAAGATAGTCCGCGAGACCACATAACCACACAATTACGAGTTATAGTTTCGGAGATATAAATTGGAGAATCGCCCAATCTTTCGATAGCATTTTATACCTATTTTCCATAAAGAACGCCTTTGAAATCTCTGTGGATTCAATTTATGGAGAATACTTTTCCATCTTGTTATACTTCACGCAGGTTGGAAATACAATCATAAGAGGGTTAACTGGATTGGACACTGTCTGAGAAGGGATTGCCTGATTGATATTTTGACTGAAGGAAATTTTGAGGGAGAAAGAGGACGAAAAAGGATCCAGGACCTCGTTTTGAGTGTTAAAATAAAAGCAAGAAGATTGTGGAGTATAAGAAAATGTAGTGGATTCCACTGATTACTATTTATGACCACAATATTTAGAAGCCAATGGAAATCGACGATGAACGCAGATATTTAAAAGAAATTATTTAATTATTTAGAATCAATCTGCACTTCATACCCGAGGTTATTTTCATCTCTCGTTTACCAATTAAAGCAATACAGATGAAATATTTAAAATAACCTTGTTCGATGGATCTCATTCGTTCGCATTGGACTCATTAATTGAATATGACGATGCAATTCATTACGACGCGCAGATGGAGGCACAGAAAGGAGAGAAATAGGAGTTCCACCAGCAGAAAGAACTGTTGGTGGAACGGGAAAGACCTCTAAGTCGAAGGGGAAAGAACTGTAGCTGAACCGGAAAATAACGGCAGGTGGAACGGAAAAGAACTGTAGGTGGAAGGGAAAGAACTGCAGGTGGAACGGAAAAGAACTGTTGATGAAACGGGAAAGAACTGTAGGTGGAAGGATAAAAAACTGCAGGTGGAACGGGAAAGAACTGTAGGTGGGACGGGAAACGAGTCGGTTTGGATTGTTTGGCAAAGTTAACGCGATCGGAGGCGCTTATGGCGAGCGACTCTCGAGGCTACGCAGTGAGCGTTGTCTCGGAACGAAGCAAATGGATGAGGCAATTAAGGCGGGGTAAATAAGGAGGTGGGGTGAGGAAGAGGGGAGGGAGGAGGGAAGGGAGAAAGGGAGGGAGCAGGAGACAATAAAAGCGTGTCTGGAGGCGGGGAGGAGGTGGCGGGTGTGGAGTGCGGGTAGAGAGCGAAGGTAGGAATGAAGGGGAGAGGGAAAGGGAGCGCTGGAGGAATAGGAAGAGGGTGTGACCACATGATTGAACTTAGATCATTTGGTACGAGATTGGTACGCCGAGGACAATTGGGCATCGCACTGTCACCGAATAAACGCAACTGGGATTTTAAGGCTTATGTAAACGAATGTTTCCCAAATTACACTAGTCAACAAGGTTTTGGGAATTATTTTGAAACGAGAAAAAAGTGTGCTATGACCGGGAATCGAACCCGGGTCTTCCACTTGCCGGGCGGATATTCTACCACTGAACTATCGTAGGACATCCGTTGGGGCAGTTTGATACTAGCTTGGCTAGTTCTGTCCCAACCAAGAAAACATTCGCATTCAGAAACGAGAAAATTGATCTGCTACGATAGTTCAGTGGTAGAATATCCGCCCGGCAAGTGGAAGACCCGGGTTCGATTCCAGGTCATAGCAGACTTTTTCTCGTTTCAAAATTATTCCCAACTTTACAGCTTATGCCTGTCTGCATAGCATATTCGGATCGCATTATTCCATCAACAAGGTTTTGGTAAAATGAATGAAGGCTAAATTTTTACATTAACTCTGACATGCTCATTCCTGATCTGAATTTAGAAATTTTGCATTACGTCACAGTTTAGAAAAAAACAATAATCACCATTTGTCATAAATAAAAATACGCATCTCTTACTAAATGTCGGCAGAACTGGTGGATATAACGTGAGTATTGGCAGAACTGAAGGATAGAGGGGAAGTAGGAGTGTGATATCATAACATGCTCGTGCATGTTAGGCGTCATTCCCGTTGTTTTCTGTGAATTTGTGTTCTGTAGAAGGAGAAAGGACACTGTACCGGCTCTGTAAATTCGCAAGACAATTTATATTATGCGTGTATTTCTACCAAGGTTAGATATAAGTAACATGGAACATTGCTATCAAGGAAGATGGAGCCCTGCCATGATGGGTGACTATTGCTGGTTTTTGCAAAGGGAAGATGATACTGTTCATAAGAGGAAAAAATAGCTTACTGTGTATTGAATTTAGAGTCAGAATAGCGTGTTATTCTTCACTTTTATATTTTTCTGAATGTTTTTCTTATATTTGCCAACCATAATGTGAGACTATGGTGTGTAATTGGTGGATTCCAAGTTTATTCTCATTTAAATTACGTGCTTCTTTTAAGAAGAAAAAATAACTTTCTGTGATTTGAATTTAGAGTCAAGACAGCGCATTTTTCTTCATACGTGTATTTTTCTTAGTTTTTGTTATACTTGTAACCATAGTGTGAGTTGATGCTTTAATAGAGATTCAAAGTTTAATTTCATTTAAATAACGCCAATCTTTCAAATTGTATCATAGGTGATATATAGGTTCATATATTTTGAATACAAATAAATATGAGGAGATGACAAAAACTGTGCGTGCTACAAATTTTTGACCGTCATCATCATTATCAGCGTACGCGATTTAGTAAAAAAAACAGACTATTTCGCTCATGCTATCCACAAAGTGAAATTTTGTTGTCCTGTGTTACAGGTTACGGAAGTTAGATAGAAGGTTGGAGGACTTGGGGACGGTTTGGGAAAGATAGAGAGTTTCAAAAGAATCATAATTATAATAATAAAAGGCTAAGTTTTCAGTCCGTTGGTCTGAATGTAAATTTATTAAAACGCGAATAACTCGATCAAGGATGTAGATAGAAAATTGAAATTTGGCAGAAATTTATATGATATAATGAGAAATCGTTTATTTAGACTTGACATGGTAATTTAAGAAATAACTTTCCGTTTATGGCGTTATTTTGAGGGGCGCTGTATATATTACACTTCCTTCGAATAAAACTAATAAATTTTGATTTAATGAAACAATATTTTATCCATTCTGAAAATTTAAAAAATATATAATTCACATAATATATGTTCCAGAGAGTTGAATTCTATTCTTGGTCTCATATTAATGCTTAATAAATGCACCATTTTGGTGATTTAATGCGGATCAGACGTTTATACAATGTTATAACACATACTGAATCTATTAAGTAGTTAGATGGTGAAAGGAAAAGAGAAAGTAAATGAGCAGAAATCGAGAAAAAGGAAGAGGACGTAGCATTTGCATAGAATTAAAAGGAGCTGCAGCAAAAAATAACAATAATAAATTGTAATTCATTATAAAACATTTTATACGATCGAATCATGCACTATAGCCATATGGTGAGATTTCATTAAACTTAATATGACGTTATTTTCAATGAATGGATTTCTTTAAATGATAATACAGAAAATATTTCGAACCGAACTCCCAATAGGATTGAAAAAATAACATTCTATGACTTTCATTTAAATTTCTTTAAATAAAGTCAATTTTCTGAAAGAATTTCAAAACTACTATAGTTAAAAGAAAGTTGCGCTCTTAAAGTATAGCTAAACTCATTGCAGTTCATGTTCATTAGCTCTGTAATGCGCTATTTAGATAGTCATTCATTGCTTAGCGGATGCCAACACGGATTCCGGAGAGGTAGATCATGTGAAACGCAGCTCGGCCTGTTTGTGGACGATTTGTTGCGATGCGGAGAGAAAAATACTCAGGTCGATGCCATATTCATTGATTTAACAAGAAGGCGTTCGATAAAGTATCTCATAGGAAACTAATTGCGAAGTTAGGACAATGTGATATCAATCCGAAAGTTGTCGGTTGGGTGAGAGACTTCCTCTCGAATAGGGAACAGATAGTTGTCATCGATGGGAAATACTAGTCCCCCGTTAAAGTTGCTTCGGGTGTTCCTCAGGGAAGTATATTGGGCCCTCTGCTCTTCTTAATCTATGTAAATGATATCTGCTCGGTTGTTCGTAGTAAAATTAGGCTTTTCGCCGATGACACCGTTCTATATAAAGAAATAAAAAACCAGGAGGATCATCAGTCACTGCGTGAAGACTTAAGAGCCATTCATTTCAGCGTGGTGCTGCAGTCACGTTTTGGAAAAGTTAGAACAAAGATTTAGATTTCGAATATAAAATAGATGAAATAAGCATTCGACAAGCTGAGTATGTAAAATATTTAGGAGTAACCATTTGTCGAGATCTTTCGTGGGACATGCACATTCGTCGAGTTATAGGCGCGGCCAACAAGAAACTGGCATTCATAGGTGGAATAGTACGGAACACTACAGAGAAAGTACTTGAAACATGCTACTTATCACTGGTAAGACCGCAAGTGGAATACGCAGCAAGCATGTGAGATCCGTACGAGAAGGGACACATAATTCAACTACAAAGAGTACAGCGTAGAGCAGCCAGATTTGTAAAACAAAAGTACGAACATAAGGAAAGCGTCACCTCTTTATTGAGCGATTTGAACTGGGTATCACTGGAGGACCGTAGATTGGACTCAAGGTTGAAACTTCTGGAGAAATATAGGTTGGAATGTCTAAAAGAGGAGGTAGTGGGAATAATTGTGGCACCAACGTATATAGGTAGAAATGATCGAGACGATAAAATACGTGAGATCGATTGTAGGACGGAGCGTTATCTAGGCTCGTTCTTTCCGAGGACAATACGAGATCACAATAGGAAATTTCGAATTGCGTTAGACAATGTTTAGGTAGAATTTGGTGCATTGCACCCCCTTCCACCCACCAACTTGGTGAATTGCAGGGTAACTTGTAGATGTAGATGTAAGTATTTAGTTCACAGTAAGTTACTACACATTTTTCCTTTGATGGTAAATTGACCGTTCATTAACATTTTATCCTGTTTTTATGGGTAAGAGTAAAACAATTAAATTATTATGTAAAATTCTATACGTTTTAAATAGTCTATAATTTGCTCAAATATTTCAAGTAAATTTCTGCAGATTCTTCATACATTATATTTAATGTATTTTCTTGTTATAAAATGTTTACTATCCCAAAACTATTTTTACTCTCTAGAACACTTAATTATGTGAATTTTATATGCATTGATTACTTTTCAGTTCATATAAAGCTTAATTTTATTAATATTTTATTTCAATTTTATTTTTACTTCATACTTAATTCACGCATGCCCGTCATATTTGACGGGCGATTACACTAGTTACTATAATAAAAGCCTAGCTGTGTTTGTTTGTGTATAACGCTGACGTCACCAATAGCACTTTTTACCGCGTTTTTAACAAACTTCCAGATTAGGTGGAAGGTTGAAATTTCGCAGAAATGTTTGAATCAGAAATAGAAATTAAATGAAAAAAATACGGAAAAAGACCCTGTTTGGACACCAGGGGGACGATTTCCATTTCACGTAAGATAACACGTAAAAAGCGACTTTTAAAGTGCAGGCTTTTATACTTTCGGAAATTAAAATTAGAAAGAATTGACGTACGATCTTCGAATTTAAGCTGTGTATTAGAAAAATTAATGGGGTTTCTTATTCTATTAATTTTTCCGCCTACCACTCGAAATCTCTCATATTAAACATTTAAATAACATATTTTGGGAAAATATCGGTTTTTAAACGAGATTTCTCCTTGCCAAACACGTCATTATTAAACTTCAAGAATCATTTGTAGTCTCAATCCGCATACGTGTAATATATACGAATGCATAGATTGCCTTAAATTATCGTAGGATATTTCGCGAAATTTCGTAATCCTAATGGGACTGGGCTGGTATTAAATAATTGCATCTGTTAGTTTTCATTTCTAAGTTTCCCGTTGACTTTAAACGGGCAATCACACAAGAAAAATAAACTAATTTTTTGATTGTCCCTAATAATAAGTTACGATTACTTAAAATCTATGGTTCCAGTAGAATTACCATTCTTACGACAGGTTTTTCAATCATATAGTAACGAACACCCGTCATATGACGGGCAATACACTAGTCTTTATATAAACGAAAAAATAGAAAGTGTTAGTTTCGCAAAATTAATTTATGCCACGCTTTCTGGGTGTTTCCAGATAAAATTCTACGCGCGTATAGATAATAAAACGTCTCTAAAGAATGGTTGATCTTCGATCCTAGGTGCTTGTATTTTCGCAACTTGATTAGCATGGGTTGGGAGCAGGAGTGCATTTATAAATAGTTTAAGCTGAGCGTTTGCTCTAAATTTTGCATATAAGGTTTGTACAACGTATCATAATGAAATCAAGATGTTAAAAGTGGAGCTTAAGAGCAGGACTTCCACAATAAAAAGTTAAATAATATTTCTTTTACACGTATTTCTAGAGAACTGAAGTAATGGATTTTAATCAAATATAGTATATTTGATTTTCGTATAAATAAATAACCAATATATTATATTTTAACCGGGTCGACTAGACAGGGCTACCGTAATATCCAGGTTAGAATTTTTCTCTAACTTTGAATTTGGAAGGTATTGACTGAACGGATTTCAAAGAAATTTCGTTTGTAGGGTGAGTATAGAATGTAAAAACGAGATGAATATGTTTAGAACGGATCAAAGATACCACAATATGAGAAAATATAATTTTCTGATTTCAAAGCAAATACATTAGTATACGATCATACTACGGCGAATTTGACGAAAATCACTTCTGTACCACGGGAAACCTTTGTACACCTCTACTTGTTACATATTAAAATTGTATTGAAAAGAAAGTAGGCGGATTAGTTCTTTCCAGAGCTACCTGCTCTATTTATACATCTTTTATGACAATAAACAGGTAAATACGAAAGATATTGCATATATAATTTCATATTTTCAGATTGTGTCCTTTATGAAGATAATAACGTTCGGCTCAGCTGTTGTGTACTTTATTTATTAAAATCATAGCGGGTCGGATTAAAGCATTCGCCGGGCCGTATGTGGCCCGCGAGCCGTTGTTTAGGCACCAATGGTACAGACGATTCCATAGTTCCACATTCACGGCCGGGTTCGAACCCACGACCCTTGTAATGAGACTAAATCTCGCTAATAACATCTACACTAGGAACTGCACTTTACTGGAAAAAGAATTTAGATCAGTTTCAAATAATCCTTTATAATAATACCTTTAAAACTACAATGAATTTAAAAAATAGAAATTTGCATCCCTCTTCCACTTTAAGCGTTGCTTTGGCTTGTGCTAGTGCAGAAGATCGTTGCAGTCGTTTATAATTGTTCACGCTCGGTTCTACAATTGCACTTAGTTCAACATAAACTTTTAAAAATATAATCGCTTTTAATAAATTTTAAAATGTATAATACCCAGTAAATATTAAGAAGATTTAAGAGGAAAAAAGAGAGATTTTGTGAAATTGTTGCCTGGCCTGAGCCTCGCGACTAAAGCATTGCATTATCGATCTCACAAGTAGATTTCATAATTAAGTCTAAGAGAATTGACGTATAATTTTCTACTGCGCCAAATTAATATGAGTTCGAAAGAGAAATTTTTTTGCTAAAACCCAATATTTTCGGTGGGTAAGATACTTTTTCAAAAATTGTTGTTTTACGTAATTTAAATTTATACTTATTTAAAACACGACAATTTTTTATTTGAAGAAACATCATCGTGTGTTGTGCTGGAATCATTATAATTGAATCGGTTTATGCGAAAAGGGACTCGGTCAAAATTTTTGGGAAATTGAGTTAAGGGTGACTTGATGGTTTCTGTCTCTTTCAAATCATTCAAAAAGAAACTGCTCAATGCGCACATTAATGTAATATTCCCGTCCCATTGGAGGTGTTCCACGCCAAAAGGTCTTCGGTGCAGTTTCTTTTGTTTTTCTCAGATACACTTTTTTGGACTGATGCCCTTTTTGCATAAACCGATTCAATATTGGTTAGAATTAATATAAAAACTTATGCACATATATCTTCCCCTAAACAACAAGAATGCTTAGTTAAGTACGTGTGAATAACTAAGGATTTACATTGCGAATGATGAAGTAAATATTGAAATGTATGTAATATTTTATTAGGAAATTCGTTGCTCACCACGTAATGATGGCCATTATCTTCTTACCTTATTCCAGTATTAAAATATATCTTTGGTTTGAATGCAATTTGCTCTGACGGATAAATACAGAATTATTCTATTCAAAACGTGGGGGAAAAACCTCAAAAACCACTCTCTCGGTTAGTAATATAATAAAGTCTTTCGCACACATTACATTTTTGCTTTTATGACCTTCAAAGTCGTTTCGTAATCTCAGATTCTTCGCGTCGTAAAATCATTCCGAGATTTTTGGCCCTTAAGTATTTCTCAATTGTACTTTGGTTTTTTTCAAATCTCTCTCTCCCCTTCTTGATGCCTCGATAAACTTTTCCAGGAATACACTACTTAATTATTCTCTTCCCTCTCGAAAATGCAAATGGCTCCCAGCGTCATAAAACCCTTCGTCTCCACTTGCGTCTCTTCGCCATTAAGACGCCTGCAATCCGAATAACTTCCTCCTTAGCGTAGGCATTCCCGCTGCGCGCAATCCACTCCCCCTCCTCCACTCTCCCTCCCTTTACCTCCCCCCTCCGCTTTACCTCTCCCCGGAACCACTTCCCCAGCGTCCGCTCCATCAACTGCTCCAAAACCGCCGTCATTGCCCTTCCGGGAACAGTCAACGCAATCAAAGCGAAACATCGTAATCATCCGTCACCATAGAGTCGCAGTTCTCAAAAATCACGCCGATTTCTCTCACTCTTCTCTCGTTAAACGAGCAACCCTCACCCTCCCACCTCTCCTTCTTCCTCCCCCCACATCCACCCCTTCATCCACCCCTCCTCATCCACCCCTCCACATACACCTCTCCTCATCCACCCCTCCTCACCCATCCCCCTCTTCCACTGCCCTCATCCACCCCTCCTCATCCATCCCCCTCTTTCACCCCTTCTCATCCACCCCTTCTCATCCACCTCTCCTCATCCACCCCTCCTCATCCACCCCTCCTCATCCATCCCATCTCACCCATCCCCCTCTTCCACTGCCCTCATCCACCCCTCCTCATCCATCCCCATCTTCCACCCCTTCTCATCCACCCCTCCTCATCCCCCCCACCTTCGGCTGACGAAATTAACGTTTCTCACCTCCCTCGCATCTCCCCGTCTCTAGCTTGCGTCCAAAATCAGACCTGAATTCCCCCCGCTGCTCCTTTGTTTTCGAGTCGCCCCTCCCGCGTGACTCCCTCCCCCTCCTTCTTCCTCGCCGCCAATTTGGCGCAGCGTCTTCGCGTCGAGCAGAGAGAGAGAGAACGCCTCCGACAATGGTCGCCCTGGGAGCAGTTTCATCCGGGACAGGGGATATGACTGCGATGACCTTACCCTCAGCCGTAGACCTTTTCCAGAAGCCCCCGCGACTAATTTGACTGGGTTGCGTGTCGGTTGGGGTGGGAGGAAAAGATGGAGGAGAAGGGCAGAGGGTGGGTGGGATTGAGTCGGTTGGGGTGCTGGAAGTTGAGCTTTGAAGCATTGCTTCGGAGGTTTTCCGGATCCCTTCCTTAACTCTTCGATGCGTTTCCTGATGGCCGCTTAGTCTGACGCCGGAGCAGTGTGTGCGTGTGACCGTTGCAGAATGCGGATACCTTTTTTATGTACGACTCGCCCGGGAATTGCGGAGAGGTTTTAGGATGTGCGAATTTATGTGAAAACTTTTATTGCCGTTCTCTGGATGGTCAAAGTTAGGGGGAAATTAGTTACGTATTAGAATTTACTGGAGCCGAGCGAAGTGAACACCATATACTACATATAAGTGGTATTAGAAAATATAGCCGAGATAAATTGTGTATTTTTGGAAGTTTTAAAATGGTTGTTTTGCGGCGAAAGAAATTAAACTCTTTTCATCGAGACGTAGCTCACGACCGAATTTGCTCTGCGGCAGTTTCCATGAAATATCTCCCATGCTAACGTGGTTTGGTATTCTTTATGCACCGCGCCAGAGGATTCCATAGGAAAACATATCTATTTAAAAGAAGCGTGTAAGTTACTATGGCCTCCAAATATAAAACGAACGAGTGAACTGAGAAATAATCATTTTGATGAATAACTAATTTACATTTGTCCGAGGTAGCGCTAATCTATGTGTCTCCTTGTTTGCAGGGGATTTCTCTCCCTCCCTAAGATTCTTTTCGTACGTATGGACCGTTAACTTCCGCCCAAGCAAGAGGCGGCTCTTTTTCTCATTTACGTTCACACGGACGCACACAAAAACGAACTAGCTCTTGAACGACTCTCTCTCTCTTTTAATCTCTATCTCCAATTATCATTTCTCTTCTCCCTCCCTCCCGCTTTCTCTTTGTACCTTTGTACCGAATAGGTTCGATTCCTGATTGTTATCGTGAACATGTAAATATTACGATTAATAAATTATGAAATAAAAAATATTCCTTTTTATATAATTTCACAAAATAAAAAAAACACTAAAAATGGAAAAATAAAATATAAATTGAAAAACTGAAAACAAATATTTACGTAAAGCATACTAAAAGGGGAAAAATATTGTTTTTATTAATTTAATCTCACAGAAAACTTCTGAATGAAAATTTTATCGGCGTGTCACAATATTGTGCTTTTAAGCACTGTGTTAAGTGATAGCCATACATGTAATTTCTTCGAACATTTTAACATAAATAAAGGAATTTGGCGCCCATCATATAAATGGAGTATTTTATTATATATATATATATAAATGGAGTATTTTATTATATATATATATATATATATATATATATATATATATATATATATATAATATTCTGACCTACAGGCCAGACGTTTGAGAATTATTCAACAAATTATGTATCGATGAATTCGTAATTTCTGTCGCAAGGCTTTAGGACTAAATATGTATATATGTATATATACATACCTTCGAGTAAGTACATGAAACAGGAATATAAAAATTGAGAAAATCTTGCGTCGAATTAAACTTCTAGGAAAATAATAAAATTAATTTCTCTGTGGAAGTAAAATATGAAAACATGTAAATTTAGAAGAGCATTTAAAGATTTGAATTTATAGTCTGCTCGAGACCTCGCAACAAAAGGTGTTGAATTTCGTGGACCATAACGTGTTTCTGTTTATTTACAGCCTCCCGGCGGAGTGCACATACTCAACGGCTCGTCTGCGATGACTCAAGGTGGAATGTCAGTACCTCCGAGTGGTCTCCCCGGAGGCGCGGGTCAAGGTATGTGCCAGGGAGGTGGCGGGGGTGCCGCGATGGTGGCGACGGCCGTGCGGGTGGCCAATTCCGGAGACATGAACAACAACATGTCCAACATGGGAGGACCGCATCCCCACCACGGACACCCTTCGATGGTGGCCCCCAAGACGGGAACTGGAGCGCCCCTATCGATGGCCGGGAGTACTTGAGTGGCGGGCGAAGGGCCTTTGGGCCTTCTGGAGTTCGCTATGGACGCCTACGGTGATCTGTCAGCCGATGGAACCGATGCTCGAGGTTGAGTCCGCGGATGGTTCCTGAAGAAGTGGTTGTCATCATTATGGAGTTCGCATTCTGACCTTTCGTGACGCTTGCGATGCGCTTAAATGTGGCTGAGGCGAGGCAAGTGGTTTCGGTGGTTGCTGCGCTCGTCGGCCATGTTGTGACTCGGTGATCCCGGTTTGTGCCGTGAGGACAATTGTACTCTCGATACTTGAGGACCAAGAATCGAACTGTCATTCGGTATTTCGCGGGCGATTAACGAAAGTGTTCTTGTGCAAGCGCAATGACGCAATTCCTTAAAAGGCAAGGTTAAGTTTTTCTCCCTGGCCTGTGAAGATCTCAGTGCAATATTCTAAAAAAGAGCGCTGGCCGAATAAATTTATTCGACCCCCCTTCTATTGTCTCTTAAACTTGTTGTGGGATTTCATTCCCTCAAAATTTTGTGTAAAAATGTGTAAATAAGTCGTGTTGATATGATTTCAATGTGGAGGTTTGCATTGTTGATGGATGTCTTCAAAGTTTTCTTTCTAGTCATCGGAAAGGGAATCAAATTTGTTTTAAAAGTTAAAAGAAATTGGATTCATGAATGGATTCTCTTTAAATTAACTTTAATATATCACATATACAACAATAAACATCGGTACTGGAAAACTTCATAATAAAGGTTTTTCGACTTTGATAAAATGTTTTTCGAATGCAGAGAAATTTTGAGGAATAATTAGCCGACATCAATCGAACGGAAAGATCGATCCTACTCACGCCGTTGCCACGACAACTGTGGCATATGTTTTATAAGTTTAAGGAGAATCGTGTAGTCTCGAGCTCACTCGAGATCTTATGAACAAAAAACCTTAACAATAAGGTTGCCAATATAATTGTATACGATACGTATGTGGAACTGATTACTATTTGTTGGATATATGTTTCTTTTGCCAAATCTTTAAGTTATAAGTGCCAAAGATGTTAAATGGTGTTGCGGCGCACTGCAATTCCAAACGCGTTGAATGTCATCCCAACCGCTATGCAGCGGAACCACAAATGGTCTCATTTTATGTGTGTGTCTCTCTCTCTCTCACGTGAGCCAGTTTACATTCGGAAAACCAAAGATTGTGTAAATTATTTTTTGTTGATTCTATTAATGTAACTAAATTGGAGAAGTAAAGAAATGAATTGAGTAAAACTGAAGCGTGTTGATTGGTCATTGGCCAAGGTCTTCTCATTATTTATGACTGAATTAACCTTTTAATTGTACAAGTAGTTGGTGCTTGCATTCTGCAAGCATTTCATCTCGCCATGAAAACCATATTAATATTTCAGAGAGATATTTTATTATTAGAAATATTTTTTAATTCAAAATTTTCACCTCGGCACCAATTTTCGTTTTTCAATATGGAACAATATTTGGATAAAACAATCCCTAAAATTTACAATTTTAAAATTTTATACTTTTTTCATTGTGAGGTACTAATGACACACATTTCTGTCAAATTTTAAAGTTGTACCATATCTAGAAGTGAAATAATATATATCTATTTCTTTAAAATTTAAAACTTTTTAACGGTCGTAATAACAAGTTCATGGAGATTTTCAAATATTTATTAGGGTATTTGCACTAATCTCTAAATAACGGAAAAATTTCAGCTCCCTAGCTTGTCCCTAAATACCTAAACATTTATCTATTTTTTAAAAATTTAAGAATTTTTAATAGCCAAACAAATTCAATTATCAAAGTTTCTATAATCCCTATTTCGCTTTTTTACCAATACTACCTATACAAAAATTTCAGCTTCGTAGCACATTCGGAAATACAAAAACATTGAAAATTTGTTTAAACAATCGCGAATTTTTAGCGGCCACATTGTTGCAATTTCTTGAGATTTTTCTAGTCGGTTTAGCACATAGTTTTACCCACATAAAAAATTTAGTCTCCAGATCATCTGGAAGTGCCTAATCCTCCTGATATATATTTTAACTTAAGGAAAAGAAAAGGTAGTGATGAGGGTGGCAACAAGGTGTTGAAGGAAGCCCAGCGGACATTTACCAAGTTGACAGGCTACTGGGGGCGTCTAAGAGACACACGCATACAAGAAAAACACACAAAAGCTTTTCGGACCTAAGCCCTTCGTCAGCGATGAAGATAGAGCATATATATATATATATATATATATATATGTGTGTGTGTGTGTGTGTGTGTGTGTGTGTTATTATGTCATAAGTAAGAAGCGTCTATACGTAATAGATGATTTTAAAGTTTTTCAATACACACGATTGTATTAACAGATTAATTTCGTTATACGGAAATTATCATTATTTTCGTAATTGGTTCAGATCCGTTGGGCTTTGACAATTATTGACTTCAAATAAGCGCTAAAATGATCGATTTTGAGAAATTTCCTATTCTTCTTACATTCATTGCCTTGATTAGTCTTTGAGATAAGCCGACGAAATAGAAACAACTGCTAAGGATCAGCTGAAAAAGAATTAGGAACCGTATGGCTGCCTATTAGTTCTTTTGCGAACATATAAAGTGAGCATGTGTAAGAATTTAAGCGTCAGTAAAAATTCAATGTTAGATAAAATTTCAATTTCAATTCCCACCTTCGCAACTAGAATTATCAATTTAAAATAATATATCCCTTGGTTATACGATATCTGCATATAAAATTCTCAGAGAACTTGCCCTACTTCAGAAGTTATCGTGTAGATGATCAAGGTAAATCTTGTAAACGTAAAACTGTTCTTTATACCAGTTGCGGATAAAATACAAACTTTCGGTGGCAATTGTCCGATCACTGGTTCTAATGTGAACGATTGAAGGATTTAAGAATTATCGTCGCATTCATTCAATTCAACCTCTTCATGGCTATAGGAGTTATCTTGGTTATATTTTCTATTTAAACAGTAAAGTATTATTAAAATCATGAATTTCACTCTCCGGCGTTGGTAGAGGGATGTTTAAGGCATCCGACTCTCGGTGCTAGGGTTGCAGGTTTGAATCCTGCTGAAGGCATGTTCGTCCATGCTATCGTTGATACGCAAATTTTAAAGGCAACACAAGTGATGTGTTATTCGCCAGTTAAATAAAAAAGAATTTTTATTGCAACAAAAATAGAACTATAATTTCCTCTACATTTCAGATATTTGTTTTCCCCATTGTTCGGCGCGCCTCCGACCCTCTAAAATCGTCCTATTCTTTCGCTTCCCCGTGGTTACCTTTCGACGGCGCTTCACTTCGAGGAACGCAGGAAGAGGGAGTGGATGAGGACGGGGAAGAGAAGGGATGGAGGGAGGTCGAGGGTCGAGACAAAAGGTCGAAAGGAAGGGTCGAAAGAGAAGGGACGGTCTGTAGTTCACTCACGATCCTCGACGGTGCACCATGGCCTGTACTGCTGCTCCCTTCGTCGTCGAAGACTTCGTTTACCCGCATCACGATTCCAGGTAAGTGGGCTCCAATTACAATGATTATGACATAATCAAATGACATGCGTTAATTCGTTGTCGTAAACGTCGTAGGAATTAATTTGTAGTTGCAAAAAATAAATGCGCAATTTAATAATAATAAGTGGCCAGGGGTATTTTGCCCTTGACGATAAGCGTCGTCTGCAGAGGTCATACAATTTTACCAGTTAGTATTAATGATGAAATATGCGAGACGAGTTTTTAAGACGCTCGGAATTAATGAACATCGGTCTCGCAAGGTAAAGTATACAAGGGATACGACTCCCATCTGTTTTGGAAAAGAAATGCCCTAGACGAAGGGAGGATACCACCGTTAAACATTTGGACTGGTTTACAAGTGCTCACTGGTATTTCGTTTTGTCTGTTGCGGCAATTTTTATTTTTTTAAGGTGCTAATGAACCAAAGTTTTTACAGTAATAGTATTCCGTATAACACGGATATTTTACAGAATAATTCAACATTTTAATCACATAGAGATCATTCGTCATGCTACAACCCATAGTCAAAGACAAAACTCGTAAGCACTGGACTTTCAGTTACTATTTATTATTTTATCGTTAGGCTTTATGTATCCGATGCGGCAGTTGCCATTAGAACATGTTTGAGGAGACGCATAGTGCAAGGCCAAGTGAGTGAGGACGGGAGGAAGGAAATAAGTATGCTTGCGCAGAGGGCGGAGTCCGTACAGTCGTGAGGTAATAGAAAAACATTAGGAAAATAGGTATTTAACTTTTGAATGCATCCCACAAGCGTTCGCAAAAAGGTTTTCCTCCATAATTTGATAGGCATAGATCATCTGGCCCCGGACGGTTAAACAGATATTTTATAAGGCCCGTGTAATTAAAACGTGATAAGCGATATGCAGAATTTTATGCTCATTTATTTCTAATTTTAACACTTAACATTTCAGTAAAGTAACAATTTCCTGTTAATTCAGATGCAGTACACGTAATCCAGAGGGGAACTCGTATCGTGCAGACAAATTCAAAATCCAATCGTACAAAACCCGTGAGATAATTCAACTAATATAATCCAGATGAGTGCTACGGACCATTAAATAAAGCAACTTGCCTTTTCACGAAGTTTATGGTTATTCGTTTTCTTGAGCAATTTTTGAAAAATAATCGACAAAGAATTCCCAAATTTAAGTTAAGAAAAAATCTCTTTACGTTGGACATTTATATAGATTCCTTATCGTTTCTCGAGTTACCGCATGCTTTTAGATAGGTTTAACGATGAGAATGGCGTTCAAATTTAACGGTGTCATTCTCCCCCATTGATTCTTCCTCATTTGTAATGTGTGCGTGACACGTTTCTCCGTTGTATTCCAATTTATATTCCTTGATGCATGCTAGTGTCTCTAACACAAGCGCGAGACCTTTTCGAGGGAAACTCGCTGTACTTCCTTTCCCATGCCTCGTTAAATGGCGCGAGAGCGAGATAATGCGACGGCGCAGCTGAAAACAAATGAAGGGCGTGTTCCGCTAGAGCGGCGAAGGACTCCGAAGTGCATTCGATGGAAACTCTTAAAAGTTGGCGTTTTGCGGCAGGTAGAGGTGAAGGCGTGACTGAGCAATTCCGATTAATTTTGCATACAAACGAAGCTTCTTGTTTAATCGCGGGTGAATTCGTATTCGTACTTTTTGTTAACTGACGCGGAAATAATGCAAATTGAAGTAATATAACTTTATACGATTTCGCGATTATTAAGGCTAACTCGGGCGGAAGCTGACTACGTCTGCGAAGTTTTCACTCTTGCTCGCAGGTTTTATTCCCTTCTTTGCAGTTTATCTTAAATGAAATATATTTTTTCCTCAAATATGGCGTATTAAGCTTCATTCTGTGAGGTTGGAAGCGTAGTATTTCGTATGATAGTTGAATATCGACCGTTTGGAATTTTTTAGGAGAGCAGTTTATCAAGAAAGAAAAAGATAACAATTTTTGGATTTTCATCGTTATTTCATCAGTCACGATGGGCAGCCTTGATGCCATCCGAGTGATTATGAGATTTTACTATATATTTCGGCAGTGAAAAAGAAGAAAAGAGTGGAATAGAGTCACGAGACGAATCCGAAAAGGAATTGCAAGCGATTTCATTTCATCATAAGAAGTTTATATTATTTTATTCCGATGTTTAGCCGAAATAAATCGCCACCCAGGTAGTTTTAGTCGTCTGCCTCTTACTGCCGAAAAAAACAGTGAATTCCCGATTTAACGTTCCCGCATTAGTGAGAACCCGAATTTATTGAATATTTTTTCAGGTTCCAACCTACCTTACCTTGATGTAATTTAGCATAACCCCCATTTAATGAAAACCTCAATTTAGGGTAAGAAGCACTTCCCCAGAGATTCGTTAAATATGGGAGGTTACTGTATTTCGTTGGTTGACAGTGGCTGATGCAGTAGAATTGGCCACTGATAGTGTGGAACCTCGCTGGCGCAGTCTGAGTTGGTCCTAATATCGACATTTTTGCAACATTGCTCTTCATTATTTCTGAACATTCTTGAAGCAATTCCGATAATAAACGATGGAACGAAATACATTTTTACTCCCCGGAATGAAATTCCCATACTGATAAAGAAATCAATCGGTCCAGCTCTGATCTATCCGTCACGACTGACAGTTTTACACATAGTTGCTCCTAATTAGACACACGTTTGAATCAACGATATGAGCATTGCCACCGATGACGGCTGACCCCTGTTTGAAACGCGAATAAGCTTCATCCGGCATTTTAATGGCTTGGGGAGTTACACGATACAATCTGTATGAGAAGAGGTTTATAGCTCGGTAATTTCTTTATGAATTTTCGGTCAGTTATGTTCTAATTCCATTATCCTGTCCTATTTGAGGTCCAAATATTTTTTTATGTAATTGACATCGTGTAATTTGGAAATATTAATAATATCAGCGGCAATGAAAGAGTGGTGGATGGGGTTTATGCCTGGTCTTGGATTCGATTCCTGCCAAGAATATGGAGTAGTATGTGCTTACATTTGTTATTGTAGATATGCAAAAAACTGTTGTTGTGAGAGTTAAAATAAATGAAAATTTTCGTCATTAATACAATAATTACACCGTATTTCGCGTATTAGACGGTAGATTTATCAGCATTAGAAGTTGGGTACTTGTTAATTATACGTCCGCCACGACAGTTTGTTAATTATTTTTGGGAAATTTGAACGTGAGGAAACATTGTGCTCGGCCCCACCGGGTTGGGTAACTTAGTTGAAGTGTTTTTGGTTCCTTCCCACGTTACGTGTGTTCTCTCCCCTCAGGTTGGGTTGGTAGTATTCCGTGGCGGGCGTATAATTAACAAGTGCCGATTAAATAAATACGGTTTCGTACATTTAACTTTGAGAACGGGGACGGAAGAGAGATGATAACTCCGACACCCGCTTGCTTAAAACTCCAATTTTTCATTATAATATCGCACCCTGAATCGAATTGAGTCCGCTCGCGTAGGATTCTCATGCTCTTATAAATGTTCCGAAACGCCGCGTTTTCCTTATCCTGAATAAATTCTAGGTTTTTCGTGGAATTTGTTAAAGTCCCCATGCAATCGAGGGGAATCCGTGTCCGCGGGAAAGTATCGAAAGTCAAGATAACAGCTCCGTAATAGGTGTTGACGAAGATCGATCGCCAATCTCGCGATTTAATAAACTCACTGAGAAAAATGACCTTTGAGCAGCGAGCTACCCACGATCCAATCCCTACTCGAGCGTTCGCTCAGCATTCGTTCCGCTTTCCCCTCCACCCTCCCTCCCCCTTCTAACCCATTCCCCCTTCTAACACCCTCCCCCCCTTTTAACCCCCTCCCCCCTTCTAACATCCTCCCTCCTTTTTACCTCCTCCCCCTTCTAACCCCCTTCCCCATTTCTAACCCCCTTACTCACTTCTAACCCCTCTCCCCCCTTCTAACGTCCTCCCCCCTTTTAACCTCCTCCCCACCTCTAACCCCCTTCCCCCTTTCTAAACCCCTCCCTCCCTTCTAACCCTCTCCACGTCTCTCGTCCTCCTAAAAAGCCCCTTTATGCCCCTCTTCCATGCTACTTTAAACGGAAATTGAACAACTCAAGAGAATCCGAATTTATAACCCGGTACACCGCTCTGTTGGAAGAATAAGAGGGAGATTGGGGTTCGGATTCTGTGCGATGGGGGATGGCGGGGAGGGGGCAGGGTGGGGAGGGGGTGGGAGGAAATGAGTGGCGGGAGGGTGAAAATCCGAGTGGCAAAGAGCTAGGACTGTTAGGGAAGGAAAACGGAGAGGCGGTTGATTTGCTACACGCGAGTGACTCGAAAGGTCTTAAGGTGTGTTTCCATGAGAACTGACTCTACCCAATCAAAGGCCTTGCCTGATACGTTACGCAAAATATTCCACCAAAAATTATTTTTCTGTAAATTTAGATTTCTTAATGAATTTACAAATTAAAAGTGTTTTTATTTTGCTCTCACGCCGTAAGTCCATCTATCGTAGAAGCAGAAAGTTGCAGGTTACAACTATATATATACACACTGATATGGTGTTTTGAGGAAAGTGCGATGCGAAATACAGTACACCCTGGTTATAATGCGGCTCGTTATTGCGCGGTATCGGATATAACGCGGGTTTTATTCAAGCCTTCAACAAAATTTTTTTTCGCCAGATGGCTCCTATTTCTTACTTTAACCCTTATGTGGATTCATTGTTTTACTAAAGTACGATAGTTGCATTCCTGGCACCGCCATGGCGTATACGTAAACTATATTATTACTTATTTAAATAAATATATTTCTGCAACGGTTTATATGTAAATTGTTTAATTAATGTTTATTGTTATTCAGGATTCAATAAATACACGAAAGATAGATTTTTACTATTCATAGTACGGATTACATTAATATTAGTGCGTGCAAGTAAAACTAATTTCTAAGTTGAGTTATCTCGATATAACGCGGGACTACATTTTTCCACGCTATCCAAGCTATATCGAGGGTGCACTGTATCTCACTTTCCCTTATCAACATTTAAGACAGATTCAGGCAGCGAAATACGTTACGATGTCATTGGTGACGGTCTCCTCGTTGGTATTTAACTCGCCATGGTCGTTAGTTTACAAAGCAGAGGATTTCCAAAAGATGAGTCTAACGCTGTTCGTGTTCAAACACGCCCCGCCCTCTCTTACATTAGCAGTGTTTCCTCTAGTTAGTTGTCTATATGCTGTCAAACGAGCTACTCGTTATATTTCTTCGGTCACCGTTACCGCCACATTTTTATGCAAGAGTTGCACAAGGGCCTGACGTGCCAATGGCGAAAAAGCAGACTCAGTTTGACAAACGTAAGTAATGATCTAAGGGCTATGATTTGCAAAGCCTTAGGAGAGGAGAAAAGGTTTCTGAAACACATCAAGCGAAAGAGCGAAAAATATCAATAAAGGACTGTCATTTGTGTCATTATGCCAAGAGAAGGAAAACCTCCACTCTCTGCATACTTTGCAAGAAGCCTATCTGTGGCGAGCACCATAATTAATTGTGCCCTAATTGTTAATTTACGCATTTCTAACATTAACTGCATTTGGCGTTATTAAAATAATTTAAAAACCGTTTTAATGGTATTTCCTTATTCTAAGTTTAAGTGAATCAAACTGACGCAGCGTTGCCAATAAGAGCCTTAAAAATAGCGTTACCATTCTAGGGTTGAACTGAGTTTTAGATTAGAAGACGGGCGTGAGTTGTGCGAAACTCCCTAAGTCTGCATTCGGAAGCGTCGATATCGCTCCTTTGATAAAGAAGAAAAAAAGAAGAACGATTTCCTCTTTTAATGGACACCTGGTTGATTCTCCGATGTCGAAACAGACTCGAGCCAAACCTTTTCTAATGGCGCATCGGCGGTTGCAAATATTTCGGCGGCGAGCCACATTGGAAGTTTAAATCGGATTCCGAGGTGCCGTATAAGTGGGAATCTAGTCTAAATAAGGTTCCTAATAGTTAACATTTCAATATTAAAGGCTTTATTAACAATATATTCATAAAAATGTATGAATTTGTGTTAAATTTTTCGGATGGTTTTTCATCATAGCTGCGCGGGCCGCACAAAAACCCTTCGCGGGCCGCATCCGAAGGTTGGACAGCACCACTCTAGATTGCGATGAATTTTTCTCGGGTTTCCAGCCAGGTGAGAGTGGTGTCTCCCGACGTTTCGGCGCCTTTCTCTTGCGCCATCTTCAGGGAACTCCTGGGTTGCCGTTTGTCCGTCCGTGCTTATATATCCACCGAGGGTTGGTGGCACGTTTCCTGTTGTGTCGGCCTATGGCGTTCCACAATTTAGGGGAGTATGGGCTTTCACACTTTACTGAGCGGGAATCCCGTGTCCCTGTTAAGTATGTTCTTGTGCAGCCTAATCTCGATGGCTTCCTTCACCAGCCTCTCCCAAAAGCCGCTTGCCTTTGCGACCATTCTAGATTGTTCCACCCTCATAGGGTGCTATCGCCATTGAAAGTAGTAATTAAAATATAGGCTCGATTTCCCTCGCGAAATTATCCGGAATGGATGGAAATTACTAGCGGGTGAGAATGCCACGGCTTAATAGCCGTAATATAATAATAGGTCATAATTTGATCGCCCTGGTAACGAATATCCGTGAAGGAGGGAAAGAGTTTCACTCGTGAGATTGCTCTCGGAAAGGACGCCGCGGGAGATATCCCAGCGCTAAAGGTCAGCTTTGCCACGTCGCCGTGACGGTGCCCTTAAAAGCCTCCCCGTAATCGTATCACTCGTGGCTTCCGCCGCCCCGCCCCCCCTTTCTCTCTCTTTCGCTCCTTCCCCCTAAATCCCCCTCCTACTTCCCTCCCTTTTCCCCTTCCTCATCCTTCGTCCCTCCTCTTCTGATGATCGTTCGACACACTCCAGAACCCTAACCTTATACACGTCCTCTCGATGAAATTAAAAACCTTTAAATGTTTGTTTTACACTCTCCTGGCGTAGTCACCCATCGAAAGTTATTGCGTCAATAAAACTTCCATAACTAAATGAGCCGTTGCGTCAGACGGGTCGTGCATTCGCCCGAACATGTCGATGCGTAGTTAACATAACGGTGAGATGGTGTCAGCGTTTTATGTATTCGAATACCTTCTCTATATTGATCTAGCGTAGCCGACTAATTTCTCTAGAAATACTCAATATTTCACGTTTTCTGTTGCGCGAATATATATATATATATATATATATATATAGCAATTACTCGAATAACGCGATAGTTACGTTTGTGAAAATTTGCGCGCTAAACGAAAACGCGTTAAGCGGGGACAATTTTCTCATACAAAATATGGAAAATAAGGTGGTTGCATTTTCGGCTGTCGCTTCACACACAATTTGTCGCAAATAACATTTTCAACGATGTTTTTAATATTTATAAGTTACATAAATTACGTTTTAAGGAGATAATAGGGGGAAAACGACAAAAATTATTGGAATGAACTCCCACTTCCGGCAAATTGATTGTTGATTTAATGCAAACAAATCTCAAATTCTCTCTAAACATGGTGTCCCAAATTAAATATTGCACGTTATTATAATATGAAAATAAATAATGAAAAAATTATAGAAAGACATTTTACTAACTTTGAATATTTGACGCAGCTCTTGTTGCGGTGGGGAGAAAGGAAGGCGACAGTGGTGGAGTCAATTTTTTGTTAGAGATGGGCCATCATCATCGGATGAAGATGGTGAAAATGAAGAAATATCAGCTGTTTTTCCGTTAGATGTAGATGGGATAGGGTCATCTGGATCATCGGTTGATTGTTTCTTAGGTATATCACGAGAAAAACTTGTGATGGAGAGCTGCTTTTGGCCTTTTCGTGAATAATAACCAAACTCACTGGAATCCTTCGGTGGGTTTGGCCTTCAATCCATATCGCCAGCGTCACTTCATATTCTCCGTCATGGTGCATCGTGTACTACGTATCACCTTCTTAGCACTCACCGGTGCTGCGCGCATGCAACATCTTTAACTTTCTCGGCTTGTGAGCGAATCGTACGCCAAGTTGACACTCTCATATTCAAAGAGCGGGCGATATCACATTAGCGTTCATCTATTTCTAAACGCTTTATTACTTCAAGTTTCTCTTCTAATGTGAAGGACTTTCTTTGGTTTTTACTCGCAGAAGCACTGGTATCACTTTGAACACGCTTTCCGCTCATGATAATAATGTTTGCATTTAAAACAAGATGATCCAAACAGAACGTAAGATGCCATCTTTCCATTTAATGATTTATTTAATACTTATATTGGCTTTAAAAGCTTTAAAGTCATCGCGGATATGTAACTCTTTGTATTCCCAAGATTAATAATTTAACGTCATAAAATACTACACATACATTCGAACGGAATATTAAATTTATCACGCATATTTGTGTGGCACAAATAACGCGTGTACGTATTAGAATATGCAGAATCTGAGTCCAACAATAGTTGTTGCTATGGCAACACTCTCAGAACGAGTGAAGAAAACTGCCAGTATTTACGTGAAATTCTAAGAAATACAATCGATAAGCAAAATTCTATTATAAAAATTAGAATCTTCATTCCTTTTCTCAGAGAATAAAACACCTCCCGCTACAATATTACATTTCTAAGATATTTTAATGTGCAAGAGAAAATTATCCTGCACGATGGATTTCAGATTTTCCATGCAAATCAAATGGGAAGGATTGTTCCTGGAATCGAACCTGGGACTTCAATCTTTGCAACTAAAACTATCATCGGAAGCTCGGCCCATGTAGCAAGAGAATTTCACCAAGTTTCATGAAAATCCGTCTATTGGTTCAACAGTTAATAAGGGGGACGCACAGAGGCAGACACAACGACATAACTATAAGCCTATTTCCATTCTGGAAAGTAGGCTAAAAAATTACTAACCGCAGAAAATAAGTACGGTCTTACGCAATGGTAAACAATAGACTGAGATGGATTACGGTGTTCGTGTGACATGCGTATTCCCGCCATTTATACTGAAATATCAAGTTCGCCACACTTGCGGCGAACGGATCCAACCAAAGACTTGTACCCTTGGATCCAACTAAACAAAAGACTAGAGCGATACAAAGTAAATTGCAGCGAATTTTAACGCTTTACTGCGCGTTGCTTAAAATGTAATAATTCGCTACAATGTAGCCACTGGAGTATCCAGCGTGCACAACAGTCGCTAGCCAAGCAAGCGGCTGTTGCAGTGGTGGAGAAATGTCAAGAGTCCCAGCCATCGATAGTTTCTAAATTTCCTCATTTATTTAAAGAAAAATTCCGAAAAAGTTTTTGTGCGATATTGCGGGGATGGGCGCTTCGTCGTTTGAAGCTACTTTTAGAAACTCCCAAAATATTCACTTTCTTCTGCATAAAAAGATATTCCAACAAAATTTTTCAAATTATTTTTACGCAACCCTGCGGAGATCCTACATGCAACCTTAAAAAGGATGGAATCTTCTGCATAGAGTTTTTATAAAGTTACAATAAAGGCGAGAGGTGCCTGAAGAAAGTTTTAACACAAAATTCCAGTATTTCGTTCTGTCTTCCTCTCTCTCTTCTTCTCTCTCCTCTCTCTTCCACTCTAGAGTTTTCGGTTGTTTATGCAATTAGCATATTCGCATAGATCAGTGATAATCTCCATTGACCATAGACATTTCTCATAAAAATGTATCATTCTTAATAATAGAGATTTTTCTTGAAGTGAGGTTTGTAATAATAGTGATTAAGTTGTCCCTTTATAAATGTTTCGCCGAAAACATAAACAAGGTCGAAACGAGATATTATTTTACATTTTGAGAATTAAATTTACATTTTTTACGAACCTCTTGGAAAAAATTGGCTCATTCCCCTCTCGTCATTAATTATGCGCGAAAAACTACGATATAACTGCAAAATGTGGAATGGAATCAGTCTTGCGCGGACAGAACGGGAAGACGAGAATGAAGCGAAAGCATCGGAAAATATCTCAAATGATTTCGTCGAAACCAAAATATGATTTCGTCGCTTGCGAAATGGATCCGCGATTTTGGGAAGCGTTTCCCCGTGCGCAGAACTTTGAATGCAAACAACTTGAGTAATTAATTCGTTATCATCCACTTGGTCCCTTCGAGTGGAGGAGTAGGTAATGGCGAAAACGTTTCTCTTAATTAAAAGGGAGAGACTTTTAAAATTTCCATAATTAATTCCACTCTCTCTCCCTCTCTCTCTCTCTCCCTCTCTCTATCTCCCTTTCTCTATCTCTCTCTCCCTCTCTCGCCTGAAAACTTTTGAGAGAGGGAGAAAAATAAAAACCTCGGACGTCTTTTGCTTACCTTGACAAACATTTGAGCCGAATCAAACCGTAGCAACTATGATAATTAACGAATTAAAATGGAATGGATTTTAGTATAGGCAGTGATATGAAATACCATGCATTCTGTTTATCTCGGTTTATTATTATTTTTCCTCTTCATAGCCGTGGCTATGTTCGCAGGACGAAGAAATCTCATTTCCCTTATTACAAACGTCTTTTTCCCGCTCACAATGGTTTCATTAACTGATTTCTTGCTCCCCTTGATGAAGCCTTGCTAACTCATTCTTCCTCCCCTACTCCTCCTCCACATCACCAATGGCACTATCCTCACACCACCTTTCGCTTCCCTACCCCCATTCCCCCTCCTCCTCCTCCTCCTACAATCTTTACCATTTCGGATTAATGTCGTGGGCTCTATCCGCACTCTCCGCCTTTCTCTTCCTCATCCCTCCCTATAACTGCTTCTCTCCTGCTGCTCGCCCTCTCCTTATCTTCCTCTCTCCTATCTTCCCCCGTTCTCTTCTTTCTCTTCCTCTATACCTCTTTTGCTTTCCCTCTCTTCGTCTCTCCCTCTTTCGCTTTATCTCTCTTCGTCTCTCCCTCTTTTGCTTTCTCTCTCTTCCTCTCTCATTCTTCATCTGCATCTCTCTTCCTCTCGTCTCTTCTCCCCTCTCTCTCCTCTCTCTCTTCCTCTTTCCTCTCCATCTTTTGCTCTCACTGCTTTGTCTCTTATCCTCTCTACCTCTTTCTTCTGTTTCTCTATTTCTATTCCTCTCATCTCTTCCCCCCTCTCTTCTCTCTCTCGTCCTCTTACCTCTTCTTCTTTTGCTCTCTTCCTCTCTCCCTCTTCTTCTGCCTCTCTTTCTCTCATCTCTTTATTCTCTCTCCTCTCTCCCTCTTTCCTCTCTTTGCTCTTTTATGCTTTCTTTCTCCCTCTCCACCTTCAACTGTCTATTTCCTCCTCTTCCCCTCTCTTCCACTCTCTGCTTCTTCTGTTCTATTTTTTGTTTTTTTTTCTCTCTTTCTCTTCCCTCTTTTTATGTCTCTCTCTTCCTCTCTCATTTTCTTTTCGTCTCTTTCTATCCCATATCTCTTATAATTTTCCTGTCATTTTATCGTTCGCTTTTAACTACTTGATCGATTGAACAATCTTTTTACCTTATTTTTTCATCCATTTCCAGTTTTTTACTGTATGCCTCAACTTTTCTCTCACCAATAATTTTGTCTCTTCCTCTTTCCTATCTCTTATTCCTTTATTTTCTATTCTCCCCTTTCGTCATCACCTCTTACACTATTCGGATATTCTCTTTTCTCTTATACATTCTTTAATTCCCTTCTTCCCACGCCTGTCTCCTCTATCTCTCTCTATCCCTCACTCCTCTTTGTCTCTTCTCCCCTATTCGCCCGCTGTTCCTATCCCCACATCCTATGAGACACATTTAATTAGGGTGAAATGTGGGTGGTCTGTGGGATGGGGAGGGTGAAGCGTTCGACGGGAGGAGGAGGAGAGGAAGATGCGGAGGAAAGGGGATGTGGAAAGGAAAGGGCGGAGTCAGGGACGAGTCAGCTTTGCCTAATATCATTTCGATTTCATCATTAAGGGATGAGCGACCGGGCCTTTGGGTGGAAATGCGTTATGGCGGAGATGGGAGGGTGTAGTCTGAAGCGAGAGAGGGAGATTTGGAGAGGAGGTAGGAGGAGGGGGAAGGGAGATCTGCAAGACGTGAGTCGGGTTGACATGAGATAGAGTTGGGCCGGGGAAAAAGAGGAGAGTGTGTTGTGAGAGGGCGGAGGGAGTAATTTAGGGAGAAATAAGGAAGGAGAAATAGGAAGGGAGGAAGGAGTATGAAAGTGGGAAAATAAAAGTGATTAGGGGACGCGAGTTGGGTGCCATCGATGGGAATTTAGACGCGAGTCTCTTCCCACCTACAATCTTTTCTGCCTTCCACCTCCGCGAGTCGTACACATTCGTAAGAAAATCTGCAAAGAGAAGAAGTATTTCGTCATTTCCTGCCAACGACTTTTACTTACCACGACGATTTTAACAAATTAAACCCAACTTCTGCTGAACTGCTAATCTGATTTTATCAATTACTTGAAAGGCAAAAGCCTAGCAGGTCGTGACTTTTGCGACGAAAACTGTATTGATAGCCCAAAACATTTATGTGAACACAAAAGTAAATCATCTTTCTTTTATAATTTTTTCATGTAATTAACTTAGCCATATAGCAAACATCTTCGTCACTCATACTATTTTAGCGACTTGATACAAATATCCATGAAAATTCTACGGATTCGGAATTTACCGAAATGAAATTATTAGCTACAAAAGATGATAAATAAATAATTAAATGAACCTGTCATTTCTGCAAGTATTACCTATAGAAATTGTATTGGAGAAAATATTAATATATAGCTAGATAATCCTCCCTAAGTACTACATAACCTTACTGAGGTGGGAGGGTTTGTGTACTCTTATGAACCAAAGAGTTATGCCGGCGGGAGATAATTCTCCTGGTAGGATCATCCAAGACGGAAAGGTCTGAGGGGAAGAGTCAGACTAAGAACCAGTCTTGGGGGTTTTACATCCCCCTGTGCAAGGGCAGCAGCTTGTATAGTACCTCTGTAGGTGGTGATCATGTGGATCTGAACAGCTACAGATGGGTAATCACTCTTGTGAAACCCATGATAGGCTGAAAAGCTGCAAATACCTCTATGGATCTCTCAGGGGTAAAATATTCCGGAGGTACAATAGTCCCCCAATTGGATCTCCGGGTGAGGACTACCCTAGGGGATGCACAGAGGAAATTTAACACTAATAAGAAGAAAGCAAGTAGTGAGAAATTAAGAATAGGCACATGGAATGTTAGGACTATGAATTCAGAGGGTAAACTAGAGAACTTAAAAAGGGAAATGAGAAGGAATAATGTAGGTATAGTAGGTCTTAGTGAAGTTTGGTGGGAAGGCAAAGGCGAGATAAATTCAGACGAATTTAAGATTATTTACTCGGGAGGGGAGAAAAAGGAAAGGGGAGTGGGGATTATAATGAGAAAAGAGATAGCTGAAAGAATTAGCATGGTAGTGACAGTTAATGATAGATTAATAGCCGTAAAACTCCAGATTGAGCCAGTGGATATGCTTATAATTCAAGTGTATATGCCAACAACTAATGCTGGCGACGACGAAGTAGATGAAATGTATGAACAGATTATGGAGATATTGGAGGAGGAGGAAAAAGGAAGGGTCAACACCATAGTAATGGGAGACTGGAACAGTGTAGTCGGAGAGGGACAGGAAGATAACATAGTGGGAAAATATGGACTAGGGAAGAGAAATGAAAGAGTGGAGAAACTTGTGGAATTCTGCCATAGAAATAGATTGATTGTAACTAATACATGATTTAAGCATCACCAGCGGAGACTTTACACATGGAGAAGCCCAGGAGACCAGAGACGATATCAAATTGATTACATATTAGTCAATGAAATAGTTAGAAATAGCATTAAAAATGTGAAAACACTACCAGGGATATCGATTCCGACCACAACCTCTTGGTGGCAAATACACAATGTAGACTGAAGAGCTTTAAGAGAAACATAAGAGTTAACAAGAAATGGAACTTAGAGGGACTCCTTAAGAACAAGGAGACTATCATGATTGAGCTGAAGGAAAGGTTGGGGGAGAGAGCTAAAGAAAATAGGAACAATGTAGATGAGGAGTGGAGATACATCCATAGCAACATTAAAGATGCAATGGAAAAGAAGGTAGGAAAGATAACGGGTGAAAGAAACAAAAAACCCTGGGTCACAGCAGCCATGCTGCAAAAAATGGAAGAGCGGAGAAAATGGAAGAACATAAACACTGAAGAAGACCAAAGAAAGTACAAGGAGTTAAATAATGCTTTAAGAAGGGAAACATAAAGCCAGAGAACAGTGGATAAATGAGAAATGCGAGGCGATTGTCGAGTGTGAAAGAATTTCTAGAACAGACCTCATGTATGGCAAAGCAAGAGAAATATTCAAGAAAAAGGCAAGAAAGATAGGACGTAAAGGAATCATGAACAAAAGCGGTAAAATAGTCTTGGAGCCAGACAATGTAAAGAATGTCTGGAAAGAATACACTGAGGTACTGTATGACAGAGAAGGAGAGCCAAGAAATATTGAATTAAATGAAAAAGGGGATGTGGAAAAAGATCAGCTAGGGCCAAGTATTCTCGAGTCTGAAGTTAAAAGAGCAATTGATGACATGGAAAGAAGGAAGGCTGTTGGGAGTGATGATATACTAGTGGACGTTCTTAAGGTTTTGGGGTCGAAAGCAGTTAAGCAACTAACAAAATTCTTTAACCAATTACATGATACTGGCATATGGCCTGAAGATTTTTTATATGTTGTTATGGTACCACTGGAGAAAAAGAACAATGCAAAATGTTGTAAGGATTACAGAACTATTAGTTTAATTTCTCATACAGATAAAGTTCTAACCAGAATAATGACCAAAAGGATTGAAGGTAAAATAGAAAAGGAGCTGCAAGATAATCAGTTTGGTTTCAGAAGAGGAATAGGGGCTAGAGATGCTATAGGATATATGAGGATGATGATAGAAAGAGTGCTAGAAGTCAATAAAGATATGTATTTTTGTTTTGTAGATTTGGAGAAAGCTTTTGACCGATTGAAATGGGATAAAATTTTGGGTATTTTAAATAAAATAGGAATAGATTGGAAAGATAAAAGACTGCTTAAAAACCTTTACTTTGATCAAAAGATTAGAGTCAGGGTTGAAGGAGAAGAAACAGAATGTACTTCAATTGGGAGGAGAGTGAGGCAGGGATGACATATTTTACCAGCGATATTTAATATTTATGCAGAAACAATAACAGAAGAAGCGTTGATGGAAGAGAAAGGATTTAAGGTAGGAGGTGAAAGTGTTACCACCATTAAATATGCAGATGATCAGGGATTAATAGCAGAAGACGAAAATGAACTTCAGAGGATGACAGACAGACTAGTGGAGGTTGGCTAACAATATGGAATGAAGATCAATGCCGAAAAAAGGAAAGCCGTGGTGGTTTCAAAGGAACATAAAGAATTAAATATAATAGTAAATGTCCAAAAATTGGCACAAGTAAGTAGTTTCAAATACCTTGGCAGTATTTTAGCGCAGGATGGAAGTAGTACACAGGACATCAGAAGTAGGATTGCAATGGCAAAAGCAGCATTTAACGAGAAGAAGGAGCTTCTCACAAGCAAGAAAATAAATTTAGAAACAAGGAAGAAATTAGCGAAATGCTGCATATGGAGCATAGCTCTTTATGGTGCAGAGACGTGGACGGTAAGGAGAAAGGAGGAAAAATATTTAGAAAGTTTTGAGATGTGGGTATGGAGGAGGACGGTGAAAGTAAATGGTGGGAGAAGAAAGGATGCTAATAAAAACAATGGGGAAAAGAAAAGCAAATTGGATAGGGCACATATTGAGAAGACAGTGTTTACAAAGAACGATCTTAGAGGGCAAAATTAGCGGAAGAAGAGGAAGAGGGAGAAAAAGAATAGGAATATTAGAGAATATAAAACAGGAATATAGTACTTATAGAGATATAAAAGAGGCTTCTATGGAGAGAGAAAGATGGAGGCAGCGATTCAGCTAAAACCTGTCTTCGGACAGTAGCATAATTATGATGAGCTAGATAATCTAATACGCGGAGATAGGGACGATATAAAATACCGCATTTGAAAACTCCACAGTGTGCTTTAAATCAGGCGAGGGCCGCATTCGGCCCTATTTGGGTTTTAGTGAGGCCCGAATGGAAATTTTCGTCTCAATCGTACGAGAGTATATATAAATACTTTATTTTTTTGAAAAGGAGAAAAGTTCTTCGTAGTTATTGGGCGACAATAGAAGGCAGTTTCAAAGTCGACTTTTTATTTGAAAACCTATTCATCATCATCGTTCTTTGTAAACACTGTCTTCTCAATATGTGCCCTATCCAATTTGCTTTTCTTTTCCCCATTGTTTTTATTAGCATCCTTTCTTCTCCCACCATTTACTTTCACCGTCCTCCTCCATACCCACATCTCAAAACTTTCTAAATATTTTTCCTCCTTTCTTCTTACCGTCCACGTCTCTGCACCATAAAGAGCTATGCTCCATATGCAGCATTTCGCTAATTTCTTCCTTGTTTCTAAATTTATTTTCTTGCTTGTGAGAAGCTCCTTCTTCTCGTTAAATGCTGCTTTTGCCATTGCAATCCTACTTCTGATGTCCTGTGTACTACTTCCATCCTGCGCTAAAATACTGCCAAGGTATTTGAAACTACTTACTTGTGCCAATTTTTGGACATTTACTATTATATTTAATTCTTTATGTTCCTTTGAAACCACCACGGCTTTCCTTTTTTCGGCATTGATCTTCATTCCATATTGTTAGCCAACCTCCACTAGTCTGTCTGTCATCCTCTGAAGTTCATTTTCGTCTTCTGCTATTAATCCCTGATCATCTGCATATTTAATGGTGGTAACACTTTCACCTCCTACCTTAAATCCTTTCTCTTCCATCAACGCTTCTTCTGTTATTGTTTCTGCATAAATATTAAATATCGCTGGTAAAATATGTCATCCCTGCCTCACTCTCCTCCCAATTGAAGTACATTCTGTTTCTTCTCCTTCAACCCTGACTCTAATCTTTTGATCAAAGTAAAGGTTTTTAAGCAGTCTTTTATCTTTCCAATCTATTCCTATTTTATTTAAAATACCCAAAATTTTATCCCATTTCAATCGGTCAAAAGCTTTCTCCAAATCTACAAAACAAAAATACATATCTTTATTGACTTCTAGCACTCTTTCTATCATCATCCTCATATATCCTATAGCATCTCTAGCCCCTATTCCTCTTCTGAAACCAAACTGATTATCTTGCAGCTCCTTTTCTATTTTACCTTCAATCCTTTTGGTCATTATTCTGGTTAGAACTTTATCTGTATGAGAAATTAAACTAATAGTTCTGTAATACTTACAACATTTTGCATTGTTATTTTTTTCCAGTGGTACCATCACAACATCTAAAAAATCTTCAGGCCATATGCCAGTATCATATACTTGGTTAAAAAATTTTGTGAGTTGCTTAACTGCTTTAGACCCCAAAACCTTAAGAACGTCTACGGGTATATCATCACTCCCAACAGCCTTCCTTCTTTCCATGTCATCAATTGCTCTTTTAACTTCAGACTCGAGAATACTTGGTCCTAGCTGATCTTCTTCCACATCCTCTTCTTCATTTAATTCAATATTTATTGGCTTTCCTTCTTTGTCATACAGAACCTCAATGTATTCTTTCCAGTCATTCTTTACATCGTCTGGCTCCGATACTATTTTACCGCTTTTGTTCATGATTCCTTTACGTCCTATCTTTCTTGCTTTTTTCTTGAATAGTTCCCTTGCTTTGCTATACATGAGGTCTGTTCTACAAATTCTTTCACATTCGACAATCTCCTCACATTTTTCATTTATCCACTGTTCTCTTGCTTTATCTGTTTCCCTTCTTAAAGCATTATTTAACTCCTTGTACTTTCTTTGGTCTTCTTCAGTGTTCATGTTCTTCCACTTTCTCCGCTCTTCCATTTTTTGCAGCATGGCTGCTGTGATCCAGGGTTTTTTGTTTCTTTCACCCGTTATCTTTCCTACCTTCTTTTCCATTACATCTTTAATGTTGCTATGGATGTATCTCCACTCCTCATCTACATTGTTCCTATTTTCTTTAGCTCTCTCCCCCAACCTTTCCTCCAGCTCAGTCATGATAGCCTCCTTGTTTTTAAGGAGTTCCTCTAAGTTCCATTTCTTGTTAACTCTTATGTTTCTCCTAACGCTCTTCAGTCTACATTGTATATTTGCCACCAAAAGGTTGTGGTCAGAATCGATATCTGCCCCTGGTAGTGTTTTCACATTTTTAATGCTATTTATAAATCTTTCATTGACTAGTATGTAATCTATTTGATATCGTCTCTGGTCTCCTGGGCTTCTCCATGTGTAAAGTCTCCGCTGGTGATGCTTAAACCATGTATTAGTTACAATCAATCTATTTCTATGGCAGAATTCCACAAGTTTCTCCCCTCTTTCATTTCTCTTCCCTAGTCCATATTTTCCCACTATATTATCTTCCTGTCCCTCTCCGACTACACTGTTCCAGTCTCCCATTACTATGGTGTTGACCCTTCCTTTTTCCTCCTCCTCCAATATCTCCATAATCTGTTCATACATTTCATCTACTTCGTCGTCGCCAGCATTAGTTGTTGGCATATACACTTGAATTATAAGCATATCCACTGGCTCCATCTGGAGTTTTACGGCTATTAATCTATCATTAACTGTCACTACCATGCTAATTCTTTCAGCTATCTCTTTTCTCATTATAATCCCCACTCCCCTTTCCTTTTTCTCCCCTCCCGAGTAAATAATCTTAAATTCGTCTGAATTTATCTCGCCTTCTCCTTCCCACCGGACTTCACTAAGACCTACTATACCTACATTATTCCTTCTCATTTCCCTTTTTAAGTTCTCTAGTTTACCCCCTGAATTCATAGTCCTAACATTCCATGTGCCTATTTTTAATTTCTCACTACTTGCTTTCTTATTAATCTTACATTTCCTCTGTGCATCCCCTAGGGTAGTCCCCACCCGGAGATCCGATTGGGGGACTATTTTACCTCCGGAATATTTTACCCCTGAGAGATCCATAGAGGTATTTTCAGCTTTTCAGCCTATCATGGGAAATATAATGAGGTAGTTTCCCCTTGCTTTCCTCATCGCAGTTTCACAGAGTGATTACCCATCTGTAGCTGTTCAGATCCACGTGATCACCACCTACAGAGGTACTGTGCAAGCTGCTGCCCTTGCACAGGGGGATGTAAAACCCCCAAGACTGGTTCTTAGTCTGACTCTTCCCCTCAGACCTTTCCGGCTTGGATGGTCCTACCAGGAGAATTATCTCCCGCCGGCATAGCTCTTTGGTTCGTAAGAGTACACAAACCCTCCCACCTCTGTAAGGTTATGCAGTCCTTAGGGAGGGGAAAACCTATTATACAGCTTCAATTATAATGCGGCCTTTTAATAACATCCATTGCGTTAATGCGGCCTTGATACCTCTTCGGGTTTGACATACCTGCTTTAAATGAATGAGAAATTTTTTTTTTCACTCGAGTAGCATAAGTGTTAATATCGTCGTATCATCGCCAGAAGATGTGTTGCTATTAAGCTGTGATGCTCGGTATGGAGTTTGCAAGGGTAAATAGCTTTGTAATGAAAAGTTGTTTCGTAAATCGTACCTTTTGTTTCTTATTTATCCACCGATTAATAGTGAAATTACATTTAAAGGGTTTGAAGCATAGATTGTGAATTTAAAATTTTATTTAAAGATTTGTAGATATTTATCAGTAAATGAATTAAGAAATAGAAAATACTGAAAAGAAAATGGCCAATCAAGTTTAAAATACAAGGATTGTTTCATTATAAACCACCATGACTAAAAAAAGGGCCGAATCAAATAGGAAAATCGAAGTGGTTCCAGTTGGAGTCACGGTAGAGCAGTGGTGCACAACAGGCCAGATTTGGCCTGCCGACACATTTTGTGCGGCCCGGCAGGATTTAACTCAGCTGGTGCTTTCTTTTTCCGTAAAAAATACAAGTAGAATTTGTTGTAGATATTTATCGCATGTGTGAACAAACATTCTCTCTTATGAAGTTAAACGAATCTCCATTACGTTCAGCAATGGCAGATCAGAGTTTAAGAGGCCTTCTAAGTGTGGTTAAGGTAATTACTGAATCCACAATAAATTTTTATATACAAAACTTGCATAGCATGGTCCGCCAGGCCCAATCAAGGTCGATTTTGGCCCGTGCAAACTTTTTTGTCTGCAAGAGGGACGCTTTGCTGCACCACGGGTGGCATAAGATCCAAGGGGGAAGATTCGAGTCGGCTGCTTACTCTTGCGATCATTGCAAAATGCACTTTGTCAGAATGTCATTGCACAAAGAATTTGTTGACTATTGAGTGCTAATTTTACATTTATATAAATTTTATTTTTATTAAAGCAATAACTGTTTCAAGATTTTATTTTCATTCATTTTCATTTCTGTAAGTGTAATAACATCTAAGCCTCATACGCGATCATTTATATTAATATAAACGGCTATTAATGAAAACGTGGCTATGTGTTTGAAAAACGTTCTAACTTGTTGAGAAATTATGATGTTCAAACCATTAAGAACTCGATCCTATGCGCATTGAATGCGGATGCAGATACAGCAAAAGATGCAGTGGCGGAATCTAAAAGATGATATCCAAAATACTTTGGGAAGTTTTTAAAAATATGTACCAATTAATTAGTAACAGAAATACCGGTTTCCGAATGAATATTAAGGCCCGTTTCGTTAATATTTTATTAATACCAATACTCCTTCGGTTAAAACTTTTTCAGTTTGATATTTTTTATTATCTTAAGTACGTTTAATCAAAATTGTTATGAGATCAAGTATAATGGATAATATATATATATATATATAATATATATATTAAAAATATACAATTAATGAAATATTTTTCACAAAGAATCTTCAAAAACAAACTCTTAAATTGAGTTTGAGTGCGTGTGCATGTTTGAATTTAGTCTTTTTGGTCTCTGTTGTTGTGAGACGCATAACCCATGAGGCATTTGTTTGAGGTATCAAGTCCCTGGCGTGAAACAAATTTTTCCGTAAACTTGATATGTTTTAACTGTTTAACTTTAAATGTTTTTAAATATTCGTACGGTTTAAGAGTTTGTTTTTAAAGAATTTTTGTAAAAAGAATTTCTTTAACTGTAAATTTTTACGGATATAGTTATGATCCCTCCATCACTACAAAAGTATTTACGCTAAAGTATATCATCAATTCAAAAAAATTCTTAAAGTTGTTTTTCTTTCATTAATTCCTGTCGCGAGCCAAATTGTTAGCATTTAGTAGAAGTCGAGGGAAATATATTACCCTTCTCCTTTTTACACCGGTTAAAATGTTAATTTCGCAGGCATCAACCAACGGGATGCACCTTGGAAAACGCATAATCGCTAAATGGATTGCTTCGTGGATTAAAAGCAAATCGTGGAGGAAGAGGTGGGGATGGTGGGTGGGAGTGGGAGGGGGAAAGAAGTGGGGCAAGAAGGGAGGGGGAGAAGTGGGGGGGGGGAGGAAGTGGTGTGATTATCGTAAGGAAAAATGGATTGGACCTAGGTAAGGAAAGAGGAACATTAGGCTGATGAAGTTTGGGCCAAAGGCGATTTTGAAAGTGTCTGAAAATTGGTGATGATAGACGTCTGGGCACCTAAAAGTGTAGCTTTTCGTGAGAGAGAGGGGGGAGAGAAAGGGAGAGAAGGGGGAGAGAGAGGGAGAGGAGGTAGGGGAAATTTTCGGAAATTTATAAAGACGTACGTTGGCAAGACAGCCAAGGCGAAGACTCATTATGCGTCGGATAGGAACACGTCTCAAACAATGGACTGTGATTCGATCGTCTTTTGTGGAAGTTCACCATCAATTCCCTTCAACCGAATTAAATTTGGTTGCCAAGGGAGCCGTGAAAGCCTAAAACTATCTTGACGCGCGATTTCCTCCAGTCTATTCACATCCCCTTCACCTAACCATGTGCGAAGTAATATTGAGGAAGAATCGTGGGACGTAATTAATTAGCTCTAACGCCTGGGGATAATTAATTATATTTAAGCTTCTAAAATGCAAGTTTTTAGAAGATAACGCTTCAGCTCTATTTTATCTGAAATACGGGTTTTTTCCCTAGGTAAAAATATAATATGTTTTTCCGGTTACGCGGATTGCATTTCAATTTTTAAAGCCCGTTTATAGTTAATATAGATTTTTTCGTATCTCAGAGGTCAAATATCTGATTTTACACTAGATAAGTGAATCATAACAAAGTTTTCTTAAAGAAAAGTAACAAACAATTCTATGACTGGACGGCGAAATCGACCGGTGTGTCAATATTTATCGCAAGATTCATTAAATATAAATATAAAAATACAGTTTAACTGGACTACGAAAGAACATTTATTCAATCTGTAACCGAACATTCTCTAACCACCACCATGTTGGATCGTTTTGGTTCATATTTATATCCTCGACCTGATTCTTCGTAAGCCCTAAGGAAACTCTTCTTGTCGGTTCCTTTTCAGAATCTCCAAGTCTCTCCTCTTCCAACGCAATTCTCCTCTTCTCCACCTCCGCCCGTTATGTTGCTTTTCTTTCGCTCCCTCCCCTCCCTCTCTCCCACTTTCACTCTCCTATCCTATCACTTTCACTCCCTCACTTCCTTCCCTTTCTCTCTCTCAAGTCATTAGATTCCCTCTTATCCGTTATCCCCATCGCGCTTACACCGTATTACGACGCCGTACAAGAAATGAGCGGGATGTTTTCTTTTTCGTTTTTCTCCCTCCCTTTATATTTAATACCGTGAGATGGCGCGCAGGAGAGCAGATTTAGAAGGTGATGAAGAAATCGGAGTGGCGGAGAGGAGGGCGGGTGGGGAGGAGGAGGCAGAGGGAGAAGAGTGGAGGGGGAAGAGGGAGAATAGAGGAGGGGCTGTTTGAGGAATGCGGCGAGGCGCGAGGATGGGGCGGTAAATAAAAAGAGACGGGAAAATGAGGCGAGAGAGAGAGAGAGATTCTTTAAAGCAGTGTCTACTTGGTGGGCCGCATTGGTGGTAGTGAAGCCTTCGGTGGGCCGCATTGGAAATTGTCAATGCTTCAGCGGACTGGATTATAGTTTAATCGGAAGTTAACTACAGATTAAAGTTAAAATTAGGTTTTTATGGTTACCATAACAATATTAAGTATCATGGTGAAAATTAATCTTAGAAATACCTATGAGAAAAGATAGAAAAAAAAACAAAATTAAAAAGTACTTATTTGAATCGATAAATATTTTTTAAGGAGACTCAATTTAATGCTAGACATTTTAACAGAGTTGGCTAGATATAAAATAACATTTGGTGGGTAAATAAAAAAAATGAAAACATTTGAAAAATACGATACAGTGGTGGAGGGCCGCATGAAATTGCTAAGAGGGCCGCAGGTGTGGCAGCTCTGCTTTAGAGGGCAGTAGAGTGGCCGTAGAGTGAAGTATAATAGTGGGAGAGGAAGAATCGCAGGGCGAGAGAGTTGGCTCAGTTTATATGAGTGGAGAAATATTTAATTAACAAATTGTTCTAAATAGAGTTCATCTTGCTAATAGCACGCAAGTGATTTTCCCTGGTAACAGATTTATCTCTTTAAAAGAGATAGATGTAAGTCATCATTTCTCACATAGAAAAAGTGGAATTTTGTGCACGTTTACCTGCATTTGAGATTTTATCACAGAATGATTTCGCTTTTGTTTATAATATTACAATATACTTCAATTCATTAAAGAAAAAAAGCATAAAGTCCTTTATTGGAGTGCCGTATTTTGATTTCCTTTACTAAAAAACTAACTAGTACCATCGTATCTTTTTTCGATTCTATTGAATTGGAATATCATTTTTACGTCTTAGGTCAATTGAATTCGGGTGATAATCAGAAAAATAATTAAGATCACAAGGCATCTTTCAAATAACACAACAAATATTTTTTCTGGCTAAAGATTTCAAAATTCAATCTTTTGTAAAATTGAAGCATCGCTCAATAAATTTTTCCTTCGCGTTTTAAATGAGCATAAGTGTTAACGAAACTATATCTGAAGCGATTTTCTATAGTTTTCTGCAGTATTTGAATTAGTGATAAACTAAACTCAATTACAAGTTCTTGGTGCAAGTTGGATGTGAAATTACGCTTAGTTCCTTCCTTATGATAAACTTCTAATTTAAATTCTGTGTTTTGTGTGTTGATGTCATTTTTAATCATTCCTTTTATTCATATTTAGATATTTATTTTACAAAATGTGAGCGTAAGGAATTTTGCTTTTATAGGCACAATGATCACGAAAAACGTTTAACATTTAAAATATTACACGAACAAAATTTTCAAATGCCGTTGTCTCTTTTCGAAAACGGGTTAATTTTTCTATATAGCCCTAATTAAACAATAAAAAGACCTTTAAATGCGACTGTGCCGACAACCAATTGGGAAGGATACTAAAAATTCAGATTGCGGTATTGGTAAGCTCATAATTTTATCTTTTCAGAATGAATCCTGTCAAATTCAAACGCTCCCAGCTCATAAAAACACGTCAAAAAATTGCCAAAAGTAGTCTTTCACAGTGTTAATAAGTGTTATATTATAGTAACCATCCCTTCTTAACAGGATGAAGAGAAATTCATGAGAATGAGATAGGTGGCGAGAAGAGGGGATGAGGTCAGGTCCCTAGAGAAGAGAAAGATGAGGGTTGGGTTGGGTAGTGGGAGGAATGGGCAGAAGGAGGAAATCTGTCGGTGCGGCCCGGTTCCTTTGATTAGATTAAAAAAAGGAGAGTGTGAGAGAGGTTTGCGTCTTATAGAGGGGTGTTGGGAGAGATAGGGAGTGAGAAAAATGTGAAGAAGGTATGTGATGTGATGGGAGAGAGAGAGTGGGATAGGAGGAGGAAGAGAGAGATAGGGGGAGGGATAAAAAGAGAAAGGGAGGTAGATTAGCGAGAGGAAGGGAGAAATAGAGAAGGGTAAGGAGAAAGAGAGGGGGAGAGGGGAGGGAGAAAGAATGGAGGGAGAAAGCAAGAGGGAGGGAGAAAGTGAGGGATGGAGAAAGAAAGGGAGGAAGAAAGTGAGAGGAAGTGCGGGAGAGGCGAGGGAGAAGAAAAAATGGGGAGAAAGAAAGAGGTGGAGAGACGAGAAGATGACTAGGGAAGGACTGTTTTCCGAGCGAAAGGAAAAAATAGTAACAAACGAGCAACGATTCACATATGGTCATACGATTGAAAATTTTCCTCCCAGTCTTCCTTCAGTTGCTGGCCAAATGGAGTGGTGAAGGATGACAGAAGGGTTTGATGTTAACTTTGGTTTTTCAGAGGATAAGAAAAACTTGGGAATTCCTGGTTGAAGAGCTCATTACCGTGATTACGTATATTGGATAGCAGCGATTGAAATCAGATAAAATTGAGTCGCGAATGATACTTTCACGCGTCATTTGGAAAGTTTCGTTGTTTAAAGCGAAATTGAAGGATAGAAATTTTAAAATTAAAATTTATCAATTTTATTTTTATACAATGTATTTTAAGCTTATTTGTAGAACCAATCTTTCAATGGAAAAATGACTTGTATATCCATGAACGAATACTATATTTTTTAAATTCAAATTAGTTTTTTCCCAAGAAAGAGCTGAATGAAATAATCTCTAATGAGAAAAATTTATGACTTTATGTACCACCTACTTCGAAAATATGTTGCAGAAATTTATAAAGTACCTTTTTTATTGTTGTGTAGTCGCTGAGAAACCAGTTGCTTTACATTCAACAGTCGAAATTTTACAAAGTTCAGGTGAGATTTTATTATGATATAGTTACACAAAATTACAAATTCGGTAGTGAATGACTCTGAAAGCATTCTTGCTATTAAAACGTAAAACTAAGTATAATTCTATCTCTTACACCTTCTAGATATCATTTCAGAAATTCGAATCATTTTGGATGATGCTAGGATAAAATAATTCAAAGCAGCATTAGCTGTTTAGTCATCGCTAATTTTACCAACAAACTAATAAGCACAACAGCAATTTGTACGAAATATTTCCAAAATTTCTATCCTCTTTCTAACATATATTCTGATTATGTTAATTACAGAAATATTTCAAGCGATATAAATATGTTGAAATTATAAAAGTGGATCTAATCATATTGAACGTCGCGTTATACCCGAATTGACCTCACCCCATCCTTCCTCTTGTTTTCGTCGAAATTTTGCGTTTTACATCCAGCCTTCCCCTTCTCCGCCTCACTCTTTCCTCCCCTTTCACCATTTCTCCCCCTTCCCTTTCTCTCCTCCTCCACCATCTCTCTCCCTCCCATCAATCGAAACTCGATACTGTGCGATGACAGCTATCCTTCACGGCGAATCAACCTCGAAATTAATGGCCTCTCTCTGCTAGCTTCTCTCTCGCTCTCTCTCTCTCTCATCCTCTTCGCTCTTTTTCTCTCGTTTCTTTTTAAGCCACATTCCAATTACAACGAAATTCTTTTTCTAATCCGAGAAAGAGAGAGAGAGAGAGAGAGAGATGTGATGCGTTCTCCCTCACTCTATCGTTTCGCCGCCGCTTTGAAAAATGAAGATCGCGGAGCGCGCACAACAATGGTCCGCGAGTGGTTTTTCCTAAAGGCTCTCGTTGCATTAGCGTTATAGACGTGGATAACGGGAAACAGTTGAGTGCTGAATAAATTCCGGAAAAAAGAGGGACGTCGTTTTATATTCTTTGAGCGCGTCGATATGCGTTTTTTATTCCGCTTTCAAAAGGGAGAAAGCTCGCTCCAGGAAAATATACTTCCATATTTGCTCAATGAGTCGGAGAAATTTTATTTCGGTGCTTCTATTTTACCATGCTGAAGTAATTAATCTACTTGATGAAATTTCCAATAATGCACATACTTAATTTTTACGGCAATATTTTTTCAAATCTCGATTTCTTCCATTGATTGCTATTATTGAATCATACATTTTATTACAAATCTATCGCTTTTATAATTTACTAAATCGAAGCAGAAGAGAATGTCGTTAAAAGGTTAAATTTTACATTGTAGATTGGACAACTGAGAAGCACTTACAGTTCATCTTGGTTTATTTTCAGTGAGCTAACCTAATTTATAATATTTAACTCGCGTACGATTAAAACCCTCGTCATTATTTTAACGCTCAAAGCACCAAAGAGATATAATTGGGAGAAGAAGAGAGAAAAAAGACACTAATTAATTTTTTCATGGAAAACGTTTCCATCCTGTACTCCTGTCACACGTGACTGAGTTTTCGCACATTTATCATCCAAAATAGTAATTCCGGACTTGTTTCTAGCGGACAAAATGAAAATTAAATCACTCAATGCGATCAATTACTCATGACAAACATTCATTTTCGCTTTCCTTCCGTCGGTTCGTACATTTCCCCGTAACGCAAGGGTGCGTCGTCGATAGTTTTGCCTAGTATCGAATCCGGGCGCTCAGTCCAGTGCTCCGTCCCTTTCCTCATCCTATTAAGTTAAAGGGATATTTTCTTCTCAGCAGAAGGGTTTCCACCCTTCGGCCTAATCGAGAAGTTTATGCGTTTACTTCAAGGGCGAAAATATTTCTTCCGTGGCTAATTTGCCTATCCGAGAAGAGTCGGCCCGCTCGAGTGTGGCGCCAAAAATTTCTCAAACTCTCCCGTCTCCATGCCGACCGGCGAACAACTTTCTCGGTTCGTACTTAGGAAGGGCGACCACAACGCCCTTCCCCCTCCCATCCCTCCCCCTACTCCCCCTCCAACACCTCAACCTCCCCATTTTCCTATTCCTCCTCAAACCAGCCGCCACGATATCTTGTCCACCTCCTAACTCAATTTGGAGGAAATTTAATATCGGGCGCTAACACCCTGTGTCCACAATTACGCGGCGAAATTCCTCACCGCCGACGCGTCGCTCGTGAGGGGTTCCGATCGTTAGCGTGGGCGATAACTGGTTTTAGCGGCCTCGTGGTGTCCCTCCACTTGAGGCAAATGCTCCAGAGAGATCCTTATTACGTCATTCTTGTTTACCAACTTCGATTCGGATTAGCTGACATTTAAGAGCTAGAATTATTCTGTGGTCTCTCTTACACTCCCAAATTCATACCTTCGGAAAGATGACTTCCCTTGTATTGAATCTATTTGAATGCCGTTCTCGCTCTCTAACCAAAGTTGTCGAGCGTAGAAGGAAAGTGATTTAACGCGCTGGGAAATATTTGTTGCACGTGTACTTCTGGGAACAAATTAATGAACTTAGCGGTCGTAACACGATTTTTTCACTATACATCGTTTCAAGATGTCCCGAAGTTTCTTACAGCAACATAAAATGAACCTCAGATTGTGATGTCAAACTTTTTTATATCATCTAGAACTCTTAAATAGCCCGCTTTTTAAAGCCGACAGTTATCAGCGGTTTCAATTATATTGCGGGTTACGCATTCTTCTTCTACGTAGAACGTCAAAATTCCATTTTACAGAATAAACTTTTCTTGGCATTTTTTGTTTTTAAATAAACTAAGAAAATATATATAAATACTATATAGTGTAAATGAAACCATATCCTGAGTTATGCCGCAGTGGGTGGTTCTTAAAAGATCCTTAGCCTCCCTTAGCTTCTTCTGAAACTTTTTGCACAACCGGAGAGAACTGTAATATTTTATAAAAATAAAGGATTAGAAAAAACCCATTCCGGTCGATAATATTTCCGTTGGTTCCTGAAAAAAAAAACCGTGAAATCTTTTCGTAATCCAGCAATACGAGTCGGCCTTGAAAACATTTCGAAAGCGCGATGGAAAAGTTTAGTGCGACTCCAAAGGCTCTTCGTTGGAAAAATCGCACGAGCCGATGCTATCCACCGATATCCTTCGGTCGACAGAAGAGCGCGAATCGCGCCGTTTCCATCCCCTTCCCTTCCCTCCCTTTCTCTCCCTCCCCCTCCCTTCCTCTCCCTCCTCTCCCTCCTCTCCCTTCCTCTCCCTCCTCTCCCTTCCTCTCACTCCCTTCCTCTCCCTCCTCCTCCCTTCCTCTACCTCCCCCCTCCCTCCTACCCTTCCCCCCTTAGCAGGGAGATCGCCCCGCCGAAGTAATCCAGGCCTTCGTATGCGTTCGTCGCTCCTTTGTGGCGAAAGCTGCGACATCTATGATCGAGTCTCCTGAGCGACTTCATCACGAGCCGCCGCTGATGAAAAGGGGACGGCAATTCCGTTAATTGATGGGTTGGGGAGGAGGGGCAAGAGGGGAGAGGGGAGGAGAGAAGGGGGGAGGGGAAGGGGAGTGGGAGGCGGCCGGATTTCGGTTTTACGGAGTAGAGTGGGTTGGGGAATTGGAAGGGCTTTTTAAGCATTAGGAGATCCCAGTTAAGACTCGTCTCGTTTACGGGACTGGTCTGTGTGTGTGTGTACGTCCGTTTTTTATCGCTCGAATGCCATAATGGATACGGAATATTTAATAAACTTAATCGAGGCAAAAGCTTTTTTTTGGGGGGAATAGTCGAAAGGAATAAATGAAAAGCGATATAATGCCCACTCCTGACGTTCGTCTGTATCCTTTTTCACATTCCAAGCCCTCTCACTCCATCGTGGAGTCTTTTACGCTCTTTCCCTTCCCTCTCCCTAATTCTTCCTCCCTTTGCATTTCCTTTCCTCTCTTCTTCCGATCTTTCCCTCACTCACTCCTCACCCTCTCTCTTCAAACACCTTTCTCCCATATCTATGCTTATTCCACTCTCCATTCTCACTCTCCCATCCCACTCTCCCTCCCCTCCCTCCCTCATCCCACTCCCTCCCCTTCTCCATCTCCTATCTCCCCCATTCCACTACCAGGACTAAAACCAATCACTCAATCAACCGCTTCCCCACTCCTCTCGTCCCTAATTCGAGTTTATTCTGAGACGCACGGCGCAGGGCAGCTTAGCGGATTATCTTGTAGGTTAGTTCCATTTGTTCATCAATAACGTACGCTTTAAACTATTCCCTGCGCTCGTCTTTTGCCTTTGATTTGTAGCTTAGGAGTAAATTTAAAACCCCTTTTCGGACATTGCGAATGAAAAGGCGATTGATATTTTTAGACCAATAATTCCCATAATTCCATCTCTGAAATCGCATTCTCAAATTTTAATTTCACCTTTTATCTCATCACTCCCACCTCCCTTCACTCCCACCCCTCTTCATTCCCAGCTTTCCTTCACTCCCACCCCTCTTCACTCACATTCCTCTTCACTCCCACTCTTTTCACTCCCACCCCTTTCACTCCCATCCCCTTCACTTCCACCCCTCTTCCTTCCCACCCCTCTTTACTCGCACTCCTCTTCACTTCCACCCCCATCACTCCCACCCCCTTCACTCCCACCTCTCTTCACTCCCAATCCCCTTCACTCCCACCTCTCTTCACTCCCACCTCTCTTCTCTCCCATCCTCTCTTAAGCTCCTGGTATTTCAGAGACTTTAAATCAATAGAGCCGAGCGCCATATTACTAATGACTTTTTCAACTGGTGAAAAGCAGTTTTATTCGTCCTTTTACGGAAAAATTTGATTGATTATATTTCAGATGAATTAATAGCAATTCAATTTTCACTCTAATTCAATTGGTCAATTGAATGAAATATCAGTGTTATAGATTTTATATTACTTTAATTAATTAATGCGTTTTTTTATATTAAGAAATAAAGAGATTTTCGTATTTTTGTCTCACATTTGTCGAGACATTTGATTTCCTAATGAAGGAGTTGCTTTTAATAAATTCAAACATATTTTTAAAACGCTTTGTGATAGAGACAATTGATATGATAAAAATAATTCGTAATATTTTAATTTAAATATAACTCGAATCGTCATGCATGAAGAAGCTTTATTTTAGTTTGAAGGAAATCATTTTAATGATAGAATATGTATTCCATTGTTTGTGCTCTTATCCGTCGATAGAATTAATGTATACATTGTATTGTAGTACGAAAATGTCCCCTTGGGACCCGTAGGAGATTGATCAAGTGAAGAAGGAGATGGAGATTCAGGGCGATGCTTTAGTAAGATTAAACAAGAAAGATTTGTCAAATTAAGTGAAAAAATATTAGGTTGAGAAACTTTCTATAGGTATAACAAAAGTAGCATTAACAGGGCAGTAGAATTTTAAAATAGAGGAATCGAGAAACCAAATTTTGTCTGAGAAAATACTTTAAGTTTGTTAAGAAAGAGAAAGTCTAATGTTTTATCTCGTCAGGTGCCTAAATCTTTCAAAATATACAGCGTATTGATAACATCTTTTATATTTTAATGTGCAAGAGAAAATTACTCTACACGGTGGATTTCAGATTTCCCATGTAATTCAAATATGAAGGAAAGTTCTTGGAATCGAACCCGGTACTTTTGATCTTCACAACAAAATCGATCCTCGAGAGCTCGGCCCCAGTAGCAAGAGATTTTCACGGAGTTTCATGAATATCGGTCTATTGATTCAAAAGTTAATAGGGGAGAGGGACAGACAGACAGGCAGATAGACACAACGACGAAACTATAAGCCTATTTCCATTCTGGAATGTGAGCTAAAAATGATAAGATATTTATCTGAAATGGAAACTAGATAATTAAAAATTGACGTACTTTTTTTAGATGCGAGCAATGCCTCGTGAAAACAACTGGTGAGTTCTCATAATCTACAGCAGGGGTCCCCAAACATTTTGAGAGGGCCACATAGGAATATTGAAAGTGCTAGGTGTGCCGGGTCGAAAAAAACCGTTTCAGAAATTAAAATATTTTATTCTATAATTACCTAAGCATACATGCATATTTTTAAATAGGAAACATTGATTTTATGATGCTTAATAAAATTTCCGCGGGCCGGATAAAATCCTTTCGCGAGCCGGATAAAACCCTTTCGCGGGCCGGATCCAACCCGCGGGCCGTAGTTAGGGGACACCTGATCTACGGACTTTTATTTTAGGTTCTAAAGTTTGGGAAGTGGTTCTCCGTGCCTCGTAGCGTGATCGGCAAAGAGAGGGGGAAGGTCACGAGTAGGGTTCCGTATTTTTACTTTTTTTCCGCGTCCCATACGAACTGAACACGGGACGCTGTTTCCCTGTGTTTTAAATTGTACACACTTTCTTTTTTAACTTACATTACTTAATACTGCATTAAAAATTGATTGTGGATGATATGGATAGAATAATAAGACTTCGCCTTATAATTTACTGACAGGTTTATTTACAGGTTACACGCTTCTACAAAGGCAAAATTCACATTTAGCTATAAAAGGTATTAATACTGAAACTTCATAACATTATTACTAATAGATAAGCTGCTGACGCGTCTTTAAACACCGCCACCAATGCTGAAACTGCTTCCATTGAATGAGCGTAGATTATATAATAAAAAGGAAATTAAATCATGGATCCATTGAATTGGATTCTATGAGTTGATGAAAGGAGGATATTATTGTGATAGCTTAAGTTGCTTTGTATTTACTAAGTCAATAACGTATCTAAAGAGGGTTTAGACGTGCCCACATTGTATTGCATTGTCTATTAATTCGGATATGTCATGTTGTGATTTTTTCAGCTTGTTAAAAATGATGTAGAACTTTCACCTGCATAAAAATCAGAACAGATGTAAGTACAAGTGAAAAAAGTAAATGCATTTAGTTTTATTATTTTAAAATTTATATATCTAAAATTTGCACACGTTTATTTAAATAAAAAATCGAAATAAAAAAATGTACACGTACTTCGAAAATTGTTTGTTATCCGTATTTCCCCATTTAAAAGTAGACATCCCTAGTCACGAGTGATCACGCTCACGGAAGGGAAAAGGAAAAGCAGATAGGGAGAGGATTTTTGTATTTCCGGACATTATTCCGGCGCGTGAGAGAAAATTGCGGCTTATAGGAATCTTAATAATGACTTTGATCGATTGCTTTCATCGAATCCGCTCGCAACGAGAGAGAGAGGGACAGTCCTATTAATGAGGAATTAATGCGTTATTTTTCTCTAGTGTGGTGACATCGCTGGTTTATGAAAGCTGATTGATGATCGGTCCACTCCTCGCGTGGTTTCAAATACTAATTTTGAAATTTTGAACTGCGGCACGTGTCGATTGTTACTCGAGACAACTGTCGTTTTGGTTATAAGAAAAATATCGCGAATGATTTCATACGGCGCATCTCTTTAGAAACGAAAGTGATTATTGAAATTGGTTGGTATCACTGTATTTCTGTCCTCGCAATCTATGGGGTTAACACGTAAATGGGAACAATAATAGAAAATTCAATTCCTTAGAGAAGGAATGTCAAACTCAGATGCGTCCGGGCCCATTAAAGTGATAAATGTTTAAGAAGAGCCGATGGATGTTAGAGAAGGGCTGCAGTTGTTCAATGAGGGCTGGAGCTGTTACGATAGACTCTAGCTAGAATACTGGGCGTCTGTTTTGCAATTAAAAACAATTATTTGAAAATGCATTCTATCATAATTCGGGAACTATGATAAAATTATCGTCTCCGTTTCGCTAAAATATAACATACTAGCGTAATTACCAGTCAAATATGACGGGTATGCATATATATATATACTAAGGCACGGAAAGGGCCCGCGAGTCTGACATGCCTGCCTTAGAGTAACGCGCCTCATTCTTACACTGCTACAATTCTTCCTGTTATTATGCAGCTGCCAACTACTTCTCTTGATGTAATGAACGCCCGTATACTCCACACCGATATTAGTTTGCATAGCTTTCGGTTTCTCGGAGATCGCATTTCTCCGAAACTCGAATTCGCCTCTCGTTCCGATACCTCTCGAATCAAAAAATAATTTACGTTTGCGATGTTTCAAGGCAATCGCGAATGAATGCCGCCGAATCACTCGCTTTGAAAAACCCTAAAAACTTCCTCCTCGGCTCATTCCTGGGGAAGATGTCTCGCTGGATCCCGTAGATGGACGAGCCGGATTCGATTCTCCCGATCTCTCCCTTACTGCGAACGATCTTTCGCGTGCGTGCGATTTGGAGAGGAGGTAAAACTCTGGAACGCATTGCGGGAGACGTTGGCCTTCCACGCAGCGGTCCCAGTTCGAATCCGGCGGAGGCTAGGATTTTTAGGCTACTTTCCAGGATGGAAATAGGCTTATAGTATCGTCGTTGAGTCTGTCTGTCCGATTTTTATTATACTTGGCGGAAATCTATTGCTACATGGGCCTAGAGCTTTCGAGGATAGTTTTTGTTGTGATGATTGAAGTCACGGGTTCGATTCCAGGAACTATTCTTCCCATTTGATTTACATGGGAAATCTCAAATCCATCGTGCAGGGTAATATTCTCTTGCACATTCAAATATCTTGGAATTGTAATATCAGAGCGGGATTTGTACTCTTCTCTGAGGAAAGGAATGAAAATTCTAATTTTTATCGTAGAATTTTGAATATCGATTATATTTAATAGAATTTCGCGTAATTACTGGTATTTGTGCAGTTTTTATCACGAGTTTTGCCATAGCAATGTTGGACTCGGATTCGGTGCAGTCTAATATATACACGCTTTATTTTCCGAACAAATACGCGTTATCCATTTATTATTCCGTTTGAATGTATTTGTAGTATTTTATAACGCTAAATTATGAAATTTGGGAACACAAAACACAAAGTATATGCGGTGATTTTAAAGCTATTAAAGGCGATATAAGTATTAAATAAATGATTAAATGGAAAGTAGCCATCATAAGTTCCATTTGGATCATCTTGTTTAACCTGGGATCGTCCTGTCCCCTACTTGTGTTCTTGAGGAAACCGCGCAAGTCAGCGCTTCCTCCTTTGGAAGGGACGTTAATCCGTTGGCCCCCTTGCTGCTCTTAGTAAAGAGTAGGCTAATGCCTTCCTTGTGAGTGTGTTTGGTGTGTAAGGAGTAATAGCTATAATAATCCAATTTGCCAGAAATTCCACGCAAACAAAAAGCATTGCGGGAAAAGATCGGAGAGAGTTCGCCCCAAACGACATATTCAGTCATTCTCTAAAGCTTCTCGACGTCTTTTTATTAAAGGCTCGTCACGGGAAGTAAAAGAGTTAACGCTCGAAATATTTCGTGAAATGCGAACTATTTGGGTCGCGGAGCGTGCGTTCGCTGTTTTCAAAAAGCCTCCGTGTCCACCTGTCAGGTCTTTCGGACCTGTCGAACAAGACCGCGGATCAGAAAGGATTTCCGCCCGTTCGCTCCCTTTCATCTCGTCATGTCCGACAAAGGGATGTTTTGCCCCTCATTTCACCCTAAATCCTTTTCTCTTCTTCTGCCCATCTCTCCCCGTCCATCTTCTCTCCCCTATACCTTTTTACCTCCCTCTCATTTACCTCCTCACCCTCTCGCTTGCACCTTTCCTCACCCCTTCTCCTTCGCCATACGCTATCACTTTCTTCCCGCGGACTAATCTCTGCTTTCACGCCTTCGCATCGGAAACATCGTAGCCGCATGGCTGGTAAATCAGCCGCCTCTCCACTCGTGGAATGTAGTCGAGAATCCAAGAGATTGGTCGTGAAACCTTCAAATCAATCCCCAAAGATATTCGAGAAGTAGGGGGAACGTTTCGACTCCATGCGCCGCCACTCATGCAAGGCACCCATTTCTCTTTCTCCTTCTCTACGCATCTCCTCCCTACCATGCACTCCCTCGTCGTGTCCTCCCCTCCTTCATCCCTTCCCCCGCTCTTCCATCCATTCATCAATTTAATCCTCTTTTGTACGCCCGCTGTCTCCTTCCATTCCGCCATCAAGGAAATTACTTCATTATGTACAGTGAAACGACGGACTCTCCCTTAGGATTCCTAGCGCCCTCCCGTCCCTCCTCCTCTCTCTCTCTCTTCCTTTATCTCCGTTTCTTAGACCGCCATCAATATTATTCCGTCACTCGATGTTCTCTTTTCCTAACCTTCACACTTTCCACTCATTCATCCCTCTCCTTCCTTTCGTCTCTAAAAATTCCTCTCTGTTACAATCAAAATCTTCCGCTATCCCACGTATTCTTTTTTTATCGAGAATCAGTTATTTTTGGCCATTGGATCATCTCTCTTTTGTTATTTCATTCTTTTGGTCTTTGCACGGGACAGTAAAAAAAGTTTATGAACGACACTTGCGTCCGATTTCAATTAACTCGACTGACAATGAGTAGCGATAATGGGTAGAAAGGTACATGTTCATGGCGGCATTACAGCTTTCAGGCGTAGAATCGAAGGAATATATATTCAACCAGCATTGGCCGTATTCCAAGTGTTTCACCCTTTATGCTTCTCAATATTTAAAGGCGTCCATGACCGTGTATGTGTAAGATAAAGCCGGCTTAACGCTCTGGTAGTTAATTTACTTTAGAATAAAATGGAGATGTTTTGAGATGCGCACATTTTTTCCGGTTAAATTTTATTCCAATTTGAGCTTCTTTCAAATGGGCGGCACGGGGGTGCATTCAACATTTTTTACATTAATATTCTGAACAAATGGTCATAGATTAAAGGTTAAAATGTGTTAATTAATTATTGGGTAAATTACTTTGTATCATATACTTATATAACTTAATTTATTTAGAATTTTAAGTTTACAATTCTAAGTATACTTCTATAAATAAATAAAACGCGCTTTTTCGCATTGCGTCAGCAAATAAAGATTCCATTTCTATACATATTCTTGATTATAATAGCATAAATTACTCCTAGTAATTGTTTTTTCAACTCATTATCATTCAAAATTATTCTGTTCACTATAATTTTCCCACGGCGGGTCATCACTCTGCTTTTGTAACTCTAGTTTCGACACTTGTATTTTTAGTGCTCTTAAGTGAGGTAATATTTCAATTCGAAATAATCTTTATCTTGGTCACACTTTTGCAGAAAATGATTAGAGAGAGAATGAAGCAAAAATTTTGTGTCTATGATGTGACTATACTCACAGATACAGTGAAAAAGTGTAGAAAATTTGGCGAGCCAAGGAATAGATAGGCGCGGTTAATATGTAAAGAGAAAGTTGGAGACGGAGAGAGAAGGAAGAGGTTCAAGAAAAAAGGATGCCTACAATTTTCGAACCGGCAATTTTTTGAGTGGAGTACAGGATGGAGAAAAAGGGCCGCATACTAAAATAATCGAAATAAGACCCTTGCGTATTTTATGTAATACTACATATAATTACTACTAACGGAATTTTATCCTTTTCTTCGTGCAGCTTTGGCCCGTTACTATTTTTTAAAGTAGTTAAGATTTCCCAATGCTCTAACATCTGTTATCGTAATAAAAATGGACTAATTTTTTGAAGTTCTGTTACAGCAAAACTATTTCCTTAATAAATTTTCAACCTTATTTTCTATTCGAAAAATTCCCAATTGCAATAGCATACCGTTTCACAGGGCTTAAAAATCCTTCCTCACTCCAAATATTTTGCTACGCTCGGTAAAATCTCTGCGCCCCTTTTCCTTCTTCTTTTCCTTCTTCTTCCTCTCCCTCCCTTTCTCTTACCCTTTTCTCTCCCTCTCACTCCTCTCACTCTCTCTTCCCCTCTCACTCCATCTATCCCTTTCTGAACTCTTTCCATCGCACTTCCAGAATCCCAACTTGCTCGCGTCCTAGCGATCAATATTTGGCTCGAAACCCCCGAGTTTGCTCACCATAATTGACTTCTTTATAAAACACAAGTTCGTTATAGGGTCTCTCAATTATCAGTGCACACAGGTATATATGTACATGTATATAGTATGTATGTATATATATGTTTTGATTGATGTTTACCGAGCAAATATTTGGACATCTTTTCCGAAGTATAACTCTCATTCATCCGTTCCAGAGTTTTTATTTTTCGAGTTTTCTTTCTCTTCCGAGAGAAAAATAGCTTTTTTCCCCGAGTTCACTTTCCATTATTTTCTTTCTTTCGCTTCACTGCTAAATGTTTCCGGAATGTTTTTCGCGATTTTACAATTTTTATTTCACGGGAAAATCATGAAAATATATTCCATCGGCACATCGGGTGTATTGAATGTTGTTCGTGTTATATTCTTCGGCTCGAGCTATGCATTCGCAGATTTTGCAAAGCCAAAAAATTTGCTCTCATAAATACCTTGAGCTTCCGTAAATACGTCGACGATAGGTTGTTCTTCTCATCCTCATATGTTTTCTACCTTTCTCCTCAAGTCTATCGTAGAATTCCTCCACTGCCTCTTCGCTGTGGTCACTCATGGGCACGTAATTATTTTCAATTGGAAATTTCTTTATATATAAGTATAGGAATACTAAAATTACAGTACAAGTAATATAGGCAATCCTGTGTGGAGCTATACACTATCAAATCAGATAAAAAATATCAAAGGATAGATAAAAATATTATTCCTTACCAATGAAAGCGAATAATTGCTCTTGATTTGGTCCTAGAGAGCCATAGCCTCGCCTGTAGGTGACATTTTTTATATGCAGGTTCAAGTCTTGTAACTATAATTTACATACAGTTTACAATAGAATTTATTTAATTGAGTACCAGAATAAATACATAGTTTCTCTTTTACCAAAAGATATTTTCAAATAATATACGTCATAGTCGTTATCATATATTACATTATATATGTTAACTCATTTCCAAAAGTATTCCAACAATTTGAGCGACGTCCCTTTTGCGGCAGACTGAATTTTAACTTCCTATCTACGTGAATGTTATGTCAGTCGGTGATTATGTATTCTTGTCGTGACGCCACCTCAGCCTTCAGGAGTTATTGTACGATTTTTCGGTGCTTGTATACTGCAAGCGCTTAAAAAGTCACCAGACACCAAGATCAAAACTCATAAATAAACTAACGTGACAGCATTTGAATTATGCAGAGCCCATATAAATAAGATAATAGTCTTCATTTTCCGCTGAATTAAGGCATCTATCCGGAATTTCTTAATTCTATGGCAATCGGCTCGCGTCCAAGATTTCGAGTTTCAAGTTTCATGGCTCAGATCGCCCTTTTTAAGTCATAACTATAATCATCATTAAGAAAATTACTTATATGTTACACCAAAATTTATGTAAAAATAAGGATATTTTGTGTGTTAGGACTATGGCGTCATCATCCACGCCTTATAGTACATATCCTGATAAAAAAATTAATTTAAAATTATCATGTCATCATATGTAGACGTTGGCTGAAATATAATGGATTATTATGCAGTCTAAGCATTAAATTAATGCTCTAGAACAGGGTTTTTTTAATAGTATGGGCCGCGAAATGTTGAAAATGGGCCACAAGGCCCCTGTCCGCAAAGCTTATAATCCTCATGTTCCTCGATGGGTAAAATGTTTTTGACCCAATAAGCCGAATACCTTCCTTACAAAATTTTTTACCCATTATCGCTGTTAGGGCACCACTTGTCATTGCCCTATGCCTTTCTCATAAACTGACACTGCAGCACCCTCGTACAGCAAGAGAAAACCATCTGCTTCCTCACAAATTATTTTCTTCGAAAATGCAAAGCGTATTTTTTGAAGTTTTATTCTCAAAAATAATATATCTGAGGATAAATTGCCTTGAAGATTTATTTCCAGAAACGAATATTTAGTTCAATGAAAAAATAATATCAGAGCCCTATATTTAATTACAACTGATGGTAGGTATTCACACGCCGGTTTCGGGAAAATTACTCTACGCCAGAGACCTAACACACGATCTCTCACACACTCCGGGTTTAGGAAAAAAACACTCCAGCCCGGGAATCATTTTCTCACACACGCACAAAACATAAAATATTTTAGTGATCACATGAAACGCTTTGATGACATAGATATTGTCTATAACTTGTCAAAAAAAACATTTGCTAAACAAGAGATCAATCAAATTTAACTTTCGTCTCCCACACAAAGAACCTCCTTTGGATGATATTATAGAGGTTGAGTCATCCATTAAAAACCTCAATGATCCTACCAAAAATCATGTAAGAGCTGCTTGAAAAGTACATCTGAAAGTGTTTCCAGTCGAAAAAATCAAATAAGTTCCGAATTAGCTTAAGAATTTATTTCAAATCCGAATAATCAAGGAATTTTAACGCATTAGCTATGAAAAAATATCATTACTATGATAACTTCACATTGAGATTTGGGAAGATGTTGAATCTGCACCGGACGTTGATTCTAAATTTAAAACTTTTATTATGAATTTTACAATTATTTTTAATTATGCTTTTCCTTCTAAAATAATTGCTTCTGTATTTAAGGAATAGAAAATTAGATTCTCGGGCGATTTGATCAATATGGTCAAATATGTGTGCAGTCTACACTATTTGAGTAAATATGAAGACCATTCTCTTAGTGACTTCTATCTTTTTATTCTTAAAAATACAAACAAAATATACATGAATATAGAAAAATCTATAATGACAGTTATATTTCGAGTTCTAGCGGCCATGATAAATCTTCCTGGACTGTCATTTAACGTCATATCAACGCCGAACTCGAACCTTTAAGTTCTTCCTATATTATTTTTTTCAAAATTCCCGTCACTAATCCTGTTCATTATGTTAATAATTTTAATAATCAATTTTGTCAAGTTAACTCCAAAGTTGGCTCTCCTAATCCATTCTTTAACCATTGTTCCCATTCAGTTTTCTTTTTCCTTCTGATTCTTAGAAATTATCAAAACTATTTATATTTTTGCCGATAAATGGTCTGTTGGTTGTGATGGATTTCCAATGCTAATTATAATAATGCTGCAAGATGGATTGGTTAAACTCTTTCTGATATTTTTAATTTATCTCTTTGCGAGGGTCACTTCCCTACAAATCTTAAAATTGCTTTGGTTACACCCCAGTTCATAAAAAAGGACCTCTCTCTGATTCTGAAAATTACAGACCAATTTCTGTCTTGTCTGTATTCTCAAAAATCTTTGAAAAGCTTCTCTATGATCGCATCATTAAATATCTTCAGCATTTTGATTTGTTACACCATTCACAATATGGCTTTAGAGAGGGACGGTCCACTATATCTACCATTTTCCAACTTATAAACCATATATGTCAAACACTGAATGAACAGGAGCTCATTATTGGTACATTCTTTGAACTAAGCAAGACTATTGATAAAATTGATCATAGTATTTTATTTAGCAAGTTAACCAGTGAAAGAAATACTGGTAATGCCCGTACTTGGATAATGTCATATCTTTCAAATCGTCGAAAAATCGTTCAATAAAAACATAAGTCACTAATGGGAAAGTGCACTTACAGATCTAAAATATTTGGAGTAAACTGTGGTGTCTCACAAGGATCAATATTGGGGGCCCTTTTATTAATTTTATTTGTGAATGATCTTTCTAATTCACTGCCTAATAGTGAAGTAATTCTGTATGCCGATGATACTCCCACTCTAACTTCTGAAGGAAAACTAGCCGACTAACATAATACAACTAATAACACAATTAAAAACATGTCTCAAACGTGTAAAATCAAAAATTTGTCATTGAATGATAAAAAAACATGCTTTCTCCAAGTCCACCCCAAAATATCACCCCCTAATTATAGGTCTTTGCTAAAGGTCAATAATAATATCATTCAACGTTCCCCTTCTATAAAATTTTTGGGACTACATGTTAGTGACTGGTCTTACCATGTAAATAACATTATAAGCAAAATTGCTACTAGTATCAATATCATCAGAAAATTGGCTCCGATTACTTTCATTGTAGTTTTTAAATTGGTTTATTATACCAAAATTCTTTCCCATTTAGCGTATGGGATAATCTTTTGGGGAAATTCTAGCGCAGCTATTAAAAAATTCTCTATGCAAAAAAGTCTCTCAAAGCTATGGTAAATGTATCTAGTAGGTACCCTAGGTTCCATGGTAAACCAAATTTTACTGTTTTGAAAATTCTTACTCTTCTATGTGTAGATACATCTTTAATTGTGCAATATTTGTAAAAAGTAATCCTATATTTCCTGTGAATACAACAGTTCATGATTATTTGACACGTGGGAGGGAGAATGTCCATTTAAATGGTTATTCTCTTTGTTTATGTAAGCAAGGACCTCATTCAGCCTCCGTGATTTTTAACAAATTTCCCAATTATATAAAATCCCTCCACTGTTTTAAAGAATAGATTGAAGACACTGTTGTGTGTCATAATTAAAGATGGGTTGAAGGGGATTAACGAGAACTCAAGCCTTAGCTAAAATTAGAAGAAAGAGTTATATATAAGTTACATGGAAGTCTCTTATCCTCGCATTTTTAAAAAATAAATTCATCTATCTATCGCGATGGTGACCATTATTTTTCGGAATAATATCTACTTTTCTTACGGTTACACAGTCAAGATCTACTTTTATTTCGGTTAATTAACCGATATCTATTTTTTCACAAATTTAAAAAAGAAATGTTACACAGAAGAACTTTTAATAAACGTTAACTAAAAAAAATAAAATTGACATTTTTAATGGCATACTATACTAATTTGCACAAAATAATCATCTTTTAAAACTTCAAGCGGTTTGATCATTTGTGGGGCTGGGCCTACCCCTTGATGTTGCGACCCTGGACGAAGATCACAGGGATAACGGCGGTCAAATCACATTTTGCCCGTTTTATTTGTTTGGTACTTGCCTCAAGACGGCCCTGGAGATTAGGAATCTATATTATTCATTTTTGCAATGGAAGCTTTGATTTTTAACTTGTATATGTATTATAAATATGTCTTAATCAGAAATTTCATATACTTTTTGATTTTTAGATTATTAACGATTTATTTATTACTTCACTTGAGATCGACAAAATGGCTCTACGATCGACCAGTCGATCTCAATATACGTTATGGTCACTTCTGATTTATCGGTTAAATTTTCTGAAATGGGGCCAATTTTCGTATTGATTATTTCATAAATAATAGCGCATAGTTCTCTTGATCAGTATGTGAGGAAAATATTAGTGAAATTCTCCATTATAGATGAAAAACGTTTTACGGTTAGGGAACTCGTGAAATTAATAGTAATTATGGTTTATACCGCGGACTAATGGGAATAAAGGAAAACGCGAAGCAAGTCTTGAAAGAGAAATTTTGGCAGACTATGTGGTATTTTTTAAGACGTATTGTCAAATTAGCGCGTAATGTCTAAAACTAACCAATTAGGGTCGAAGGTCTCCAAGTCCTTCGCGAGAGGTAGGAGTTGATGGTCAGTATGGTCGGAAATCTATGTTCTAATACCATACAAGAAGCAAAATATTCGATCAACTTGTTCAACTGTATATCTTGTGGTACTCCTCTTCCTTTTAATTTGAGATAGCTGTTTTCTTTCCATATATGATTTTTGCGACCATTTATTTGTAATATAATACGGAGATAAGAGCGAACTTGGGAGTAAATTAGGTATTCAAAGAGAACCGACATTTTATACCGATGCCCCAAAGCACTACACTTCCAATTCCAAAAGAGCGTTTTTATTTTGCCTTTCATAGTCAATATTTGATGAGTAATAACAAATTAAAGTGTTAAAGTAATGAGCTACATTTTCTGATTTTTCAAGGTATGAACAAATAATTATTTCTCTAAAAAAATTATATTTGTCAATAAATTGCCGCTAAACGGAAATATGATATTAAATATCAGAATTATACCTCACCAATTTAATCCTTTATCAAGATATGGTGAATACCTTTGTAGACAGTAAGGGACAGCATACCAGTTGCTACCAAGCCCTTCGAAGTAGTTTATATTTGGTGAAAAACAGTAAATCAAGGCAGGTTTGGTTTGAAAATTTAAAAATACGTACGCAATTATTACTTTTACGAGACTATAAAACTTGAAAGGAAACGAAAAATACTTCTGCGGACTACTCATTGTATTCGTTTAAAAAGGGAAAAAGTATGATCGATTTATACTTGAAACACGTTCGCTATGAATTTTGCGATGAAAAATTTATCTATATGAAATATTGTAAATTTTCATCCGATATCAAAGAATACATGAGAGATTTGTTAAAAAAATGCACCTAATTTTGTTTTTTATAAAAGTAATTATATAATGTTAATAAACACATTTTAATTACATATTTTCCGCTTTTTCAACTGAAATCAAATTTAAAGAGCTCAGTAATAAAATTTGAAGGGGCACCATATTATATCTTGCCTCTGACGGCAAACTGTCTGGGTCCGGCACTGATGGAAATAGTATTTTGTTGACCCCATGGGGTATAAGAGACCCCACGGTCTGAAAACTTAGAGCAAGACCTTCCTTTGGTCCATAGGATGGCCCATGAAATTTTTGAATTCGATAGCTCTTATAGTGTCCAGTTATTAGTGAACAAACATACAAACTTTCTCTTTTATATATTATATATATATATAGATGTTGTGATTATGATGTTTCTGTGTTGTTTTAGTGTTCTTTTACGTGTGTCGCTTCGACATCCCCGGGGCCTCGCCAACCTGAAGTCGTCCGATTGGTGAGTGCTCACTGGGTTTCCTCATCCCAACACCTTGTTGCCATATATATATCCATTTTACCTTTCCTTTTCCGTAAGCTGTTATATTATTTTACCTTATCCTTTCGTGTCTGTCATTCTTTCTCCTTTACCAACTTTCCTATCGCCTTTATCTTTTATACTTCTCCTTCCACCATGGAAAATATCCGCCGTTTCCGTTATCACCTCCGCAAACATACATCATTAACTTGCCAGATTGAATTCCGCAATGGCTGCCTAGAACTAGGCCTCCCCCCCAAAGGTCTCACCGTGAGAATCCCCTATCGGGTCTTCTCTCGGCTATCCGCCCATCTTTCGCCCTTACATATCACCTCATGTCCCTCAAAATTGTCCGTCTAATCTTACGCCACTATAAATCACTCTCTAACAAGCACTTTGAGAAATGTTTAATTCTCATGCACGAACTCAATCATTCCCCAAACTCCACAGCTGATATCGACGCCATTTTCCGTGGAGCTGCAGAGGATATCGCAGCCAACAGATACAGACTCATACGCAAACTTTCCCTTATGTACGTCCGCCACCTCCAGCTCGGCCTACCTCTCCCCTTCTTCCCAGCTGGCAAGTCCGACACCCCCCCCTCCCCCGCCTCTCCTCGCCCAAAAACCCTCCTTGGCCGACCTTTTGGGAATCCCCACTCCACCCCCACTACACTCTCTCAGGAGGTCTCCCTTTGTTTTAACCCGCGAACCGAGGATGCATCCCAATTCTCCGCAGGAACCCACCCCACGCATACCGCAAACCCCCCCCAGCCAGATGACGTCCTGAACCTTTCCTCTCATGCTCATAACCCCGCCGAGAATGCCCTCCTTTCCCGGAGCCTCTCCTTCTGCCCCACCATAAAATTTGGCCATTTTTGTCTCCTTGCCGACATACAAGCCTTCGTACGCTTACTCCGCCTCCCCCACCCACATCTGACTCCTCATCTTCCCCCGACTCACTTCCACAATCCCTTTCTGCCTTCAAACCCCCTTCCCAATACATCCTCCCTCTCTTCCTCCCCACCATCCCATCGAGCAATATGCTAACTACATCATTCACGCAGTCGCCCAGCTCAACTTTCCCGACCTCCTTGACCACCACGACAATTTGACGAAACCAGAAAGACACGCAATTTCTACGTTGAAACGCAACGACAAAATTATTATCCTCCCTGCTGACAAAGGTACCACCACCGTGGTAATGGACCGCTCGCATTACAACGACGAAGCTCTCCGCCAACTATCTGACCAAACTTCTTACCTTCCTCTCCCCTCCAACACCACTGACCGCCACTCATCCGAAATTTCTGCATATCTGCGTTCCGTGGGAAAACAAGAAGGCCTCTCTGATTCCACCATTTCCCTGATGATCCCCAACACACCCCGGACCCCAACCTTCTACCTTCTCCCAAAAATCCACAAACCCAACATCCCCGGCCGCCCCATTGTTGCCAGCTTTAATTCTCCCACGGAACGCATCTCTGCCTATGTTGACTCCCACCTACAACCTCTCGTCCGTCAAATCCCATCCTTCATCAAAGACACATACCACTTTCTACTACGCCTAAAATCACTCCCTTCCCATCTCCCACCTAACACAATTATGTCCACTATAGACGTCTGCTCCCTCTACACCAACATCCCTCACAACCAAGGACTGTCCGCCCTGAGAAAATTACTTGACTCCAGACCACCTGACACAAGACCATCCTCCAATTTCCTAACGAAGCTGGCTGAAATGGTGCTCCAAAAAAAACTTCTCTTTCGGAGGGCGCCACTACATACAAATAAAAGGTACCGCGATGGGCACTCGCATGGCGCCCTCCTATGCCAATGTCTTCTTAGGTGAATGGGAGGAACGCTTTCTTGACGTTTCCCCCAGACCACTCCTATGGCTGAGGTATATTGACGATATTTTTCTTCTCTGGACACATGGACCCGACTCCCTACAATCCTTTTTACAACGCCTCTCATCCCACCCTACGCTTTCCTTCACCCACCACTCCTCTGCCTCCAACATCACCTTCCTGGATGTCGATCTCTCCATCCGGGAAAAGAAAATCCACACCAGCGTGCACCTCAAGCCTTCCAACCACCTTCAATATCTCCAGTTCGACAGCTGCCATCCCCTCCACACCAAAACCTCTATTCCCTACGCCCTAGCCCGACGAGGGCGGAGAATCTGCTCGGACAGAGATTCACTGTCCGGGTACTGCTCCACCCTCGAACATGCTTTCTTACAGCGCGGATACCCGCCGGATCTGATCCGAGACCAAATCCGGCGGGCAGTCGCACCCGCCACCCCTAACTCCCACCCCAATACCCACACCACCACCGATTCCACCCTCCAACTCACCCTAACCACCCTGTATATCCCCGGCATCCACGACATTCTGAAAAACATCCTGAAAGCCGCCCACCTTATCCTCTCATCCTCCCCTCACCAGATTCCATTTCCCAGACCACCGATGCTCTCCTTCCGCCGTCCCCCTAATCTGGCAAATATTCTATGGAAGAAAGAACCTCCAGCACCCACGCCTTTACACCCTGCCGGATCTTACCCCTGCGGTAGACCTCGATGTCTAACATGCCCAATAAACCCCCCCTGCAACTCCTTCTCCAGTCCCACAACCAACGTCACCTACCCCATAACTTCCACCACCAACTGCACCACCCGCAATATCATTTACCTCCTGAGATGCACCCAATGTCGCGCCTTTTATGTTGGCCTCACCAGCAATCCCCTCAACATCCGCATGAACGGCCACCGCTACAGCGTCATTCTCATACGACCGCTGCCGGTGGCCGTTCGTTCGAACAAACATAATTTAAAGTTTAACAACTGCTTCAAAGTGAGAGTCATTCGCGCTCTCCCCGACAATGCTTCGGCTCCCCAACTCCGTCAGTGGGAGCTTTCACATATCCATCTCCTAAACTCCTTCACTCCCCCTGGCCTCAACCTTCGATAGCTTTTCACTCCCTTTCTGTCTTCTCCCAACCCCCTACCAATCCCCAACCCCCTCCGTATCCTCCAATCCTCGACCTTTCCGCACTACCCTTCCACCCCCATGCCTCCACCCAGTGTCACCGCCATCAGTTCTCTCTCTGTAGCTGATGAAGGAATAACTCCGAAAGCTCCTACGTTTGTGATGTTTCTGTGTTTTAGTGTTCTTTTACGTGTGTCGCTTCGACATCCCCGGGGCCTCGCCAACCTGAAGTCGTCCGATTGGTGAGTGTTCACTGGGTTTCCTCATCCCAACACCTTGTTGCCATCCATATATCCATTTTACCTTTCTTTTTCCGTAAGCTGTTATATATATATATATATATATATATATATATATATATATATATATAAAATAAAAGCAACGAGAGGTTAAAAGGGATAGAAAGGAGCCAGTGGACACATACACAAAGTTGTAGACGTAGAATGCGATAGAGGAATGCTTGTAGTTTGAAGCTTTCGGGCTATCGCCCTTCGTCGGTGAGAGTATAACAGAAATTAAAACTAAGCGTTACACTGGAGGTAGGGAAAATGGGAAAGGATTAGGTTCGGGAAAAGAGGGGTAATTGGAGTGGGAGTGTTAACGAAGATTTGAACCTGGGAAGGAGAGAGAGCGGAGGAAGTCACTTCTAAATGAGCTACCGACCCGAAATCTGGCAGAATTATCGGTTTTAGTCACAACCAACCAGAAAAATTGAAAATTCCAAAAAAGTTTATATTTAAAGGGTGTTTTAACCCCAATGTTTCACTTAAATACCCCATAAGAAAAGCATGGGATTCAGTGCAAAGCTTTATAAAAATGCATTTTTGAATTCCTAAAAATTGGGATACGAATTCGGGAAAAGAATAGTTGTCTATCTAAAAGAAGAGGGTTCTTAATTTGCGTAAATATTTGCTTTTAATCGAAAAAATTGTAAATTTTTCCTCTTTTTCACAATGGAAATCAACGACCTAAATTATTTTAAAGGGACCAGATATTATACGTTACGATTGCAGAGATTTAATGCTTTTTACTGGAAATATAATATATTAGAATAATGCAGTCATAACGAATTACAGCGGAACTTCCATAACTCGAACCTTATGGGAAAATATAAATTATTCGAGTAAAAGAAAATTCAGGTTATGGAAATATATTTTTAAATATTTATATATATCCAGTGGAACGTCTTTAAGCCGAATCAAAAGGGAAAGTGTAAATTATTCGAGTTATGGAAATATATTTTTTCATTTTTCATTATTCGATTTTACATTAAGTTTATTCCCATAATCATATAATTTAACTTATTCTGATTTTCAATATCATGTATATTATGAAAACATCATCATCAATATTTTCTTCCGATAATATGTAAGATTTTACTCTATCCAAAACACTAATTGTATCACGCGCTTTGTTTGAGGGTTTCATAGATAATTGTAATTCTCACGTATTACAGAAAGCACAAAAATGACGATTAAATTTGGGTTATTGACTGTAGGAAGGAGCGAATAGGTTTGTTTTTATCCAGGACTATAAGGGATCACAATAGGAGAAGCAATCCTGATAGCGGTTAGGGTAAAACGTGAAAAGTATTTTAATGTTGTGTTTCGTAGTTTTTTTGAGAAATTTTCAATCTTTTCAATTGTTAAATATGATGCCGTCATACCTATTTCGCGATTTTTTACCCAATTCGTCCTTAAGGCATGGATGATGATGCCGTAATCTTAACACAAAATATCCTAATTCTTACATACATTTATTGTATAAGGTATTGTCTTAATGATGATTATTCTTAGTGCTCATGCATGACGATCTGAGTCACGAAACTTGAAATACGTAAACTTATACACGAGTTGCCAGAGAATTTGGAAATTACGGATAGTTGCCTTAATTTCACGAAAAATTATAAATATACTGCTGTTACTCATGGAATTTATTATTTAATACATATAGACTCCACGTGGCTGTACTGCTGTTACTATGGAGATCACGTTGGTTTATTTACGAGTTTAGATCTTGGTATATGTTGATGTTTTAGCGCTTGCATTATGCAAGCACCGACAACTCGTGTCATTATAAATAGCTGCTTCTTACATATATAGGATATATCATATAAAGCCTAAGGTACTTCTAAAAAAGCTGCAGTGCTGAAATTTGGAAGGAACATAAGTCATTGGGTACAAATTTGGGAAAAATTCTAAATTTCAGAAAAGTTTTATTTAAGAGGTGTTTTTGACCCCCAAGTCCAATTTTAAAAACACATAGGAAAAGCATTGAAAACTGTGCAGGGCTAAATAAAATTGCTTTTTAGAATTATTTACAATTAAGATACAAAGTCAATACATGCACCATACTGTGGAAGACAGAATGAAGTTTATTTTTCTTGAAGACGGAATTCAAATCCATGCTGAATTTGCGTAAAAATATGATTTTATTCCTAAAATTATAAAAAGATATTCGGTTTTCAACAATGAAAAATTTTAACTGCCATAGCAACGATCCCAATGCCTTTCAATGAGAATGAATTTTCGATACTTAAAGATCATTAATCAATGTTTATATTTAATTATAATCCATTTGATTTTAGCCAACGATGTATGCATATGATGACGTATTATCTTAAATTCATTTTTGATGGCCTACTCACACCTGACCGGTAACGGCACGGCCCGGCGATGAGACGGGAGTTGTCCGGCACCGGTGAAAAATTAAACAAATTGAATCCAATGTCTTAATTCACAAACTACCGGCGACGGCACAACACGGCGTCGGTTTCCATGCCGGCGTCCGCCAGGGTCTTTTTGTGCCGCCGTCGCCGGAAGGTTCCTCTACTTGAAAACCTGCTCACCTAGTGCAGTGGTTTCCAAAACCTTTCCTCCTGAGGCTCCCTTGATTTGCATAACAGTCCGCGGCCTCCATATAAAAATTTTTATCGATATGTTTGAGAACTTTAATTTAAAAGAATTACCTATGATTTCCATAACTTTGGATGAAGAAGAAGAATATTCGGAAATATTCATATAACTTTGTTTCGTCGTCCATAAATTCACGATAGAGTGTTGAATATTCTCCGTCAGTCTTCCTCCTTTTCCGGGCTTTATGCACCCAAATCCTCCTTTGTTTTGGATATTCATCTTCTTCATCCAAAACTCTGGAAATAATAGCTAATTATTTTAAATTAAAGTTCTTAAACATTATCGATAATATTTTTAAACAAAATATAGTATCGTTCCAGGCACTTTCAGGAGCCGACTGAGGAAGAAGCTGGGTCTCGAGAACCCGCCCTTCGCCGGCACTGTATGAATTAAAGAACATTTTTACCGGGCCGGCGCCTTGCCGTCCCGTCGCCGTGCCGGGCCGTTGCCGGTGATGTGTGAGTAGGCCTTCCGGATACGTACTAAAAGACACGGATGAGAAAAAAAAATGGCAAAAGCAGCATTTAACGAGAAGAAGGAGCTTCTCACAAGTAAGAAAATAAATTTAGAAACAAGGAAGAAATTAGAAAAATTCTACATATGGAGCATAGCTCTTTATGATGCAGAGACGTGGACGGTAAGGAGAAAGGAGGAAAAATATTTAGAAAGTTTTGAGATGTGGGTATGGAGAAGAATGATGAAAGTGAAATGGACAGAGAGGAAGAGAAACGAAGAAGTATTAGAAATGGTGGGAGAAGAAAGGACGGTAATAAAAACAATCAGGAAAAGAAAAGCAAATTGGATAGGGCACATATTGAGAAGACAGTGTTTACAAAGGACGATCTTAGAAGGAAAAATTAGTGGAAGAAGAGGAAGAGGGAGAAAAAGAATAGGAATATTAGAGAATATAAAGCAGGGATATAATACTTATAGAGGTATAAAAGAGGCTTCTAGGGAGAGAGAGAAATGGAGGCAGCGATTCAGTTAAAACCTGTCTTCGGACAGAAGCATGATGATGATGAGTACCACTTGTTTTTGGCTGGAGTCTTATCCTTTTATCAAGTGATTACTTTATACAAATTTTCCAGGTATTTTTATAGTAAAATATTATCTACCAGCTTATGAAAGAAAAAAGTTTCGCAAGTTGTTTTGGCAGTCTTATAATTTCAATGTGATGCAGTCGCCTTCAAGAATATGATGCTCGTCGTGAGGTTAATGTTTTCTATGCGATTATGCTGAACGTGGTGCGTTACTTCACGCCTGACGACGGTATTATACTACGCATATCTTCATGGTGTTCTCTCACTGCCAAACCTATGACAATCTTGCTGTCACTTGTCTTCTAAATTGATCCCCGTTGTGGTCTAACACTCCACCTGCGTTATCTTTTGTTTGGTGAAAGGTTTTAGGTGCATTTGTCAAAGGGATAACTTACGTCAGTCCATCTTCCCGTATCCATGCATACGGTTTTTTTACGTCTTTAGGTATTTATACGAGATTTAGAGTATAAGAATTTATGCAATGTATAAAACAGAAGCTATAAAATTGGATCGTGTTATTGAATAAGACCTGCAATCGGAGAAAAAAAAAAACAAATTTCTGTTGCGAGTCGAAAAAATAATAATTTCAATGATAATTTAAACAATTTGTAGGGTTAAATTAAATTTACATTTCTTTAAATATGCATTTGAATGAAATGTATATTTTTAATTTGTGATATCCTAATTATGAAGTGAAATAGAGAAAAGCACGAATTCTGGATTTTGATGAACAATCGTTTACGTTTTAAGAGCTCTTTATTCCTAAAAAGTGGTTTTTGCGATTTTCTCTGTATTCTGTCGCTAGACGTGAGGTTAAAAATTTAAACAGAATATGATGAAATCTCGTATTCATGTAGGACAGTGATATCCAAACTGTGTGTCACGACACACAGCGTCTCACTACGTGCAATGGGGTGTGTTGCGAGATATAATCAAGATATGAACAAGAAAATAATAAAAAACAAAGAAAAACTGCGTAAAAATATATATAAAGATCTCCGACTGTAAATAACATTAAAACTAAGAAAAGAAACACAAATACAACGTCAATAAAAGTATAAAGAGAAGCGTTTGGTTATAATATAAACTACCGTGTTAACCTAGGGGTCGGCAGCCTACCCTTTATGTCTCTCATACACGATTTTAACGTATTTTTATCACTTCTTAACCTAAATATACGTTTACGCGTGTACAAAATAGAAAAGATGGAGTTTGGATGTGTCGCTTTAATTCTGGTATGTGGCTTAGGCTGTTTTCATTAGAAAAAGTTTAGAAAAGACTGATGTAGGGTATCACCCTGAATAAAAATTTCTCTGAAATGAACGGTAGAGCGCAAAAACTATTAAATCTCTTGCGAGAACGTTTTAAAATTTTATAATTCTTGTTTTTATAAAAATATCAGGAGAGAGTGATAGATTTGATAAAAATGAAGTGTTATACTTTATACAAATGGAATACAGAGATTAAAAAGGCATTTTTTATGGGAAATGCGTATAAAATGGTATTGGGCGTTTCTTGAATTTTTATCTCCAGAATTACAAGTCATAATTATGAATTCCAATGGACTTTTTTGTGGTAAATGTTGTTCTCAATTCGAATAAATTTTTAAATCTATATCTCACAGATCATATAAGAACATGGGAGAGAAATATATGAATTTTTAATTGTTGTTGGCCGAAAAAATCGTTGCAGCGATCGCTGTAAACAATAAATGTGAGTTATGTTTAAGATTTTCTATAATTTTTAACTCCAAAACTATAAGTCGTAATCATGTTGTCATGCGGTCTTTCTTTGTGGTAAATAACGTCCTCTATCAAAATAAATGTTTCGATTGATGCCGCACAGATCATATAAGAGCTAGGGAGAGAAAAAAATATCTTTATATCAATACTTAATGGCTGTCCATCCGTCTGTCTGTCCGTCTGTCCATCCGTCTGTCCGCCTGTCCGTCCGTCCGTCCGTCCGTCCACCCTTTTATCTCTTGAGCAGTTTGTCATAGAGAAATGCTGTAAACGCCAAATTGTTTCTGCCAACTAGGAGACCCCGGGAAAACTATTTTCCTTTCCCCTCTCGTTGCCTACATCTTCCTCCACAATTTAGAAGTTAACCTTTTTAATTCTGGCCATCCTTTATTAACTTATTCCGAATTTTGGGGTAGGTATGTGGATGGCATTTTGTGTGTCTGAAGTGGTACGGATGACCAACTTTCTGAATTTTTAACCCTTTTAAATTCCCTCCATCCTTCCATTTATTTTACGGTCGAATCTAAAACAAATGGTTTGCTTAACTTTTTAGATCTCACTTTGTCCCTGCTGAACAACACACCTACCTTTGCGATTTTCCATACACCCACTTACACAGATCAGGTTATTCCAAATCACTCTTCCCATCATTTTTCTCACAAACACACGTCTTTTCATTCTATGCTTCACCACCTTCTTAGTATACCCCATTCTAAACCCAATTTCCTTATAGAACTTAACACCATTAAACAGATCGCTATCAATAATGGCTGCCAAATTGGTTTAATCGATAAAATTATCTCCAAAAAACGTTTTCTTATTGCCTCCCAAAAAATCGTTTCTTTTCTGCCGAATCTCAACCCCAAACCTCGTAGTTGGCGCAGACTCCCATTTTTAGGAAACATTTCTTATAAATTGTCCAATATTTTTCCTAAACTCATACTTAAACCCGCTTTCTATTCCCCAGTTACTTTTCTAAATTATTCCTTAATGCTAAAGACCCGATAGAGTTGTCATTAATAAGTGGTGTATATAAACTTGCTTGTGATGATTGCGGAGCGGTCTACATCGGCCAAACGGGAAGGAGTTTTGACAAGAGGATTAAGGAACATAAGCGATACTTCCGTTGAAATAATTTGAATTTTCAATTTGCGAAACATCTGTTAAACCTCAATCCTCATAGTTCCTTCAACCCTAAATTTCTCCATTTTGAAAATAATGGTCGCAAATTGGATGCCGTCGAACAGCTAGAGATAATTATTTGTGAAGACTCGCCTCTCTTAAATAAATACCTTTTCCACAATCATTTTCCTCTATTTAGCTTACCGAATATTTTGTAAATACTTTGTATCAGTATTGTTGTCTTTGGTCCTTTTACCAAGTTTTTGTAACATTTTGCTACTATGTTGCTTTCGCCTTCCTTTCCCACCCCTTCTTTTCTCAACCGCTTGTTCAATTACCTTCCATTCGTTTTTTTTGTAACCCCTACTGTCTCCCTCTCCCCCCTCATTTTCGTAGTGAAACCGGTCGTGTTTAAATTAAAATTTGTGGAAACAACAAAGTTATTTTTTCATTATGTTTACAGAGGAGTTTCGATTTTTCAAATTGCAAGATTTATTTACTTCATTCATTTATATACGTAAATAGGGACCGAATTATCATATTCTTATATTTAGACGTTTCACGGAAGAATTTGTCAGAAACGCGTTTCTTTTCGAAATTTTATGGCTTTTTCGTATTCATTCCGAGTGTTGCCATGGCGACCCGCATTGTTGCCTCCGATTGAATTACCGTCTATTAAACCTTCAAATAATCAAAGGAATTACGTTTTTTGCTCAGCGTTTTTTATGAAGCATCAATGTCAAACTTAACGTTGCGACGTTAATAATTGAAGATCATTATGTATCATTCAGTAAACTGCGTGGGCTGTGGGCATTTTTAACGATGATGATTTTAAACATGCAGATTTTAAAACGGTGAGATTGCCAAGCTAGAAATTGATGAAATGAAATCTTAAGATCCTATACTGACAGGCATAAGCTTTAGGGTTGGGAATATTATTGAAAGGAGAAGCTGCTGCTACGATAGTTTAGTGGTAGAATATTCGCCCGGCAAGTGGAAGACCCGGGTTCAATTCCTAGTCATAGCAGATTTTTTTCTCATTTCAATAATATTCCCAATCTTGGAGTTTACACCTGTCGGTATAGGATCTTAAGATCACATGATTTCATCAGTTTTACTTTAAGAATATTTTCTCTTTTTTTGACATTCGACGATCTCCTGTAGGGGAGACTCGGATAATTCCGCAGTACTAAGCAGTAAAACAAATAAATACTGGGTTAAATAAAAAGCTTGTAGCTCAATACTTAGCATTACTTCAAAGAATACATTCTTTTATAATATGCACTTAAAAAGCAATATATTTCCGTTGTTCATCGCTCGAAAGAAGGGACCATGCAGCGTAACACCTCAAAATCGCTAAGAGACAGACTTTCCTAGCTAAGGCTTTCACAAAGCATAGAATTAAGATAGTAAAATAAAACCATTAAAAAAGAGTTCTTAACAACTTCAGTTTCCATTTAATAATACACTTACCCAACTTTTGCAAGAAAATGTATCGGTAATTAATCAACGCACCACAGTAACAAGTCCTAGCACTGTGCTAAATTACAACCACATCGAGTTTGAAAAACTAAGGCAAAAGGTCTCAAGTTTTATTTAAAGGTCAACCATTTATTTATTTATTTATTTTGGTCCAAAAACAGCACATTGGCCTTTACATTGGATACACCCAAAACAAAACCATGGTTTGAGTAATACACAAGACTGCCATTAATACTTCCAATCACTAAACTAAACTCGCAATAGGCATGAATGTCAGAGTACTGCGGATTTACCCGTACTGCGGAATTGGCCCTCCCCCCTACTCGTGGATACCTGCCATATATTCCCGAATGCACTTCTATGTTTGCAAGTCAAGATCCTTAAGCACAAAGGATGCAGTTTATCCAATCGATCCAAAGATTAAAAAATAACAAATTTTAACAAAAAATTTAAGATACCAGTTTATCCGAATTATAATATGAATTATTGCCTTTAACGTATTAATTTTTACGAAACTTTTCAGCCAAAATCTTTTTCGCCACCTACCATCTCGTTTGAGAGGAATGGCGTAAATATTTTTCGGTCGCAATTTTGTGATTTTTTCGCGGATAGGTGCCACGCCATCTGGAATTTCGCATTAAGCACGTTTTTCGCGTGGGAGGGAGGGAGACCCCTAATGGCGTCCCAATTAATTCAGCTGTTTTATGCATTGGACCATGGAGGTGTTTCTCTTAAAACAAAAACTAAACAATAAAAGCATCTAATTAGTATCCCTTACGCCGAAGAAAATAATCAGCGTACCGCCAAAACCATGCGCTCGTACAAAAAAGAAAATAAGTATATTCTTATTCTTCCTCTCCTTCGTCCGGGCGCTAACATATACGTCCCCCCTCCCCCTTCCTCTCACTTCCCCTCCGCTCCCTCCTTGCCCCCTCCTCCTCCTATCTCCCTCTTCCCCTCCTCCCAGCGGCCTGCTTGCATTCTACATCGTTATCCAGCATAATGATTCTAGAGCCGAGGCAGCCTCGAAAAAGAGGGGTCTTCTCTTTTTTAATTAGTGAGGATAAATAAGCGAGCCGCCAGTTTAATGAGTAAAAGGGGTGGGGGAAGAGGAGGGAAAAGAGGGAGAGAGTAAAGAGGAAAAAATTTGAAGGGGAGAAAGCGCTTTTAGTTTTATTTTTATTTTCGTCTGTAAGGAAAAAATGCGAGTAATGGGGCTAAACTTTCAGCACGAAATACTGGGCGTAGTTTAGGGTCTCTATTGTTTTTCCGTGCGAAATCAACGTGCGTTAGCGCATGCGTGCTCCATGTTAGAACACCATTGGGTACGAAACCGTAGTATGTGAACGAAAAAAGATTAGATTAAAGATGTTTCGTCATCTACGTGCTACGTGTGTATGCCATTGGCGACCGTTTAATTTTATAGGTAAATAAACGCCCCAAGTTTAAATTTTACGAAGTTAATGAAAAGATCCTTTCTTCTCTAATAACCTAGGTATTTTTATTTGGGTTCATCGCCGAGAAAGTTGGAATATTTAGTCGTTGCTTAAATGCCTAAATGAGTCAACAGCCAAAAGAACAAGGATCTAAACGTATTTGAAATATCATGATAAATCGTTTTACGATGGGAATAGAAGTGTTTCTCAACCTTTTTGGAGCCGCGGAGGTACGAAGTTCTAGAATTTCTGCGGACCCCACCTCTCTATGAAAATTTCATGCATTTTACATTCATTGTCTCGTATTTTCAATTTGAAACATTAATCAGAGCTCTGTGCTGGATCAAACAAGTTATAAATGAAAATAAACATCGTATCCTACCCAACTCGCGGAAGCCGAGAAATGACGCGCGGTCCGAGGACCTCCGGTTGAGAGTCACTGGAATAGGATATAATCTTAACAAGATGATCCAAACATAACTTATGATACCAACTTTCCATTTAATCATTTATTTAATACTTACATTGGTTTTAATAGCTTTAAATTCATCGCGGATATGTAGCTCTTTGTGTTCCCAAATTTCATAATTTAGCGTTATAAAATACTACAAATACATTGGAACGGAATATTAAATTGATCACGCGTATTTGGGCGGCAAAAATAACGCTTGTACGTATTAGAATATACCAAAACTGAGTTCAACAATAGTTTTTGCTATGGCAAGAATCTCGTATTGAGTGATAAAAACTGCAAAATCGCCAGTATTTACGCAAAACTCTAAGAAATAAAATCGGCAGGTAAAATTCTATGATAAAAATTAGAATCTTCATTCCTTTCCTCAGAGAATAGAACACATCCCGCTATGAAATTACAATTCTAAAATGTTTGAATGTGCAAGAGAAAATTACCCTGCACGATGAATTTCAGATTTCCCATGTAAATCAAAGGGGGAGATTAGTTCCTAGAATCAAACCCGGGACTTCTTCATCTTCGCAAAAAAATTATCCCCGAGAGCTCGGCTCCAGTAGTAAGAGATTTCCACCAAGTTTCATGAAAATCGGTCTATTGGTTCAAAAGTTAATAGGGGGAATAGACAGACAGACGGACAAACGGTCAGACACAACGACAAAACTAGAAGCTCATTTCCATTCTGGAAAGTTGGCTAAAAATTTAAATGGCTTCAAGTTGAACTCATGGTTCTTAATTGTTGTTAGTTAGCTATTGTGAAGTCATCACGCTCTCTATATTGGAATTTCATTCCTTTGGAGCGCTAATAAAAAATCTTTGCCAGCGTTAAAATTATACCCGAGGTCATTCGCAAGTATGCCCTCGGGAAAACGCGGGATTGTGTTCCAGAGAGGAGAGTTGCTCTAAGTCACTGAAAAAGTCTCCGCTTCTCATAATTAGTGATCGGATTTTATAAAGTGTTACCTTAGTAAACGTTTAATAAATTTTCCGAAAATTATTCCTTTCGTTTTGACTCGTTTGAGGCAGCTGGACTATACTAACAAAGCTTTGCGTGAAAGTGCTCCTCTTGTTTATCTTAAGAGGGAATGATATCCCATTTTTATTGGTGCTTTGGTGTATAATAACAGACATTAATTGTCTTTTCCAATCTTACTATATTAGAAACTAGAAACAATTATACGAATATCATGCCCACGCAAAGTGTGCAGTTATTATCTCCCGTGAAATGTCACAGTATTTTGAGATCGCTATTTTTCAAATCAGTCTCCAATTGAGGAGAATATATAAAGTGCATATAGACATTTAATTAAAAAAACTCCTTTTAAATTGTACGCAGTTCAATAAATATATTCTTATGCCTTTGTATATTATTATTTGAATGCATTGTGTGAAATGAAATCGAGCAACATATATCAATATTTGGATATCAGACAAAATATTTGCTCTTAAATGAAATAAAATAATAATGCTAGAAGTTCATCAAATGAAGTAGCAGAAATGCAGCGTTGCCTTTTATTACCAAACTCTCGAGAAGAATATTTGTCGCCAGCATTGCTTTCCTAATGTCGTAAAATTATTTTCATCGCAGAATTTGAAATCTTTGTCATTCAGCTCATGAAGTTAAAAGATTTTGTGAAAGTAATGCCAAAGAGGTTTAAATTTTGCATAATTATAATCAGCAAAATATGGCGCATGTTTTGATGAATTTTTCGATTCTGTTTTGCTGCCATTCGGTGCCAAGGAAGATCGGCAGTTTGTTATAAATATTTTTGAAATGACAATATATTACTAAATTTATATTATTGACCTGATACAAAGAAAATATGTTTAAAGTTTAGACAAATGAATTAAATAATTAACGTGGATTAAATCACACTTAATATAGTTTACAATGTTTTTTGCTCAGATGTTAATAGGAAAGCAGCGGCTTGGTTACTTAGAAAACAAAGTGACAAATAATCATAATCTCAACTGCGATCTTGTAAAATCATTGAAAGAGATGCATTCTATCCACAAAACGATAAATCCTCGAAAAATAATCATTATGCGTCTCTTTTATCGAGGAGAGGGCAGGAAAGCAAGTGGAAGGGAGGTAAGGGATGGGGAAAGATTGTTAGGGAGAGATGGGGCGGAGATGGAAGAGCAGAGTGATTTAAGTCAGAGGGAGAGGAAAGGTGAGGAAATGGAGTGGGTGAAAAAGTAGTTTTGTTTGGTGAAAGGGGAGGGGAAAAGGGTGGATTGGGAGGGATGGGGAGGGAGGGAAAAGAGGGAGAGGGAGGGGCAGAGAGGGAGTGGTGGAGAGGGAGGGGTGGAGAGGGAGGGGTGGAGAGGGAGGGGTGGAGAGGGAGGGGAAGAGGTTGAAGAGGGAGTGGGGCGGAAGGATCCCGCGTGAAGGATTCGCCGCAGAAAGCCTTGTCGCCGAAGAATATTAAGGGCGAGAAATTGAGACGTGCAAGGTGAGAAAGAGTTCTCTTCCCCTACGGCTCTCAACCACCGAAATCCTTCTTCCGTCTTTCTCATTCTCCCCTCCTCACTTCCCCCTTTCTCACTACTCCCTTTCTCTCTCTCTCTCTCTCACACACACACATTTGCTTAAATCATCTTTTTCTCAGCGGATTCTCCTATCGCCTTCGATTTATTTTTTATTACCCTCGCTCTTTCCTTTCTCGCCAGCTTCAGTTTCTCCCATTTGAGTGCTTTTCTCTCCTTTCCTCATCGTCCTTCCTTTCCTTTGCCGCTTCGTATGCTCCTTCCTTCGCCCTCTCTCATTCCTTCCTCTTTTCCTCATAAATTATTCCTCCTCTCCATCCATCTATTGCACCTCTTTCGCCAGTCAAAATCATTTCGCCACTTTTGCCATTTTTTCCTCTTTTTTCTCCTTTGTACACCTCTGCTTTGTTTTTTATATTTCTCGAGTTCCTTCGATTCTCTCTCCGCTCCTAAACTTTCCACTTCTCTACCTCATACACATCTCTCTTTCTGGCGTTTCGCACAGTTACTTTTGATGAAATTTTTCCCGCGGATGTTTGTCTTCCTAGGTCATTTTTGACCACTCGCATGGAATAACTACTGACATATGGATAAATGACAAGAGACAACCGTGAAGTAGCGTTTTTTTTATCTTTAGAAATTGCTGTTTTTGATCACTTTTCCATTTTATAGCATTTAAATGTTTTTTTTCTTTTATGCGTCGGCTCGACTCATTCCTCTCATCATTTACCGCTTCCTTTTCTCTCTCTCTTCATCACTTTCTCTCCCTCTCTCCCTATTCTTCTCCTTTCTCACCTCTCCCATTTCTCTCCGCTCTCCTCCCACGCAACTCTCTCTCACTCTTACACTTCGCCCTGGCGCCTTGATTTTTTTATTTAAAAGTTCTGCGGAGTGTCCTGCCCTCTCTCCTTCCATCTCACTAACTCTCTCTTTCCATCTCCCCCCTCTCAATCTACCTCCCTACTCCCTCTCTCACCCTCTCCTTCTCTCACCCTCTCCCTCTCACCCTATCCCTCTCACCCTCTCCCTCTCTCACCTTCGCCCTCTCTCACTCTCTCTCCCTACATCCCTCTCTCACATTTTTCTTTCTTTCTTTCCCTCTCCTACCCTCTCCCTCCCTCTCAGTCTCTCTCTTTCTCACTCTCTCTCACTCTCTCTCACTCTCTCTCACTCTCTCCCTCTCTCACTCTTTCCCTCTCTCACTCTCTCTCTCACGCTCTCACTATCTCCCTCACCCTCTCCCTCCATCCCTTTCTCCCTTTCTCACCCTCTCCCTCCTTACCTCTCTCTCTCACCCTCTCCCTCTCCCCTACCCTCTCCCTCTCCCACCCTCTCCCTCTCCCACCCTCTCCCTCTCCCACCCTCTCCCTCTCCCACCCTCTTCCTCCCTCTACCTCCCTCACTCTCTCTCTCACCCTCTCTCTCACCCTCTCTCTCACCCTCTCTCTCCCTCCCTCTCACCCTCTCCCTCCCTTTCTCCCTCTCTCACTCTTCTCCTCCCTCTCACCCTCTCCCTCTCTCACCCTCTCCCTCCCTACCTCTCTCTCTCACCCTCTCCCTCTCACCCTCCCTCTCTCACTCTCACCCTTTCTCACTCTCCCTGCTTACATCCCTCTCTCACCCTCTCATTCTCTCTCTCACTTTCACCCCCACTAATTGTCGCGCGGTGTGCTCCCGGATTGCCTTAATTGATCCGTTTTAATTCCCAAAGTTTTTGCTCACTCCATCTCTGCCTCTCCAGCCTCTCTTCTCTCATTCTCCCCCTCTTTCTCTCTTCCCGCTTTCTTTTTCTTTCCTTCCTTGTAACACTTTCCGCTTCTATATTCGACCTTTCTCTTATTTTTTTAGATCGCCCGCAAAACTCTTTTCCTATTTTCCAAAATTTAATAATAATTTTAACCCCTCCCATCCCTTTTTTCTTTGTCCTAAAGCTATTTAATAACCCCTGCGTGGTATATATCTCAAACATTTTCTTTTCTCTGCTACTTTCTCCCTATCATTCTCCTCTTCTCACCAAGTAAACCTTTTTCTTAATTTTATTCCCATATCAGCGATTCCAACATTATTATGATTTCAGCGACTTGATCCGTGAGCGCATTTCTCTGTTACAATTAAAAAGAAGATTGTATACTTTATTTTAGAAGGTTTTATATATGCGTTAACGTAGAGCAACGGAAAGATTAAGTTCATAATTATTCTTTGGGTTTCATTTTATCCGCTAGGTATTAGGTTTCTCGAATTACGTAATTTTATCTAGAATTGAGAAGGAATGTAATAAATGTATCATATACCGCTAGATACTTATAGAACAAGAACGAGTGTGAACAAAGTGATTTTGGTGAGTTCTCCCATGTAAGTTGTTTGTGCTGTATATGGATTCATTATAAATAATTTTTCAGAAACAAGATTTTTTCATCCACAGAAATACTTATAAATAAAACTCAATTGAATATTTAAGTTTCTTAATTTAATTGCCTTATCTTGTGTTTTGGTAAGAATCCTTAGTTTTCAGAAAAAGTTTATCTGCATAGTTAGGCATATAATAAATAGTCTCATAATTATAATTTGATATTATTGGTAACACGATAGTGAAATAATTAACTTTTATATAAACAAGTCATGTTCGTTTCAATTTTTAATTGATGTATTTGACAAATTTGTTACTTCAATCAATGTTATAAATAATGTAGGAGAAATATATCTTTAATTTTCCTTATTGAGAAATTAATAAAAAAGAATTAATTGAAAATATATAAGATGATTGACGCATCAAGACAGAATTTTTAAATCTTTAAATGCGAAGTCGATTACTTCGTTTTTATAGAAGCATGAAGCAAAAGCTGCAAGTATGTTGCATCAATTTCATAAGCGAATTTGCTAGCATATCGGTTTTTGTTGAAAATATGTATTTTAATTAATGCAAGCAATTTATTTCTAGGAAAGAACTTGATTTCTTTTTGACGATGGATCACAAACAAGAATCATAATATGTAGTCCATAATTATTTATCAAAAGTAAGATTTCGCTAACCTTTAAACCACGGGTGGGCAACCTTTTATACATGAAGGGTCGCATACTTGGTCACAAATCTGTCGGCGGGCCGCATTGGTATTTGTAAATTAAAGTTTGAATCAGAGGTTACCTAGATACTCTGACGTATCATGTAATCAATTCAAAATGACGATTTTAGGGTTAACATATCAATATTAATTGTTTCATTGTCATAATTGGATTGAAAATATGATTAGAACGTATTGTATATTACGGACCTTTTAATCGTCATGGCTTCGCGGGCCACAATAAACACGTTCCGGGACCGTATGCTGCCCTCGTTCTGTAAGTTGCTCACTTCCACTTTAGATTATAGAAACAATAGCAACAAAAAACACTAATGAAGCTGCCCTTACAATGACACTCGCCGATTATAAATCATATTCGTTTCGCTAACAATTGGCTAAATAGGCTGATGTAATTTTTATCTTTATGAGAGCAGTTCTGTGAATTTATTTTGCTTAACTTTTATTATCCGACGCTTAAAAAATAGATAGGCGGTTAACTTGATTTTCATAATGAGGGGAGCTGAATAATTAAGTCGGCTTTCCCCTTTCCCTTTGCGCTGGTACATTTTTGATTTTTTCCTTTAATTACTGACTTCAATCACGTTTTGCCCAACAGTTCATTTTCAACCTCTCATAATCAACAATGACACTTAGTTTGCTTAACGAGTCCATTTAAAATTTTTCGCTTCTCCCGGCGAATATGATTTTTTTAATTTTCTCTTTCAACTTTGTTATCTTAGTCAAATATAATTTCCTTTTTTTTGCGCATTTTTATTAATATTAAATTTTCTATTGTTCTTTGTGAAATTCAGTAATGAGTCTCCCTCAACTTTTCCTTGGTTTTAATGAGTAAATTTGTTTAGCTTTTGTTACTTTTTTCTCTCTCTCTCTCTCCCTCTCTTCCCCTCGTTCACTCACCCTGCATTTTTATTTTAATACTACCCTCCTTTGTTTGAATCACTTAATCATTTCGGGACTTTATTTTATTTTTTTCAATTTGAGAGAAATTTGTTTTTAAGATATGTAGGATATTGAGCAGAGTCGAGGAAGTAATGGTTAAACTAGTATGCAAACTCAATTCCAAGGAAATGGATTTTTAAGAATCACAGTTTATTTTAATTGTGGATAGTAGGACTCTAAACTTATAAAATTGCATTATAGTTTTTTGAATTAAAAAATATAATTCTAAGTTTTAAACATCATGTTTATTTTAAATACACCATGGAATACATAATAATGAAAAACATTAGTTTTACAAATTTTGTGGGGCTATTTGGACCGCATATTTTCTTGTAGAAAAGCACTGAAAATTAGTCTTATGAAAGTTAGAAACTATATATAAACAACGCATTACATTTTCTGACCATAGTCATTTGTATTAATTACGGATTGAACGCATTTTCCACACTACAATCGTTTATGTCCAGCAGCCCCTACACACTGCTCGTGTTAACAAGTTTTACATGTTTTTCAGCTTAACCAGTCACATTTTGTGAGAGATTTCAGATCAAAATACTCGATTCTGCAGAAACCCCAAGGTACATCTTCACTTTCCGATGATTTGTATGAAGATTTTTCTCTTGAACAGCTTGAGTCAATTAGTTTTCTTCGGATACATCACTAGATCTTTTCATTTACTGGCAAGTTTTTAACCTTTGTTCCTATCTCCAAATGTAACTTTCCTCTACTCTTTTGTTTTCAACGTTTTCAGAAGATGTTAGATGACAGGCAGAATTTTTTGCTTTGTTTTTTTTCTTAGGATTGATTTTGGTAGGAGTAATTAAAACAACTGAAAAGTTTGTTACAGAACATGATGGTTTTGTGAGAACTTAATTAGTTTAAAGATGAGATTTATTTAATTCAGCATTTTGGCTTAGGGGAAGATGCATTTCGTTTGATGAATCTGTAGTTACATTTGATAGTCCGGCAGATGAATTTGATGGTCGGCTATTTGTATTTGAAAATCGGGGATTCTCACTTGACTGACTGGGATTTACACATAGGGATCAGGAGGTTCATTGTAAATAATAGGGGTTACATCGGAATATTTACAGTCGGAAAAAGTCGTTCCCAGCACACGGAGCAGATGAAAAGGTGTGTAATGACAGGATTTTATGTTCAGGAATCTTGTTGGAGTTGAAAGGAAAAATTCCGGTGCATTCAACTCCTTTTACTAGATTCCCTACCCTGGCAACCTTACTCCAGACCCTATTAAAAATAACACCAAATACAAATTTTGTTATTGAGCTTGTTGGATTACTGTGAACAAAGAAAGTGGCCTCTTGGTGGTAAATTGCTTTTAGAGGTTTAAACACAGTCCTGCCAAGACGCTGGGTGGTGTGAGGTGGTAGGCATACTAGCTCAATCTGATGTTATAGGTAATAGTGAAAACATCAGAGGGAATGGTAGGATATATAATCATCTAAAATTAACAAACTCCTGCCTTGAACACAAATTTTGTTAAATACTGGAGCCAAACCAAGAACAGATCTTTATTGATGTAACCTGTTTCGGACATTAGAAACGTGGCACCGGGAGGCATTCCTTGTTTGTATTCTTCTCGCATTCTTTGCCCTTTAAAAATTACCAAAGAAGGAATGAATACTCCGTTAGTACTGCAACATGCAACAACAGTTACATTTTTTCCCCTTTCTAAATTTGTCAAGGAAACAACATGTCTCGTATCCTTTTCAATAACAACTTTTGAACGATTGTTGTTCATAGGAAATCCACTCTCATCCACATTGTAAATGCATTGAGGTTGGTCTTGAAAGCCAAACTCAGCTGTCACTTGTTTTAACATTTCATAAAAATCGTCAACTGCTTGCTTATTCATCCCCAAACCCCGTGCATTTGAAAGCCCTTCCGGTTTTTGCAATAAAATATCTTTGTGCCGATTAATAAAAGAAATGAACTACTCTTTGCCTGCCTCCTTTATTTCATCGCCTCAAGAAACTTTAATTTTATTTATTTTAACATTACGGTAAGCTGCTTTTCGTACACTTGTTAACGTATGGCCAAAACCATGGTTACTCAAAGATTTTAGTCTTTCTAAATAGTCTTTTTCTTGTTCAAATGAAAAAATTGTTGTGTGGCCTATAGGCTTGGGCTTACAAATTGGTTGATGAACTTGCAATTTCTCTATTGTATCTAGCATCCTGAACTCCTCTCGGAAGAGTTGTAAATGGAATTTTGAAAGGATCTGCAGCTCCACGTTTACTACATATCTTCCTCCTTCCACTGCAAATAAGCTTCCTTCCGCTTATATTTTCTCACTATCAGAAAAATGAAACGCAAGACCACACATATAAATATTACAATTTACTAATTTTTTTAGTCGCAATGCAAGTCTCAATATCATGTAATTCTACTCAACTAATCAATATGTTCTCAAATCTCTTGTAAACGTTTTTAAATATTCTCCATGTTGCTAGCTTTCATTTTATCATTAACGCTTCATTTCTTTCTCGTCATTTCGCCCTGATTTTTTCTTACTCTTACCATCTTGGGTTAAAATTTAAATGTTATTTTCCATTCTTATAAAATCACGTAACTTTTATTTTTATCGTATTTCTTTTCTTACTGAATATTTTCTCCATGTCATTTAAGAAAATTGTCATCTATCTGCAAGCCATTTTCTGAATTTCTAATGGCATAATCTGATTCATGCATAAATGCTCGATGAAAATATTTTAACTATATAGTTACGCTCGACTGTTGTTATCGGTATTGCCATTTTCCTGGGTCATACAATTCACTCCAAGTGCTTTTCAAACACCAATAAAAAATAATCTTATAATATATTACTTAAATATATTTCTCCTCCATAATTTAAACAAAGTAATTAGCGACCTTTTAGGCTGAATTACATAGGTATGTAATTTGTTTTTTACTTTCTCCATTTGCAAAATAGTGAAAGTATTGTATTCACGAAAAAATCGAATTGGAGATTTCAACAGAAATACTCCTTTTAAGGTCCCCTAAGTACGTTTTCCATATTTTCTATGTAATTTCTGTTCATGTATGTGTGATAGGACATTGTGAGCGCTCTAACTCAAAAACTACCATTAAAATCAGCATAAAACTTTATGTATATTTAAGATTTTTATATGAAAACCAAGGTCTAATTGAAGTTCGGGGGAAATTGATAAAACGGAAGTGGAGTATTACCCATGCCATTTTTCCGTTTTTAGACGCGTGAGCGGCTTATTAGCTTCGGTCTGTCCGTCCGTCCGTCCGAACGCATCTTCGCTTTCGGCTACCATTGAATGAAATTTTATTCATATCTCATAAAATACATATTATTCATACCGAGAATGCTTTGAAATGAACTTTGTCACACTAACAAAATAAAATATTCTTGTCTATCTTAGAAGTAGCCATTTTCAAGAAAATCAAACAACATATTCGTGATTCACTTTGAACTTAGAAAAATCATGAATGGTTACTTAATTGAGAACGAAAATAATATTCGTTTTATCTGAATTAAATAACATCTGCTATAATTGCGAAAATATGTTTAATTTGCTTAACGTGCGCATGCAGATTGTTTAAGCGGAAATAGATCATCTGCGACAAAGAAAAGAACTTAAACGTAAATATTACAACTACTTAACTCAAATGTGGTATGTTATAAACAAATTTAAATTAATACAAATATTTGCCGGTATCCAATTTGTAGACAGTATATTTTTCTATAACTTTCGTTTAAAAATTTGTTTCACAGAACGGTTTACTATTATATATGTTATATACATATATTTATTTATTTTATTTATTTATTTAGTTTCAAAAACAGCAAAGATGCCCCATTACATTGAAACATATAACTGTAACAAATTATATAACATTAAAATAAATAACTTTAATAAATACGAGACAATAATATTTACAGCAATTGAAATGATCATAACAAAACAGCGCCAGAAATGAGGGAAATGTAGGATTACGTAGTAGGTAGTTGATTACGGAAAGATATGGGGGAGAAAATGTCAAGATTCGGACATGAAGCCAGTAAGGAATTATATGCAAACGGGAGGCGATAAGAGAGAGAGAGAGCGTTGGGAGACGGAAAGTCGAAATTTTGGTAAATGAAAAAGATTTGACGGCGAGTGGAGCGAGATGGAACACGGAGAGAAAAATAGGATGAAATTACACGGGAGCGATAGAAACCATTGATGAGAGAAGGTAATTAAGATCTGTAATAAGACGATTATGAGAAAGGGAGGGGATGCTTAAAGAGGGTGCTCTACCCCGCGTGCGATGTTGAACTATGGCATAGAAGAACTTTAGTATAGAATCAAGCCATTTTATGTTTGAAGGAGCAACAGTGGACCAAATAGTAGAGCAGTAATTTAGTATGGGAGCAACACAGCCATTAAAGAATGTCTTAAGAGCTAACGGATTGGAAATTTCAGTGAATCTCTAGAGAACACCAAGTAAAGACATCGCTTTTGCAGAAATCTTCTCGATGTGTTGGGAAAAATTTAATTTAGCATCAAAAATCACTCCGCGATCTTCATAGGATTGAATTATAGGAATGGTTTTACCTAGTAAAGTTTAAGAGGAAGGAAAAGGTGAGGATTTAAGGGTAAAGGACAAATGTTTGCTTTTAGATGGATTTATTTTAAGTTTCCACTTGAAGCACCACTCCGTCAACGAGTTAAGTGCATCTTGGAGATATTGCTTGTCTTCATCGGTTGCTGTTAACTTTGTTTCCGTTGCCATCATAAAATTTTTAAATTGTTGATAGCGATTCCAGCGCTGCCAACGATATTTGCTGCCATAATTATCACAATACCATTTAGAGTCATTTTTCTTGCCACAGTAAATTTAGCTGCGAATATTTCGGGCAATAATTTGACCTTAGTAGTAGGATGCGGATCGATACTTTGTTATCCGTAGAAACATAACAAGTTTGCTCGCATATCATTATTTCAATGTAAAAAAACGTTCAAAGTGTTTTTATTATGAAAATAATAATGTTTGAAAATTTATAGTGTAATTGCTGATAGTCATGCTTGAGAAAGGTGTTGTAAAGAGCAATTTTTAATTACTATTGTAATCACATTCAGTACTCTTTATGAATAAAGCCATTTTAGATGTATCAGATTCATTTCTTAGGAGCAATATTTTCCATTCATTCCCTAAAATAGATTGTTAGTAGCTGTCGAAATTATCCTCAAGGGCACATACGATTTATTTGACTAATTATTTCTCCATTTTAATGCCGCGCAGATACATAATGTGATCATCGGAAACGTTTGTTTTTTTTGCGCTACAGATTAACCGCTAAGGATCCTTATTTCCGCAAGCAGAGCGCCAGGTGGCAATCAGTGGATAGAGATGTGTTCAGAATATTTGGCGTTCTCCATTCTTAACTACTCGGCCATCCATCCTACCCACCCTCTCCTCCTTTCTTATCCTCTCCTTCGACCCCTTTTTTCCTCCCCCTCCCTCCCTTCCATCTCTCTTTCCATCTCCCTCCACCCCTCAATTTCCCCCACCTCTCCTCCTTCTCCTTCGTTCCCTCTTTCCTCTGGCACCATATCGCAACTGCCCCTTTCATCTCCCTCCCTTCTCCCCCTCCCTTCTCCCCTTCTTTCTCCCCCTCCCTTTTCCACCTCCCTTCCCTCCTCCCTTCTCCCCCTCCCTTCTTTCCCTCCCTTCCCCCTCTATCCCCTCAATCACCACTCCCTTTTCTCCTTTGCCCCCTCTACCCCACCTTGATTCTCCCTCCTTTCTCTTCCTTCCCACACTCACTTCTCCCCTCTCCCAGTTCCTTCTCCCACTCAACTCTCCCCCTTCCATCTCCCCCCTTCCTTCTCCACCGACACTCCCTCTTCTCCCCCTACCCTCCCTTTATTTCGCACGCTTTTGTTTTAACTACTAACGTATCTCGCACCTCATTATCCCAGAGAACCTTTTCTCTCACTCCCTCCGCAAAACTCCCTTCGTTTACTGCCTCACTCCATATCTCTCCCTTTTTCTTCACCACCACATTCCTTTTCTCTATTCCATTACTTCTAATCCTCTCTCTCTCATTTTTTCTCTCTCTCCATACTGTTCTTCCTACGCCGCTGTCATCTATCTTAAAAAGAGATGTTCTAAGAAGGGACATGTGTGGAGGAGACGGCGATAGGGAAAGGATGTGAGGGGAAGGAGTGGGAGGGGAGGGGGAGAATGGAGGGGGAGAATAGAGGGGAGGATAGAGTGAAAGGAGAAGGGTAGGTAGAAGAGCGAAGGAAGGGGAGAGTGGAAGGGAGTAAGATAAATGAATTTATGGGAGTATTTATCCTTTCGCTCTCCCGTTTCGGCTCCTTTCCACCATTATCATCCTCACCTTTAGTTCTTTCTTTTATCCGCTTGCTTCATCTCTTTCGAATTACAAAGTCAAACTGAAGATTCATTTGCGAAAAATGAACATTTTTTGCGATAGATAGAAACCGGAAAGGAGGCGAGTGCAACGGTAATATTACTATTGAACCAGTTTTTGTTCGAGAAGTGAATAATAACACAAATGATATCTTCAACCAACTATTTTATGAATCCCAAAGAAGGCGCTCTTTGTATGCAAACGATTTAAGTGTAATTCCATAAATAAACATTGTTAGGAAAGAACTTCGGTTCAATGTAACGTTGTTATAGTCGCATTTTCTGCCAATCTTAACAGGATATCAGGGAAACGAAAAACGTCTTTTAAAGCATAGGTTCCCAATCATCTTTATGGCGCGATGCATGTATCTGGACTATCAGATTTTTGGGACGCATGGTTGCAAATTACCTGAGAACTAATATTCTTGAGGAGGGAGGGAGGGAAAATTACTTCTGCCAACTTTTCCTGCAGATTGACTGATTTGTGTAACGTAAATGCTTCGCGACTAAACCATAAAATTTAATGAAAATAAGCAAAATTCTCCATTTAAATTTAACTTCGGACATTTCGCGACGCAATTAAAATAAATCTCGTTGGGAATCGCTGTTTTAGGTATAAAAAATAAAACGATGAAATTATTGCGTTTGTGCATTTAATATCTCTTAGCCATCATTTTTTTTCTTTACACTGATTTCAAATTATCCATAATAATTTCAATTTGCAAATTTTGATCGAAATAATTTTAATCTTGTCTATAAAACACTGAAATACAATAATAAGCGTACGAATCCGAGAAAAATCCTTACCTTTATGCATTTAAATGTTTTTTTAATTTTAATTTTTGTTCTGAAATAAATAAAATTATTTTGGAAGATCAAATATTGCAATGGAGAAATTTTTATTCTTCGAATAATATATTTTATAAATTGATTTTCTGAGAGTATGCCAATGCGTTATTTCAGTGGCAAATTTGTTTATCTATCTTTCTAAGAGGTAATGTAATGAGTTTGATAATCAGCTCATTTAGCAGAAATATAAATATGAATGCGTTTATTTTTACGACTCCTCAAAAAAAGTATCAATTTTCTCTAGATCCTCGATTTTTAAATTGGTTATTGCGCCATAGGAAACAACCAGCTTCAGCATAACATTACTTAACCATTAGCTGGTATGGCGAAAAAAGGCACCGTATTGGTATGGTGGGGTCACATTTGACCACAAAAGTAAAAATTCTGTACCAATTAACAATTTATTTTTTTAACCAAAAACTTTATCTAATGCGTTATGTACACTTTTTAAAAGGAATAAAACGCATTGCTTTTGTTTAAAAGTAATTTTAGTTTAATTAGGTAATAAAAACAAAAGTAGTCTGCTAAGATATGTATTTCAATTAAAAAGTTATTATTTGCATTGTATAACCAGATGATCCAAGCGGTACTTAAGTTGCCTACTTTCCATTAAATCATTTATTTAGTATTTAAATTGTCTTTAGTAGGTTTAAAATCGCCGCGGATATTTTGATTTTTGTGTTCCCAGATTTCATAAATTAGCGCTATAAAATATTAAAAATACTTTCGAACGGAATATTAAATTGATCACGCGTATTTGTGCGTAAAAAAACGCGTGTATATATTTGACTATACCGAATCTGATTCCAACAATAGTTGTTGCTATGGCAACATTCTCGTTATGAGTGATGAAAATTGGAAAAAACGACAGTATTTCCGCTAAATTCTAAGAAATACAATCGATAAGCAAAATTCTACGATAAAATTTGAATTTCCTTTCCTTTCCTCAGAGAATAGCACACATTTCGCCCCGATATTACAATTCTAAGATATTTTAATGTGCAAAAGAAAATTACCCTGCAAGATGGATTTGAGATTTCCCATGTAAATCAAATAGGAAGGATAGTTCCTGGAATCGAACCCGGGACTTCAATCTTCTCAACAAAATCGATCCTTGGGAGCTCGGTCCTATTAGCAAGAGATTTCTACCAAGTTTCATGAAAATCGGTCTATTGGTTTAGAAGTTAATATGGGGGACGGACAGACAAACAGACGGACAGACAGACAAAACGACGAAACTATCTATCTATTTCCATTCTGGAAAGTAGGCTAGAAAGATAAATCAAATTGTCATCATTCTTGAATTCTCTGGCGTTGTTTTATTCCTTCTAAACAAAAAATATAAACAATTACCGAATTCATAAAACCAACAAGGACGTTTGTGAAGGAACTTTACAAAACAGAAATTGTCTTACTTCACTCTGATTTGTCGGCACAAACGTCACATACAACTCTGTATTACAACAATTATTACAACTCTAACTATTACAGTTCTCGTCATCGTCTAACTATTATAGTTATTGAGAATAACTTTGAAACAAAAAAATTCTGCTGTGACCGGGAATCGAACCCGGGTCTTCCACTTCCCGGGCGGATATTCTACCACTGAACTACCTTAGCAGATAATCTTTCCTGTTTCTGAACGCGTTTCAAAGTTATTCCCAAAATTACAGCTTATGCATAGTTTCTATTATTCCATCATTATAGTCATTGTTATCGTCAATTAATTTCGTAACAAAATTATTCATTATAACTAGGGTATGGATTTTTCGGGTTTAAAAAAATTTCATTCGGAGGGTAAATGTCGAGTTTTATTATTTTCTTTTTCATTCGGGTTAAAATCGGATATAAATAAGTTACAGATTTTTCGAGGTTTTAAAAAAGTTCAATTTCGGGTAATTTTAGGGTTTTATTATTTTGTAATTCGGATAAAATTATTTTTAAATAAAAATCTTGTTTAATAATTTAAAAGTTTAATCAACAATCGAAACTTTTTACTATAACTTAAGTATGTTTGAGAGTGTGATATCTTGTGTTAAACGCCTCCAGGTGGAGAGGAACACCTCGCAGGCTGCACAAATATCTTGCTTCCCGTTCAACTTCTTTTGAAAACACGCCAGATAATAGTGAAATGATTTTTCTTTCGTAGTGTTTTCAACTAACAGACACTTGGGCTCTTTTTTCCTTATCCCATCGAAGATCTAGCAGCAACTAGCTAAGACGAGATCCTTGACTATTAGTGGCGCGAGCAAACCAAGGAGATTAGGGTTGTGTTAAAAAGTAAGCTTACGAATAAATTGTTTACAAAGAGAATAAACAGACTGATCACGAACATCTCGGACTGCACTCAAGTGTTGAGGTGCCTACAAGCGCCAGAATAGAAATTCTGTGACCAAATATAAATAAATTCTGTTTAAAGAATACTAATAATTTCGAATTGTTTCGGGTTTTACCCGAAACTGAGAAAAGGGCAATCGGGGGGAAAATCTGGTAAAAATCGGGTAAAACCCGAAAAATTCATGCCCTAATTATAACCTAGAAGTTTTAATTTTTATAAAACGTAGTAAGCAGTGGTTGCATTTTGCAAGGATTTCAGTCAAATTTAACGTTACATAAAACGTTTTTATGATTATTACTAAATGTTATTAATGCAAAATTTTATTAACCTGCGGTGATTTACATGATTTATTTGTAGAGGAATCTTATTAAAGGTAAAGTACTCCTTTAGCCAAACAATTAGAGGGTTACAACACCCAATGCATTTCGCCCACAAGGTGGGCATCGTCAGGGGTAAAACCTGTTCCAACAGTGACTGGGAGCCAACTGTGAATGAGGAATCTTATGACAAAAAAGTTACTCTTTTTATGGTATGGTATGGTGGGGTCAAATCTGACCTCAAGGGGTCCCTGGGGGGAAACGAATTAAGATAAAACACTGCAAGATCCTCTAAAGCGTAGTTAAGGCTAGCAAATAAAATTACAATGATACTTTGAAAGTCTAGAATGGGCCATGGTGAATATTTTTAAATTTAAATACGCCTGTGGTCAGTCCCGACCCCACCATACCAGTTTGGAGTTAACATGTAGAACACACAACTAATCTTTCAAAAAATTAAAAAAAGTAATTCCGCATCATTAATCATTCTTGATATACGTGATGCCATCATATTTCATCAGTACTGAAAATTTTTAATGGAACTTAGGAAATTTGTAAAGTAAATTCCACACGTAGCCCTATGCATAATCTATTCTGTTTTCGCGTATTTATTTTGCCATTCCAGAGCCAGTCTACATCATAAGTCGCAGAAAATTCCACTCTTTTACGTTCTTCGAGAGAACTGAAGACGCCTCCCAAAACGACACGCCTCACAATCTCCCTTCCTCTCTCTCTCTCTCTCTCCCTCCCTCCATTCCCTCTCCCTCCCTCTCCCTCCATCCCTCTTCCTCCATTTCTCTCTCCCACCTTTCTTATCTCTTTCCTTCTCTCTCCACCCCTCGTCGCCCCTCTCCCTTATCCACGTCCTTTCTTTACTCCGCCTCTCTCAATTCTTTACCCGTAATCTCTTCTTCAAATTAAGCTCAAGTGCACTTTGCGTATATAGAGCCGTGTGCAAAACAGGACGCGTCTAATTAATTAAAGTTTCTGAAATTTTCCTCCAAGGGAGAAGGAGAGAGAGCGAGAGGGAGGGAAAGAGGGAGGGAAGGAGGGAGTGGAGAGAGAGAGTGGAGAGAGGGAGGGAGCAAGGAGAAAGGGGGATTGAAAGGCAGGGAAAGGAGTGGGTGGAGAAAGGGAGGGGGTGAGGGAAGAGGGGCGGGACGACGAGGCATGCAGCGGTAAAGAAGGTTTTTCGAGAACCGCTTCCATAGTGACGGCTGGTTTTTAAAGTGGGTTGAGAGAGGGTTTGGGGGAAGACAGAGGAGATGATGGGATTTCGTGAAGTAGGAAGAGGAGGGGGGGAGGAGGAGCTGGAGAAGAGTTATATATTTTTTATCATCCAGTGGAAGCTTTGACGTGCCTTTGTTTTATATTTTTGTCGTTGTTTGGATGCAGAGCGGTGGGATGTTTGTGTGTCGTTCGCGGAGACGAAAACGCCGACCCCACATCCTCCTCGGCAGTGTTTTGTTTTTATCGCGCAGAATAGGCAACCGAGCGCCGCTTCATTTTTCGCAAATATATACGCTACTCGTATGCCAGCTGTTTTTTTCGCACCGTAAGTTTTGAGAGTTTTCATTTAGACGATTTCGCAAAGCTTTGCGAATTACGGTTGTTTTTTCTTCTTGATAGAGAGATTGGCGGGTTTCCGTTCATTTGTTTGTTATCATTTAGAATGAATAGAGTCATATGTGACGACGGCGACGAAAAGGGATTGAAGAACACGGAAGCTTTACTTTTACTTTAGATGATGGATTTCAGAACGCCCTGTAAGTTGATTTGAAGCACTTAATGTGTGTACTAGATGAAAAATGAGCTCGGACATCCAAGATGGTAATGAATTACTGATTTGCATCTAGAAGAAACTGTTCCGTTGGTATAACTATAACGCTCTGCACTGATATTACAATAGTATATACGAACGAGAAATTCTTAACTTTTTCCCGCCAAATTTGAACGCCTCGGATTCCTGTATTGTCTTATGTATTAACTCTGCTGTGTAGCTGCGTGTGTGTGCCACACCGGTAGGTATTTGAATCTTGGCAGTTTTCTGTATCTATAAATCTTAAATTCTGTTTGTATGGCCGCTATACAAATCCACACCTTTGAAGGTATCTTCACGAAACTTTGAATAGATGTATAATTTTACCCTGCGATCAACATAAGCTATATGGCGATAAAAAATTTGGGAGATGGGGTGCATAATTCAATAAATTCTGTCTTTCATCTATCGTTGAGAAGATTGTTACTGATGTCTGAATAATCTTATACGTGTAACATTTCATAATAGAAGGTATTAAAATAACGTATTTTAAAGTGTATTCAATAAATTACGTTTTAGAAAAAAATATTTTAAAAGTTATACTGGAGATGGGGTCTGAGCTCACTTTGCAACACCTTCAATTACAAAACATTACGAGAGATTGAGAGAGATTCTAAAGCAATGTTGTTAGATGAAACTTAAGCGATGATCCCGTATTTTGTACTCTTGGCGATGACTTAAAATGATCCCGGGCAACGCCGGGTACTCCAGCAAGTAGATATGAACGTAAAAAATCACAAAAATCTGAAAACCTTGAAATGTGAAATAGTAATGAAGTAATTATTTTTAAATAAACATTTTTCCATTAGGAATATTTTTCATTGCTATTTCTTACTAAATTATACCCGCGGTATCATGTCTACCGCAAATTATGTAAAATTATTTCTTACGGATGAGTGCCCAAAACAAATTTTTAAAATTCGAAAAATTCCCATAATATTAACATTGGAGCATTATTGCTGTGAAACAGGATTCTAAAGTGAACTTTCAGATGGAATTGGGCGTTCAAACTCGGCATGTACGCGATAGATCACGGGGTAAATAAATCGCGGTAGGTCAGTCCGATTTCGACGAAACATTAATTATAATATTCGGCGTGAGATATGCCTGTGGCAAATGTGCAGTTGTCTAACATAAGCAGATGTGTTCGACATTCTCCGTTTGATTTACACGCAAAATAATGTAAAACATCTTTCGTTTGCTTTTTTAAAATTACTTATAATTGTCGTAGAAATTATAAACTTGAACCATAGTACGTGCAAAAGAACGCAATTTTATTTTCCTACCGTAGATTTTCAAATACCGTTGGAATCAAATCAGAAAATTGTTTTGAAGACAAAAATGTTATATTTTTTGTGAATAAAATATTTCGTTGTCAACCAGCATTGTTGCCGTATTCATAAAATTATACTAGTGGCCCGTTTCTGTACTTCCTGCAAACATAGAGGGAACTTGGGGTGAAGTGGCCCAATGCGATAGTTCCTATGACAAAAAATTGTTACACAGGATTTTATTAGTTGAACCACTTTTATTGCCCCCTCAAAATAATCATTTAGCTCACACCATTTTCATAACCAAAAACACAGATCTACATGATTTAGACTAACACTTACCGGTACACAACAGTTTTTGGTTTTTTCACTATTTCTGATGGTACAGCAAATCGTATGTTCTGTGGTTTATTTAATATCAAGTAATCGCTATAAATGCACCGGCCACGAGTCAAAGATTTACTTAATTACAATAAGAAATCAACCACAAAAATTATCAATATAGTAATTTCCTTTAAACCGCCCAATAAAATTTTTCAAATAAAACGATATTTTCAATGTAAACGTGAAATATCTTCCTATTTTAAACGTTAAGTTGACCATTATTACAAAGCATTGGAGTCGTTTCTGGCTTCAAGTTTCTTTGCCACGTGTTTCATTTGTTTTATATTTACAATAAACTTTTCACATAAATTTTCAATCGGTTTTTGTTTTGTCCTTGGTGTGTTTGTTTCATTGTAAGCTTAGTGCAAATGTACTTGAAATCCCAAGTCCACCAATACAAAAATCAACAATGCCAGAAACATCAGAAAACTCCTTTTGAAATATTAGAAAATCGGAGAAAATCCAATATAAACTTAAAGTATGAACAAACACGAATTAAACAACAGAATCGAAAGTAAGAATAAGAATCTTCATTTTTTCTGTGAAATGGTGTAAATATCGAGTGAAAGTCTCGATCGTAAATTATTTTAAAATGTTAACGACTAAAGGTCTACACATCATATTCCAGCCGATGATGTGTTAATCAAATGCAAAAGCGAAAACTTTCTTGATATCGTACACGTGCCTTTTCGGCTTAAAACCTGCAAGAATTCGCGCCGAGTATTCGGGCGAAAGATTCGTCGAAATCGAACGGACCGTTCTCGATTTATAGAGAGAGGGAGAGATAGGGAGAGAGGGGCGAGAGATTGATTGATTGATTGATTTGGTCTTTATTTGAAAGAGGGAGAGAAGGAGAGAGAAAGAGAGGGCAATGGGAGGAAAGGAGAGAGAAACTCGAAAATAGGGTTAAATATAATTTTCTACCTTAAATATATGCCGAAAAGAGGAGGTTCAGGGTTGCACTCGGGCAGCAGACGAATTTGGCACGAGGTTGACGTGTGTAGTATCTTTATATATAATTACAACGTCTGTCCGTCCCCACTTTCATCTTTTGAAAAGTTTGTCATAGAGAAATGCTTTAAACGCCATTTTGTTTCTGACAACTAGGAGACCCTGACAAAACTATTTTTGTTTACGGAAGAGTCCCGGATTTGACTCCGGGAGACGATTATATTTTTCCATATGTTTACACAGAAGTGTCGATTTTTCAAGGTGCAAGTTTTATTTCTTTCAATCATCAAAATACTTAAATATGGACCGAATTTCTCCATTTTTGATTTATTCGACGGCTAAAACTATATAATATCTTATTATTGCAATTTTTTGGTGTTACATGGAATAATTTCTCAGGAACACCCACTTCTTTTAGAAATTTTAGGGCTTTTTCATACTCTTTCCTGGTGTTGCCAAAGCTACCCTCATTGTTGCCTCCGGTTTAGTCAGCGTCTATTAGCCCTCAAATAGACATAAGAATATCGTTATTCGCTTCGCACTGTTTATGAAGCATCGAAATTATAGTTGTAATAACGTCAAACTTAATAGATTGCAACGTTAATAACTAAAGATTATTATTATTCAGTAAACTTCGTGTGGGCTCTGGGCATTTTTAACGATTGACCAAAAGAAAAATCTTCTTTCTTTATTTCAATACTAAAATGTGACCTTTTTTGTATGGGTGAGATAATTAAAATTGCACATATAAATTATAAAAACGAACAACATTCAAAATATCAGTTGTCTAATTTTATAAGGAGAAATTGGCTATTATTACTTTTTAACAAGCAAATTTCTGACTTCGCAACATTTTTGCGGGTACCTCTAGTATCCATAATTAGCGTAATTTCCCTTCATATATGACGGATATACATGAATTGAGCATTAAGTTAAAATAAAATTTATTGAAAGGTAAACTTTTTAATGCACTAAAAAGTAAACGATAAATATAAATTCCACATAATTGAACATTCCAGAATTTAAAAATGCTTATGTGAATATAAAAGTTATGAAGCAAACATATATGAATAAAGATTTATTCGTTAAACATAATGAACAAATATATTAGGATTTGGTTGTAGAACTAAATAACCTAAACTATAATAAGTACAACTTGCTTCTTAGGCTACGAATAACACTAAGTACAACGCTACGAATTATTTCGAATGCTATGAATATCATCTGATACAATAAACAATCTTTGGGGAATCCCCCGTGAAAATGAAACGCTAGCCTCATTTTCGAACACTCATTAACACGATATAAACGAATAAAAGAATATTTATGTATTTATTTATTTTCGTTATCGTCGTGCCAAGATGTTGTTTAAACTTATAAATAGCGTCTAAATGCCGTGAATATGTGGATAGATTGGACGCGAAATTATAATCTCCGTCAGGCATACGCAATGACACGAAACCAGCAGCAATGCAAATCAACTAGATGACGAAAGATATTCAAGTAAAAACACTAAATTTTTGCGCTAAAAACTAATTTGTGGACCGATTTGGTGCGTATTAAAAAATCGACGCCAGGAAAATGAAATTTTGTTCTTTCAGTCGTTCTTTGGTTCAAGTCTCGAACTCCTACGATGATTTTATGTATGCAATTTGAAATTTATTAATTTGCTGCACTCATCCCCGCGTTAATCGAATACACGCTCAAAGTATCGAACTCATGACTTCAGTGTGGACGATTAGCGGCTTGAAATTAAAAAGGGGGAAGGCCAAGCAAATCCTGAAAGAATTACAGTGCAACCTCTATAACCCGAACTCCCAGTAATCCGAACTGTTTCTCAACATCAGGTGTAAAGTGTCGATTAAGCGAAGCGAGCGTCGGAAAGTGAAATTTGAATCTTTTTTTGTTACAAAGTCGGGCACAGATGTCCACTACTAACGCCTCTTGCTGCTAAATAGATGATTCCATATGACGGATAATAATAATATTGCCTCCCTCCCTCTCGCCGTCTCATTTTCCCTCTCTCTGTCTCCCTCTCTTTCTCTCTCTTTCCTTCCCTCCCTCTCTCCCCCTCCCTCCCACCCTCCTCTCTCCCTCTCTCTCTCCCTCCCTCTCTCTCCCTTCCTACCTCCCTCCCTCCCTCTCTCTCTCTATCCCTCCCTCTCTATCCCTCCCTCTCTCTTTCTCTCTATCCCTCCCTCCCTTTGTCTCTCTTTCCTTCCCTCTCTCTCTTTCCCTCCCTCCCTGCCTCTCTTTTGCCACACCTCCCCCCTTCTCATTCCCTCCTGTCTCAATCCAATGCTGTCCCACTTTTTCTCCGTCTCCCTCTTTATCTCTTTCCTCCCGTCCTTTTCTAATTCTGTACCACCCTTACTCTCTATATATCTTCCATTCTGTATCCCTTCCTTTCTATCTCCCTCCCCACATTCCTCTTACTCTAAATCTATATAGTCGTTTAGATAAGCAAAAGAATCCAAACTAAATGTCACTCCCATTAGGATTACGTAATTTCGCGTAAAATCCTACGATAATTTAAGGCAATCTATGCAGTCGTATATATTACACGTATGCGGGTTACAACAGCAATTGATTTTCGAAGTTTAACAATGACGTTGTCGGCAAGGCAACATTTCTTTTAAATGCCGATATTTTTTCAAAATATGTGATTTAAATATTTAATATGAGATATTTCGAACGGTCGGCGGAAAAATATGGAGATAATAAGAAGTTTCATTAAGTTTTCTAAAACATAGTTTAAATTCTAAGATCGTACGTAAATTATTTCTAATTTTAATTTCCAAAAGAATAAAAGCCTGAACTCCAAATAATCGCTTTTTACGTGTTATCTTACGGGAAATAGAAATCGCCCCCCTGGAGACGAACCAGGGACTTTTTTCATATTATTTTCGTCATTTAATTTTTATATCTAAATAAAAGATTGCTGCGAAATTTCTACCTTCCACCTAATCGGGAAGTTTGTTAAAAACGGCTTAAAATGCTTCGCATGTACAACAGTTTTCGTTTGGTCATAAATAACAAAAAATTCTTCTAAAGTTTAATTAGTTTTATTAGGATGAAGTGCAATATATACCCCCTCAAAATAGCGCCAAAAACGGACAGTAATTTCTTTAATTACCATATTATCCTTAAATAAAAAATTCTGGTTTACTCATATAAATTTCTGCCAAATTTCAATTTTCTATCTACATCTTTGATCGAGTGATTCGCGTTTTAATAGCTTGTCACTCAGACCAACGGACTGAAAAATTATCCTTTTATTATTATTTTTGTGATTCTTTAAAACCTCTCTTTATCTCCCAATTTCCAAAACCGTCCCCAAGTACTCCATTCTTCTAACTCTCGTAACCTATCGCGCAATCCTTTACGCTATAAATATTTTACATGCTCGGCTTTTTTATTAAAACGTCCAGCAGATACCTCCGATTTTCATATCGTTTCCATTTCATTAATATTTAATTTAGCTCATCATAATGATTTTAATCTTTTTAAGTATTATTTCAGGTTTTTAGGTAAACCTTATCGTAAATAACGCAACGGATGTTGTTTACATTGATTGCTATAAAAAGATTTTCCCTCTCCTTTCATCTTTCTCTCCTTCTCGTATTAAAATCCTTCAAAGCACGCTTAAACCCATAAGGATTGAAATAACAACAGGATTTCGAGGTTTATAGTCATGGCAACATTCCGTTAAAATGGCATGGTTTCCCCGATATATTTAATGTTTAACATGAGGTATTTCGAACTGTAGACGAAAAACAATGAACAGAATAAGAAACATTGTAATCTTTTTGTTAAAACGGTCTAGATCTTTAGCTCATTAGTCAATGTTTTATAATTTTAATGGCAAAAAGAAGATAAGCCTGCACGCCAAAAAGTCGATTTTTACCTGTTATCTTATGGAGAATGCAAATCATCCCCTGGAGTCGAACCCTGGAAGTTTTTTGTAAATTTTGCTTCGTCACAGTATTTTCATATTGAAGTACATTATCTCTACCAAATTTCAAGATTATATCTGCATATTTGATTGAGTTATTCGCGTTTTAAGAGATTGACAAGGACCAACCAACGCCCCCTGCAGACATCCCCGGCGATGCATCCCCGTATCGCAGAGAAAGATATCAAGCGTTTTATATTAGGCAATGCCAGAAAAACCTTTGAAATCGTAAATTACGAAAAAGATTTCCCGCTAAACAACATTATCTGTCAGTATGTTATCATTAGCTATCTTTCCTGTCGAGAAGTAGTTTCGATTTGAATTTTTAAACGTTTTAATTTAATTTTACAGACTACCTAAAACTGTGTAACTAATAATCAGCAAAACAATCTTGTATTATATTACAGTAATCGTCGTAGTCGTAGGCGATATTTTTGGCAGGTTGGTTATAGCCTATTGGGAAGCTTGTATCTCTGCCGCTAACGTTAAATACTTTCTTTTTAAAGGGGTTTTTCCGACACCCCTGCACTCCATATGAAAAGCATTGGAATCAGTTTCGGGCATTATAAAATCACATTTTTAAACTAGTTAAAATCAAGATACGAAGTCGAGACCTAAACGGTTGTGTTGGAAAAGGAAAAGTTCATTCTGATTACCGTGAAAATTCAATAACGTTGCGAATTTCCCGGAAAATTCGTTTTTTATACGAAAAAACGCGACTTTTCAACAATGATAATTGTCAGTTACCATGGCCACCTCATTTGGGCGAGTGGTAATATTGGGTGTATACTCGCGAGCCCCTTGGCGATATTAAGTCATTTATTTGTTTACATGGATTTCGAACATTTTTGAAGAATCAGTAAGCCTTCCCCCTTTAAATTAAAGAACCATTTTATTCGTTATTGTAGACGGGTTTAAAAAATTGGTTAAAATAATTTCTTTAAGCCACGCGAAGTACATATTAAACAGTATAAGATTAAAATAGATCCCCTTGACGATATTACGTCCTTTTGTTTGTTTACATTTATGTTGATTTATGTCTTTATGTTGAACCCGATTGAGCCTGTTTATTCTGTAATATTTACGAAGAAAGAAGTTTAAAAGAACATAACAAGGCCGGTTTTTTTATTTATCAGATTACTTGGGAAATTAAAAAATTAAACTAAATAAAAATTAAATTGTACTTATCCTTAATCCTAATACAGTTTAATAATAAGTAGAATCTTCTGTTCTATTTACTACGAAAGAAGTTTATATCTTTTGTCAAATAAATGTGTCTGATCAAATTAATTATTTAAAAAAATCAAAATCAGTTTAATGTGATAGCGTGGAGCGTCACAGGTTCTCTAGTTTATACTAATGTTTTAAATTACTTTTCTGAACTAAAATCTTTTGAAATAAATCTTAAAGGAATAAATATATAAAGGTTTTAAGTAAAGTATTAATTACTTACCATTAAATAAAGAGGATCTCGTCTTAACTTAGCCCATTATTTCATTCCATTGATGCTATCTCTAGAGTAATGAATTTTAAAATGCAAATACGAAAAGTTATACACCAATCCCCATTGGTTGGCATTTACTCTAAAGAGATACTATTTATTTGCCGTTTTGAAGAGCACTCAGTCCATCGGGAAATGTCAGAAGAGTTAAATTACCAAATTACAAAAATGGAACAGTAAGGAAGGCACAGAGAAAAATTAAGAGGAAATACATACGTGATATAGAGGTTCTTACGAATAATAATGTAGATAATCGTTCGTATTTATGGAAATGCTTCCGGTACGTATGCGCCAGAACTAAATAAAGCGTACTTTGTGTATACCCGTTGTTACGAACAACAATAATAGTTTGCTTATAGTTGTTGCTACAATAGAAGTTCTGGAAAGGTACATTACTGTAATAAAATATACTAGGGGCCCATTGCAGTACTTCCTGCAAACATTTACGGAACTTTGGGTGAAGTGGCCCAATGCGATAGTTCCTATGACAAAAAATTGTTACACAAGATGTTATTAGTTGAACCAATTTTATTGCCCCTCTCAAAATAATCTTATTGCTTACATCATTTTTACAACCTAAAACATACCTACATGATTTAGACTAACTCGTACCTGTACACAACAGTTTTTATTTTTTACACAATTTCTGATGGTACAGCAAATCGTATGTTCTGTGGTTTTTTTAATATCAAGTAATCACTATAAATGCACCGGCCACGCGTCAAAGATTTACTTAATTACCAAAAGAAATTAATCACAATCATTATCAATATAGTATTTTTCTTTAAACTGCCCAAAAAATATTTGCAAATAAAACGATATTTTCAATGTAAACGTGAAATATCTTCCTATTTCGAATGTTAAATTGACGATTATTGCATTGCATTGGTGTCGTTTCTGTCTTCAAGTTTCTTTGCTATGTGTTTCATTTGTTTTATATTTACAATAAACTTTTCACATAAATTTTCAATCGGTTTTTGTCCTTAATGCGTTTGTTTCATTGTAAGATTAGCGAAAATTCACTTGAAAGCACGAGTCCAACAATGCAAAAATCTGGGATCAACAATGCCAGCAACATTAGAAAACTCCTTTCTGAAATGTTGAAAAATCGGAGCAAATCGAATATAAAATTAAAATATGAGCAAACACGAATTAAAAAACAGAATCGAAAATAGGAATAATAATCTTCATTTCTTTCTGCGTGAAATGATATAAATCACGAGTCTGTCTCGATCGTAAGATATTTTAAAATGTTAACGACTAATTATGTGTTAATCAAACGTAAAAACGAAAACTTTCCTGATATTGTACCCATGCCTTTTCGGGAGACGACTACCGCTTAAATCCCGCTAGAGCTCACGCCGGGTATTCGGGTGAAAGATTTGCCGAAATCGAGTAGACCGTTCTTAATTTATTTGCGTTTATACTGGGAGGTGACGTCACTCAAGGATTAATCTGCTTTTGTCTTCATGCGTTTTATTGCAAGCTTAGTGCAAATGCACTTGAAACCCGAGTCGAACAAGTAGGGATGCACACGGGTTTCCCGTGGTACAGAAGTGCTTTTCGTGAAATTCGCCGTAGTATAATCGTATACTAATGCATTTTCTTTGAAATCAGAAAGTTATTTTTTCCTTATATTGTGATAGCCATGCTTGTTAGATCCGTTCTAAACATGTTCTTTTCGTTTTGTCATTCTATACTTACCCTACAAACGAAATTTCTCTGAAATCGGTTCAGCCAATACCTTCGAAGTTTGTTTTTACAGAAACATCTTGATTTTATTGTGGTATGTTGTACAAATGTAATATACTAAATTTATTGAAATCTGTTCATCTAATTCCTTCCAAGTCCTTAATTACTGAAAACGTTTAATTTGTAATTGTGGCACCCCTGTTCAGCTGATTTGGTCTAAGTATACTAATATGGTTTTATATGTATATGTATATTATAAATATTAAATTTGGTTAAAATTGATGGAGAAAATTCAACACAAATACTTCTAAAAAAGAAGTTTATTATTACTCGTGTTGTGGCAGCCCCGGTTTTGATATATATGCTAAACATCTTGATTTTGTTTTGTTACGTTTTACACCTCCTTTATACAAAATTTTGTTTAAATCGGTTTTGCCGATTCTTTCCAAATTTATAATTAGCGAAAATTTTAATTTTGCAATTTTGGCACCCCTGCTCAGTCAATTCGGTCGAAATTTAGGTCATGTATTCATGGGAAAATTCTATGTATCAATTTTGGCAGAAATCGGTTAAGCCAATTCTTCCCTGATATATGCGTACGGACGGACATTACGAAGATGTGCTTTCCAGCATTGACGAAAGGCACTAAAAATGCAAAAATCCGAGATGAACAATGCCAGCTGCCCTAGAAACCTCCTTTTTGAAATGTCGAAAAACCGGAGAAAATCGAATATAAACTTAAAATATGAGCAAACACTAATTAAAAAACAGAATCGGTGGGAAGAATATGAAACTTCATTTCTTTCTGCGTGAAGTGGTGTAAATCTCGAGTCAAAGTCTCCATCGTGAGATATTTTAAAATGTTAATTAATAAAGGTCTACGAATCGTATTATAGGCGATTACGTGTTAATCAAATGTAAAAGCGAAAACTATCCTAGTATCGAACCTATGCCATTTAAAACTTGTAGGAGTTTGCGCCGAGTACTCGGGCAAAAGATTTGTCGAAATCGAGCCGAACGTTCCCGGTTAATTTGCTTTCTAGTTAACGTAACGTCACTCGAGGCTTCAGACGCAGGCAGGCAGGGACGCACGCAGAAACGCAGGCAGAGACACAGCGGTTATAATATACTAGCCGATAACCCGTACTAGGACGGAATAGTTGCAGTAGTCCTGAAAAGCAGCGATGATTGTAAATTTAAAAAAAAATTTGTTTGTGAGCAAACTTAAATCTAATTTTTATTCATTCATCAGTGCCAAGCAGTAGACCTTGTGCAGGATTTTCCTTAATTAAGACTTTGATGTTGTTTCGATTTTTTGATCTTGACAATGCAACGTACAGCTGTCCATGTGAGAAGACGGTCTCTGTCAAATAGATACCGACATGATCGTAAGTTTGGCCTTTAGCTTTGTTGATTGTAACGACAAAAGCTGGAATGATGGGAAATTGTCGTCGCTTGAGAATGAATGGCAAATTGCTGTCGCTTGGAGCGATTTCGTTATTACAATACTACGCATTCCTTTTCGTCCCATTTATTGTATCAAACAAATTTCACGCAATATTTGCCGTTATAACAATGTACCTACCTTGTCATAAATGCGACAATAAATACAAATTGTCTATAAATCACTTATAATTAGTAAGTTGTATCTGCATACCTTCTTCATCAATCGGTTTTTATGACCATTTTCCAGGCGGCAACAATGTTAAATTTCTTAATTGTTGTCCTCTACAAAGGGAAATACTTTTTAACTTTCCGAGCGAAGCCGCTCGTTTCAGCTAGTATGCTATAAAATATCTGGCAATACCATCTTGGTAAATACTCTTTTCAATCAATCATATAAGTTTTTCCATTTCCATCCTTTCCCGTATAACATACTTTCTATGACTACTCTTCCAGTATCGCAGCAGGGATAACCACGTATAAACACGAAATAAAATACAAATGAAAGTGTTGCGCGGGACCCTCTGTCAATCCGGAATCCATGTATCGATGAATCGAGGAAAAGAAAAAGGATCTCTTAACTTGAACTCTCCGTCGGCCATTTAGGATGAAACAAAATAAGATAACATGTATATTAATAAGATATTTTGGAAAAATTGAAATCTTACACCAAAACGAAAATACTACTTTCTTTTAGTTAACGAACAGCTGTTCCCTTCCCATTCCCCTATATACATGTCCGTTCTCCCCATCTCTCCGACGCGTCGTCGCGGCCAACGCGCGTAACGTCTCAAGGTAGGCCTCTGATTGGGTAGCGTCAGTTCTCAACGCCCATTACGCGTGCATGGAAACGCACGTAAAGGCTGTTTTCCACATTTTACTTAGAATTCACTTTCCGTCATCCTCTCCTCCATAGTGTCATTCTTTTTCTTTACCTTATCTTCCCCTGGGTTTTCCCTTTCCCTTCCAAATTCACTTCTCCCGCTAATCACCTAGGACTCCCAATGTTATCCACTTCCTCTCCCACTCCCTCCCCAACCAACCTTAACCACACTTCTCATCTTCCCCCACTCCCCCCTCTCTTGTCCCCTCCTTTCTCCACCGTTTTGTTTCCTTCTCAGCCTCCTGTTTCTGGCCATATATTTTTTCATTCTTGTGTCCTAATTTATTCGGAAATTGAGGCATCGTCAACCCTTCCCATACACTAAATATGGTATATCGCCGGATTAATGAAAAGGATTTCCTATTTCCTCAACGATTCCTGAATTTGCGACGAATTTGCCAAGTGACGAAATTGTCTTGCGACGAATTTGCCATACGACGAATTTGCATTGCGACGAATTTGCCTCGTGACGAAATTGTCATGCAACGAATTTGTCATGCGACAAATTTTCCATGCGACTAATTTGCCATGCAACGAATTTGCCTTGCGACTAATTTGCCTTGCGACTAATTTACCATGCGGCGAATTTACCACGCGACGAATTTACCAAGCGACGAATTTTCCATGCGACGAATTTGTCTTGCGACGAATTTGCCTTGCGACAAATTTGACACGCGACGAATTGGCGGGACACCCTGGGAAAGTAAGCGGCACGCGGACTTGGTACGGTGACATAAAGCGGTCCGAGGGTTCGGTGGAAGGCGTTCATGCGGCCCGCGCACCAATATGGCTGGTAAAGAACGTCTAAACATGTCCAAAGAATACGAAACGGTGTGGGGTTGGGAAATTATGCTGCCGGCGGGCTTGGTGCGGTGCCTAAATGCGGCCCGCGGGTTCGATGGATGACCTCCTTCTGGCCCGCGTGCCGATTTGGGTTTGAGACCGCTGCACTAGAAGAAAGATGGAAAGCCATTATTTGTTTTGCTATTTCAAAGCTTGATTTGATTGTTGCAATATAAAAAAATCGGTGCTATATATACATTGCACAAACATTCTCATATACTACGTGGTGTGTATCTGGTCGCACTAGACTCATTCCTAGCTGGAAACGAACTCTTACTGTTACAAAAAAAATAAAACAGCGGAAAATGTCTTGTGCGCGTGATTGGAATGAATATATTGTTCATGTGAAAATAAAACTTGACAAACAGTTATATCATAAATAAATAAGTATGAAGTATTCCCAGATTGGCGAAGGCAGGTAGGCACGATGATTTTTTAGAGAAATGGGTAGAGCTGGATGCTATGTATTTATGTTTTGAGAAACGTGTCCTATGCAGTGACGTTTATGACTACAAGTTCTACAATGAAAATCGTTTGAGCCATTTTTGAATAAATCGACTGGAATATACTTCATTTTTGCGCTATATCGTCTATCTCTTCATAGTTGCTGTTCTTTATTGTAGTATGCCTAAATACAGAATATCATATGATTTCGATGAACCTTTTAGGCTCTACAGCATCGCACAGACAGACGGCATTGCAAAAGCTACTTTTCTTGGACTCGAGAACGCCTAAAACGTGTATTTCCATCATAAACTCTTAAGTATAATTTTGTCGCTATCTATTACAAATCTTTCTCTGTATAAAATACACTATACTAAGTTTCTTTTAATATAATTTCCTAAATAATAAATATTTAATTTGTCGGTTCATAACAAACAAGAAGAAATAATTCAAGCTTTAACTGTGTGATTTGTTGGAAAAATTTATTGCATACTTTAGCTCGAATGTATTGGGGCATAATTATTTTGAATAATTCATTTCTTTATTCTAACCCAGTGATTTTTGTTTGGTAGAGGCGCCATTTTCATGTGCGGTTTGCGTTTGCAGTTATAATCAACAAGCCCCATGGTGAAATCCTTGGCCGTGTTGGTATGTGTTTAAAAGGTCCCGTTTTTACACATGGCTAACTTAATGTTTCAGCTTCTCGTGTCAGTCATGCGCGTCGAATTCGGTATTCTGCTGGTACTATTCAACAATCAACACAACAAGAATTGTTGTCTTCTGGGAAGCATTTCTGTAATTGTAATATTTTCTATTGTTAATACATTTGTAAATCGACTGCCGCTTAGAACGTAATGTACCCAAACCATAGCTTGTTAGTCTGATTGAATAACTAGCATCAATATTGCTGATAACGTAAGGATTCTCTACTTTGGCGGTATGATACACAGTACAATTTCTACGTGCGCTACAAAATACATTCCGAAAAAACGTTGGATTGTCAGTTAAGCGTTTCCAGTGATAAAGTGCGAATAACATGGATATTTTGCGCAATGTTTGAAGTGAGCCTCAACCTAAAACAGCAATATTCACGCACCATCAATGGTATAATCTCCGATAGTAATAACAATCGTGGAAAGGTGAGGGAGGGGGGAAGAGAGAGAGAGAGAGAGAAAGAGAGGGAGGGAGGGAGGGAGAGACAGACAGACAGACAGACAGACAAACGACTTTATTAGGGCGAAATTGAGACTATGTAGTCCCTTCTTACATTTAACCCTTTCGTCATATAAGTAATTACAATATTTACAAAATAAGAGGAATTAAATACATACAGATTTTAACAAAATACAAATTAATTACAAGTTAATATATTTGTTAGTAGATAACAGAGCATTACCAAAGAATGTTAGTTTTTTGGGTCATAAAAAACTGTGTATCGGTTATGTTTTAACACAGAAAAATTCCCACTGCGGAAAACACCTACGAAGAGAAGAGAGGTGTAAAAAACCGCGAAAATTCCTAAATAGTTCAGGGGAAGGAAAAGAAAAAAATCAATTATATGAGAAACAGAGAGAAAAAAAACATTCATAAATACAAACATATGTACATACATTGAGGGAGAGGGGGAGAGTGGGAGGGGGGGGGGAGGGAAGGAGAGGGAGGGAAGGAGAGGGAGGGAGAGGGAGGGAAGGAGAGGGAAGGAGAGGGAAGGAGAGGGAGGGAGAGGGAGGGAAGGAGAGGGAGGGAAAGGGAGGGAGAGGGAGGGAGGGAGAGGGGGGAGAGGGGGGGAGAGAGAGGGGGAGAGAGAGAGAGGGGGAGAGGGAGAGGGAGAGAGAGAGGGAGAGGGAGAGAGAGAGGGAGGGACGGAGGGGGGAGGGAGAGGGGAGGGAGAGGTGTAGGTTTGCAAATGTCTCGTCATCCGGTGAAGGCATGGCGCCCTTAAGATTGGAAAATGTCTCGTCATCAGGTGGAAGCATCTTAAGTGAAAGAATGAGGATAATCGGAAAACCAAGAAATGTGTAATAGTGAATTCATTTTTTTAAATAGTTATTTTCCCATAAGAAAGGCATAACGTCGCCATTTATATCTATAGCATTACTTCGTGGATCTATTTAGAATTAGTAAATGAATTTGAGTCTTGGACAGTTGTACCACCAAAAGAACGAAATAGATGTTTATCGAATAGAGAATCCGAATCAATGCTCAAATAGCATAAAAATTCGAATGCCAGAGAGGAAACGGGAAATTTTAAAGATTATAGCAATGAGAAATTCTGATATCACTTAAATGAGTTCAGTGTTTTAAAAAATGAAATGGGAGGGAGGAGAGAGAGAGAAATTATTAGAGAGAGAGAGAGAAATTATTAGAGAAAGAGAAATTTAAAAATCGTATTTTGTACCATGAAATGACAAAACGAGAACAAAAATGAAAAGTTGTTTTTATTGCCATTTAGAAGCATTATTAGATTATTTAAATATACAAAATAAAGTCTTTTTTATTTTATTTCTTAAATCATAAATATCTCCTGTAAAAATTAACGTTTTTATCTTTTACATATATTGTTTCGCCGTCACATAGCCGAGTCAACATTTTAAGAATAATTGATTATATTTTATCAAATTAATAACTGTGAATGTCGAACATCGATCCTCAATTTTCTCGCTTTATGGCACTAAACTGAAGGAATTGTTATAATTATATTCTTCTCGTTTTGAATGTTTTAAATTTTAAATGTCCCCACAAGTTGTGTTATCGTATGCGCGGCCCTCACCATGCAGTTGAAGAGTCAGTGAGGCTCCTTAAAGGTTGGGGACCACTGATCTACCAGGTAATCTCTCTTTATGGACCGAGAGCCCGCATGGGGCATGGTGTCACGTGTTCGAGACCCATGATCACAACCAGCTAGAGGGAGACTACAGCAGCAGCCCCCTCAACAGCGGCCGCAACAGAAATATCCTCCATCTGGGAGGCCTATTCAATCACCATGGGGACGGTCATCGACTGAAGAGGCAGTACCGACCGCAGCCCTGAAGGACGTGCTCCAAGTGCTTGTAGGCATCACATCTGCTATCCAGCAGCAGATGGTAGCCTTTGGTCAGACGATGGCGACGCTAACGGCCCTTCTTAATGGCCACTAAACCTCGCCGGACCAGTCGATTCATCATCGTCAGTTGGAATGCCAACGGCGACATCTAAAAGAAAACGCTGGAACTTTTCCGGTTCCTAAAAAAGCAGCAAGCTGAGATAGCCCTGATCTCTGGGACCCATCTCCAGACTGGAACGAGATGGACCGTCCCAGGGTTCCGGGTCATCAGGAAGGACAGACCCACAACAGGTCGTGGAAGTGGGGGAGTAGCGATACTTCTCCGCGCGGACGTTGAGGGCCATGCAAGAGAAACTCCAAAGACTACTTCCCTGGAAGCTGCCATTGCAGAAGTAGTCACTCCGAGAGGGAAGCTTCGCATCGTCTCCTGCTACCTGCCTCCAAAGGCAAGGTTTATGAAGATGGACTTCGAGGCCATTTTTGACAGACCTCTCCCAACTCTCGCGGGAGGGGATTTCAACGCAAAGCACCTCACATGGAACTCCAGGTCGCAGAACCCCAGGGGTGAACAGCTACGGAAATGGTTGGACCAACAGGGTGCAAAGGCAACAGCTCCTGTAGAACCGACGCGCTATCACCACAACGGAGAGGGAGAAATCATGGACTTCAGCATTCACCGTGGACTGCACACGTCCATCTCCACCTACAGCGTGCCCTCGCTGTGCAGTGACCAAATCCCTGTGGTGACACATCTGGGCTTACAACCGCTGATACAACCGCAGCCTGAGAGATTGGACATTAATAAGGCTGACTGGAAGAAATTTGGCAATACCCTGACGATGACCTTGCCTCCTGAAACTGAGAAGCCGACTTCTCCAGAGCAGCTGGACGAGATGGCCGACAGCCTTGCGGACAACATCCTGCATGCACTGAAGGCCTCGACCCTGATGGCGAAACCTCAAGAAGCAACACATGCTGACCTCCCTGCCTGGATCGTCAAAGACATCCAGGAGAAGAATAGACTGCGGAGGAGATACCAGAAGCTGGGCACTCCTGATCTCCGACGCCAACTCACCGCTCTCCAGCACAAAATCAGAGACAACATCTTCCACTTCCGAGGAGAGACCTGGAAGAAAAAGATAACCTCGCTCACACTACAAGACGGCTCAGTCTGGAAGCTTGTCAAAGCTCTTCGCAGCACGCGCACTCCAGATTACCCCAGTATTACGGACGACGGAGAGGCTTGTACGGATGCGGAAAAGGCTGACCTGATGGCGACCTGTTTGGAAACAACATTCCAGGACAATCCTCCAGGCCCGAAAACTCCGGATTTGACGGAGGACACGGAGGAAACAACTGAGGAAGAAGAGCTGCCTCGGATACTGCCAAGTGCAGTTCACTCCATCCTGACGCATCTGCCCCTTCGGAAGGCGCCGGGTGCAGATGAGCTGCAAAATGAAGTTTTGCGGCAGTTACCTCCTGCTGCAATTGGACATCTGAAAGAACTCTTCAATGCTGCCATCAGATTGGGACACCTACCAAGCACCTGGAAGACTGCAGTGGTGATCTGCGTCCCAAAGCCAGGAAAAGCCCCAATCAGGAAGGACTCCTACAGGCCGATATCCCTCCTCAATGGCATCAGCAAGGTGTTTGAAAGAATCATTGCGCCATTCATCACCTCACATGCTGAGACGCAGAACATCTTTCCGAGGCACCAGTTAGGGTTCCGGCGGGAACACTCAACCACCCACCAGCTTGTACGAGTAGTAGACTTCATAACTGAGTCATACAACAGAGGTGCATACGCGGTCGGGGCCTTCTTTGACATAAGCAAGGCCTTCGACCGCGTATGGCACAAGGGCCTACTCTACAAGATGAAGATACAACGCTTTCCGGCCTGGCTGCGGAGACTCATGGCTTCCTACCTTGCGGAGAGAACATATGCTGTCCGATGGAGAACGGCGAAATCAGACCTGCATCCAATCTGTGCGGGAGTACCACAAGGGTCGGTCTTGGGGCCGATCTTATTTAATTTGTACACGGCAGACATCCCCTATGGAGGCTCCTGGAATGTCATGGCGGCCCTTTATGCTGATGATGCAGCGTTACTGGCAAGATCCACTAAGTCCTATGCAGCAGCGTCCTATCTGCAAGAGGCTACGGAAGAGCTGCTGTCCTGGTACAGGAAGTGGAGAATCACCATCAACCCAAAAAAGACCCAGACGGTAGTCTTCCACTGCCGACTCAAGCCAAAGATACCAGATCCACTGCATATATAGGGAGAGGAAATCGACTGGGGGAAGTCGGCAACCTACCTCGGTGTCATTCTTGACGCCAAGCTCCAGTTCTGTCAGCACATCAAGGCCATCATTGGAAGGGCGTATGGAGCAAGAAGGGATCTGGCTCCCATCCTGAGGAACCCTCATTCTGACTTGCGTCTGCGCCTTCTCCTCTACACAATGGTGATTCTCCCAACCATCCTGTACGGTTCCCCAGCCTGGTCTACTAGGATCCTGGCGACGCCGAAAAGAAAACTGGAGGTCCTACAGAACGGCACCCTCCGCATGATACTGCACCCTGGAGCATGGACCACCACATCCGCCCTCCTATCTGCGGCCGCCATCCCATCTGTAGAAGACAGAATGAGGGACGCGGCCAAAACATTTTACGATGACCTCCGGCACAAGGAGTCTGAGGAGCTGAGGATCATCGCAGAAGTACGTGTTAAACCGTGAGATCGACAGAAGAGGCCTCGAGCCGCGACTGGTGATCCCGAGGACCAACCGCCTCCTAAGAGGCGGAGGTAATTGGGGATAGAGGAATCCCTTCAGAGACGCTGAAAGAAGAAAGACACGACCCACTGCAGAAATTCCCACAGGAGAAATGCTGCAGAAATACCCTCCTCGCCGAAGAAGACGAGGGTTCTGATTCAACCAGACCCATGATCTTAATATTATCTTTATTATTATCTCTTAATAGGGCATATTAGGTCGTATCGCCTCTTTCTAATGCGAATCATAGCAATATATATCCATAATCAATCTTAATGACAGTTTCTTGTTGTTTAACCCTCTCCCGGCCAAAGCACACGAAAGCGCCTTAAACTCTCAAAAACGTCCGAATATTCCGTGGACTCATAGCAGTCTCTGTAAGTTAATTGATTTTTTTGCAGTTTAACCTCTCTCGCGTGTAATTAGACTTCTTTTCCATGCAAATCAGTTTGTATTTAATGCATATTGAAGAAAACAAGAGAATATTTTGGACGAAACCTTTACGTCAACTCGGACATCGAAGAAAACTCCTCCCTCTCAAATGGTGAGAATGCCAAGCTAGAAATTTATAAAGCGTAGCGAACTAAAAATCCTACGCGGACAGGCATAAGCTGTAATGGTGGATATATTTTTGAATCGAACCCGGGTCTTCCACTTGCCGGACGGATATTCTACCACTTGTATTGTATTGAATGAAAAAATCAGTCTGATATTCGGATGTTTTTGAGAGTTTAAGGCGCTTTCGTGTGCTTTGGCCGGAAGAGGGTTAAACAACAAGAAACTGTCATTAAGATTGATTAAGGATACATATTGCTATGATTCGCATTAGAAAGAGGCGATGCGACCTAATATGCCCTATTAAGAGATAATAATAAAGATAATATTAAGATCATGGGTCTCGAACACGTGACACCATGCCCCATGCGGGCCCTCGGTCCATAAAGAGAGATTACCTAGTAGATAAGTGGTCCCCAGCCTTTAAGGATCCTCACTGATTCTTAAACTGCATGGTGAGGGCCGCACATATGATAACACAGTGTGCGGGGACATTTAAAATTTAAAACATACAAAACGAGAAGAATATAATTATAACATTTCGCTCAGTTTAGTGCCATAAACCGAGAAAATTGAGGTTCGATGTAACAAAACGAAATATCGATGAATTTGAAAACATCAAATTAATGAGAAAAATAAAAATAATCAACTTGAAAAGAGATACGACAGTAAATTTCGTGAATCTTATTCTACAATTTTTTGACTGAGTAAAATAGTTGAAGAGTGAATCAAACTATACTGAAGATTCCTAATTAAGAGCCATTTCTGAATGAGTTTAGCCTTTCTCGTTGTTAAAATGGAGAATCGAAATTAAAAAGTGTGGAAATTATGAAAATAGTTCGAGTTACATATACAATGGTGGTATGTTGCCCGTCCGCTGTTGAGTAAAAGGTATATGAGTCTTGTTATGCACTCGATAATAAATGAATAAATGAAATCATTAATGTTAATAACGTAACAGCTTTAGTCTCTCCCTAGGATAGAAGTAACTTTAGTGAAACACTTTCCTCTGCAGATAATTTTAAATAGTCGAAAGCCAAAAAGCTTTAGGTTTGCAGGAACAAATTTGCAATGGGATAAAAGAAAAGGGGATAACCCTAGATAAATTAAAATTATATCGGAATGGTTTTAAATCTGTGGTTCAAACTGCTATACATATAGCTAATAGTTGGAACATCAAATCCGAGTTTCAGAAAAAGAAAGCCTCGCGAAGCGTAACACATTTTGATGAGCTTGCAAATGACAGCAGATTGAATAAGCCTGTAAAATTATTTGAAATCAATGTTTTCTTTAAATCGCTTGACATAATTCTTATTCAACTAAATGAACGTTATCTAGGACTTCACAGTTTGTAAATCTGTTTAGATGTTTGCTGCCCCAAAATATTGCTCTCGTACACCGAGGATGAACTGTTTGAAGCTACAAGTAATTTAGCAGAAACCTACCCTGATGATCTCACACTAGATTTAGACCCTCAAATTGTATCTTGCAGATACAGTTTTAAAAGGAAAATTAGCCAATTTGATTCTGTATATGATTTGGCATTTATGTTAATTGTAGAAAACTATGTATTAGCTTCAACATTTTCAGACACATGCACAGCCTGTTTACTATTTCTTACGCTCCCTGTTACTGTGGTTACATCAGAACGCTCATTTTCTAAGTTGAACTTGATAAAAAATTATTTAAGGCGCTCAATGGGGCAGTAGCGCCTCACTGGACTCGCAATGATTTCTAATTGCTATTAAATTTGATCCATCTGCAATTGTAACAAATTTTGCGGAAATTAAAGCTCGCAAGAAGAATTTTGCTAAGTAGCAAGTTGATAATGTGTTATGTGATAGATGCCATTTACATGTGGATACAGATTATTTTTCTTGCAGTATAAAAATTGTGATTTACAGCTTCATAATCGTGCGACCTGATTTCTGGACTATTTGTTCTCTGAAATAATATTATTTACAACTAAAAGCATAAAATTGTGAAAAATTGCAATATATTTTATTTAGGAAACACCAAAATATTAATAAATTGATATAATTAAAATTATTCCCCATAAAAAATAAGATCATCAGTATATATTGGATTAGAGAGGGGCCCGTAAAGAATTCTCGAACATGGGCCCGGCTTCACCTTGCTACGCTACTGGTCTTTTTATTCTCATTTTGATTCAATTCTTTTTTAAGTTGTCTGGTACTTAAAAACTGTTGATTCTGAAGAAATAACTCGCACGTGTCACAGAAATAAACCCTAAAGCCCAAAACGAATCGTCAACGGGACTATGAGCCTTCATTTCAAAATTGGAATGTGAAGGATGAAGAAGTCACTGTGTGTCCAGCAGTTATGGGTTTGCACATGTGTCGTGTCTATTCGTGACGAAAATTCTTCCTTACGATTAAAGAAAGTTAAATTTCTTCGTATTGACTTTGGTAATAGTTTGTAACGTTATATTTATAATTAAACTGAATGATATCTTCATCTACTATCAGTTTGAAAATATATTTAGCTCGACGTAACTTATGTCTCTATTACGCGGCGAAAGCCTTCGCACTAAAATCGCATAAACAATTTCATTCATTCATTCATTCGTGAAAGTTCGTATTCGCACTGAATAGTGATTTTTATAAGCCATAATTAGTTACAGTAATACTCTTTTCCATCCCCGTCATGAAATACCGTTTTAATTTTCATTCTTGAATCAGAACGCCCCATATCCCCACCGCCTCGAAATCCCACCTCCCACAAGATCACGCCGCCCCCAAAATCTCACCTCCCCCAAAATCCCGCCTCCCCTAGGCCATGGCCTACTTTGGCCTTATTGTAAATCCACTAATGGGAACAATACCAGCTGAAAGATAGGTTGACCGTGTTTTAACCACTTGAAATATCGTATTACGCAAAAATAAATTTTAAAATTTATATAAATGCAAGATAGACTCGCGTGACAGTACTTAGGAATTATAGGTATTTTAAGATTAATATGAGTACTGATGCTTTCACGATGTTTAGCTTAGTTTTTACTGTGTACAATGAAATCCACGTAAAAGCTTAGTCAGGCAATGGCAAGAAATCCACGCTCGTTTAAATTAATTTGCTAAATATTGACAGGGATAAAAACGTAAATTTGCAATAAATGTACCAAGAATTTTATTTTTGATTCGTACATATATTAAAGTTTCAAAACTTCTCCTCCTCATGCGATCTCATTACCCAAGGCAATATTGAAAAAGCGACGACGTAATGGTCATTTGGCTGCACAGAGTTGATAACATTCCAACACAATTATTCGAGATCTTAATCACCTTTAGCAGTAGTTCCCGGATTGGGTGCTGTAGGACGCCTGGCTGTCAAAACTGACTGTTTGTAGTGTTGCGAAAAGCGCAGTTAAAAAGCGACTGAAATTTTTATAGGTCGTTTGGGCAATAATTTTACCTTTAATAACTTGATGACGGTATAACACCACCAGATGAATGCGTCCAAACATTGCGATACCCGTATGTAGAATCATACAACCTTAAATGTGAACTTTGAGAAGAAGAAAAATTCTGAACATAACCTGGAACCCGGGTCCCACACTTGCCCGTGAGGTGCTTTGACCAACTAAGCTATCAAAGCAGTTTAATTCTCCATTCTCAAACTGGAGGATTTATGGTGAGGAAGGAATAGTTAAGTAGAATACCTTCAACTCTGACTGAGACACAGTGGAAAATACCCTTATTAAATTGACAACCTCAAATAACATGATTTAATGTTGGTAAATGGAGTTATTATACATGAACGCATAAGTCTAAATTTAAGTGTGGTCTTTGAGAAGGAGAAAAATTCTTAATTCCGTTTAATGCCTTTGCATTTGCGTATTTTGGATTGGAAGATAATATTCTTGTATTTTTGATTAACTGGGCATGGAAAAGAAGTATATTTTTCCTTTTTCTGAATAACAAGTCGATTAAAAAGTAATGAGATTAATGACATTATAGCATCTATTTGAAACCAACCCTTCTCCTTAGAATAAAAGAGGAAAAAACTGGCGAGAAACATTCATTTTACTATGGAAAATCGAAATTCATAACATTATGCAAATTAATTTGCTTTGCGACTCCTTTATGTAACCCAAAAAAGCATATATTTAAAGGATTTCACTTTTCTAAAATAAATATTGTCTTCAGTAATAGCCAGAGTAGTTAAAATGTTGCTCAGCATGGAATCTTCTGTAATATTCTCCATAAACTACAAAACTTGTAAATGGAGGTCAAATTAGGTAAACAATTTGTTAAGAAATATATTTAGAATATTTTAAATGCACTTAGTTAATAATAGATAATAATAGATATTTTTATTTTTGACTTATTTTAAGTTCCTCTATTCTGAAGGGCAAATAAAGAACTACTTTCACGGGATGCTTGTGTAATGATAACACCCATTATATGTTTAATATTCCTCAATCATCATACACTTCCGCACAGAACACAAAAGTGTTGCTACAAAAATAGCGCATTGTATTTATTGTAAGATTTGTTAAATAGTTCGTCACTGAGAAATTACCTATAGTTCTTAAATAGGTCTGTCTTAATTACCTGGAATCTCAGGAGACTCACTTTCTAGCGCAGGCAACACAATTCCCTTGATACGCGATGCAGGGACACAGCGCCCACAGTCATTGCATGCTCGACCTATGAAGCTAATCTTGTAATTGCAAATATTGTTCGTTTAACTTTTATAAAGGCCCATCTAAACGCAGGTGATGTCACTATCATTGCAGGGAAATTATTGGAACATGTGTGCTTACTCAGGGACCAGAAACGACTCCAAAATAGGGTACGAGGATTAAAGGGACAAGTTCATCTCGTTGCATGATGACCTCGAAAGCAACTGGAAAAGCAATCACCTGCGGTATTAATGGAAAATGCAACAAAATTTACTATCGTTACCGTAAACAAAAGCCCGTATTCTTGAGCAGTCTCCGACATAGGCACGCAACTCGTTGACGTCACGACTTATCCCCGTCCAATACAGATGTATTCCCCTTCCCACTGACCCGTGCATTGGAATGACGTCACAGCCTCCCCTCCCGGATGTTTTTAAGGTCGGACGGGAAGAGAGAGAGAGAGAGAGAGTATTCGGGTTATGCCTGCAGAAAAAGGGAGGGAGGAAGAGATAGAGTGAAGAGGGAGAGTGCATGGAGGAGTGAGGGGAGGTGATGGGAGGTTCCAGAGGTCTCGTGGAGTCCTCCAATCCGGCTCTCTGCTCCCATCTCTCTATCTCCTTCCCTCCCTCTTCCCTCTCCCTCCCTCTTCCCCCTCTCCCTTCCCATCTCTCCCTCCCCCTTCCCTTGGACTACGTGTTCATCCTTTTTTCGCGCTTCCCCTCCCCCTCTGTATTCTAGCGCCGCAGCTAGCTCTGGCTCCTCCCACTTTGAAATTCTCTCCTCCCATTTCCCCCAAATACGCGTTCTCTCGCGTCACGTGATCAGATCCCATTACTATAGGAAAAAAGCACCTCGCGAATTGTATCCGCGAATAATCGAATCGAATAGCGGTCGGTCGATGCTACATCGTTTACCGAGAGAACGTCTCGGTTGACATACCATCTGGGGGAAGAAGGTATTTTTACGAAGTCTAGAATCGACTGAAATATGCATATGATTGAGATGAAAATATAGGCACCCATCAGGATATTATTTTGGCTTAGTTAAAATAATGTTCACTTGAGAAATATAATAATAATAACGTAATAACCCGTATAGTGCGTACTATGTATGAAGAAATACGATTTAATATTTAAAATGAATGAAAAAACCAATAAAATATTAGTCGAATAAATTAGTATATCTCGGTATGATTAAAAATATATATTGGATGTAAATGGCTCCTTCACCATAACCTAAGTTATCACATGAATTAAAAGCAATCATTTTATGTAATTATTTTTACCATCATTTCCGAAATATAATCAAATAATTTCACGAGGAAGGATAATTTATGCTACTATTCCATTCACATATTCCTTAAACTTCAGTTCTAATCAAATTCTACACTCCTCAAGCCATCAATTGCAACATTTTCTCCCACAAAATTTATTTGAATGGTATAAACCTGTATAAAAACTGTTTTTGGTTGGAAATCACTTTAGAGAGTAGAGTTTATTTAGGAGCGAATGAAAGAATAGAGTGAAGGAAGTGAGCTTTCCAGGATTATTTTCTACTTCTTATGAAGATGTACAATCCCCCTCTCTCTCTGCCCGACAGAAGCTGACCGTGATTGCGTCCACATAGTGGTATCACTAACATATTATTCGAATGGAGTAAGAAGGCATTTTAGACTAGTTATCCTTAAATTTACAATCTACGTTTATATTTTTTACTCTTTAAATTTATTCCTGAAGGGAGCGAAATGAATCTGGTAATGATCTAATCATGATTTCACTTTGTCGATTACAGATTTACTTGTGAACGAGTCATTGTTCTATAGATGTAAATTGTATCTTAGCTACTCCACGGTAATAATTTTGTGTCTATTATCCGCTCTTTAGAATCAATATCGTAATTATCTTAGCAACTCTACAGTAATAATTTTGTTTCGTTTATCCATTCTTTATCTTCAAAAACGTAATTATTGATGTTAAGCCTATCCTAGAGCACAACGAAGGACTTGATACAATTTAGCCCTATTCTTGGCATTGGAATTTCAGAAGTTTATCATTATTTCTAAGTTTCAAGATTAAAAACTGTATAATATTTTGGAGGTAAATATTTTGCATTGACCGTCAGAACACAAAGCATTTACACATTCTTATCCGATCCAGCATTCTAACAATGGCTGTATTATGACTGGCATATCTCTAGACCTTAACTTTTTTATGCTCTTTGGTGGGTGGATAATCTCAGCTATGAACTCGTAGAAATCTACGCCGTAATAAGCGTTATTTTGATTTGACGAGGAAAAAAACGTTTCTCCCGTGGCTGTTACGATCTGAGATGTGTCGTTCCCATCAATTCGACGCACGCCAACAACATCTGCCTACGCGAAAACTCAAACCACGAGCCCTTGTGCAGAAATAAAGCTAATTGCTTTTCTGGCGGACTTAACTGCACATTCGTTTCTGGCAATCTAAATACTCTCGTTTGAAATAGCTTCACGAAATATATAAAATATTCATCGTTGCAAGGGCATTCATCTTAACCATAACCACCGAAATTATTTTGCACATGTATCTTTTTTATTGGTTTCCAATGCGTCTTAAGGCGCGTAATTGCATTGCATCGGTGCATTTAGCATTGCAAGGTTAAGGATGCGGAAAAAAAGTATTTTAAAGTTAATATATTCCTATAGCAAGCTATGTCATTATCATTCATTTGGTTATTGGAGCAGTTCCTAAAAGTTAAGATTATTCATTCACATATATAATACGCTGAAATATTACTCTATCGATGAAAGCATCGTCCACAGGATTGGTTGGGTTTGCTGCATTTTTTATCAATTATAGCCATATTGGGAGTAATTTGAAATCGTGAGAAAAGCTCTGCCATGACCAGGGATCAAATCCGGATCTTCCATTTGCCTGGCGGATATTCTATAACTGAACTATATTAGCAGACTAATTCTCCTTAAAACATACGCATTCTGAAAGGGGAGAATTAGTCTGCATAGATAGTTCAGTTGTAGAATATGCGTTCGATCCCCGGTCATGGCAGAGGTCTTCTCCTGATTTAAAATTATTCTGAAATTCCAGCTTATGCCTGTGTGCGTAGTTATCTTATGATCCACTCATTCCATCAGTATGCCAATAATACCTTTTGGGTTAGCTGATCGGTCGTAGCTTAGAAAACATTATGCGACGCAGTTTTCTGAAATAAATATAATAATATGAAAGATGATTCTAAAGTAGTGTTTACTGAAGGAGGTGCCGCAATAGATTTATAGAAGTGCCGCGAGACATGTTGTGTACGCCAAAGATTTGGAAATGTTGGTAGGTCATTTGGTAAATAACTTTTGCTGTAATAAATTGATTGTGGTACAATATGCTTACAAATGAATGCGCCCAGAGCCGGGAAAAATGTTTGTTGCGCTCTAGGCAAGGTTTGAAGATTAAGCTCCCTCCTAGTAAAAGTATCCCTAAAAATTAGTTAATTTACAATGTAGAGGTAAAATAAAATATATAAATATATTTTATAATGCAAAACACCTGTACAAGTTCAAATTATCACCATAGGCGATTACCTCGCTCGCTTTACATTTGTCTTGGCTCTGGATGAGTCCCAACATTGTGATTTCATTATGTATGAATATAATACTTCGTTTTCAGCTGAATTTCCGCGAAATATTTTTTGTCTTTGAAAGTGTGCCGCATTTAATGGGCCACTGCTCGAAAGGAGTCAAAAGTGCCTATGAGAAGAATTCATAAGATTGCATTATTCAAATCCCAATTCACGATTGCCGATATATTAAAGCAATAATTTCATTCGACAGTATTATCTGTCTCTGTAATACAAATATTCATACGTGTGTATGTTAATTATCAAACTCAAAACGCCATATTAATATGTCTATATTTTGGAAAATAAACGTCGATTATTTGCCGATTAAGTTCGTTTCCATTTTTGGAAGTTATCCGACTTGGATTTTAAAAATTAATATTTGAAACAGTCATCGGGCTCTCTTCGCTTCGCATTCGATATTATACTTACGCAAGTGTTTATTTCTGGAAAAGAAGACAACCTTCGAATCTATATTTATCGTGATAAACAAAATCCGACAGCGTGTTCTTGTCACCGGGCGGTGTAAAGGCGTTCGATTCCCGCGCGGGGCAGGCGCCGTGCGCCACATGACGTCCTCCCCCTTCTACTCTCTCTCTCCTTATATCTCCCTCTCTCTCCTTCATCCCTACTCTCTGCCCATCTCCCGGTTCGTGGGAGTCCGTGGCCTTCGTATACCTCCGCCCCTAAGCCACGCCCACCCTTCCCGCCTCCCTCTGCCCCCCCATCTCTCCCTCAACTACTCCTCTGCTCCCACTCCAGTGCCTTCCTCAAAAGCGCCTCCTTCCTCACTCGAGTCTCCTCCCACCGGACCCCGCTCTGCCCCACCGGAGGCGGCGGCTGCCGAAGGGGACTGACTCCGTCGGCGGCGGCGCGCGAACGAAGAGGGGTGGGGAAGGGCGACGACTCGCGGGGGACCACGGTTAATGCTGCTCGGACGTTTGAGAACGTGTATACGGAAAATAAACGGTTCCGCGAACGATTAGTTGAGGTGAGAATGTAAAATGAAATATGTAACGCCTGCGGCGGAGCAACTCTTGCATAAACTGAATAAAAAGTCGTCATCTGTGGGATCCCGGTGAGAATTGACCTTATGAAAAACATAATAGACGACCTGGGTAACTGATGCAGGCATAAATCGGTTGAATTAGATGCATAATCCAATGTATCCAAACTATGTTGCGGCGACGACGATTCAATGCTTGTTTTTATATTTTTTATACCAACGAAGAGCGGTTTGCTGTTTCTTTGGCGGTGGGAGCTGTGTATATCGTTAGATGTGACGCTGAGTCTACCACAAAAGTTCAGAACGCAATGAATCACTTTTTAGGAGCATTATTTCGCAGCCATGTGGATCTTTCGAATCCCTTAATCATTGAGATACTTTTCTTATGAGTAGACACAGTGTATATGTATCTGCAATCATCGAAAAGACACAGCCGTTTTTCTCTTACAAAACAGGATATAGATTTGGTAGAGGTTGGGGAATTTTAAGGAATAAAAACTTGTCAGAAAATCTTCGGCTAGGAGCTCAAACAAATAAAATAATATAATCGAGATCAAAAATTTCGACGGAACTTTACATTGCGTCTCAGAGTAGGATGAGATCACAAAGATACGTCACACATATTCATGTAAATATTAGTCCATCACTTATTTACAATAAAAATGGCCTAGGGAAAGAGGTCTCGATTAAGACGCTCAAATTACGAATCGCTAAATCATTCTTCATTAATAGTTACCTGAACTTGCGAAGACAGAGGGATTTAATCGCGCATGTGTTACTTTAACTACAGAAGCTTAAACATGGAATATTGCGTCAGTTCATTACGTGAATGATGATCGAACGAGTCAAAGCTATAAACGGTATACTATTAATTTTGACGGTTCTCACTTTCGTTTTAAAGCAATCTTTCAGTGTTTTGTCTCGAATTCACTTTCGCAGCGAAAACCCCTTTATTCTGGCACTTCTGAATATACCACATTTTATTTGACATTCGGCGATAGTTTTCCAAAGTAAATGGGGACACTTCTCTGACAATGCCCTTCGGAGTCGGACAACTGTGTCGTTCACGATAGCACGTCGTCATTTAACACTAATCGCGAAATAAAGCCATCGAAAACCTTCCCCCAAACTGAGCAGTCCTCTGACTCGCGCGCGCACCCTCTGCACCCCCGCACCCTACACGGCACCCGCACACCTTCTCTCCCCCTCCCCCACCGCGTAAACGGAGGCGCTCGGGTGAAAGAGGTGGGAGGGGGTGGTTCACCCTCCCCTCCCCTCCCCACCCTCTCCACCGGCCTCGCACCTCCCCTCCACCGCACGCCGATGGTAACTCCCCCTTTCAGTCGAGTCCTGGAAGCGGGCTGATACGGTTGACTGCCGTGCACCAAGTAAACGGGGACTCGTTTCCTAGCGACGTAACTTTTCGAAAGGGCGCCTAATTCTTCCGAGTCGAGTCTCGTCCCCTTTGTCCGCATACGGCTCCCCTTGGCCGACGGCGGCCCTCATCCTTCGAGAGAGAGAGAGCCGCTTCTTGGTGTCCGGTCGCTTCGCCCGCTTCTGATCAAAGAGACCGCCACGCATCCCCAGGCCACGTGGCTGTCCTCGTCACCCTCGTCAGCATCTCCGGGGCCGAGGTGAGTCTGTCGACGCTCTCGACGCCGGTCGTCGGCACGTTTCGCGCGACTGTTGCGTTTAGCTTCGCATTCTAAAAGTTGCTTCCGGTTTAATGTCTTCCTCTTGTATAACACTTAATATTTACGTAGAAAACATGAGTAGGCGTAATGATTTTATAAAATATATTAGTGTGTGCGTGAATTTGCATTTTTAACCAAGTGTGTGTGGTACAGCGCCAAAATATATACCTGCCCCTCGATTTACACGGTACTTTATGTACACGGTTTCGGTCTTACACTGTCAAGATAACGCGATCATACCTCGATTTAAATGTACTTAATGTACACGGTTTCGATGTTACAGTCAAGAAAATGCGACCATTTCTCGATTCACACTAGATCTCTGTTGATAAATTTGTTTATGTCACTGAAGATGGTAGTGATTAAGAAGACATTAATTGAAGTTTTCTTTTAATTAGTTTTTCAATTTAATATTTAAATGTATTTCCTTGCTAAATAATTTTTTTATTCCTTCAATTTTGAATTTCCCAGATTGTATGAAGTTTTCGTTTAGTTTAATATAAGTATTATTTTCTCTAATGTTTATCTATCATTAACTCCGAGTTCGAATTTCTTTTATGAATTTATTTTTATTTAATGTGAAGGTTCATTTATATAACGTTTATATTATTATTACATCCGAATTCAAATTTCTGATAAATATATACTTATTAATCAAATTTTCAAAATATCCTTTATTTTAAAATAAATAGTAACGTAAACATCAATTTTATAGGAAGCGTTAGTTTCGTTTTACACGGTTTTGATTAACATGTTGATTTTCGAGAACGCATCCCCCGTGTAAATCGAGGGATGGGTGTATTTACTGATTGCGTAGATTTACTTATATTGTTTCTTGGACTCGAACTTAATGGCTAAAGTCGTTGTCAGCAATTATGTTAATTGTTGGGGACCATCTACGCGTATGGAGTGCGGTGGAAACTCTCTCTAAAGACAAAACCCTCCCAGACACCCTCCGTAGGACGCAAGTGATCCACTCTCATCGCTGTGATTCTTTATGAAAGGGCGGATGCGAAAGAGTTACACGATAAAATGTAAATAGTTCAATTTGAAACAATTGTGCGGTGCTTTAATTTGTTTATAAAGTTGTTAACTCAATTTTAAAATTACTTTTAAGTTTCAACAAAACATTTATAATCGCGCAAACTACATATCGTCCATAACATAGTTCACAATTATCTATTTTGTCCGAGTGTTAGTCTAGTTTTAAATCCTCTGAACAAATTTCTACGGTTTAAATGCCTCTAAAAATCTAGAACCTATAATTTCCGTGGGTTGAATTTGCTCTAAATATATTCTCAATATCAAATCATTGATATTTAATTATTAATTTGGATCATATTTATTTTATTATATAAACTCGAAACAGGATATTATACGAATTTCGTAACATTCGTAAGTTAGCATCAAATCTCGAAATTATCCAAAATCGTGATTAATCTTATTCGATAGAATGCTGATTGAGCTGGTTAAAAACCTGCTGATGCGAGCGGCAAATTCTTCTTTGCTTATGGATATCACGCTACAGATTCCACGGATAAATGAGTGGGACATTATTTCCTTTTTAGATCGCTTAATTTCCAGTCTTAGGTGTAATTTTTCTGGAATAATTATCAATAAGGAAGGTAAGGTCCACAAATTATTCTGAGATTGGTTTGACAAAAGACTTGTTGCTTTAATAAGATTTATTTATTCAAGAATCCAGAGTCGTAGTTTGATGAAATGTGGATCGGATTGCACTGAGAAATTCGAGGAAATTATCACTGTTGTTGGTTATATTATTGAGACTAAATCACCGAAACATACGCTGATGTTTGTCTCAAAAACCTGCTCCCGATTTCCTCTGCAGGAGTTTTTGCTTTTAAACTTTGGCGGCCGACGTAAAGGGCACTGTGCCCTCGCATATTCCCACCGCACATCGGTCAAATAGCCAATCCCCAAACTCATCCGACAGAATTGGTGGTGTCATTTAGAAATTGATCGGGGGCAAAATATCTAAGAGTAAACTTTATGAAATTTCAATAGAATCCGATTTTTCAATAGTGATAACCATTTTCTGTCATGGGATGTAATTCGATTGGAATTTCACATTTTACATTACTCTACAGTATTGATCCATTTCGTAAGAAATTCATTTTAATTTCATCGGATGTGTAAATTTCAGTAATTCATAGCTCATATGGGTCATATTAGACAGAATCCGTTCTTTTAGACAGAGAAGATTTCTTTGCTATTTTTCTAGAAAAAAAATTAATTTTTTAAATTTGATGGAATATTAAGCGACATGAGATTTACAACCTTAAAAACCTCATACAGATTGGCAAGAGAAAACCTTTATGAAACAAGAAAGTAGTTCGGTGCATGAGATTTAAGTATCATAAGTTGAAACTTTACTGTTGAACAGTTTTAATGCTTCTTGTGAATTCTCTACAATTTAAATAAATGTGATCGCATACAGATCAACGAACAAGGTGATCTTACAATCTAGATTTCATGAACTGGAAAGATTAAATACACTGTTGGAATAAAATATTCTTTAAAATAGAATGATTTCGTCTGCATGCATTTTAACCATAATTAAATAACTTATTCCATTGAAGAGAAGTTATATAAATAGAATAAAATATGTAGGAAAAAATTATAATCTTAAACTTTTTTCATGGCATATGGCATATGAAAATATTCTAAAAATTCACAATTCATGATTAGATGCTGGAATAAGCGCAATAGTGGTTTCCTGCGTTGTTAAGATTCAGTTTTTGATAAATTATTAAGGCTTGAGAACTTATATGCGGTGAAAATAGATTGATTTTTCTATGGCAATCCTTTAAAATTATATTATTACTTCTTGCTTATGTAGTAAAAAATCTTTTGCTTTTAAGAATTTGGCCTTTCTGTTTTCTTTCCATATAATTATTGTTGTATGAGTACTCTTTCAGTTGTAGTGAATTCAAAGATTTTATGCATAGGGGTTTTTAAGGTCTTTCTTCGCGCCCGAAATATATATAGGTACTTAAGCGAGAGAATAGGGATAAAATGAATCATCACTCATAAATATGATAGGTATTTTGCTTTTAGATGTTTAGAATTATAATATCAGCGCTAGAAATTATTCAATAAGAGCGCATAGAATAGAAATTTGTTTTAATTTGATTTATCTACCCATTGAGACTTTGTGTGGAATGCTAAGTAGAATTTGACCAATTAAATATCCAGTAACTCCAATATCCATAATGAGAGTCGGGTATTATTGTATTATTAATCAAATTTTTTGGCACGCGTTCGTCAGCTGACACTTTGTCATGAAATATGTCATTGAGAGCGATTAGAGAAATCGCTCCCAAAATCAAAATATATTTGCAAAGATAAACTCAATTTAGTGATACCCCACCAAGAAAATATATATACAAACTGTTATCACAGTCAACGTATGGACGCACCCGATTGTTGATTCTATAGCGTAATCAATTTAAGAGAGAAAAATAACTAATTGTAAATAAATTTAAAAAATCAATCAACAGTCCTAAATACAGTGACTTATTTGCTTGAAATCGTTTCTTCCTTTGTGTTACACCGCAAGGGTGACACAGGACACAGTTTGCCAGAAACCGGACAAGTGCTTTTGATATAAGGGAGATATGGTTCTAAAAGAATTCGGCATACATTATCATCGACTTTTTTATGAATATCTATTTCGGGAATGCAAAGACACAAATGTCTTCATGGAGTTATGTTTTTCTTAAACTCTTGTCAAGTTTTATGTTTTAGACAATTGTCTCTATCTTCCAACGCGTGTTTCTTAAGTATTATGTCTTTTTCGCAAACCCAGAAAAGAAAATAAAGGGTTTAGAGTTGTAAATGTGCGAAAAATCTAAGAAAGTCTTTTATCTTTTCTCATTTTTTAGATATAGTATCGGCTTCTTTCTTAATCCCCTGGTTTGTCTCAAACCCCTGTCCTTATGAAAATGTATAATTATGTGTCCCTTAAAATTATTTTGCTTTGCACATGTAAGACTTTGTACAGCTATTACTTGCTAAGAGCAATGTTCTTGTAGAGATGGTACACTTTAATTTATACTAATTTCGCTAAATCCTGTGCTATTTTCTGCGTCTTCCCAAATCGAGAATTTAAAGGTGCATTTAACAAATGCGATAAATAGTTGTGGAAAAGAAAACTTCACCCACACGGAACGAGAAATCTCGATTTCAGAATGCTGAAATTAGTGACTGGATGTGGTCAAATGCAAGTCCAGTGCCTGATGGTTTTGATTACATAGTCGGCCAATAATCGTAAAAATATTTAAAATAACTCCTATATATACCACGTCCTATCCAAGGAAAATAATAAGTTATCGTTCCTATAATGTACTTTGAAATTAAAATAAGTCATTCTGTGTTGCCAAGATGCACATTCTGGCATGATCTCTCTTGGCCATCTTTCGGCCATTTCTAACTAAAGATTAATTCCGCTAAGATTAGTTCTATCTGAAAAGATTTTACGCCACAACATTGCATACAATTTTTTTTAAGTTGCAATGGAATGGTTAGGGCTAGATAATTTCTTGATAGATTTTATATATGAATCTATTGAATTTTACATACAATGCCCATTATTGGAGAATTACATTATTTATCTGTTTTTATTTCAAAACATTTTCTCTGTTAAGCGAATAATGAATTTAAAAATTTATTTTGTCTGCTAAAAACAAACGTCGACGCATACTCTAGTCTTTAGTTTGTAATAGCTACAGAGATTTTAAATAAGAGGGGTTGAGTTGATATTATTTTAATTAAAACTTTAATAAAGTTTAGCGTCGATGTAGTAATCACGTCAGGGCTGGAAAAATAATTGGGAGGGCGACCCAACGCGAACCGACAACTTATAAATTTAATGAACAATTTCAGAAAGAAAAGAAAACTCACTTTACGGCTGAAATCAAAATTGTAAAGTCTCATTTCCTTGTTGGAATGTAATATCTGTTAATTACCACTGGTGAAGAACTTTTCTTAGCCGAAATGCGCATCTGGTATTCCCAAACTTTGTATGGCTTTTGAAGGAACAGTTTCTTCAATATGATGAATAATGACAAATAAAATTTAAATTATATTTTAAAGTTTAACTAAATCAAAGTTTGCGGAAATCTCAAAAGGCAACGAAAAAATATTTCTACTGAAACATAGGATTTACGTTGTGGGTAAATTCGAAAAAAAATGAAGAGGTTCGGCGTATCGCATTTCAAGCAAATTCAGACGTAACCTAATCCCCTTCTCTTTCTCTTCGCTTTTCTTTCCCTCTTTAGAGAACAAAAGAGAGATGGAGTGAGGGGGAGAGGGAGAAGCGTTTTGGGGGAGGGGAGGTGAAATCCACGTTCGGTATGCCAATGAGACCCTTCCAAACCATCAGTCTCAATCAACACGCGATTGAAAAGCTCTGGAATTGATGAGCGACGTGATAAAGACTCTCCGACATCGATCTCAAGTGGGACTATGGGAGGCTGAGAGGGAGGAGGGGGGAGGTAGTGAGGGTAGTGAAGAGGGAGGGAAGAAAAAGAGTATTTCTGTAAAAAATCCTCGTTAGAGAGAGAGAGCGATGCGTGCGGCGTGGGTGGGGAAGATGATCGGGACGAGATTCGCTTTTGATGTGGGAATCAGTGGGAGTGGGAGCGCGGGGGATGGCGACGAATCTCCCGGCCGCCGCACCCGCATGGAGCGGCTAACATCCGAGCTACGCTCTCGCACATTTCGGCATTAACATTTCTCCATCCCTCGTCATCTTGTCATTTGCCATTGCGAGGCGCATCTCCCTCCTCCCACGCCTCCCTCCTCCTCCCCCTCCCACTCTCTCCCATCTCCCCCCCTTTTACCGTCCCTCCACGCCGTCGTGCCGAACCCACACCGCGCCCGTGCACCGCGGGGGTGCCGTGTTCCTCTCCTCCGCCCCTTTCCTTCCTTGTCCTCCCTCCCCTCCCACCTTGTCAACAGAGCTGCACACTTGGCACCGGATGGAGTGACAACCTAATTACCTGACTGTTTGCCCTCTATTGCCGAATTAGGGAAGGAGAGAGAGAGGGGGGAGGCGGCAGGACGGGAGGGGGAGGATGAGAGGGAGAGTGGTGAGGGAGGGGAAGGCGTGGGTCCTTGGAATGGGATGGGGAAGTAAGTGGATTGGGTGTGAGATGACGTGAGATAGCTTTCTCTCTCTGGAGGGTCGGAATGGATGATAATGGCTACGGGTCACGGGTGGTTGTCGCTCGTGGGTAGGGAAGGGCCTCATCGAACGTCTGAACGAATTTGGGCGAGGACTCCGAGTGTCGCGCCTCCGTGGCTCGGCTGCGGCAGCATTAACTGGATTTCGGGAGTTTCGTTTTCGATATTCGTTCATTTTCCTTTGTTTGACATTTCGAGCGAAGGCGAATTGAACGGCAGAGCTTCTGATGCAAACGACTACACAAAACTCACTAATTAGGTGTTTATTTTTAGATAATATTTGTAATATTTGATTCAATTTTTTCGATAGAGATATCGATGATTGAATTTTATAGGCGTTTGTGTTTCAATTTGTTTGGAAAATTATTGTTATTGCTACTCGCGAAGTTGTTAATTTCCTACAACTGTAAAGACTAATCGACTTTTTAGAGAAGCATCAGTAATTAACAGTGTGAATTCCACAGCCGAATATTTAAAATTCACGTGTAACGCATGAAAAACTTTCAGTAAAAATTGCAGCAGTAAATATACAATATATACAAAGTTTAAATGTAAAAATGGTCCATCACTTAAAAATTTAGTTATATCAACGTCACTTTTATTGGTATCGTGCTCGGGCATAATTTAATTAGCAGATTTTTGAAGTAAAACATATGAGGCAAAATAATCCTTGAGGTGGCAGCACAATTTTCTGTTTGTATTACCGTTCACGATTCTTGTTTAAAAATACTTTTAGAATAACTTTAACCAATAACGAATGTTCCCTCGGTATTTGAATATTTTCATATAATATGTACGCATAAGATGCTCAGTGGATATCCAAGAGGCGATATGCGAATCTTCAGCAATAGGAACTCTCTCACGACGCAGTATTCATCTCCATGATCAATGGAAAAATTCCTCCGTAGCAAGAAGGACCAGCAAATCTGCACACGCCGCTCTCTCTCTCCGATTCGATTACGTTCATAGACCGATGTCCCTCCGATCATATGAATTTGCGCCTTATCGTGATTACTACGCTTCGGTCGAAGGGCAAAGCAAACACGCGCATAATTAGATAGTCAGTGCTGGCGGGCGTCGAGTGCGCCACCTCGGGTTTGTACACGACGGCGCCTGTCTTCCACTGCGACGCCTCTGACGCCCTCGGCTCTCACCAGCTCCCTCCATTTTTCTCTCTTCCTCCTCTATCTCTCTCCCTCCGTTATTCCTCTACATGACTCATGGCATTATACGATGTAAACTTTGTGTGAAATGGATGTTGTTCCTTGCATTGGCGCAGAAAGCTCCTTCAAAGATAGGGAATATGAATTAAAAGGAGAGAAACACTGAGTAAAATAATTCCACTTTGTTTAACCCTCCGTTAGTGCACCGGGGTCTGAGAGGCCCAGCTGTATTAGCAATATGCATATTATACAATAGATGACAGAAGTTTATTATCCGTGCGCTTGAGTAGCTTCCTAAATACTCCCGTAGAGTGTCATAGCAGCCATTTCTTCAGTTCTGAGCTAGAATCTGACTAGTTTGAACGTGTTTTATGCTCCTTGGACTTCACGGACCCTACCGCACTAACCGCGCCTTTTTCGTGCTGTCGTAAATATACATTTTTGGTTCTTTTACACTGTACCCATGTGTTGCAAATTTTCACAGGCGACTTGTGATACTGAAGAAAGTGAATAAAAAAGAATGTTTCTCATCAGGTTCACCCTAAAATAGAACTGACATATTATGTGTAACAATTTAACTGTAAAATTTGTGTAAATAAAACAGTTCTCAATAATTTTATATATTTCTCTAATTCATTCATTAAAATCAAATACTACTCATTATATAAAAGTTTTCGCTTTTTCACGGCTTACAATTATTAAATAAAAAGTTGAGTCTGACAGAGTCCACCCCACTAATGACGCCATATCAAGTCGTCGAACTAATAGAATAGAACCAACTCGACTAAGATCTAGCAATCAGCAAGGAGCAACACAAATATATATGGAAAAGGAGGGAAGTGGGGGAGAGAAAAGTACAAAAGGAGGGTCCAATGAATGAACAGGGCGAGGGAAAGATTAAGTCGAGGTAAGGAGGGAAGAGTGATGATTCGGAAGAAGTAAAGTTAGCAGAGGGGAATGAGAAGGGGGAATAAGTTCGCTAACAAGGTGAAGAGTATTATCATTACTATGTAGCAAAATTTCTAACTGCACGAAAATATTTAGTCTGGAGTATTTCCTTTAAAATGAATGACCTCCGGGATAAGGTTGGAGGAATGGTTATTTTCGAGCAGGTGTTGGGCAAAGATTTTTTGTTTCGTAGCTCTAGCGTGGAAATTTCTCCGTTTGCCCTATGTAAATTGGATGACAATCACTGAAAGTAAGTTTATATACTACGCTTCTAAGTACGATTTTAGGGAATATGGTCGGGTAGCGGGGTTTTCAGTCTTTACAGAAGCCATTATTAGGTATGACAAAATAGCTTCGTCCATAAGTTGGGACAGGGAAAACTCCCCTATACCAAACAAAAAGTGTGTTTTTCTATTTTAGTACATTAGAGCTCGCTTATAACGAGCCAACATAACAAGATAACGGGTATAAGGAACATTTTGATTCTGAAGGTTTAAGACGGATAGAATCCAATACAAGATTACAGAGAGAGAGTAAAAATTTTAAGTAACGATTGAATAATTTAAAAGAAATCTTACAATAGTGTATTACTTTCCTCTTGAAGCGTTCTATTTGTAAATTTGGGGTAATAGAATATATAGTCAACACACTCTTAAAAGATAGTATTTTTCTCATTCGCAAGGGATTTTGTTTATGGCCTCCCATATATCTCGGAGCTGCTTGCTTTGCTCTGGACTTGCAGTTTGTAGAATATTTATTAATGTAAGTTTTCACGGTGTCCATTATCAAATTAAATATTTCCCTCGTGTAGAAGGCAAACATTATTTGTAAGCTTTAGAGGAGTGGAAAACAAATTTAGTGTCATTATCAACAACGTCTAATTCAGAGATCGACAATCTAAGACCCGCGGGCCCCATGCGGCCCCTGATTGCGCTTCATGCGGCCCGATAGGATTTGATGAAAAAGTAGTCGGTAAAATTTAATATGGACTTTTATATTTTTCCAGTAAAATTACCGTTTCAAAACTTTTGCTAGTGAGATCTTAATGCTATAAAATTACTTTAACTTGATTTTCAGTAATATGAGACCACAGAATACTTACTTCTGATGTAAACGCCCATACGGCCCGCCGAAGCTATCGCGACCTCCACCAAAGCATTCGCTACTAAGAATGTGGCCTGCAACGCGGAGAAGGTTGCAGAGTCCTGGTCTAATGTGCCAGCTTCGTGGAAGAATTCAAAATCCATATGATTTGAAAAGATTACTGTAGTGCTTTTGAATCGAGTCCTTGGGTTTAAATCGGTAAACGTAATTTAATGCAAAACTATTGGAAATGCAACCGAGTTGGTCATTATTTCAACTGCATCAAATAAAAATAATCGGAATCCTATTATTGCAAAGCACTAACAGCATGCATGCACCAATAGTTTTTAAAAACTAATGTTTTTCAAATATTTGTTCTTTTAAACTTAAAAAAATTGTATTCTGGTTCAGCTTCAAAATATATAATAATATCATGTCTGTAAACCCCAAATTGTTCCGCCGTATAGCGGTTTGCTTTTTATGATGGACCATAAAATATTACAGTAAAGTATCCGAACTTGACATGACAGTGTATGAATTGCTGAAGAATTGAGTATACAGGAAAAGTCTTCAAAAATAGTATCTCTATATTCATTGATATTTTGCGTGGATCATTTTTACATACTAGTAATAATTACGTCTGGTTGGATTGCAGTGTACGAATAAAATCGTTAGAATAATCTTCAGACCTCTGGGTAATACCGGTTCTTTTTCCTGGCTGAGATAAGACAGGCTAAGGGAGATTTCTGCTGGCATGTTGCATATGATTATTTGTAGCTTCCAAGGTGGCACTGTAAATGTAATTGACGATATAAATTCCCCTCATATCTACCCCTCTATATGGCGATAAAGCCATCCAGATCACTGCCATTATTATCTGCATACTTGCTCAATATCACTGCAAAAAGAAAACCCACAATAAATATTGCTTTTTACAACTACCATTGTATAATTTGGTTTATTTTGATAGTGACACTGTTGGCAGCTAAGTATTTATAAGTCGGTATGCGACAAAACCTTATTTAGTAAATATAACTGCTAGCCATCGTACAATATGCAGTTATTTATCATTAACTAATTTCCCTTCGCATGAAGAATTGCCGTTTCAATTAAAAAAATTTTGTGATATAGAATTGCGAAAAACTATCATTTAAAAGGTGGTCTTCTTATCTAGAAAAATAGATATTGCGAATCGGTGAAAAATACTTATCACCTAACTGAAATGCTTTCAATATAACTGCATTAATAAACTTTTGAATGACATTGACTAATCGTTCTCTTTTTGTTTCTCCTCTATCCAATGAATGCACAGTTTCTCATTAAAAACCCTTAAACAATATTTATCAAGACTTATGTTATGGCGCGTTTGTTATTCCACAGAATTGCTCAAATCACTTTTTTGATAATTTTTGAGACTACCTTGTTTTTTTATATTAGCGAACCTTTTAATCATATTTAAAATATAACCTAAAAACTAACTTTCAAAAGGAATCGGTTTAGTGTGATCCTCTAAAAAGAATTAATAATTTTCTCGAATTTAAATCGAATCATTGTAAATGAATAACACGTATGTAACTAGGAGAGTGTTTAAGGGAGCTCTGGCTCCCTTCATAAGCCCTCTTTTGCCTGCCATGCTCATTATTATAGTTAAAATATTAATTAACAAAGCATTTTACCTTTTACTATTAATAAAAGATTAATTTTCGTTTAAGTGACCAGTGCAGTAAACATTAGCTATAACATATTAATAATGCGCGGAGAATACGGCGAAGATAAAATAAAGAAAGGAAACAACTTCTATGCCGTAATTAATTTACGGTATAGTAATTGTTTCCTTTCTTTATATTTGTTACAACTAACGCTCAACAAATACGCTCGCCCGCTCGTCAGTGGCGAGTTGACATTACCAGCTGCGGTCAGCTATTCACAATAGTAATTTTCTCATCGGAACTCGGAATGATATAAAGAAAGTTATTGTGATCGAAAAAAAATTCGATGTCGAAATTTTTTACTTATAAGTTTAGCTCTCCGCCGCTCAAACAGACTTTACCCTGCTATTCAGAATAGACTCGCCGGTCGCCATAGTATAGTAGACCAGTGGCCACCTGGTATTGATCTAAGAGATTACGGTGATTATGATATAAAGACACTCATTTGCCATTTTCATCATCTCGTATCAAAAGACTCTCTAGAGAAAGCCATTGAAAATATTCCTAGTGAATGGAATGAAGTTAAAGTATTATGAAAGAAGTTGAAGATAGAAGATATTCTAAAATCAACAGTTTCACATGGAGAAATATTTTCCTTGTTCAGAAAGTTGATATCTATAATAGCAGTTCTTTCAACTACAACGGCATCATGTGAGAGAGGTTTCAGTGCCATGAATTTAATTAAATCTAAGAATAGGTCATCGTTACAGAATTCTAGTTTAGTTGGCCTTTTAATGATAACATTCAATGGGTCGACAATTAATTGGTACAAGCCAAAACATGCTATTGATCGACGGTAGTTATCGAGCTAAACTGTACGTCAACAAAAGGTCATAAGAACACAAATGACAACAAAATAATTGTGTACCTTATGTATCATAATAATAAAAGATAACATGCAATATTTTATAGCATTTCAATGTTATTATTATTATGATAAAAAATTATTTCCTTTATTAATTTATAGTTTCGGGAGTGACGAATGCATTTTTTGTTTGGCGAGTAGGAAGGACTAGGCATAATTTGTCGAGCTCTGGTTATAACAATCGATTTCGTATATTTGTATTTTTTAAATTTGATGGATAGAATGCTTCTACAAAATTTTAACAAATATATGTCGCTGTCATTTGGTATATAACAGAAATTAGAACATTGGGTAACAAGATCATGGTAATTACAGAGAGTCGCTCATAACCCGGGCTTCAGACATTAGGACAGGCACGTGATTTATAATCTACTCCATAAGATTCTGAAAGGTACTAGCGGAATTATCCGTTGACCATCAACGGGACTTTGTAGTGTGATTAAAATATAACTTCTGAGGTGTGTGTGTTTGTGTGAAAAAAAATATATATATATATATATATATATATATATATATATATATATATACACACACAGTAAATGCAATTGTTTGATTCATTAATAAATTCCTGACAGTCATTTGAATTCTCCCAGAAAATGAAGCGCTTGAAATTTATTGCATTCTGGTATGACATGACTTGATTTGCCCCTCTTTGGCTCCGTTATTCTTCCTCTTCGTATGTTTACTGAATAATAATATTCTTCAATTATTAACATTGAAATCTATTAAGTTTGATATTGCGCGAAGCGAATAACACAATTCTTTCGTCTATTTGAAGGCTTATTAGACGCTGATTCAATCGGAGGCAACAATGAGGGTCGAAAAAGCCATACAATTTCGAAAAGAAATGCGTGTTTCTGAAACATTCTTTCGTGTAACATCTAAAAATGGCAAAAATGAGGTATTTTATAGTTTTAGCCGTCGAATAAAATAAAAATGGAGAAATTTGGTCCATATTTACATATTTTAATGAATGAAGGAAGTAAACCTTCCACCTTGAAAAATCGAAAATCCCGTGTAAACTTATGGGAAAATATAATCGTCTCCCGGAGTCGAATCCGGGAGTTTTTCCGGGCTGTTTGATTTTTCTAGAGACCACCTCATGGGGGTTTAACGATTGTGAAAAATTCAGCTCTTAATTCCATTGGGAAATGTCCAAAGATACCGTGACAGACAGACGGACGGACAGGCGGATTCTTGAGAATTATTATATAAGGATTGTTTATCGTAATATTTGTTGTTAAGAATCCATTGTTTTTTTATAATACATAATGTACATATATTTTCAGAAGAAGCGCCTGCTCTACGTAACATACTTGGACATTCTTATAAAGACATTAACAATTGTATACTCAAGCAATAAATTAATCGTTTACCTCAAGTAAAAATTGTTTAAGTAAAATGGTAAAGAGCCGTAAAAGATAAATAGTTAGGCAATAGTATTAATTTTGTTGATTCCTGTTCTATGCATTTTCTCAAAGAACAACTAAACCGGGAGCGACTTTTCACTCGCACAGACTCCATGCATTCGATCCTATACGAGATCTATTTTACTTAATAATGTGTGTTGAATTTCATTTTTTAAAGTATGAATGAGTCGGAGTTGTAGTGTAAGACTGACTATGATAAATTTTGCAGCTAAGCAATTTGCTGAGAAAGGTGTTTAATGTTTCATCATAGGAAGTTGATAATTTTTATCTGGACCGAGAAAAATCACCGCCCAGGCAACAATTTGAGATTTATGATCTAGCAACGAAAAAAAACATTCTGTAGGATGAATATGGCTTGTCCAATAGAATTACCTCTGAGGATTAAAGTATAAAAAAGTCGTTAGCTCCAGGTATGAATTGGCTTTAAAGGTGATAAAAGGTAGAAAATTAGGATTACCAAGCGGTTGCAGAAGAAAATTGCTCTTTGAGTAGATAAAGAATAAATCATTCGACGCATAATCCGTAGAAGAAAATGAAAAATAACTTATCTGAAAAAAAAATTAATTGTGATTCAGTATTATTAAAAATGAATGTTTTTAGATTTTAAAGGTCTAAATAGAAATGAATAAAAAATCAGGGCATAATTTATTATTTAAGGTGCTTTTCGTCAAAAATCAGGAAATGCTAAAGCGGTGTAGAATGCGATAATCCATTGCGTTAGAAATAGCCCTACTCACGTCAAGAAAAACCATAAAAACTTTACCAGACATTCCCGTTTGACCCAATATGATTTTAAGATGTATAATAATATAAAAAATCAGCCGGAGGAAAAAACTGGAAAAAGTTTCAGAACTATTCGGAGGAACATTTGAACTTATTATAAAGAATAACATGAAAATAATTTCTGATTTATTTTGCCTTAAAAGAGACACTCGAAAAATGAGTTTAATTTAAGCGGGATTGGATTGTGGAAAATGACAAGGACATTGCAAATATTTTAAAGATATTACTTTCAAAAGAATAGTTTTGATCTAAGGTTTTATATATAAACTTTTTTTCTGAGAAAACATATTACAAGGCTGCACATAGGTTCTTTAGTTTAAGTGGAAAAGCCATCGGAGAATTCATTCGAGTGTATAAGGTTTGATAAAGTGTTTGTTCCATTTTAGAGCGTTTTTAATGCGCTTATAGTTTCACTTTGGCGTCTGTCTATCTGTCCACTTGCTTAAATTGAAATTGAGACGAATCCGAAAACGATAGAGAATTGAAACTTGAGGGCTAAATTTCTGTACTGCTTTCATTTGTTTATATTTAGATTTAAATTTTGAAAAATATACAGAGTCGAGTTGTGGTCCATTTAACATTTTGTTTTTTTTTTTAATATCACCGAAGGTGTAAAAGTTGGAAGGCTGAAAATTTTAGTTTACATTTTCACATTAGTGCCACTTATTCTTGTGAAGTTTAAGAAAAATCTAATAGTTACAATATATTTGGAAATTTCTTACAGGGTTTTATTAATTGTTGTTAACGAAAACAATCTAAAGTAAACAAGATCTCCTGCGAACCGGAAATATGTTTAATTTCCTTTTGTGGGCAAACAGAACATAGTTAATGATAGAACTGGATTATCTACGAGGAAGAAATGAACTTAAATACGTACGTTAATTTTCCTTTAGTGCGCAAGCATTTTGTAAATAACAATATTGTATAATTTACGATGAATAAGTGAACTTTAGCATAATGATTGTTTCAATTACTCAAGTGAGGTATGTTTTAAATAATTTTCGATCGTTTTAATTGTGACTCCGAAAGTATAAAAGATGGAATGCTGAAACTTTGAGTGATGATTTTTCCATTTATTCCACGTATTTTTGAGAAGTTTGAGTTTTGAAAACTTTACAGCGGCTGATAGGGCAAGGTCAAAATTTTTAATACAAAATGGATTGCGTTCTGTTCTTAAATGTCATTTTGGAAGTTTCAATTATCTAAAAAAAGCAGTGCTTTTTTCTGGAGGAACGCACCGAAACGCCGTTTTGGAACCTTCAATGAAAAAATACTAATTTTTACAACTTACAACAAATGAAATGAAGTTATTTGCGATGCAATGAAGTTTTTACCCATTTTGTACAATTACATCTATTCCTCCGCTGACAATTTACATTCTGTTCCTCTCTTTGCCCTCACTTACCTCTTTCGCGTTCCGGCACTGAAAAAAGTATATTTTTATCTAAAATATCATTATTTGAAATTGCGATATTCAATACAAGGATAACTTAGCTTTTAAGTCTCACTCATTTAAACGCTAACCTCACCTTCATGTGGTAACCCCCGTTATAAAACATACGACTTTCTAAAGACGGAATAAATCATGACAATAAAAAACTCGCAAATTTTATCCATGTTCATGGATAAAAGTCTCCATGTTTTATATAATATGGAAATGAACGTAAAATGGCGCATAGAACTTTACTCACTGCATGTCAAAATGTTTTCCGGTTCCTTTGAGCTGTATCTCATAATGCTTCAACCGACCTGCAAGAGAGCGCCCAAGTGTCTCTCTCTCTTCGTCTCGAGTGCTGCAGATTGGCGCTATAATCGTCATATCTAAAGAGACGGAAGGAGAGACAGCTAATGAAGTGTGCTGACGTGTTCGGGTGCTGTCGTTTGCGTTCGTCTCAGACGGGCGACGGTGCCGCTCACGACATTAACGCGACGTCGCTTGTTTTCCGTTTGAATTTGCGTGCCTATTGGTGCAGCAGGAAACACCAAGGCCGTAATCGCTGGTGAAGAGGTATGCGGCTATGGAAGTGCTTGTTAGTCTGTTGTTTCATACGGTTAAAAAAACTACGTGTTAAGAAAATACATAATGGTTTCGATAGCACTGTGATTTAATTATTAGTTGTGGATAGAGAAAAATACTTTCAGATTTAGTTCGGTGGAGTTCACCAAATTAAAATGAGATGATTTACTTTTCGGAGCAGTATGAAAAATTGCTTTTGTAGTATGAAATATTCTTGGAGTATATTGAAGCGATTTTATGTATCATTTTATACACAAAGGAAAGTGTAGATATTAAATTCTATGCATGGAGGAAATTAATACAATCATGGTTGGTCATGGTGTAATTACCTCAATCTGAAACCAGAGGTAGATTATCTTCACGGAAAGTGGAAGGGTTTGATTACCGGTTAAGACGGGATTATTCTCCTGCTTTCCGCAGTTTCTATTATATTTATTACTTATTATTGACACTTATTCCCAGAATTCAAAATGGACTTTTGGCCACACGTCAAATCGCTTGTACGTGTCCTCGAGATCAGAAGGGTGGTCTTGTTCGCATGCATATTCCCGTTTATCCTTGCAATACGCCTTGAATTCGATCCCTGTGACAGCTTCGCGACAGATTCGCGTTTCGCCTATTACTGTGCATTTGAGCGAAAATTTTGTTTTATCATACACGTTATTAAGTATATTTTTGAGCGAAAATTCTAACAGCTTCTACTAATTTTATATTGATTTGCATCCGTTTGCGACCAAACGTTCTAAATGTAATCCTTTCAGTTTTTTAATCGAACGCCGAGTACTTCTATTGCTATGAAATGCTATAGCGGGACAGCGAGTTGGCACTTCGTTGCGTTGAGATTAACAAATTTATAAAACGTGACGTGGAGGCATTTGGATGCGTCGAGGGATCGAATTCGAGGAGCGTTTGTCCCGCCCTCTGTGGGTTGAGGAAGGGATTGACAGGGAGAGCCTTTGGTCGAGGGACGTCTGAAGCGGTGTGCGGCGGACGGATAGATTCCCAATGCGTTCACGGAACCGAAGAGGTGCGGTTCCCGCGGAGCAATGGCGCGGTGTCGGCGTCCCTTATTTAGTGCTGCTTCCGATGGACACATCTAACTGCGAGCGGGCCAAATAAACGAGTACGAATTATGTGTGTGGCCGAATACCACAATAACGAGCCTAAATATTTTGTTGAAAATTAAACTCGCCTCCACGAATTGTTTTTATTTTAGTACAAGATTTTAACTACCAAAAAATTCACGAGTATTTAACATATAGTACCATATTTAGTATCAAAATGAAACTCCACCATCGTGTTTTTCTCCTCACCGGCACACAGTAGAATTGTGGCAATGAGCATGTCTTTTAAAATTTGCTGGCAGCGCATTTAGGGCAAATGGTTAAACGAAAAAGCAGGACCCAATGCGAGACTGCAGAGTGCTTCGTCATATTCTTAGGAATCAGAAATCCTTGGAGGTAACGCGCGTTGCTTAGAATATTCTCTTTGGAAGTCAATTCGTTGACTTAGTACCATTCGAAGTTGATACAATATATATCATGTTTTTTGTACGGCGTTCAAATCTCCACGTAATCTGTGGTGTCTGGAGTTAAATGTCAGTAATTTTGTTAAATAGGTGTACCTCAATATTTATAACTCTAACTCAAGAACTATAAATGAAGAAATATTCAAATATGAATCATTATAAAGATAAACGTGAACAATTTCTGTAAAGTAATTGCTATATAGCATAACAATTTTTCTTCTAAAGAAAATGTAGACCTACAAAGCCTGAGCAAAATCGAAAATATTGTAACCAAACTGATTACTAAATGTAAAGTGAAATCTTTGAAGGATTTAAATGTCAATCTGTTAATAAAAATGAGGGAAAATCACTCAGTTAAGGTAAAATTTCTTGAGAGCCATGCGCGTAGGTAATTTATTGACAGAATATAATTACCAAAGGAGATATGTGAAAATATTCTTGGTGGAGAACCTTGTCTAATGTGTTTATAAAGTAACTTGTCTAATATTACGATCAAGTCCAAAAACCTTGATATTATCAGAGTTTTCACTCTGCGTACAGACAAATGTACTCGCTGCCGCCGCTAACCATTAAATATTATGCGCAGAAATATTACGCGTGGACGATAAAAGTTAATTCTATGCAACTGCAAAAAAATCCCGCCGATTATAGCGGAAGAGACATTGCTTCTGATCGGATCATGCTTCTTGCGCTAACCTTCTGCTAGTAATTTAAATACAGCGTATATATATATATATATATATATTATATATATATAGTATCACAATGACGTATCTTTGGGAATTGCAAGGTGGCTCATTGAGGATTATATGGATTTTTTCATTTGATTTGGACCCCGGTGGGCCATCAGTGTCTTTTCGTAGATATTCAAATAATTTTATGCGTTTTATTTTTCTGATGACGAGCTTTGGAATTGTTGGCATAGTGCATGATTGGATTTGACATTCGATGGATTCACAAGAAAAAGTGTCGCTGTTACTCAATCCGTTCGTAAATGACGTGCCACCAGTAGAGCACCAGCGCAGAAGCCGACTGAGAAAGTAAATTTCAACTAGTGTAAAGATAATTTTTAGCTGGTATAATTCTAGGCAATTTTGCAATTTAATTTTTGAAAACCATTCAGCTCTTATTTAAGAAAAAGCACTTGAAAATATAAATACTTATCGTAGGTACTTCCAATTGCCATAACGATATTATATAAGTCATACGTGCATTTAGGCTACAACGCAGATCTCTTCGATGGAGATTCTCAGAAAGAAGGACCTAAAAAAGAACTTTTCTAGAAATGTTTTTCTTTAAATCCGGAAGTATATTCTTAAAGAGTTTTTTTAGAATCTACTTTCTGTGAATCCCTACCGTAGACGGCTGCATTGTATCCGAAATGCGCATATGGCTTTTATAATCTTCTTATGGCAATTGGAGATACCTAAGATAAGTACTTATTTCTTCAAGTGCTTATTCTTGAATTTTTTTCTTCAGCCATAAAATGAGCTCGATAATACTCTTGTAAATTCATCTCCAAAATCAGAGAATTTCTCCTGAAAAGTATTACTCATGCCCTATTACCGTCTATATTTTACTTTATTCAACTTATCAAATATATTGGCGAATTTGATCTTGATCTACTTGTCCTTACAAAGCAGTTCCTGTTTTACCTATATTTAAATAAAGAATAAATCCCTAAAAAGTAATGAATTAGGATTATAAAATGATACTTTTCTTGTTTAACTGATAGCATTATGCAGCGTCAAAAGTGGAGGCGTGAAAATTTGCTCCTCTATTCGAAGTTGAAAGTATAGTGGGATGTTACTTCCGCGGATGAATAGAGCAGGGGTCTGGGAACTTTTTTTGGTATTACCCAAAATCAATTTGGGTTAAATGATATAACCCCCCATACTTAAAAGTAAACAAAAACAAGCTAATTGCTCTTAAAATGAATAATGAACTGCTCTCAAAGTCAAGAATTAATAAAATTCTTAGAAAGCCACACATGCTGTAATAAGAATAGCACACATACAACATTAATGAAAAGGATTGAAGAACTGAAGCATTTCATTCAAAACATCTCAACTTCAGGTTTTGGAAAAATGGTGCTGTTTCATTTTTGATAAAACAACATCCATATCAGGGCTTTATGATGTCAGAGCAACTTGGATGCTGTCTTCGGGGTCCAACCGATTTCTGTACTTTCTTTTCAAGTTCATAAGGGTAGAAAATACTTTTTCACAAAGGTAGGTTTTTGCAAAATGCAGCAGCATTTTTGTCGGTGCAATTTTAAAAGCCTTTGCAGTTTTTGACATCCAAAAAGATGAAAGATCCGCCTTGTTCTGAAATTCCATGCGTGCTTCACTGTTGGAGCGAAGTTCAAGAAATGCCTCTGCCAACCCTTCAGGCTCTTCAGGCACATCAGCAAGTTGACAGTTGAAGGGATTTACAACCCAACTGACAGTATGTGAATCAAGCTCTGGAAAGTAATCAGAGAACCGCTTTTTGAGTTTGATCAGATGCCTTGTAACTGACTCCTTGATACCACAAAGACAGATCTTCACAATCTTTCATCTTTGGAAAGGCGGCTATCTTGTTTTGTTCCACTTTCTGGTTGCAGTACAGAAGCTTTAATCCAATTGCTGAAATCTTTTCTCTTGCTGAAATGACATTGATGTTTTTCCCTTTCAATGCCTTGTTCAAAAAATTCACATGCCCAAAGATGTCAGCTAAATATGCGAGATGTGCAAGCCAAGTGGAGGTTCTCAACTTATCTGCATGGGCATGTTTTTGATCCACCAGAAAGATTTCTAGTTCAGTTCTGAGAGCCTACACTTGATTCAGAACATTTCCACGTGAAAGCCACCTCACCTCTGTATGAAAAATGAGGCCTGAATATTCAGCCTCCCTATCCTCACATAAATCACGAAATAGCCGCGTGTTTAGTGCATGCCCTTTGACAGCATTGACAATCTTGATCACATCATTTATGACAGCTTCCAGTTCAGGTTCCAACTGCTTCACAAGCAATGCCTGGCGATGGATACATACAGTGTGTAACTTCAATTTTTGGATTCTGCTTTTTGGCCAAAGACGAAAAGCCACTAACATGACCCAACATAGCTGGAGCTCCATCAACAGACACACCAATACAGTCTTCCCACTTTAAATCAACACTTGGTCTTTTGAAGTATGCATCAACCTTGTTGAAGACATCAATTCCACATTTTCTGCTAAGATGGAAATTCTCTCTTTCACAACTCTTGCAGACAAAGGCATGGCATGACATGGCTTCTTTCTGGCCACACATGATTTCTGCCATTTTCACAGCTGCAGGCTTGAACAATTCTTCACCAATAGTATGTGGCTTCTTGTTTCGGGCAATCAATCAGGCCACTTCAAAGCTAGCTCTTGATGCTGAACGTTGATCAAATGTACCTCTCAAGTTGCTTTCCAATCTCTGCCTTTTGATAGGTCTTTTCAAATTCTCAAAGTATTCCCGCGGTTTGGAAGACAGATGTGAGTGCAAATTTTTCAAGTGTTTCTTCATCTGATTCTTTTTTAAAGACTGCAGTCAGCACTTTCAAACAGACGACACATTGTGGCTTCATTTGTCCTTTGTCTTCTATTTCTGTGAAACCATAATTGAGGAACTCTGCCAGGTATTTCCTTTTCCTGTTTGATGCCATCTGAAGGGTAAAAGTGAAAATTATTAAAAACGGGAAAATTTAGTTATAATTAGTTATAATTAAGTCCACAACTCTTTATCAACATGCAATGCAATTTGACAAGACCTGTTAAAACACTCCCATAGATAATATAACTCGGACATTAGGCAAAACATGCGTGGAAAGTGTTGCCATAATGCAAACTGAACTGAAAATGTTACATAAGATTTTTGCTGTAGGTTCAATAGTTTTGAATAGAAAAAAATATTATTGTCGTTCTCTAAAATTTTCACAACTCGCTTGACATAAAATAGTATAAAATATTTTATATCTCGTACTTTTATTTGTATTTTTTAGCCTTCATTACCACCAAAATTTTCATTATACCCCATTTGGGGTAATTTACCCGTTCCCCGACCCCTGGAATAGAGTCATAGTTTTCCCTCACATAACCGTAAGAAAATCACAGAGACAAATAACTTTTGAAGGAAGATTGATTGTGGGTATATTAAGAGAATTAATTTTAAAAAGTTCTTATTTCTGCTAGGTGTTTACGGTGATCTACTACGGTTGAGTTGCCTTATTAGAGAATGAAACGTCCCCCTATTATCATTATATATAGACGTTCCTCACAGAGGAGGAGGATATAACATCTAACATATATATAACATATAGGAGGATACTAATGTTTAGGCTCTTCCAGATGTGCTGGAGAGTCGACATTTTTTTCATAGGTAGGATTTTGTGCAAAACCGGCTAAAAAAACGAAAATCTTGAAAAAGTGCAACAATGCGGCCGCTAAAAATTCCCAATTGTTTAAACAAATTTTCAAGGTTTATGTATTTTCGTTTGTGCTACGAAGCTGAAATTCTTTTTAGAGGTAGGATTTGTAAAAAATCGAAATAGGTATTATACAAATTTTGATATTTTAATTTGTGTGGCAGTTAAAAATTCTTAAAGTTTAAACAAATAGGTAAATGTTTAGATACTACGCGGCAAGTTAGGGAGCTGAAAATTTGAAATTATTTAGAGTTTAGTCTATATAAAGTAAAAAAGATTTCAACGTATCCATGAAATTGTTATTGCGGCCGTTAAAAATTATTTAAAATTTAAACAATTATATAAATGTTATTTCACTTCTAAATGTGCTATAAATTTATAATTTGGCATGAATGTGTGAAATTATTAACCCAATGTGGGAAAATAATAATATTCCTAAAATTTCAAAAATTAATGAATGTTTTACTCCATTATTGTTCCATAATGAAAAAACGAAAACCAGTTCAGTGGAGAAATCTTTAGAATTAATGAAATATTTCTCATGATGAAATATCTCTCTGAAAAATTAATGTTTTTTCAAGGTGAGATGAAATGCTTGCAGTATGCAAACACCTTCTACTCGTATTATATATTATTAGGAAGCAACTAGGATAAGGTGACCAACTTTTCAGGAAGCCAAGGAGGGACATTTTCAAATATTTGCCGACTATAAGGAGGGACAGATTACAGTGGCTTGTTTTGGTGCATTTATTTATGAGTCGGCCTTAGATGCAATAGATATCAGATAGCTTGGTGTGACCAGTGAGGGCTTTCAGGACGATTTAAATGACAATTACAATTAATCAAGATTTTTCAGAAAGCGGGACACAAGTTATGGCATTTAATAAAGCGGGACGAGTGATGAAAAGGAGGGACTGTCCCTCCAAATTCGGGACGGTTGGTCACCATAAACTAGCAGCATTTATTGATTTTTGAAGCGCATTTATTTCATTATTTTAATTTCTTATTATAAATGTTTTCCGTAAAAAGTTTTATTTCTAAAATTATAATGGTATAAAAATGATGGTAAATGTGTATTTTTTGTTAATTATAACTTAAATGCAGCAATTACTTTTTTAATATAGTTTGATTTACTTAAATGTTAAAAAGTTTAAAAAGCATGAATTTCGGAATTATAAACTGGCCAGATTCAATAGAGACGTACGGTGGTTTGATCTGCACGAAGTGAAAGTTTAAATAAATAAATTATTTTCTTATGAAGTTGTCTTAATCTCAAACGTCAAAAAAACGTTTTCAATCCAAAATGCGTAATTTCATAATTAAAATAATATTTAAAATAAATATTAACTTTCGAGGGAGCATTGGAATTGACAGCAGCGAGGGTATTTTTTACCCCAAGGCAAGAATTCTCCACCGTCAAAAACAAAAAATGATAAAGGCAATCAGATTATCCAGAGAACAAACGGACGAGAAGACAAAAGAAGTAAAAAATATAAAAGTGTTATACGTTCCGAAACGATGTTATTCCAATCCAATTAGAAGTAGGACAATCGGGAAGACGGGTCTGTCTGATGCCGCTCGTGGTGAGAAACAGAAGAGTGATAAATTGCGCAGATAAGGCAAGATAGAGGGGGGGAGAGAGAGAAAGGGGAGTTCACAAAGGTGTGTGAGGTTGGCAGGGCGAGTGTGTGTGTATGTGTGTGTATTTGTGTGTGGGTGCGGGGGGGGGGGGGGAGAAGAGCGAAGGGAAAAAGCAACGGGAATCGGAGTAACGGAAGACGAGAATGAGGAGTGGAATAGGAGCGAAGATAAAAATGGCTGCACTCCGTACAACATCAGACAAACATTTAAAGGAGACATTTGTATGGATACCCATTTGTTATTAAATAACTGGAGTAAACCACTTCTTAAACACGCCTAATGCTTTTAAATTCAATTAAAGTCTGTATATAAGTGATAAAATATATCCCCATCACTTCAAAATTATTCATACTGCAGTATCTAAAGAGGTTTCCTAATCCTTGAATAATGGTGTTGGGTTCATAAAACAAATAATTGGTCTCGCAGCCCGAAATTGGGCAATATTTGAAATCCGTACATTGTATCTTTCCTTATGACTAAATATTTGCCCTCACTTTGACAGTTAATCCTGTGCATATTGCTTGTTTAAGTCATTCCCAAGTAATCGCTTAATTAGTACAGGTGCAACGATAAAAATGCATGAAAAATACGTTCACTCGTATTCCATTTTTCTTCCGAATTGCGCTGTAAGAAAAACAACTCGATAAATTACTTCCCTTTTCTGATGCGCACTAATAAATCTCAAGGTTAAAAACTTTTATCTACACATTGTGGACGTTAATCTGCTCGGAATTTATCCGTTTCACGACGAAAAGAAACATTTGAACGGAACGAGCGATACCAATCGAAAGAGTGGATGCAAGGTAAGAGAAAAGGAAGATACGCTACTAAATGGGGAGGATGGGAATAAAGGAGAGAGGATGGGGAGCGTGAGAGGGAGAGAGGAGGAAGGGAGGAGGAGGGAGGTAGGAGGGGTAATTAAAAAATAAGCGTGCACAACACTGTTCGGACAAGGAAAGATGAAGAGCAATTTTACAAGCGTTGTTGGGGAGTGTCGGTGACAGCTATTTGCCTCTGCCCTAACTATCCATTCTCCTCTTCCCTCCCACTTTATCTCCTCAAACTTCCCCCGCACCCTCCGACCCTAAGGGAGATGCGAATGTCTGCCGCCGCCGACTCCCCTCTTTCTCCCCCTCCTCCTACCTCCCCCCTCCCCTCCCCACCTCCTCTTCGTCTTCCTCCCTCCCCGAGCCCTCTCCGCCCGACCCCATAATGCCTCGTCTCATCCCACTGCCACATAAACCCGCGAGCCATCTCAAATCCTACGTCAGGAGCACACGCTTGGATTTATCCTCCCCTGCTCAAAATCTCTTTGCAACCTCTTCTCCCCCTCCATCCTCTTTCTCTGTCTCTCTCTCTCTCCGGCTTTATCTTAGCCCTATCCTCATCTCCCATTCTTCCCGTCCTCCTATTCTCCCTCTCCATCCTCTCTATCTCTGGCTTTATCTTAGCCTTATCCTCTTCTCCCTTTCTTCCCGTCCTCCTATTCTCCCTCTCCTCAACCTATCCCATCTCCTCACCTTTCTCCGGAACGGACAAAAATTACGCGTTTTCCACCTGGAAATTCATTTGCCGAGTGCGATTGTGTTGCGGCAGTCTATTGGTTGGTTTGGTAAATTGCGTGTATCTGGAGTGTATGCGGAAGCCTCGAGCACTAATCAAACGCTCTTAAGGATTGTGTGGACGAAGTTCGCGTCTCCAAGATCGCATGCGCCGCATATGTTCTCCAAAAACGTTTCCTTCGAGGCACAATGCATCATTTTACACGGCGCACTCAGATTGGCAATAAAAAACTAAACTTTATTGAAGATTGTAATGTACTTCATTGGTTTTTTATACTTCATGTCGATTGTGCGATCGATATGAATGGCATTTGTGCGATTTAAATAGAAACGAGAAATGGTAGTACAGACATTACTGCCGCTCGGAAATCACCAATAGTCAGACAATGTGGCCTTTTTCCAACGAATAATTGCGTAATGTTCCCTTTTTATTGAGATGTTTACAAGAATCCTCATGTTCTTCTTCATTAAAATAATAAAAATTCCCATTCCTTATGATATTATTATAAAAAAAGACGCTACGTGTTTTAATTTATTTTGATGGTATCTAATGAAATACCTAAATTTCCATGATTAAAGGTAAAATGGAATTGATCAAATTATCGAAATGCATCAAGTTTTTCTTAATTATGAGTGAGCGACTAAAAACAAGACGGTATGTTAAACTACAAGCTAGTATCCTTAGCTATCGTTAAAAAAGTTGTAACGAGGGATATTTATACTAACGGTAGTTATATAAATAATATATACTTTTTAAGTGCTATATTTGTATACATGTAGATTAGGTATTTAATAGTTAATGAAGTCTCAGCATTGAATGCTAATAATATTGGATCACCTATAAATGTTACCAAGATCTAAATATTTGCAAAATCCTCCAGAATTAAGGTATTTGTTAGACGACTTTAATCTTCGCCTCAATATTTTAATTCAGGCAGTAACGAATACATTCTTTCGACACAGTTTTATATATTTTTTCCACAAAAGTCCCTTAGACACGGCGCTAGCCGCGATTGTTCTCCGCGGCGGCGGACATGATACCCAGAATCTGACAGTATTAATACCAAAAACCTCACTTTTTACACAGAATGCTTCCTGCCTTCCCCTTACCCTTCGCGCGGTGGAATTCTTAATTTGCATGCACTTATGAATGTATGAATATAACCCCGTTTAAAAATCCCTGCCGGAGGCTATGGATCAGTTAGGTGGTCATTCCAAATTAACGTGTCACTCAATACGGCTTTGCCCATCCTGGCCATTTCCCTTATCGCATCACTCCTTCCCTCCCCTCATCCCCTCCACTCTCTCCCTCCCCTCTCCACTCCCTCATCCACTCCACTCTCTCCCTTCTCCCCTCCACTCTCTCCCTCATCCCCTTCACTATCCCCCTCCTCCCCTCCTCTCCGTCCACTTCTTCCGTCCATCTCATGTCATCCCTGAATAATCCCTCTTTTATCTACCTCTCCTCCCTTTCCTCCATTCAATCTCACCCCACAGTTCTCGTTTCCTCATTCCCCTCCTCTTTTTTATCCTAAACAATTCTTGTTCTTCTGCTTAACCCATTTCTTACTCCTCATCTATTTTTTCCTTTCCGTATCGTCCATTTCTCTATCTCCATCTTCGCCTCCACTTTTTCTTCGATCATGTCTTTTTAGACAGTTTCCTCTTTCTTCAATTTCTCTCGAATCCCAATACTCCTGTTAGGGAATTCAAAACCTTCCAATGAATCACTATTCTGGCTAAAATCCATGTATTTTTTTACAAAATACCCGATAATGCAGTATTATTTGACCGCGCGACCAATGCTTTACTATTCTATCTGCTGCGCTACGACGGGGCATTGCCATTCACTTCAACAAAAACTTCGTTAAAATCGCCGGATTAAATATTCTTCTCCAAGTAATTTTATCACTCCCTTTTCTACAGTTTCACTATATCAATCTTTTTATATTTTATTTCCTCTTTTTTTATTCTTCCCCTGCTCCTTCCTGCATTAAATTTTCCATTTTTATGCACAATATCTTTTTTAGTTCTGCATTCTGGTGCCTTTCCCTATTCATTCTCTATCTGCGTTTCTCCCTCTCTCCCCTTACATTCCTTTCGCATCGCTATTTTGTCCCTCTATCCTCTTCCACCCTCTCTCTCACTCCTCCTTCCCTTCTCTCCGTATGTATATATCTGTCCAACCCACACCATGCCCTCGGCCTTCACTCATCTGTCGCACATTCCAACCCATCGAACACGCAGCCCTCTCTTTCATCCTCTCCCCCCTTCCCCTCCTCCGATCCACCTCTCCCCTCCCCTTTCCCCCTTCCCCCTTTCCCTCCCTCTGTCTTCTCGGTCGCTTGGACAAAGCACCCGGTCATGTGACACAATGGAAATCTCTCGCTTCTTCGGGCACACGGTTGCCTCTCCCTCACTATCGCGCTCCGAGAGCTTGTTTCAGGTGTTTGTGTGCTTTTCGTCGTTTTAGGTCTTGGGTTGCCGATGCGTGCCTCTGTTCCAGTGGACACACATACACACGCGCGCACACACGCACAGGCATGGCTTTCCACCGCGCACTCATCGGCTTATATTTAATAATAGCCGAGCGGAATGGTTTATCTCTTGCCGTCAGAGCATTGATATGTTTCCGTTCGGTGATTCCGTAAAAGCGTTTTGTTTCTCGGAATAATAGTCCGCCATGGGTAAATGATGGAGTTAAACCGTGTAACTGGGCGTAATGTTTTCGAGGATTATCGGAGGAAAACAAACATTTTTTTGTAGCAAGCAGCGAGGAATGCAGAGATAAACGCATCAAAATAACTCGACCGAAAATTTCGGACCGAATGGTGTATCGCGTGTTCGATCCTCGCTCGGGGATTCAATTTCATTCCTTCGGGCAGATAAAATTTCTTCGCATCAGGAAAACGGCTAGGTTCGAGCCCTATTGTACATATGCTGAATTCGAGTATTTTTATTTGGAACTCTGTCGTATTATAGTTCGAATGACGTGGTGTGCTTTGAAAAGCGCGATCGCCTAGCCAAAGAGCAAGCGAACCCCATCTCAATTGTTGAGTTTCCTAGAAACATAATGAAACCGGAAGAATTGTAAACTTTATAATTCTCACTTCTATTTGAAGCTATAGTAACCGGTTTCATAGTTACCATTATATCATCAGGCCTGATTATGCAGAAGCAAGTATGAAACGTTGCAAAAATATTTTAAATAAAGTGGAGATAATAAGGTTTACAATTTATTCCGCAGTCAGTATTTTCCAGGAAGTGACACCATATTTAGTTAATTGCGATAGTTTGGGTCTTAAACAGAAAAAAGTTTGTTTTATGCTTCTCGTAGTCTTAGAAACATTTTTCAAATCCGCGATGTTTTTTCATCATTTCACGACTAAACCGTTCATTTCTTACTGTTCTCTCCTTATTGTCTACATAGAATTCAAACTCGACCCTAATTGGCCAACTCTTTAAACGATTTCCGTTACGTGTAGTCCACGTCAGTTCACGTTACATCATTCATTTTTGTTTTATCTCTCATAATCGAAGTTTTACAAGCGAATTATCGGACAATAGTAAACTGTTTCGGCCGTTACTTAGTAGAAATCCATAATTCAAAAATCAAGTAACTTGGTAAAATTTATACAATGCTTTTATTAGGAGGACTCGACCTAGATTTCAACGCTTTGCGTAATCATCAGGAGTAATAAATAAACCGAGTGCTTATATACCAAGTTATATGAGGGGAGGAGAGGGGAGAAGGAGGGGAGGTTACTTTGAATCTGGGCCCACGGGGAGGGATGAAGGTGATTGGTTGAGATGGAGGTGGAGTCGTAAAGGGTTCGTTAGGAAACTAGCGAGACTCCATACTCCCCCTCCCGTTAGTCTCCTAACGAACCCCTTACGGCTCCACCTACTCCTCACCCAATCACCTTCCTCCCTCCCCGTGAGCCCAGATTTAAAGTAATGTAATAGTATTAATTCATCACTTAAGTTCCCTTATTTACGCACTGCTTATTATTCCCCCGGAAAAGTGAGACATTACTCATGCGGACGGGAATTGCTAGATCCTTCAGATCGTCGTTGATTTGGCTATTTTATTCCGCCTGATGATGACGCTAAGCGTTGAAATCTATACTCCGTTCCAAACGTGTTTGCCATTGCGTCATGTGTCTTTCACGTGACCCATTACGACGAGCAATGTGGGAGGAGGTAGAGGCAGGGGCTTCGTCGCCGACTGCACCCGATCAACAGCGAAAAAACCCGATCACCCCTTTCCCTTCAGAGAGATTACTGTCATAAGACGACTGGTTAGCGGTAAACACGTTTGAAATGCAGTATAGATCGAGTCCGTTCTAATAAAATTATCGCCGAAATTTTACCAAGTTACTTTATTTTTTAATTATCTGATCCTAAATATCTTCTGCTACTCTTATATCACTGGCCGTTCGAGCTCCATTCTACTTCTGTTTCTTACATAATCATTCCTTGTTATTTCTATGAGCTATTTCTTAACCGTTTGCGCCAAAATTTTCTCGCTACGATGCCACTAACTGAAACACAAGTTTTTGAATGAAATTTCAAACTCCTTCATGAGTATCTTTTGTTATGTACGGTCGAGATTCTGCGACTGCGCACCACGCTCTCCTTCACCACGTTTCACGCCGTCTTTTTCTTTGTGATGTTTCTTACAACCTGAATAGATGAAATTTGTGTAAATAAATCTCCAATTAATATGAAGGCGGTACATTAAGTCACAATGAGTATTGTCGCGTCAAGCAAGCTCTCCATTGACCGCACCTTCACCATTCGTCTCCTTCATACGCATCGGTGGATTCATTGCGTATCAATGCGCGTTTGATAGGGACTAATGAAATAGTAAATAAATGAAAGAAACTCATGTTTTCCTTTTCAAACCATAAAAGCGATAAGTAAGACATGAAGTTGATCGAGGATTTTATTTTATGGAATAATAGTGACTTTTGCGACCGTTATTTTTCAAAATACAATAATTTCGAATGTAAGTATGTAAACTTGACTGAACTAGGGGCCCCGCCACTGGCCGTTCGGCGGCCTAACCCGGGGGGGGGGCACGCTCGCTAGTGCTCGCTTACCCTGTTGAATGGCGCTGCCCTTTGCCTCTCGCAAGAATGCTTAACATACGCACGCACGTACTTTAGAGAATTAATGTCATGGATTGCAACCATGGTTTCACATATATGTAATAATATTATATATTATTTATATAATAATATATATAATAATTGTAATAATAATCATACGTAAATCTAGCAGGAATGCTAGATTCGCATATTTTAAGGTGAGGACGAAGTCGATTTTTAATACGCGTCGAATCGATCAGCAGACCAGTTTTTAGTGGTTCGTATTGTTGCCGGTTTTGTGTAATTGGGTACCATTGACTTGGATAATACTTTAGCATCAAATTTATTCATGAAATTTCTTAAAAGAACTTTCCCATTGAATTTCAACGGATATCTCCCGAAGAGATTGGAATTTGCCGCTGTCAGAAAAAAATTATTTTAAAAGTTAGAAATAAAAAGCCCTCAATGTACTTCAGCTAAAACTTAATTGCTCATATAAAGGAAATATTTTCATTGTCTTTTTTGGTAGAGAGGAAATTAATCTTCAAGATCATACGAATAGATAATGTATGAAGACCACATATTCAGCTAATTTAGTATTTCTTATTTTGCACTACAGAAAATCAATATTACACAGCAGCAGATTTCTCAGGCGAAAATGCCACTAGGTGTGCAACAAAACACAAGAGTCTAGGGGAGAGAAATATCCTGAAACGCGAATTCATTCGAAATAAAAAAAAACCTATATTTATCTCTTGTGTATTCCAAAACTTTAATGCATATCATAAAAATAAATTAGCACTTTATGCACATTCAATATTCGAAAGTTATTTTATACTGAAATTTCATTTAGAATTTTTTCTAACCTTCTATGCTTAACAGAATGTATGTTGAGTATACGTGAAAAAATTCTCACCTTAATAAATGCCAATTTGGTCCAGTCTGAATTACTGAAACGTTGCTTTCTATCCGTGAAAAAAATCCGTTCTCAATTTTAACTGTTATTTTTCATGAAGACTTTATTGTAACATAAAATCATTTCGTATTTTAGAGGAAGAAGTTATCTTTAGAATTTTTGATTATCAATATTTTATAACTAATAAAAGTAAGCTACAGTATATTTTGAATATATGTGTGAAAAGAAGTTTAAGGAAAACTGTACGAAATTCACATAACATGTAGTTATCAACGTTTCGGTACACACCTCGCTTAGAATTCTTCAATCGAAGCGATCTATCTCACCCTTTCCACTCTCCTCCCGTTCTGTTGTTGCTGACTATACTCTCATTCCCTTCTAGTTCTTTTATATAGCCTTTTCTCTCTAAATCATTTTTCGTCCATCGCTGCAATTAAACTTTTACTACAGCATCCATTATTATTACCTAGGCATATGTTCTTTCCTTTTCAAAAAATTCCTATTTTCTTCACCACACCAGCCTTTTATGAATAATTATTCGATGAAGCTCAGATAAACATAATTTCTTGGCAAAAAATATATATATTTAGTTCCCTTTTAAATTTAACTAAGTATTATAGGAATAAAATAAGCAAAACTAATGATGTGTATTAAATACAATTCGAGTAAATTAAAATTATGATTTGACCTTCTCTCACAAAGTTAGTTCATAGTTGCCAATGAATTCAGAAGCCTACTTTAAAACAATTTACCGTAAAGATGCTTCAATAGCAACAGATCCTACGAAAAAAAAATTTCCAGCACATCATTATAAACCAGATAAAGAGATTAAATTTTTCTGGAATGCTCTCTGGAACAAACGTTTCTTGACCAAAGCAAATAAGCATAGGAATGCTTAATTTTAGGACAAATGAAACGTTGTGAGCCCTCATTCAATTGTTATCTTAAAATACGGAGTTCACCAATGTTCTGTCTCCAAACAAACTGCATGAATGGAATATTTATTTTTTACTTGTTCATTGCCAATCAGCTCTCATCATTGCTAACCTGGTTGTCCCAATCAAACCACACCTGTCACGGGAGGACTTTCATTCTCGCTAAATATCAAACAAGCGACAGAAAGAGGAGCTCATGGGTTATGTATGGGCTGCCGTAAGCGATTAAGCAAAGAGGGAGGGAGGTGAAAGAGAGAGAGAGAGAGAGAGGGAGAGAGAGAGGGAGGAAGGGAGGGAAAGGAGAGAGGGCTTACGGTGGGCGATGGTCTCGGTTGTTCTTTTACAACGAGTGATTCTTGCGTTTGAGTGACGTTGATAAATTACGATTGATTATGAAACGAAGTAAAAATATTCAAAATGACGTATTTTATCATTTAGCCGAAAATGAGAGATAACAGGCTGGCGAACAACGAAAGAAATTGGAATGAACACGACTTGCAATTGACAAATGCGTTTGCTTGCGTGGAAATATTCACGTACGAACGCTACGGATCTCGATAAAAAATAATGGAAGGTACGCTACATTCGTAGATACGGAAATTAAACGAATGATAATATGTAGTTAAACTATTTTACGATGTTGTAAGTGAACGCATTATGAATTATTTTAATGCGTAATTTAGTTAAGGAACTTAGCACTTACACATGCGACGTGACACTATAAAATTTCATGTGCTGTCCAGAGAACAAATTGCATGATAGAAGGACCGAAACTTATATCAGCGTTAGTGATACGAGTTAAAAATGCCGTCCGGAGAATAAAAATTGAGAACAGTTCGAATCGGATAGAGAAATATTACATTTAATCCATTGTTTATTTAATTTTGTAAGAAAGTTTTAAAGCAATGAATAAATGCATCGGAGGCGACATTATACGCTCTGAGGGTATTAATGTTTTTGAATCCGTTTACATAGTTGACATTAAACCTTCTCGAATAGTATTAAAAAAACTGAGTCAATAAAAGCTTCCGAACGGACCAATTTAAATAATAAAAAATTACACACAAAAAGGCTGAGTACCAACCATCATGACACCTTTATTATATTGCGCCTCGTGAAATTGCTTTGTTAACTAAAACTAAAAAAATGGGTCATTACGCGGTTAGTCAGGGTTCATGACCGAGTAGGAGAAAGGGTGGGATGCGTACACACACGCAAACATAAAGAGAGAGAAGGATATAGGAGGAAAGAGATTTTGGAAACCTGTGTTCTTACGTGTTTAAAAGAGAGGAAAGGGACGAGTACGCGTGAGTGCGTGTGAGTGCGTGTGTGTGTGTGTGGAGAAGGTTTGCATAAGGCGCTCTCTCGTACATATCGAGAGAGAGAGAGAGAGAGAGAGAGAGGGAGAAATAAAGAGAGATGCCCCGAGGACCCTCCGTTGGAAAGCGCCAGGATGATGAGGTTAAAGGCTCGTTGGAATGAAATAAAAACCGAACAGAGAGACGGGGAAGAGAGGCTGGATGAAAGAGGTTGAGAGCGATGGACCAAAGGGAGTAGACGGATGAGGGCGTGGAGGGAGGAGGGGGGCGTGGCGGGTTATGAAGAGAAGGGAGCTTGTGCTCACACACACAGGCACGCACACGTACATTCGGATCATGGTTATGCGGGTCTCGGACCATGGTAGGAAGAGTAAAGCTAGCGTTGCTGTCCGGTGGGGTGGGGTATGAGCGGACCCTGGTGGAGAGGAGTGATACTAAAGGAAAGTGGGAGTGGATGGGAGTGTAAGGGTTCTTGTTTGTGGGCGTTTGCGGGATAGGAGGGGAATGGTGGGGATGGAGGGGAGGGCGAGTGGGAGGGATGAGGAAAAGGGTTAGGATATGTGAGTGCCCTGCCCAGGGCGTGGAACCGAGGCCCTGTGAGGGTTAAGTCAATTACCCATGTCAATAGACCAAAACGCCGCCGATATTTGGTTGGTAAACTAATCTTGGCCGTGTCAACAGCGAGAGAGGCGCCTGGAGGGTGGGTGAACTCGCGAGGAGAAGGGAGAGGGGGTCGGGAGGAGAGGAGGAGAGAGTATAGGCGCATAAATACGTATCAGGGGGAGTCATATGCATAGGTGCGTGCAAATATGTATATCTATGTAAATAGCTCAGGTGAAGGATTGGCAGAGGGATTTGGCGAGGGGGAGGGCGAGAGAGGGGAGGAGGATGGGCGGCGGGCACGCGCGCGCCTGTGTGGGTGACGTAATATGTTTATCGCGTGCAGTCACGTGATACAGTTTAGGACGCGTGGATTGGAGATATGGAATGAGTTAAAGACGGGGGTGAGGGAGTGGAGGGGGCGAGGGAGTGGAGGGGGCGAGGGATTGAAGGGGGCGAGGGAGTGGAGGGGGCGAGGGAGTGGAGGGGGTGAGAGAGTGGAGGGGACAAGGGAGTTGATGGTGTGAGGGAGTGGAGGGGGTGAGGGAGTGGAGGGGACGAGGGAGTGGAGGGGGTGAAACAGTGGAGGGGACGAGGGAGTTGATGGGGTGAGGGAGTGGAGGGGGCTAGCCGGTGAGGCGTGGTCGTGCCGCTTTCGGAGGACACTTGAGGGAGCCTTGCGAGGTGAGTACGAAATCAGACGCGCAAATATTTGAGTGCGTTAAGGAAGACCTGAGTAGAATTCCCCTCGTCCTTCGATAATAATGGGCGTGAAATCAAAAGTAATGACATATAAATAACTTTCGCCTTAAAAATCTGACTTTAACTCAAAATGGTAACTACAATGTTAATTTGAGTCCTTAGAAATTAATATATTCCCCAGTGATATTGAATCTATGCGAAGAAAATGTTAAAACATTATCACCCTTGAATGCGAACTTACAAAAGATTGCATACAAAGGCGTTTATAGAAATGAGTTAGCAAAGTCGTTATTTTTACGGTTGGATCTTTGTATTTAGCTAAGTTTTAAGAGTACGAATATTTAAGATCGATTGGCGCGATACTTGAAGATTATTCTAAGATTAAGAATTTATAATGGAAGGAGTTCCTGCGAAAGAAGTATTTATTGATGTTTTTGTGGGAATGAAAGGAAAATTTGGCGCGAATTGAAATGAAATAATGAAATGCCTCAAGTTATAAATTCCAATTGCTTTCGCTTCTCTTCACACAGATACATTTTTGTTGCACAGGAAAATTTGTGTCGATATAGTCGTAATATTTCAGTTACATTTTGTTCCTTGCCTGCTTTTCAGTTCTTTACGTTTCATGACAACTTTCTATTAAAATTACTGCAGCATATTTCACTTGAATTTTATTTATTATGGACGGAGGACCAGAGGTTATGAACGTCAAAACACAAACTATCTTAATCGATGGTACTTTTTGAGTAATTTTGTTTACAAAATTTATTTTTCCGCGATGAATCAGATAAACTTATAATAAATAAATAAATAAAATTATAATTTCCCGAAAAAGTGCCATCTGTGCCAAATCTTTATATGGGCCGCCGTATCCTTGACAAGCTGACTTTCGTAGTGCGAAATGCCCTCGAATGCATCGATTAGTCTGTGCAAATCCAGCGATGAATTGGTTTAAGGTCCGAGCCGCTTAAAATTGGCGGAAATTGCCTCGTTCTCGGCCCGCGCACGTCCGCATGTGCGAATCGGCGTGTCCAGGAGTTAGGCCTCGCTTGTGTTTGAGATCTATTCGCGAAATTAAACCTCTTCGCAAGTTTAAGCTATCGTCAGGCTACAATCCGTCTGTTGTTACGAGGGGAAGGGATGGGGTAAGGAGGAGCTAAAGAGAGTGTTTGCCCAAAGGGTTTGATGAGGGAGAGCCATTTTAATTCGCCGCCTTTCGGCTCACGCGAGAGTGGAAGATAGCTTTTGCACTCCTATTGTACGGGCGGTCCCTTTCGAAGAGACTCTATGAAACATTTTTTTTGAGGAAATATCATATATATTTATTGCTCTGTATTCAGTATTGAATCGCACGTTCGGTAATATGAGAAGAAATAATGTGAATCATTAAATAATTAATTGAATAAGATATTTCACTAAACGACTAAAGATCATGACTAACACACATTCATGGGATATTAAGGACTTTTTTGAGAATTTTGTATTCTGTTAGTATGCCTATATTATTGAAAATAGTTGGTGCTTGCGGAATGAAAGCATTTCAGCCTATATCGAAAGTAACACCATAGGATTTTGAGGGGGTGCAGTGCATCAGGCAGTCCCTAACGTCACTTTTATCAGGGTTGCTTCTCCTATTGTGATCCCTGATATTCTTATAAAAAAACAAACCTAACCGCTCCTTTCTAAAGTCGATATCCCAAATTTAATCTTCGTGTTGGTGCTTTCAGTATTACGTTAGAGCTCTAATTATTTATGATAACCTCAATCACAGTGTGTGATGTAATTTGTGTTTTGGATACAGTAAAAACTTACACATTATCGGAAGAAAATATAGGTGATGATGTTTTCATAATATGCGTGTTATTGAAAATTAGAGTAAGTTAACTTATATGCTTAAGGGAATAAACTTAATGTAAATTCATTTTTAAAAATGAGAAAATATATTTCCGTAACTCGATTTTTCTATAACCAGAATAATTTTTGCTTTCCCATAAGATTCGAGTTATAGAAGCTACACTATATATATATATATATATATATATATATATATATATATATATATATATAAACATATTTCCTTATTTTTAATTTTCTGTAATTCGAATAATTTTTAATTTCCCTTGAGATTCGACTAATAGAAGTTCCACTATAATTCGTTATGATGGTATTAATTTCCATTTACAGCATTTAAATGTCATTAATTTTCATTAAAGCATTAAAGGTCCCTTTAAAAGCAATGAGGTGGTTGCAAAAGTTTTTATACATTTCCATTGTTGAAAAGAGGAAAAATTCACCCTTTTTTTCGATTAAAATCAAATATTTACGCTAATTCAGTGCGTATTTGAATTCTGTCTTAAAAACTAAGAACTTTGTTCTTTCAGATAGACAACTGTTCTTTCATCGAATTCTTATCCCACTTTTAAGTAATTTAAAAATGCATTTTTAGAAAGCCTTGCAATGAATCTCATGCTTTTCTTATGGGGTATTGAATTGGAACAGTGGGGTTAAAAAGACCCCTTAAGTATTCACTTTGAGAATACCCTATACATTAAATTTACGAAAAAAATTAGGATATTTTCTGTTAAGATTATTGCATCCATGCCTTTAGCGCGCATTTGGGTAAAAAATATCGAGAAATGGGTATGACGCCATCATATTTAACAATGGATAAGATTTAAAATTTCTCAAAAAACTACGAAACACAACATTAAAATACTTTTCACGTTTTACCTTAACCGTTATCAGGGTTGCTTCTCCTATTGTGATGCCTTATAGTCCTGGATAAAAACATACCTATTCGCTCCTTCCTACAGTCTATAACCCAAATTTAATCGTCATTTTTGTGCTTTCTGTAATACGTGAGAATTGCAATTATCTATGATACCCTCAATCAAAGCGCGTGATACAATTAGTGTTTTGGATAGAGTAAAATCTTACATATTATTGGAAGAAAATATTGATGATGATGTTTTCATAATATACATGATATTGAAAATCAGAATAAGTTAAATTATATGATTATGGGAATAAACTTTGTTAATTCCGTTTAAGAAGAATGAAAAAAATATAGTTCCTAACTGGAATTTTATATAACTCGAATAATTTTTGCTTTCCTTTGAGATCTGAGTTATAGAAGTTCCACTGTATATATACAAATATTTAAAAATATATTTCCATAAATTGAATTTTCTATTACTCGAATAATTATTACTTTTCCTTGAGATTCGAGTTATGGAAATTCCGCTTTAATTCGTTATGACGACATTAATTTCCATTAAAAGCATTAAATCACTGCAATCATAAAATATAATATCAGATCCCCTTAAAAGCATTGAGGTCGTTGGCATAGTATTTAAAGATTTTCATTGTTGAAAAGAGGAAAAAATTCACACTTTTTTCCGATTAAAAGCAGATATTTGCGCTAGTTCGGTACATATTTGAATTGTGTCTTCAAAAATTATAAACTCTGTTCTTTCAGATAGACAACTGTTTTTTTCCTAAATTCGTATCTCAATTTTAAGTAATTCAAAAATGCATTTTTAGAAAGCCTTGCACTGAATCCCATGCTTTTCTTATGGGGTATTGAAATGGAACATTGTGGTTAAAAAACCCCTTAAATATAAACTTTTGTGTAATTTATGATTTTTCTCGTCGGTTGTGCTACTCGACCTATCAACATGTCAAATTTCAGATTTTTAACCTTTCTAGAAGTACCTAAGAGGTTTGTGTCAGTGAGTGAGTGAGGCACAAGGAGCTATATTATTATATATGAATGGCACATTATATCAAATTCTAATATCATTTTGAATTTACAATATTCTAATCATTAGATATGGCATATTTTCACTCTTAACAATCTAAAGAATTTTTCGTGAGTCATATTGTATACATTATAAATTTCATTGTTGGAGTTCCATTGGAATATTTTTTCGTTCTTTATAAATGATTTACTTTCTGGAGAGGGTCAAATTGCGAATAATTTTCACTTTTCATTTTCATTTAACATAGGTTTAGTTTATCGACAATTCATCTTGACAGAAACAAACTAGAAATGCTGATTTTACGAAAAATAGTCGCTTTTAACGTATGAATTGAAATTTAAAATGTATGGTGTAAACTGTAACCGTTCCAAGGAGGAAAGAAGATCAGGTTGGGCGTTCGAGTAACGCTTAGCGAGCGAGTTCTCTAAACGACACTATTGGGAGAAACATAAGTGGAGCATTGTGGTCTCATACGTATCTCAGGTGCGTTGCGTTCGGGACTTCAGTCGGACTAATATTTGAATTCGTATTCCGAGAAAGTGCGGTTTGAACTGGCGATTAAAACGCGCGAAGCTGCTCCTAGAGACACTTGGAGCGGGAGACGATGAGCAGCTGCGGAGACGGCTCGGCGGTGGCGGAGGCAAACGGAATAGTATAACACCATTTTTTCTCTCAGTACCGCTTGCACTTTGAAGTTTTTTGTTTTTAAAATTTATCTATACTTATCCATACGATAGTTTTTGTTTTCTTATGCTATAACTCAACAATACGCTCTTATTGATGTGATTGTGGAAGCGCTGAGAAACATTCCATCAGAACCCCTTAAAACATTACGTGGGAATCTAAGGGAGAGGGATACATAAAAATACAAATTTTTATAGCACAGCTAAAGAATAACAGAGTCATTCCGTAACGGATGATTTATAAATAACGATAAGACTGCTTCATGTCACTGCTGCTTTTGTCACGCTGAGGCCGACTGAGGATAATATTATTAATGCCTCATATTTCATAAATTGTTAAATAATATGAGACGTGCATGACGGAGGGGACGGGATATTCAGTTTAGAGATGTCGGTAACAAGGCAGGCCGTGATGTGTGCGAGGTGTTTGTCGGAAGCGTGTCCTCTAGGAATGTGACGGACGTTGTCCGACGCTTGCGCAAGTATTGCATCGGTCTGAGATTACAACTTCCAGAGTACGAATGCTATGTTAACTTGAGGATGTCCGTTGCGGAGATCTTTAGATAAAAATGCTTATTTTTTGGTGTGATTAAAGCGTAGTTTTTTCAATGCATTAACATTGACTCTTTTATCACAATGCTGTGCCCTATGTAACTATGTCTGCGCAATAATGAAATTTAAATCTCTTAGTTTCTTCATTTTAAGTAGAAAGTTAATTGGTGAAAATATAAGAATGAGGGTTTCCATATCCTTTAAAAAACGCTCCGTTTTTCACCCGGTAAGGAAAATTATACGATTTAATTTCCGCTTCAATTTCTTGTTTGAGCAACAAATAATGCAATGAAAATATTCAATTCTATATGAAATATTACAAATATTAACCATCTTTGCCTGAACCATTTCTGTATACGATTTATTTTCTTTGTTCTGCATGGCAAACCTCATTGATAATTCCATTCTTTGGATTGCAAGAAAAGAAATCCTCGAACGCAATTTTTTCGAATTTGTGACTGCATTTGCATTTTAATTCCAGCTTCTCAGTATCAATACCTGGAAAGCAAAAAGATACAATTTATCCCTTTTTAGTAAAATAGCGTGTATTTTCACTCTCCGAATACGTGGAGGGATTTTTCTTCCCATAAGGGCTTCCGCCATAACATGTTGGCATATATTAGCTACACAAACAATGGAACGTATTTACTGAAGCTTATCAAACGCGCAAACATCCTCGTTTCTACGAGGCGAATGTTAACCTTAACATAAATATCTCTCATAACGCTAATCTAAAATGAAACTTTCTACATTTATTTTAGAAGAGCGTTCAAATACTTTTCGTCGGCATGTGAGGGGCTCACCCACCCCCTCACCCCTCCCACCCTCAAGTCCCTCCACCCCTCTCCCCTTTTCACTGGCGAACATTATATTTCTTTCCAACGCAGGGTGCAATATCACGGAAATCCCACAACACGTGCAGACCCAGCGAGTGTGCTATAACAATCATCCGGCTTCTATTCCGGATAGCAAGATAGATATAGAGAGAGAGAGAGAGAGAAAAAGAGAGGGAGGGAGGGAGAGAGAGATGGAGAGAGATGTAGAGAGAGATGGAGAAAGAGAGATGTCGAGAGAGAAGGGGAGAAAGAGGGAGAGAGAGCGGGAGAATAGAAAAGTATAGAATGGAATAGAATTAAATAGAATAGAATAGAAATTTATTTATTTTTGTGGGACAAGATAGTCCCACAGAAAATATTTCTTATGACATAGTTTTATACATTATATCCAATTAAGATAGAAACAATGCATAGAAAAGTAGTTTATAATACGTTGAAGATTCGGTATGCATAAATAATTTTAAAATATGTCCATATAAATACACAAAATGAAACAAATAGTAATTAATAATTACGGTTTCCAAATAATGCAAAGTAAATTTTATACGACTGTACAATCTATCAATACGAGAGAGAGAGAGAGAGGAAGAGTGGGGAGAGGAAGGGAGAGTGGAGAGAGAGGGAAGAGAGAAGGAGAGTGGAGAGGGAATGAAAGAGGAAGAGAGAGAGGAAGGACAGAGAGGATGGAGAGAGATGAGGGAAAATGAGGGAGAGGAAGAGAGAAGTGAGAGAGAGAGAGAAAGAGAGATAGAGAGAGAAGGTGGAGAGTTTGGGAATGTAGTGAAGAGATGGAGGGTAAGTCGGTGTAGATGACATATTGGGAGTATTTTGAGTGAGTGCTTCGCCAAGCCGTTTTCCTATCATATACCGTGTGTGCGTGCGTGTGTGAGCGCTCGCAGTGCCCTTTCAATACCACGATTTTTTCGTTTGTTAACAATGGCCTCAATTCCCTTTCATACCTTACCTCTCAAACTTTTCGCTTCCTCTCTCTCCCGTCCTCCTTCTCTCCCCACATTCCCTCCCCCACCTTCCTTCCCCCACCTTCCTTCCCCCACCTTCCCTCCCCCTCCTACCATCCCCCTTCCTTCCCCCAAACCCCCCTACTATCCTCGGTCGCCACTGATACTCGATCAACAATAGTAAAGGTGGGGTTTCCAAAGGGGCCCTGGCGTAATTAACGTCCCTATTGTTGTTCGGGCGACAACAAAGCACTCTGACTGAGGGGAAAATTCCTGGAAGAGGAGGGAGTGAGAGGGAGAGAGAGAGAGGGGGAGAGAGAGAAAGAAAGGGGGAGCCAATGGAGGGAGGGAAGAGGGAAGCGGATACGGGCGTTCATTTCAATGATTCGAAAAAAAGAAGAGCGAATTCCGGAAGTAGTCCCTCTGACCTCTTTTGTCCCGCTTTGTTTTGACTGTTTTCTCCATATGTCGTTTGTTTGGCTCTGTTTTTGTGTATTTTTGCGTGCCTAGTTGATTGCGATTTTCTCATTTTTCTCACTGCTCTGGAAGTGTTCTCGTTTTAATGGCATTTTTCAATTCTTCGGTTGAAAGAGGTGGCGTTTTTGTTTCGAATCCGTAAACGTTTAATTAGTTTTCATCATGAGTCATTTTCTTATTTGGCAGTTAAGAAGCTCCGTTTAAATTCATCGTAGTATCTACGTTCACAGAAAAATCAAGTACAAAATTTCTTTTCGGTTATTTTTAAATTGATATTGATTTTTACCCGCTGTGGTAAAGCAAACAGTTGAAAATATTCTTCGTCAGGAAATCTAACACGATATTTATGAAATATTATATATGCTGCTCGCATAAAACTAAAATTTTTACACGCATAGATTTCTCAATGCTTGGCTTTATATTGGAGTTAACCCTGATCTTTGTTTTGATTCGAACAATTTATGAGTTAAGGTCAAAATATTACTTTCTCTAAACTCGGAAATTTATTTTTATTTACTTATAAGTTATAGCGTTTAGTAAAAATAGCGAGCTAACTTTAATAATGAAGATAAACCCGTTTTTTGGCAGTCGTAGTTCTCTTATCATTTAAGTTAACCATTCATACTTGTCTCAGATAAATTAATTAAGAAAAATTTTATTTATTTTAAATTTATTAAACCACAATATTTTTTCCTCTAAAATGTTTCTGCGAGTCAGCAGTTTGTCGCAATCAATTTATCTTACTAAATACACATTTTATTTGCAATGTTCTTTACTTACCTCGACCATCGGTCATACATGAATTTCCTGCCTCACGCCAGAATATACTTAACTTTCTGCCATTTCAACTCCTCTTCCTTCTTCCCTCCCTCTCTCTCCTTCTCTCCCTTCCTTTCCCTCCCTCTCTCTCCTTTTCTCCCTCTCCCTTCCTCTCCCTCCTTCCCTCCCTCTCCCTCCCTCTCCTTCTCTCCCTCTCCCTCCCTCTCCCTCCCTCTCCTTCTCTCCCTCCCTCTCTCTCCTTCCCTCCCTCTCTCTCTCCTTCCCTTCCTCTCCCTCACTTTCCCTTCTTTCCTCCCTCTCCCTCCCTCTAACTTATTCCCTCTCTCTCTCTCTTTCCCTCTTCCTCATCCTTTCTCCCTCCTCCTCCCTAATTCTTGCTCTCCAATCTGTCCCTCGAGTGGCTAGGGTCCTCCTTACTTTACGACTCTGTTTGTCTCGAATACTTTCTCTCCTAGACGCCAACTTATTCCATTCTTCACCCGCAGCCAATCATTTAACTCGCAGGCCTCTTCTTTGAGCCATCATCCGACCGACCCTTCTCTTATCATCTTCTTCGTTTCCCCGTTGGGTCCTTGTGCAACTTTATTTTCCACCGCAGCTCTTAGGCAATGTTGATGTCTGGAGAGAGGATCATCTCATCGAAGCGATATAAAGGAGGTGAGCGCTGTTAGTTTCCCTGTACGACTGAAGGGATTATTGCCTCTGATTCACTCACAGTAGACGTCCGCTCTCGATTGGGACATTCTCAGTCTCTCTCTGTTCGTCCGATTTCCTAGCGTGCAACACCTCAATGTCACTTCCGTCTCTTTTTTCTACAGTCTATTTCCACTTCGATGGCTCTATTAACCGATATTGTAGTAGCGGTACTTGCATTTCATTATGAAAAATATTGAACACTTCCACGAAGTCACGCCTGATAAAGTAAACTATAAAATAGGATATTATAGTGTTAGCGGGTAACCATTCTCCTTTCTTCAACCGTGAAAATTCATTTCATGATTACCCTGAGCATTTTCATTTCTTTATTAGATATTATTTATCCATTCATTCCTCTTTTTGCACCCATGTCTGCTGTTTACAAATCATTCCTTTTTTTTTCTTTCTATTCGCATTCTGCTTTAAATTTTAGGCAGCGGCTACTGTGCGGCGACGCACTATTGTAGGCAATAACTATCTAGGAAATCTCAAGTAAATGCGATGTAACAGTTGACTGCCAACAATAACCCGCAGGAAGGTTATCGTGTTCGGATGAAAATGAAATGTCAATTCATTCGCAATGACGAAGGATTTCTCGCACCTTCATATGCGATGAGTCTCTTTAGTGCTTTAGCGCTCCACGTGAACTCCTGAGAGCGCTCAACGCAAAATAGTTTTATCTCATTGCGTGTGCGTGTGTGCCCGTGAGCCTGCATGCGCAAAAACGTGCCAACCTATTTTTATCGCACCAGCTTGATCGAAAGAGGGAGAAGGAAGTAAAAAAGGGGGAGGAGGGTAAGTTGTCGGGAGGTGGCTATCGGTCCAAGGGGCGTGAGTCGGTGGGTTTGGGAGGTTAGTGGAGAAATGCGATCTGTGCGGTGTTTTCCACGGCCGTTTCATTTCTGAGTTCTCGAACTTAGAGAGAGAGGGAGATAGTGGAGATAGACAGTGGAAACATGATGTGGTTGGCTGAGGAGGGATCTCCCCTGTTTCAACCCCTCCCTCTTTCCATCCCTCCCTCTCTTTCTCCCTCCCTCCCTTTCTTGCTTTCTCCCTCCCTCCACTTACAGCGATGTTCATTTTTCAAGTGGATGTGGGCAGATGAGGATCCACTGATTTTACCATGATAAATAAGAATTACTCAAATGCGAATTTTATGTGGATTCGCATTAGTAAAAATGTTTTAACGACTGTTTATTCGTGTATTTGATCATTTTTTCTTTTGTAATAAATCGTTCAAAAGGTATACAAAACGAATAAGGAAGGTGAAGGAAATTTGAGACATTTGATGACGTAAACTCCAAATTTTACTCTAAATTTTTAATAATGATGTTTTAAACTATTTCTGTTATCTTTGCCAAAACATGGCGCGCATTTCAGGGTTTAATTTATGAAAATGAGAGCAACAATTAATAAACTAGAAATAAGTGAAAGTTGTAGCTATATTTTATTTTATTTATTTTATTTATTTTATTTATTTTATTTATTTTATTTATTTTATTTATTTTATTTATTTTATTTATTTTATTTATTTTATTTATTTTATTTATTTTATTTATTTTATTTATTTTATTTATTTTATTTATTTTATTTATTTTATTTATTTTATTTATTCAATAATTCCACATACAGCTTTTGTAGCCATTTTACAGTAGAATGTGTTAACAATAGACGAACACATACATCCATGCCCTAGGTGGAAAAAACCCACCTAGGCGGGATTCGAACCCGCGACCTTCGGATTGGCAGGCGAAACGTTACCCCGCCGGCACCGAGACTGACATATCATTCTATAGATATTCCGACATATTTTCCTGGTACCACTTGAACAATTTATACATTGATTAGATTTTAATGGCATCTTAGCATTAAAGCATAATAATCTGATGTAATGAGTATTTACACTTATTCGTACTTGTATTAACCCTAGAACTACTAAAGGGAGGTCCTCCGAGGCCCACAACTTGTTTTTTCGTACGTTTCTCTTTATAAAGAAAGGAAAAGTCTAGATATTTTACTACAATGTGCAGAGACTTACGTAAAATAATTACTTTTGATCTCTTATCAATGTATGCATATTTAAATTTTCTGCAAATTATTTGGTCATTGGCTGCATGCCTTGACACGCGAGTAGCCTAACTTATAGGGCACCGTATGTGTGGAAAGCACAATGTGAAGTGGGCTATTTGTTTAAACTGCTGTGTCAGATGAATCAGATCAAATCATTTTTCTAATCGATTTGTTATTATTTATATAAATACAATCTTACTGCAATATTAATATGATCTTGAAAACATAATTAGAAAGAATGTAAAAGAATTGTTCTAATGTAAATATTTGTCTTTATGTACATATAATTTCAAATAAATTACTAAAATTGTATAACTCTACTCCTATGATGTTTTTAAATATATAACAATTGGTCGAAACGTTACTATTACTATTATTTTTATTGTATTTAAGATGGTGGGCCTCTGAGGCCCTTCCATTGGTAGTCCATGGTAGTGAAAATCAATTGGTATTTCAAGGGTTATTAGAAAATTTAACTCAATCGTTTTCTCTTCTTAAAGGAAAATCTCATGAAAATTAAATGAAAGAAAATTTCACTTCAGATACAATTTTAATTTTACATTTTCTATTAATTGAGTCATACTCGATCTGCATTCATGGATTACTATTCTCGTGTTATTTCCAATAAAATACATTTAATATAATGTCCAAGGCTCTATACATTAACTTAAACAGCAGTCACACTGGACACCTGTGCGTTTCCCCAACTGATAGACGCCGAAAAAGTTGAGTGATGCTTCAACGACCTCTAGGAAAGGGCTTCGAAGCTAATATCAAGACAATTTTCGCTCACAGTGATTGGCACTTATTACGTGTTGAGGAAGTATCCTCAGACACCCGAAGATAAAAAGCTCAAACAGAGCACAAAACTCTCCCGCTCTCAACACTACAAACACCGTTCAGTTTTCGACTATTCGAGTCTTTGACGGGCCTTCAAAAAATGAGCGGGGCTGCGTATCGAATGGAAAAGACCTGTCATAAAATAGGATGCCTTCTGGACGTTAGGCATCCCCTTCCGACAAATGAAATAAAATTAGGCGTATGCTTTTTCACCCTTCCCGTCCATCGCCTTCTTTTTTCCTCTAGCATTCTCATTCGCTCTTAAAATTCTCAGCACGCCAATCTAAACTCTTCGACGTTAAAAGACAATAGGAAGCAGCTCCGGCGGTAGCGACGTTGGGATGAAGGGAACAAGGGCTAGAGACTATCTCGGTTTACGGTGTTGCTAATGAAATGACTGGGCCAAAGGGATCGGAGAGGCGTGAGCTGGGGTAGAGGGGCGTGGAGGGAGTGGTGGAAGGGCGTGGAGGGAGTGGTGGAAGTGGCGCGTCTGGGAAATGGAAGAGAGAGAGAGGAGCGTACGAGGAGGGGAGGAAGAGGTAACGAGGGACTTGAGGCCACGTGTAAACCACTGTCCCAGCTCTACCGAATCCACGTACTGCAGACGTCTGTGAACTCGTGGCGAATTTCATCAGGTTCAGCGTTTATAAGAGCAGACACTCAGGAACGAGTCAATGGGTTCCGATCGAATCTACTGTAGAGAGCTTAACGTCTTTAAAACATAGGTGATCGAGAAGAAGTTCGATCTTGGATTAGGATGTACTGCCCAACCTGCGGCTCTCTTAGCAATATAAAGCGGCCCAACATCAGTGTTTCGCAGTTTTTTGAACGCATTTAAATTTTATTTTGATTTACCCACCAAATGTTATTTTATGTCTAGCAAAAGCCTGTTAAAATCACCATCATAGGTAGTCTGTCCGTAGACAGGTCCGTGATTATTCTTGGTTAAACCTGGTTCTCCATATACTCCTATTTTCCGCTGTCCTCTTCATATCTTGATAACTCTCTTTCCCTTTCAAATCGTCTATCAGCTGAAACCTTTTCCTACCTCTTTCCCTTTTCCCATCTAGTTTTCCTTCTAACACGTCTTTAATCATACTCTCTCTCCTCAGGTAATGTCCAACCCAGTTAGCCTTCCTCTTTCTGATAGTTTGTATAACCATTCGCTTCTCTCCTATTCTTCTTAGCACTTCATCGTTTTTCATCCTATCTGTCCATTTTATCTTCAACATTCTCCTCCAAGTCCACATTTCAAAACTTTCCAAGTATTTTATGTCATTTTTCCTTAGCGTCCATGTTTCTGCCCCATACTATGCTATACTCCATACGTAGCATTTTATCAACTTCTTGCGGATATCATCCCTTATATTCCCCTTAAGTAGTTGTTTCTTTCTCCTGAAAGCCGCTTTTGCTTTTCCTATTCTAGTTCTGATCTCATCCGTACATTTTGCTTCTCGTGTTATGATGCTTCCAAGGTATATTAAAATATCTAGCATTAAATTGGGACCTCTTTATAAATAGTTCTCAATTGAATTAGGTTATAGATCATTTTTCAAATGCATTTCTAAGATCGAATTATATCATAATTCTTAATGTTGTAATGTAAACCCTAAAAGCCTAATTTTAACTTGATTTTCACTCATATGGTGCCTCTTAGTGACTTCCGGTTTAACTTGAATCCAGTCCGCCGAACCATTGACAATTTCCATTGCGGCCCACAGAAGGCTTCACTGCCACCAATGGGGAAAACCAAGTAGAAAAGATTGTCCACCACTGCTCTCAATGTCGAGCCATGTTCGAAAACTGTGGAATTACATTTTTTCCGATATTAAAGGCTACTCTCCATAGGCCACCCGCTCCTGTAACATGCACTGAACGAGAGAGAGACATAATTTGCTAGTAGTTAATGACAATGTATTATTAATTTGTAATAATAAATGTTAGGAAAAGTTAACTTCCGTAGCCATTTAAGTAATACGTACACTTTAGACTTTATTCTATCTGATTTCCTAAAAATCTAATATCATGATCATAGCTTTATTCAACTGCATCAGCAAATATGCTTTCGCAATATAAGAGAATTTCCAGTTTAGTATAACTCGAAGATATGAACTATTACTTGTAGAACATACGCAACGTCCTTCCTTGCCAGATTTCTGGCAGGTTTAATTTTATATAGAGAATGATATATGCACCACCGGCTGCATAAGATTGAGGGGCAAATTCGATTCGACAACCCCGTTTTTACGTAGGTATTACAAATACCATTTTTCAGCTTTTACGATGTTATATATATATATATATATATATATATATATATATATATATATATATATATATATATATATATATATATAACTTATTAATTTTATAGTAAAAGAGCTTGTGAATCCAGAAAGCATACAGAATCAGGAATTTCTAATAATAATATAGCATTACGTAATGAAAACTCCATATTCTTAATTCTATTTTATTTTTATTTATTGTTAACTAGCTTATTAAAACACGTTAATGCCTTTTACAATGAGAATGTAACCAATAAAAAATGACAAACACATATGACCATCCGTACGGTAATTTTCGAACTCGCCATCCTATTATTGGGAGTTGGACACACTAATTACCCCTCTACCAAGGCAAGTATAATTAGTAAGTGACTAAGATACGGACTCGGGAATCGTATAAAGGTACATGAAATAGAAAAGGATATATATTTATTGTTGGCAGTGCTTGAATCCGTTATCTCAAAAATTAGTTTTCAATCCGAAAAATTACTGTATGATGATCAGGAGCATTTCTGTTCATTTAGCGTTCGACAACTTCTATCGCGCGAGTCATCCGGTTCACGCTGAAGTAGTTTATCCCGCTTCTCACAATTCTCAATTTATTATTAAACATTTATTGTCATTCATGCTCCTCCCGTCGCCGACGACGCCTCACGCGCACGCATATCTAACCCAATCAACACATTCTCCCGCACCAACCAAGCCCCTCACCCTTCCATCTCTCGCTTTCCGTCCGTTTCCCCTCATCTCCGCCAGAGGACACCACTGCCTATCTCCTCCAATTCACGGCGCAACCGCGACACCTTTCCTCCGAGTGCCATTGAAGTCGCCTGCACAAAAGCTTACTTTGCAAACACACTAACACGCCGGGCGGAGAAATTTCTCGCTCTTGACGGAATAAGTAAAGTAATCAGCGATGTCACATCTCTCCAAAGACATACTGGTTTATCAGGGAGGGAAGGGGGGTGGGGGCGAAAAGAGAAGAGAGAGAATGCGAAGAGAGGGAGAGAGAGAGGGGATGGAGGGAGTGGGAGGGAGAGGGCGGGAAGCTCCCTAATTTTCGGAGCCTCCCTAAGGAGTCAAATTCTCGCAGCTCCTTCCACTTTCCTCCTCTTTACTCTTCTCCTCTCCCCCATTCCCCTCTTATCCTCCCTCTATCCCATTCCACTCTCCACTATCCCTCTAAACCAAAACTCAGTTGAGGTCTTCAAACGAAGTCTTCCTCTAAATTGGCGTCTTAGAATCGAAGAGGGGGCTTCGAATAGAAAGTGATGTCGGTGGTGCGGGAGAGAATGTGAGTTATAAACCTCCCATTCTGCCGTCCACCTCCCACTCCCATTGCGCTTCTCGGAGCGAGGGGGGGGATAGAAGAGAGGGGTGGGGGAAGAAAAGGGGGAAGGGGAGGGGGAAGAAAAGGGGGAAGGGGAGGGGAAGGAGAAGAGGAGGGGAAGGGAACGCGTGAAAATGCCATTCTTGGCTTTGCAACACTCCTTCGGAAGACTCAGTTTTATCCTTAATAAATTGCTGCCTTTTATCAATTCTGGCCTTTGTTAAGAACTCAATGAGGCTTCGCGTAAGAACCTTGTTATAATAACGTGTGGAACTATAGAGCTAAGCGGATGTATAAATATTATCGGTTACTCATTTATGTTCAAGCGGAGAGGTCTTGTTAATGTATAAGAACGGTTTCCAAAACTATTATTCTTAAGGAGTAACATGTATATATAGGAAGAAAGTTTCATAACATTATTTCAATAATAAATCTCTGCAGCTTTTTACTTTTGATGTATTTGGGTACACTGGCAATTTATAACGATTAGTAGTTACGTGAATGCTACGATAATTACTTGTTCTTCATACATATATACCCTTCAAAATAGGGGGAATTCAAAATTAGTCGGAAATAATAAAAGATGAATAACAGCAATCCCATAGCACAGCAGTTCATTCCAAATCACTCATAACGTAATTTTCAAATGTCCTATTCATATTCCATCGGTAAATACGCTACTCGTTACACTTTACTGCCATCTTCAGTAATATTGGAGAAAATTTAACGGCAGATTCCATAATGAACCTTGGAATAATTATATTAGCTTTTACAGAAAACGATGGTTGCAATAGAATAAATCCAACCTTTATTAGATAAACAAGCAACAAACTAAATTATGTAATAGAAGTATACAATTAATTTGCCACTGTATGTTACTTATTTATTTTCCGTCGATTTCACCATGTTTTTCGAGGTCTAAATATTCTTTGAAGCATTGAATTAACCTATATTCATAATACTTCAATTAAACTTAATCAGTATTTATCGGCTTTAAAAATTAGGAGTTAAATTTTACATAAGTTTGCTTAATAAATAAAATTTGAAGGCTATACGAATTGTGTGTAAATAAACATCATGTACACCCAAACCAAACAATGCGATTAATGGTTAATCTAACTAAATTTCTCTCATTGATGGAGGTCTGAAGTAACATAGATTTTATATCAACCTCTATCCAACTTCTATAAATATATGTTAGAAGCAGCTATTTATCTATTACTAGCGGCTCTGCTCCTGGCCACTTACGGGGCCGAATTCCGCTCGCTCGCTCGCCTGTTATTTTCAAGCTAAATTAACATGAATTTTTATGAAAATGTGAAATATAAAATTGATTTCAAATATCTGATTTATATCAATAAATGAGCGATGTTTTTTAATGAATTGCATATTTCGTGTTATAGGATTGACGTCTTCATATGCTTAAAATCAACAATATTATACACAATATAGGTTATCGATTCCCACTTTAAAAGCAGTGAACTCGCTGCTAAAATCCTTTTTTTCTGATTAAAAACAAAATTTATATCTCAATTTAACCTTGGATCACATATGGAGTATTGCTGTACCCCACGAGAATTTTACTTTTTTTAATTGGCCAGCCCTTATTTGGCGCACGGGCAGTTCCTATTTACTTAGCACTGTCAGGTACACTCAGTAGTGAGCTACACGTCGTCCTTGACTTTTTTTCTTGATTATTTCCTTTTTATGAATATTTAAATAGATTTTTAGCTGCACATATTTGTATGCAAGTTTACTAAAGAGTAGTTGCGTATTATGGCACAACATTCATTAATTTTCCGTAAGTATTAGAATATCGATAATCCGAGCCTAGCTTAATCCGAGGTCGTGTCCACAGAAAATCTTCGATGACGTCACCAATATTAGCCGAGTGTCGACGATTTCGCAGAACTTATCAATTTCTAGTCCAATGCTTCGCAACCCATATAATTGAACGTAAAACCACATATCATACTTAATCACTACTTACTGAGAATTAACTCCGTTATTGTTTTACGTCACTGAAACTGTAATGAATTCGACAATGAAGTATAGATTTTTTTTTAAATTCCTTCTTAAAGAGTAGCGTGAAAGTAAAGAAAAAAGTGATATTTTTCCCTCCCGTATAACTCCAAACCTTCCACAGCAATATTAGTAGACACAATGTTGCAGTTCACCAGTTGTGGAAAATTGTTCCCAAACTTTCCTTCCCATCATTCTCACTTTGAATAATAGTCACTGGCGAATAGTCGTACCGAGCTGTCTAATTTATCGTAAGGTGAATTTTTTCCCTTGTTTGTTAGAAAGAATGATAAAAGAAAACATGTTGCTGTTTCTTTAAAAGTGAAAATGGAGGAATTACAAATACAGCATGCGGGTAAAACAATAAAGAAGGTCGCGACCAAATTAGGTCTTGGCGAATTTACAGTAGGTGGTTGAAAACGATATAGAGCAAAGATCGAAAAGTAGCGTGCTGAAAAATCTTCAGTCGAGGATGCATATGCGGAAAAATGAGTACGAAGAAATTAGTAAAGCTCTGCTTCTTTGCTTTTCTCAGCAACGACAGAAGAGATGGTCGATCTCTGGTCCGATGCTACAAGAAAAGTCCCTTTATTTTAGGAATGAATTTCATGAAGGAGAAGACGAATTTTCTGCCTGGGTTGTATGGCTAGACCTTTGGAAGAAAAGGTATGGGGAACGCCAGGTGAACATTTGTGTAGACGAACTTTCTGCTGATCCGGAGGCGGTTGATGAATTTCGTACGAAATTCATAAATCTCGTAAAAAGAGAGAACCTTTGGGACGATTAATTATATAATTCTGATAAAACTGGGCTAAATTTAAAAATTCTACCAAACAAAAGTTTATGGTCCCGACAATAGACTGCGGCACCCGACTATTAACTCTTACTCTTAACTGGGCGTGCGGCGCACTGAGTGAGCCTTTGCATTGTGAAGAAAACGCTGCTTTAAATAGTAATAAAAGCGATAACTTCATTCTAATTATTATGTAATCAGTATTTTAACATATGTGACGATTTACGATTCTCATCTTTCAAGTTATCGTTAGTGTCTTTTACATTAGAACCGAGCTAATTTTTATGATACATTTAGGACAAGATGGGATTATAGTATTAAAATTTATTAAAATAAGCGCCATTTTATGCTAAAATATGTAACAATAGAAGAAATAATGCTAAAAAGAAAGTTATAAATCTATTTAAAATTTTACTGGCAAGTCGCGGTGCGTACATAACACTGTAGAAGCGACGCACAAAGCTTGGCCTGTTTTACTCCTGAAAAACAATAGCTAAAAGGTTGCAAACAACTTGTTCGACTATTCAGGCAATACGGATAGGTTACATAAAAGAACAATGTATATGAAGCAATATTTACAAATTGCTAGAATTTAAAAATGCAATGGCGCACCCACGTAAGGGTAAAACAGCATTGGCTTGAACCAATGCTTATGTTAATAGGCAATTCTGAAAAACCGTGAGCGTTAAAAAACATGTAAATTCAAGTCTTACCAGTGTTTAAAAAGAACAAAATAAAAACGGACTTGGATGGACAGCATTCTAGTTAAATGATGGTTCTTTAATGAGTTTGTACCAGAAACAGAGAGGGTTTCGAAAGAAAAAATTGCTGCGGAAAGATACTCTCCTAACAGACACTGCGCCATCACATCCAGATGAAGACAAATTGTGTAGTGATGATATTAAGGGAATGTTTATTCCTCCAAATCTTACCAGACTTATTCATCCAATAGAACAAGAAGTACCAGTACACGAAAATAACGACGCAAATTAGGAAAATGAATAGGTAAGTGACGGATTGGAGCTCACAACCCTAATATGACAGCTGACGGGCTGTGAAAGTGTGAAAGGAAATTACGTGAAAGAATGGTTAGACAATGAGGAGCCGTGCGAACTAACAAACGGAGCAATTATAAGAACGGTGCCAGATGACACGGACGTGACATCTGATGAAAAAGAAAGTGGCAGTCAACAATCCAAAATAAAAAGAATTCCAACAGTGAGGCGGTGGTGGCGTTAGAGGCACTTCCTTACGTGGAGCGGCAACCCGAGGGCATTTTCCCAGAATATTCCATTCCTAAAAAGGTGGCGAGGCATCGCAGCGAAAAAAACATCCATGCCAAAGAAACAAAAGACTCTCGATTGTTTTTGCTGATTAATTTGCAATGCATGTTTTTGTCATTTGTTATTTCCCAAGGACGATTGAATTTTACTTTTAAACTGTATTTTAATCATAAATATATCTAAATACATACATTTTTTATTTTTACAACTTTATATTTAATCATTCCGTATTATCAATAATTCGAAGTGGCTCGGGTCCCCTGTACCTCGGCTTATCGAGAGATTACTCTACCATGTAAAATATAAGTATTCCTAATACTGTGGCCGTTCATTGTTTCGTCCTTCGCTAGTCCTCCTTTCGATCTTTCGTCCGCCACCAATTACTGTCCATTCGTCCACTTTTCATCTTTCGTCCATGCGCAACGCATGACGATCCTCATTTTCTTTGGTCGTCAGTTGGATTTAAGCGCCATTTTGTTTGTTGAATCTGTGTTGCTATTTATGCATATTTTAAAGAATTTTTTGCTCTTAATTAATTATTATGGATCCTAAGCAACACAATTCTTTGAATGTCACGTGAGCTAAACATAAGAGGAAAATCGGACGCGGTGCCAAACAGTATCGCAGTCGTTTTTTTTATGGTTACCTCTTCTTCTCCAATGTTCTTCCCATCTCCCTCTCTCTCTCTCTCTATTCTCCTTATTTTGACCTTCCCTGACTGTCCCACTCTCTTCGGCAATTGCACCCTCTCAGACCCTTTCCAATTTTCCCTCTCTCCTTTCCCCCACCCTCTCCCTCTCTCTCCTCCTCTCTCTCTCTCCTTCTTTCCCCCACTCTCTCTTCCTCCCTCTTTCCTCCTTTATTCCTCACCCTCTCTCCTCTCTCCCTCACCCTCTCTCCTTTACCCCACTCTCCCTCCCTCTCTCCTCTCTTCCACATTCTCTATCCTCCTTTATCTCTCACTCTCTCCTTTCCCTTTCTCTCCCTCCCTCTCTCCTCCTCTTTCCTCTCTCTCTCCCTCTCTCCTCTTCTCTCTCTCTCCCTCCCTCTCTCCTCCTATCTTCCCCACTCTCTCCTCCCCTCTCCCTCCCTCTCTCCTCTTTCCTCTCTCCCTCCCTCTCTCCTCTTCTCTCTCTCTCCCTTCCTCTCTCCTCCTATCTTCCCCACTCTCTCCTCCTCTCTCCCTCACTCTCTCTCCTTTCCCTCACTCTCTCTCCCTCCCTCTCTCCTCTTTCCTCTCTCCCTCTCTTTCTCCTCCTCTCCCCCCCTCTCTCCCTCCCTCTCTCCTCCTCTATTCCTCACCCTCTCTTCTCCTCTCTCCCTCTCTCTCTCCTTCTTTCCCCCACTCTCTCTCCTTCCCTCTATCTTTCCCTCTCCCTTCCTATCTCCATCGTATCTCACATCTCTCAGAGAAAATCTCAATCAGTTTGGTCCCACAGAAATGAATGCATTAGCATGCATACGCGTTATGTATTAATTACCCAGGAAATGTAACCCTTTTGGATTTTTTTCTCGTAGTCTCCACTTCTCTCTTGATCCCTTGTGTTTATTCCGGTCATTTTCCTAACAGAATTTTTCCTTAGCATATTTTCCTCATTTTCTCTAAATTCCTATATCTGATACATACCTTTTTTTAAACCCTAAAGTATTAAAGCTCAATTTTCTTTTTAGATTATAGTATACTTCTTATTTTATGCAACCTTTCCGCCATAGTCTCATCTTTTAGTTTAATCTTTTCTCTAACTCCATTATTTTATTCCAATCCACTTTTTTCTGAAATTTATCGATTTTCTCATAATATGGATATTTCCACCATGGCCATAATAATTGTCATGCTTTTTCAAAATTTTTATTTTATCTCTTTTGATTGATGCAGTGCCTTTCTCTCGGTTTGTGGTTAAGACCTTATGCTCTTGTAGATATGAACTGAAGCTTTTAACTTTTCGTTCTCTCTCCATACGTTTTGAATTGATCGCAGTTTTGTTTGTGATTTCAATTTATAGTGCAACAATGATCGTCAAGTAATTGATCTACAATGAATGATTATCTCTCTCCTTTCATTTTACTTGCTACATCATCACTATTGATTCATAGCCGCCAAGCCACATCCAGGAATATCGAAAAATTGGAATCGCTCCGAGTATAAGTGCCTGTTTGTTCGTTGGAAAATGTTCCAAACATGTGAATATAATATCGCGGTCATAACTTTTTTACGATTTTTCAATATATCATTCATTCAAAATTAATAATTTTGATTGTAATTAAAAAGGAAGGGCGCTTGAATATTTATATTTCCATTCAATTTATGAATATTTAATCAATAATTATAATTTTTACGAGTTAAAATGTATTAAAAAATTCAAATTTTTTTAAACGTTTTAGCAAATTAAACTTTAAAAGAACTGAGGGCCAAAAGATTTTTTATATTATAGTCGATGTATCCGTTTTTCACATAATATATTGAGATCAATTCTAATAATAGTTAAATTTTAATTCGTATGTACTTTTGTATGCACTTTGTTAAATCATTTCTTTTATTATTTTTAAGTTTCAATTAACAGATATTAAAATAGCTTTTTCGTTTCCTCAATGTAATTCGAGTGACTTGCCCATTATGTGCTCAACTGTGTGTTGAAGTTACTTTGCATAAACTTTCATTAAATTCGTAGCTTTCAAAGGTTAAGAATGCAATATGCACTTATTTTAATACACAGATGCGGAGAGTCATTTAAGACTATATTGTTCATTTTCTGGATATGTATGTCATAGTACCTTAATTTACTAGAAGGATGGATGAATATGAGCTCAAGCCAAGTGCGACAGATGATATGAATTACGAACTGGTAAAAAGAGAGAAAATCAGGTAAAAATATTATTTCAAGCTATTTCGATCTCCATTTATTGTTAGACAAAATTTTTCCTCTGTAAACTCGCCAATATGGATGTCCAAGTGAACATATTTCTTAGTTCGAAGAATCGAAATTGCGATATACCGAGCTTAACATAGGGGGCCATGGAAACTTGAAGTTTCATATTTGGAGGCGCTGGTTGGACTCTCTTCACGTTTCGCGGATAGCCTCGTTCACTTATAACTTCGGCCTGCAAGTTCTGTCGATAAGCTTCTCTTGACCCTAGAGCTGCTCGCAGGCATTTCTGGGATCCTTTGTTGGAGGGCAATTGATTGGCGGAGATGGGCCATCCTCAGAAAGTCTTGCGGTCGAAATGCCAAGAGGAATTGAAGAGCGGGGAGCTTGCAAAGGCCCCGTTTTGGAGTAGGGATTTGGAAATTAGCCCTCATTGTGCCCACGTCACGTCCCTCGAGGGAGTTTTGAGGGTTCCAGAGGTCATAGAGGTTGGCCCGGGTCACCTTCTTGAAGGCTTAGTTGTTCGAGGGCCGGCGGCTTGAGATTAGGTTTCAATGGACATCTAAAGACTAGGAAGTTGAAGCCGATCGTGCGTCGTGCTCTTTTATCATAGGAATTTTTCTTTTTCCAGAATATCTAGCGGAGATAACCGCTGGTTTTGCTAAAAACAAAGCGTAATTTTATTTAATTTTGACGAGGCGATGAGAAATATTGGTGATATATTTGGATTTCCCAATATGCAAACTAGTCGATATTGTGGCTGCAACATCTAACCCATCATATTTTCATAACCCGTTACGAAAATTAAAATTTTGTTTTTTAAGTAGGTTCCGTGTTTGAAAATTTTACACTCTTACAGCTTCACGCCTGAAACAAGATTATCCCTTCGCAGTTAATAATGCGAAATAATGAAAATGCTCTCACTGAAGTCTTGGTAGACCACATCTGACGTAGAGACTGCGATTATCGAATAGTTCCGTTCTGAGGGACTCGGTTGCCATTGCTTCGCTCCGTCAACTTTCCGGGGAAAATTTAATTTTTAAGTTTCGACCACGAACACGCCGCATCTTAGCATCAAAATTCTTTGATAGCCTCTCTTTATGAATCGAATCGCCCATCCGTCCGCCAATCCATGGACTACCTCTTTTGCGTTTACCTTTTACACTGCTCGTTATGGCTCAGGGGTCCTTATTGCCTTTCCACCGAATCTCTTTCATTAAAGGGATATCTCGTTTAATAGTCCATATTATACTTAAAATCCGCACTCATTATCTGAGATTTTCGACGACGTTTTAATTAATATCGACTCTTTTGTCTCTCCTCCGTGGCTCCGGATTTAACAAAAGAAGGCAGCAAAGGAGCTAGTGGCATAATCCTCTTCATTCTTCCGGCCCACTTGGAAATATTCCTGCCGTCCCAGGGATCAGCGTCCGCTTCCCAGAAGCCCCTTCTCGCCTCCCAGGGGCCAAAAAACGTCCTCTTCTCCGAAAACACACCCTACCAATTAAAATAAAAAAACTCCTCCCGTCACCTATTCCGCCTTGCCGTCCTCGTATCCCGTGGTGCAATGCGACACACAAACACACACACACGCACGCACGACGGGGCATTTCACGCATACATAACTCGCCCCATTCCGCACCCCGCCGGCATTAGCATCAATGGAGGAAAGGGGGATACGGATGTTTTACACCGGCTTTTGCTGAAAAATACCCCGCGATTCCAGCCCCCCCGAAGCACTTCCTCCCTTTCCAACGCTATCTCCGCATTCTTTCGCTGACCCCTCGCATAAAAGAGCCCTCGCATGTGAGCGCGGCGCTGGGGATAAGTTGTGCTTTCCCTTCTTTTGCGTGGCGGGGGGAGGTGGAGAGGAGGAAACTGCATGGGTCGGGGGCAATTCTCCCTTAATTCCGCCCCTTCCCTTCTTCTGTTTTCCCCTTCCCCTCCCATTGTGTGCTCGCCCTCCTCCCTTCCTCTGTCCCCTCCACTCTCACCTCTCTTTTGTTTCCGGTTGGTCCTTTTTACTTCCCCTTCCGCACGCCACGCGACTAGTGGCGCTGGGGGTCTTTAGCGAGAAAGAGAGACGCGCATTCCCTTATCCACAGCATTGCTTGCATTTTTAATGCGAATACAGAGAGAGAGAGGGTGGGGGAAGGGTGGGAGGAGGTAAGGGGTGAGTGAGGGGAGGCGAGCTGCTAGAACGGGATCGCGGGCTATGTTAGTGTTCGTAGCGACAAAGGCACACACAACTTTGGTCTGCGGGGGAGGGAGTGGTTTTGGTTCCACAAAACTAGCCACGGGAGGTGTTCCTTCGTGTTAACATTTGCTCAGCTCGAGTTTTAGCCAAGAATAGGCCGAGTGCGAGCCGATGTACGCTTTGATACCTAGAGGACAAGAACTTAAATCCAAACTAAGACAATGAGAGAACGAAATTCATTAACCACGAATCAAGTCGGGAGATGAACGAGGCAAAATAACTTTCGCTGAAAATAAAATTTAGTCAGAATTCCATTCGGTCGGTCAATTTCTTTCGGATAAAAATTCAAGACAGAGCCGAAATATTATTAATCGAAAAAAAACTTTGATGCTGCGACGCTGAATGGTGGTTTCTCTGAATCGGAAGTTATTCGAAAAACTCATACTACTCTGTCTTTAAACGTAGATTAACTGCATATTTATTGGTGATGACAGTGCTCTCCAACCGGTGTGCCGCGGCACAGTGGTGTGCCGTAACGAAGTATTTAGTGTGCCGCGGCACGTACGGAGTTTATACAAGGAAAAATCCGAATTTGTAATTCTCAAGCTACAAACGAGAGTAAGAAGTTTCTTCATTTGCGGAATTATCAATTAATGATTTCTCCCTAAAAATTAGAGGGAATTCATTGAACTCAGGAATGATTGCAGTCTTAACCTTAAGTTAGATGATATGCCTCTGGATGAGTTTCGACTGCAAATAAATACCGACCAAATGAACTTCTTACCTACTTCTCTCTTCACGTCCCCCCTCGTCCCACCCGCAATCCCAACCCCTTACACTTACCCAAATGCCGACTCTCCATCACCAAAAGATCTCTCTTCTATCGATTGCCCCAAACATTTAATTCCCTGGTTCGTTTGTTCCCTGTTATTGTTATGTTTTCCCCCATCTCATCCTTTTCTGCACTAGTTGCCCGGTCACCCCCATAATTCTTATTGTCTAAACGCTTTTGAATATGTTTCTGTTTTTGCATTTTCCTGTTTGGAACAATTTAATATCTGTTCCACGATTGTTAATTTAATTTATTTTATTTGTTATTTTATGTTGTTATATTACAAATCCATTGTAAAAGGCCAAAATTTGGCCGTTTATGGACCTTTTTTAATTAAATAAATAAAAAATAAAAATAAGGAATGAATACCCAACCATTGCTGAATGTGCAATTGATGCGCTGTTACCGTTTCCGACAACATATTTATGTGAATTAAGTTTTTCAACATTGTCACTGATTAAGAATAATAAGAGATCGTGTCTGAAATACCTCGACTAGAAATTTCTGGTGGCTCTTTCCACCATAGAGCCTAACATCAAAAGACTGTCCTTCAAGACAGGGACAGGTTTCTCACTAATAAAATTATTTAATAAATTTCCCATACATCTTTAGATATGAAGACATTTATTATAGGAAAAATATTTTCACCGGTCTTCGATGTCGTTATAAACGTGTTGTACTGAACCTGATCATAGTGGTACTGGTAAAAAAATTTGAAAAATTACTTTAGGTTTAATTTCACAAATTCACTGATTTATAAACACGATTTTCAATGAATTTTAGCCACAATTTATTTCCTTCTTAAAAAAATATTTTATTTTTCATTAATTTATGATGTCGATTATTTTAATTATTTTCTGATATTGAGATAGAAATCTTCAACAAAGTTTCGTGTGAAATTAATTTCGGTGAATGAAAAAATCTTCTATAGGTGTGCCGTGAAATAAAAAAGGTTGGAGAGCACTGGTTTATTCAGTTTGAGTAAAAAAGGAAATAATTGCATTATGCTATTTTGATTCGAATCCCTCGAAACAGAGCTTCAATTTTGTCTTTGGCTTAGATGTTTTAAATCAATAGTAAAGATTAATAAATATGCGGTTCATTTAAACCCCCTATAAATAGTACATGAGTTGGATCTATATCTTGCATATCTAGATTCGAACTTCGACTGCTAGACAATGTTGTGAAAGTAAATTTGAATTTCTAGACGGCCTCGCTAGTAATATTTGGTTCGATTTTAACATAGATGTATAGGTTTGTAGTAAAAACATAATATTTTTTTCATTGCGCCAACAATTATGGAATCACCTGAAAATTTCTTTGCCAAATCATTTAGATAGTTTTGGTAGCTTTTAAACGAGAGGCACATTTCAAACGACGTTACAAAGAGCGGAGGCCGCTCCAATTCCGAACACCTTCTTTTCCTTCTTTTTTACGGCATTCATCGCCATTCCACACACACAAGAGTAAAACTTCACTTTCACCTCATTCCCTAATTATACTATATATAAAAATCAACGACCTTCCATTCAACTTGCGTCGTTCTCTCTTTCGCATTTCCTCTCTCAGATCTATTCGAGACAGCTTTTGTTGCACGTATATATATATATATATATATATATATATATATACAGGTGTGTGTGTGTGTGTGTGGATGGGTGGGTGTATATATATATATATATTGCCCCCAACACCGTTGGACAGGTTTGGAACACCTTTTCTTAAAGCTAGCTCTCCCTTTTCCTGGGTTTTAATGAACGCGTTTGCCGCCAAACACCCCTCTTGCCGTCGCACACATAACAGCTGCGGAACGAAAAGAAGGGTTTTAAGAAAGAAGCTTGAATTTATATAAGGGTGTGGACTGCTATAATAAAAAGGGGTGGTCGGGAGAAAAGGGGGAGACTTTGCATATTCATTCTGCGGTCTTAGTGTCTCTCTCTCTCTCTCTAATGCAAAACCCTTTACCTTTTCTCTCCCTTTCACGCTAACCCGCTCTGACCCTTCGCGCACCATTCCATTTTTTTAGCGGGTGAAGGTTCTTTTCCCTTCTTGGCCTCCTCGCGTCAGTCGAAGAAGGGGGGAAGAGGGAGAGGGGAGGGAGGAGGAGAGGACTGGAAGGAAGGGGGGGGGGGAAGCGCGCAATCAAAAGGCCGGTTTGAGCGTGAGTGTGAGCGGTTCCCACTAGTGGACACACTGAGCTCTAAAACGTCACCATTGGCTGTATTTTAAAGCTGTTGAGTTCCGTAACTAAATGAATCTTGGCCACTACGGAACTCCTAAAAATCAGTGTCCTCTGGATTGCCCATGTTTCCTCGATTCATTTTCTTCTCATGTTATTTTCACAAGTGTGTTCTTTTATGTCCATTGGAATGATTGGGGCAAAGAGGGCGGGGAAGGGAATGATATCGGATTTTTGGAAGGGAATAAAAAGTGCCAAAATTTGGGCACTGGTAAACTTTTTGTCCTAAATAGAAATCCTTCAATACCATATAACCTTCCCAAAATTATTTTGAGTGACTTTTTTAAATGATTATTCTTTTTCAGTGCAGCATTGGTGAAATTTTGAATCAAAAATCGTGTTATAATTTATTTATTTTATGTTTTATACAGTTATAAGAAACTACAGTCGGAAAATTTAAAAATGCGAACAGAATGTGTGAGAGGATTTTTTAAATTAATAAAACACATAAAAATCTTTCATGTTCTTTTTTAAACTTTTTTGCATAAAAATGGCGTTGATGGTATAAATCAATTTGGTAAATACGCGATGTTTCACATCATAATACGAAATACTTCACGCTATAACTTCGTTAGTTTCAATTTGGACTAATTTATAATATTCACATGTAGAGTTAGCGAGAATAGATTCTGTTTTGTATAAAACGGACGACGGAGGTAATTCGCATATCTTAAGTTTTGTGGCCGTCAAAGTTTTATGTATCACTTAGTAGCAAAGTCATTGTTCCATGGCATGCGTTTGTATAATTCCTCGATTGATTCGTTATGCGAATAATTAACTGCTTCCATAACCTTCACCAACCTAATCGATGCTTAATATGTCGACTCGAACCGTTGATGAAAACCACTTCAACTTCAAAGCCAAATTAAAAACACTCGGTGGACTCAGAAAGTACCGAATAAGTCCTTCAGTTTCTCATGCGATTAAATTAACGACAGCGATCGATAAAAAAATACCGATCTGAAAGGCAAATGTATTCCTATAACTCGACCCGAAGTGATAAAGGTATCGGGGATGATAGAGTTCGCTTCTCAAAAAGTAGGTCGGATTACAAAAGAATTGGATCGTTTGTAAAATGTGCGAGCTGCGGAGAGGTGGAGGAGGACAGAGGGAAGGGGGAGGGAGGGGGAGAGAGGGGAGGAAGGGGGAGGGGGCATTTCGACGAGCGGCGTTTGCTTCTTTGTCTCTCGGAAATTGAAATTCGAACGGATGACGACGTCGACAGATGAATAGCGATGGAAATGCGTCTTCGGGACGTCCGTCGAGTGGGAATTCGAAGGCGGGTCTGCGGCGGCGGCCGAGGCCAAGACGGACCCTCCGGCTGCATCCAACGAGGTTGTCTTAAGAGAGAAGGTGGAGAGGGGGCGGGATGAAAAGAAAGGCGGGCTGCATACTTCACTTGTTCCCGTTTAATTTACAGGAGTGGACGATTCATCTCTTTCCTCCCTCGCCGATCCTCTCCGATTTCTCCCTCCCTCCTCACTTCCTCCCTCCCTGCACACCCACTATCTCCCTGGTTCTCCCTCTCCTTTCCTCGCTTCTCAAACTCCGCAAACAATCGACGTTTTAACAACATCAAACCACACCCTCCTCCCTCCTTTTCCTCCGTTTCTGACTATGCTCCACTTTATCCTCCTTTTCATTCCAATTCTCCGTTTCGACGTTCGGTTTGTACAGCGGAGAGATCATTACTCCCTCACTCTCACTCACCTACCGATTCGTCGCCTTCAGCGACACTTTCGGTGGGAAATGTGGTGTTCTCGTTCAAATACGAGTTATTTTTTCGTCAAAGACCCATGGTGGTTATTTATTTTAGGTCGATTTTTGTTTTCCTTGGATAATTCAGCTTTTCTGATTATTATAAGTTTCTAATTAAATAACTATACTTATTATATTTTTACAGAAAAGGTTTTGATTTATATATAACTCGAGTGTTTTGGTATCATTCTGCAGTATCTTCAACGGATAGCCTTTTTTATGGATGTTATATAATTTTGATGCCTGTTATCTTTTTCATAAAATTCGAATCTTGTGAAATAAATTTTAGTAACACTTGAAAGTGAAAAAAGTAGTGTGATATGATCACACAAATAGATTTCAATATAATAATTTAATCTTGTCTTTTTCTGTATCCAGAACAAATAGGACAAAAGTTGTGTTAAGTTTCCACTTTAACAATCAGTGAGACGATCAGGTTTCGACGTAAATACATCATTATCAGGTGACATAGTTACATCAAAGCCTGGTCGTATCATTAAACTTTAATTATTACTTAATCTTTTGTCTTATTCGTTCTGAATCCTTGCGGATTATATTTTGTTTTATAGATTTCAACCATGGAAATCGTGGTACGTGTAAAGACATCGCTTCAATGCAACCTACACCTGCAACGTATTATCCCATTACCCTTTTCCTAATCATAAATCCTTTTAATTAGCTTAAAACGTTATTTTTTACTGGATTCTAAGAATTAGTCTAAAACATTTTTCAACGTCGATAATCCAGACCCATTTCGGATTATTCCTTATTTTTCCGAATATCCTCCGAAAGCTTTTCATTCCATTAATAACCCTCTCTTTCTCTTCCTTCCCCAAACCTCAAGTTCCTTGCTCACCATCCCCACTCTCACTCTATTTCCCTTCCTCCTCCCCCCTCTCTTTCCCCCCCTCTCTTTCCCCGCCTCCTCCTCCCCCCTCTTACCCCTACCCTATCTCGGTCCTCTCCGAGAGGGATTTCTCCCCGAGTCTTCAAAAGAATAAACAGTTTCGCAAACGCGAGATGACGCTTCTAATCGTGGACGTCTTCTGTGCTTTGGAGAAATGATGTCCAAACCGAAAAGGAATTTTTTCGCTATCCACGCTTGTTTTCACTCCAAGTGAAAGGAAGCTATCAGTTTCCAATTGGGTTTATTTTTATCTTTCGTTAGATTCGTTCGAGAGGGATTGGGTCTTTGATATCCGAAGGCGTTTCTTTTGCTCTCCAAACTTACTTTTGTCTCGGGAAATTTGATCGCGATTAATCGATCCGTCGCTTTGCGCTGCGGTATCCGGAGTTGTTTTGTTTTTTTTTCCTGCGCTCGCTTCGAGTGTTTACTAATCGCTTGAGTGATTAAGAAATTTTTGAGGAATTGCGAATATTTCGGTTGGCGTTTGATGTATCTGCTTACGATGTTCTTTGAAGAAATAACTTCTGAAATGATTTCATGAGTGATGCATCTGCTGTGATGAAAATTTATATTTTCCATCGCGGCGGGTAACTGTAAATGAATGTGGCCGCAAAACCATTCGGAATATGAGAACAAATGATCTCAAAAAGATGACAATAATTACTCGTTAGGTTATTTAATGAAATTAAATGTCTTCTTTATATGCTACATAAGGGTAGTAACAGAATAAAAATTAGTATCTCGGTCGTAGTATAACATCCGAGACGCATCTATTGCTCTTCATTTCCTCAATCAACGACTCCTGTGTTAAATATTTGCTAGTTTTAATTTTTTTCTATATTAAATTCAATAATATGATAGTTTTCCTAATAAATAAAGACGAATTCCCTTTTTTTTAAACTTACTGAAACTATTATTTGCTTTCTTTATTTTGTCATTCAAATACATTTAAGTATTTCGCTCCTTCTGTTCCTATGGTTAATTAATTACACGTAAGTTACTGTTATTGGAGAGAAATTTGAATACTAATATTATATAGCAAATGTCAACAATTTGTTAATAAAATAATTTTAAGTTTGAAATTAAACATACGCCAACACACCCGATAACTTATGGATACACTTAAAGCGAGGATGAGGGCGAGAAATGCGGGCGTTGAGATAGATTCACGAGGAATTGTGGGAATAAAGAGAGTATGAGAAAGGAAAGAGGGCAGAGGAAGAAAGGTGGAGGGGGTGGGCGTTGAGAGGAGGAGGTGGCGTTTCGGAGCGGTCAGGCTCAGCGGTCGATCTGTTTGTTCAGCCTCCCTATTCATTACGCGGGGGAGTGGAACGGGAGGGGCAGGTGGGGAGGGAGGGGATTGCGGGGGCGAGAGTGACCAGCATCCCACGGAGGGGGCGCGTGTGCTGGGTCTGCCGTGTCCGGGTTGCACCCATCTCTATCCATCCCCTTTCCTCCACCCTCTTTTCTCCTCCTTATCCATCCTCTTTTCCCATTCCTATCCACCCTCTTTTCCCATTCCTGTCCATACTCTTTTCCCCTCCCTATCCACCCTGTTTTCCCCTTCCTAGCCACCCTCTTTTTCTCTTCCTATCCACCCCATTTTTCTCTCCCTCTCAATCCCCTTTCCTTCTTCATCCCATTTTCTACTCCCTATCCACCCCCTATCTACCCTATTCTCACCTGCCTATCCACCCCTTTTTCCTTCCCCACAATCAAATCTCCACCTCTTTTCATTTCAAAAAACGCTAATTTGGCATTGCATTTATGTAGAAATTTATTTTATGTAATCTTTTATTCTTTTTTTTATTCTTTTATTCTTTTTTACTTTCTTCCTGTTTGCAATTGACAATGGATTAGATGAAAAAAGAGACTTTTTAATTTATATCTCGCCCAAATAAAGACGGATATCTATCTATCTATCCACCCCCTTTCTCCCTCCCATCCTCCACCCCCTCCCTCACACTACCTCAGACTTTTTCCCGAGACGGAATTTATTTATTCCCGCACCCCTTCTCTCCCCGGGTGAAAAAATACCCTCGCCCTTCTGCGCCTCGCTTGTCACTGCCACCACGCCCCCCCCCCCCCTTCCCACACCTCTCGCTCTCTATCCTCTCTCTCTCCCTTTTTCCGTTCCGCTAACCTTCCCTTTTCTCCTCTTATTCCTCCCTTTCTTCTCGTGCGCCCCTCTTCTCCCCCAACTACCCTATCTTCTGTGTCTGCGTGAACGAATAGGGGTGTGTGTGTTGTCCGAAGCTTGGGCCATGTGTACACTGGTTCTCATGGACACGCTTTATTCGGTCCATTACGACGAAATCAATGGCTCGATTCGCAGGGAGTTCGGGAGAAAAAAACCTAAGGGGAGGTTTGGGGGTAAAGATAGAGTGAGGGATGTACGGGGATGTCGAAGGGTTGAGGGTGGAGAGAGAGGCGGATTGAGGGTGGGGGAAGATGCAGGTGGGAGTTTGTGGCCTTTTCTGCTGAATTAGGAGTGTGAGGAGGGGAAAGGTTTCTCCCGAGTCGTTTAGGCTTTGTGAGGGAGGGGATGTGGAGAAAGGGAGGGAGGGAGGAAAAGGGAGAGAGAGAGAGAAAAGGGACGAATGAGGAATACGAGGCGTTGCATGTTGAGGCTCTTATTGGGCAGTGTTCGCGATGTTGCGATTGGAAATTAAGGACATAGGTTTTTATCAGTTAAAACCCGAATAAGTTATTGCAATATTCTAAGTCGTTGAATCTGGAGTGTGATTAATGTTTCACGCAGCTTGAAGGAGCATGTATGTGGGTGACACAGATTAATGAAAAGTGAGTTTGGAAATATATGTTCATAGAAAAACACATCCGCGGAATAAATATATTCGTATAAAACATTTATTCATCGGAAATATATATTCATAGAAAATATACATTTATGGAAAAATTCATTCATTTATTGTGTAGGCATTATGTAATCCTGTTAACAACTGATGAATGTTAATAAAACACACTGAAGCAAATGTTCAGTGGCAAAAAACTACTGTAATAAAATTACAAATTACACCAAAGAAATAGAAGTAAACAAAAGACTGGAAATATTAGTGCTCCACTGAGTTCCAGTCGTTCTCTATGGATGTGAGGGATAGAGTGCGAGGGAAAACAAAGAAATATGAGTAATGGCATTTGCATAACGGTTGAGAAATTAATGGAGATAATAATAAGATAGTAATGAGATAATAATAAGTTAAAATCCCGCATAACCTAATATGTTCTTACAAACAGTTGGTAAACTGACACGCAGTGAAATTAGGAAATTATTTTAGACTTTTTTTTTCGAATAAAAATAATATATTCCAGAGCTGAAATTTGTCAGCGAGGAAATTAATATTTACTATTTTTCCCTGAGACATTTAAGATTCAAGTTCGTAGATAAATGTTAATCGGTTTAAAAAATTATAATTTAAATTTCTGCGCTATCTCAAATGTTGATGAAAAGTGGAAAAAATGCTTTTTCAATCGAAATAATACTCTTGAGAAGAATTAATATTGTGAAATCTTGCAGAAAAATGAGTTTTTACTTTAAGAATAGTGTTACTGAATTGAAAGGTTTTGAGATATCCTGAATCGTAGTGAGCACTGTACAGTTTCGTTAGGCAGACAAAACTATTCAAACAAATTGAAAGATTCATTATTTATCGATTTAGAATATAGAGGGCTGTATGTAGTATATATGATAGGTGCCTCCCATATAATTACAAAATGATATAAAAATCAATATGAGACTTTCACCACTACAGAAAGCGTCGTTCATTATAATATTATAAATCACCAATTACTGGTACAGACGAGAGCAAAATATTACCTAATATTTTTATTGGTGCAAGTTACAGAATGAATTTCATAATTCAATTGTGAAATCATGAAAATGTCCTGTATTCGTTAACACTTTTGAATATAGCAATATTACAGAATTTAAAACTTATAGAGGTAGAAAAGAGGCTTCCAGGGAGAGAGATTAATGGAGGCAGCGATTCAGTTGAAATCTGTCTTCGGACAGTAGCGTCATGATGATGATAATAGGGGTAGAACTCTTTCAGCGATAAAAATAATTTTATTTTTATTTTTAAAGCAAGCTATATTTGTATAGCGGCTGGATGATTTTTCATGCAGTTATTGTTGCTTGCTTTGGAAAAAACACGTATTTTACTTATTCAATTTCATTATTCCCTTTTTAACGTAAACTTTTGCAAAATATTTGTAATTCGTTTAATATATTTCTAAATAAACAATGAATTTTACTTTGGACATTTACTTACTTTTAATATGCTGAATTTTATTAATAAGAGAATTTACTTAGAAAATCGAGGTAAGCTCATATCATAAAGTTAAGAAATATACATATTAATATGACTTAATTTCCTTCAATTGGTATTAACGTGCCCAACACAAAACCTCTATAATGTGCCCACTAGCTCCAAATGTATTTAAAACTTTGATTTAGCGCGAGTAATAATTTCATATCGGTGCATTATAATCCAAAAGACCTTCCCTCAGCAATACGTCCTTTGTTATCACCGAGCAGAGAATGCCGAAGAACGAACATTATTCCAACTTATAACGACTTGCGCAAAAGCATGACGATCCATTAAAAGGATGCCGTTTTGGGGTTAACCTTGTGGCCGGAGCAAATGACCTCCCAGGAAGTTTCGATAACGTTGAAAGTCCCTTAGACCTTCCTGCCTACTTCCTCCCCGGAGAGAGAGAGACCCTTTCTCTCTCTCCTAATCCCCTCCCTCTCTCTCCCTTATCCCCGTCGCATCTCCGACGCTCTGCAATCACCTCCACCCTACCCCCGCCCTCTCCCCTTAATTTCGTCCCAAACCCCTATTTCACATCCCTCGCCTCCCTATTTTTCCTCCCCGCCTCGTTTCCTCCCCCCTCCTGCAACCGCCGACCCCCCTCCTCTCTCCCACCCCTCCTCCTTCCCTGCGAACTCCCTCTCTCCATTTCGGAGGCAATGATTGGTGGAATCGATTACCTGGCCGATTAATTCAGGAAACCTGGCACTACATCAGCCAGCAATTTAAGCCTAACCAGGACCAAACTACCCTCCCACTTTTCCTTCGGCTCACTTGCTTCCTGGTCTCTCTCCTTCCGTCCCTTTCTCTCCTCTCTCCATTTCCTTCTTTCTCCTTTTGCCTCTCTCCTACATCTCTCCTTTCGCTTCTCTCCTACCTCTCTCTCTTTCCTCTCCTTCCCTCTTTCTCTCTCCTTCTTTCTCTCTTCTCTCCTTTTCCTCCTCTATTTCTTTGTCTTTTCATACAGCATCTCTTCGGTATATCTTCATTGATAATTTCGATTCTTTTTTTGCAGCAAGTTTTTAAGAAATCCGGTTTATTTTATTAAAATTCCCACTTGTTCTGTTGTCCACCTTAATATTTGTTGTTGAGCATTTATGCGTTTGTATACCGTCCAGGAATTTCATTTATGATCGATTTACTTTATCAACTTCTCCACATCTTAAAATGTCTCCCGATGCTTTCATTTGAACTTATCTTGTACCCCATTAATTTTTTCTATTCTTTTCTCATTTTTTCTCGTCTATGTATAAGTGCAGGTTCGTGAAGCCCACCTAGAATATTTTATCGATGAATCATAAAAGGAAACTCCACGGTAGATTTGAAAGTTTGCATAGAGGTCGCTGGTTCAATCCCATGCGTGTCACTATCACCCATAAGAGATATGCTAGCATTTTTATATTTTTAAATAAATTGCCTTCCGAATCGATACAACAAGTTAAACTTTTGTGCATCTAAAATAATGTAAATTAATTTTCCTGAAGAGAGGATTTAAATCCATCATTAACGTAAAAAACGTTTAATTCCGAAAACGCCGATTTTATTATGCCTCTTAAAAAAACGAAATTAAGATTGTAACCACTGACTCTATTGTTGCTTCCTGTAGCTTGCGCTGAATTTTGGCTGACATTTGTTAACGTTTTTATCCAAGTATTGTAGGCGTTATTTTATCTATTGAATTATAATAAAATAAAGATAAAAATTTCGGATTAGGAGAAGAGCAAAATTCCGCTTATAACATACTTATATTCAGTTATTTATTTATGATTTGTTTTTACTTTTTATCTTTTATTCTAGATGAATTTTGAAAACTTGTTCTCTTTAATAATAATCATAATCCAAATTTCCAATTAATATGGGTACGAGTAAGGAGTATGTATTTCACATAAAAGAAGTATATAGTATTTTATCGTTAACTTAGAAGAGCATGAAAAAATTATAATTACAGACAGGTTTCCTTGCTCTATTAATCATCGTCTGTTTCTTCTTGTCTCTCCTGCACTGTGATGCTCATCGATCTCGTGTAGTGATTTCTCTGGTTTCCGATACTTTTTATGATTCTTCATTTATTTGTTTTAAATTAGGAACTTTATACACAAAACTTAACAGCCTTTATGATTTTCATATGAAGATAACAAAGAGGATTCCAACACGCTGACCAATGCTTGAAGGCAAACACATTTGAAATGGCTAAAAATAAACCATTGGTAGTTTATAAGCTCAATTCTTTATTTAAAGATAATTTTTACCTAGAAGAAGATTTCCATTAGTTTTTCGTTGAATTTGTCTCTATGAGTTTTACATTAACATTTTAAGTATTAGATACGTCGCTGTACACATTGAAATTTTGATTAAATATTTTTGATAACAATTCACATTTTCGTCGTAAATTAATACCGAAGGCTAAAGGTGTGTTTATGGAAAACGTTCTTGGAAATGCAATAGAACGGTTTGCGAGGGAAGAATAATGATGAGTAATTGATATCACCTGAGTTTTACTTTTATACATATATAATAGTTTCAGCATGGTCGATAAAAGATTATACGTAATTTCGCAGATTAATGTAAGAAGCGGTTCAGTCTCTCGCCCCTTATCTGGACCGTGCTAGCTTCACTTGCATTTTGTTTATAGCCTTATTTTATAAAAATATCTTTTTAGCTTTGTCTAAGACGCTTAGGGAATGAAGGAGAGTGGATTCTAAAGAGTGGTCGAGACCGGATTGGTTTTTGATGAGTTATCCTCTGTATTCACGAACATTTCTGATTTAAGTCAGCATTTTTAAAAGTGGAGTACTATTATATATTTACTTAAAGATTATGTTATGAATTTAATATATATATTTCATGCGTTCGCGGATAGACCTCGGGGAAGAATATTTTAGGTAACAATGCGTGAAGTCTTTTCGGTAATACAAATTTAACTTTTTATTCAATCAAATTGATGTTTTAGTTAAGCAGTTGATATAAGGTTTTTTATCTAAAATATTAAATTTTGTTTCTTTTTCCGCCCGCTGTCTATCGTCTCTAGGTCGTATCTCAGTCTTAAGAACATTTTAAATTGAAGATGAATGTATTCTATTCGTTCGCGAGTTCATCTAAATGAGGCGATCCTCCTAAATATTCTTTTTTGGATCACAGAACATGTTGAATTCTGAATTTACAGAATTTCGGCTCTTAATTTAAACTGGAAGTGTCCGATAAAACATTAAGGTAGGAAACTTGAAAGAAACATAGGTTACATGAAGTTTAATTTTGGTCGGTTATCTTCTAGCGTCAAGAAAAAATATATATACTGAACAATATAAATATTTTCAGCTGTAAAGATTAATGCGGATTAGAAATAAAACTATGAAAAGGAATAAATTTTGAGCAACGAATGAAGCAGACGGAGAATATTTTTAATTGACAAGAACATACATATAATAACATACATTTACTACGTATTAATAATAATACCGAAATATAAGCTAAAAATGTAAATTAAATAGAACTTCTAGCAAAGAAATAATCGTGTAGATAAGATAAATCCAGGAAAAATGATTGATAAACATTTTTCAAAATTCTCGAACCCATAATATTTTATCTTCTCCTGCCCTCTTTCGCACTCCGATTCCCCTCACTTCCTCCTCTCTCCCTATCCCTCACTTTCCCCTCTCTCCCCCTCCCTCACTTTCCCCTCTCACCCCCTCTACTTCTTCTACCCTCCATCTTCTCCCTCCCTCCCTCTTAGCGATTGCTATCACAAAAGCAATCAACTTATATTCCTACACTTCAGCCATGAATTCACTTTATCCCTAGATCATATTTCCTCGCCCTCGCCCTTACAGCTTCTTGCAATTTTAATTTTATTTCCCAAACTTATTTTGAAATTAGAAACGACCCACTGAAAATACATATGCATTATTTTCACCATGAAGCTGTATTTATTTGTTCGCCACGATTGTATTCTTATATGAACCAAATCTGGTTTTCGTATTGTTTTTATTGTTCCTTAATGTAGGCAAATACACTCACTAGCAGTTGCCCGTCGATAAATCGACTGGTTGGTTAGATTAAATATTGTCTTGGTAGTTCGCCTTCTATCACATTGCCATGAAGATCAGTGACTGCAAGGTTTATTTTCCTTTACTAATGTAAGATTGGAGTGCCACATTATTTCCTAGAGCGTCTAATGTCCGCTAGCAGTGCCACCTTAACATCAACCACTACAATTACGTCGAGCAGAGCTTAGCCGGTCAAAAAAAACTCAATATCTCGCCAAAGGTTTATAATTTTCCTGCAAATCTTAATTTTATGCATCACACGCTAAGGTGGCTGTTACTTTTGCTTTAAAAATTTCATATTTTACGCTATTAATATTATATAGATATAATTCATTATCATACTTACTTTTCCCGATCATTTCAATTTGAAAATGTTTATAACGAAAAAATGTCAGTATGGAAACAAAATAAAAAGGAAATATAAAGATATATCTCGCAATACGCTTGGGTTGCGTTCCAAAAAACAAGAGCTTATCGCGAATCAGCGTATTGCAAAGCATTTTTACGTAACAGCAATGCTATAAAAAAGAGATACGTTCCTAAATGGATTAAAATCACCAGTAAGCACGACAGATATGTTTCTAAAAAAGGGTCTTGTTGCGCGAGATCGTGCTAAACAAATGCAAAACTCCCATTGAAAACCATGCCAAAGATTGTGCCGCTTTAATTATTTTTGCTTGCGACATTTCAAACTTATAAGGGTAAAAAGTCGAGCACAAATTCAATGTATCACCACCATGAACTCGGACTAAAAACTGACTGTAGTCCCCCGAAGCACCATCTTGGACATATAGATCAGTCAAATTCGACTTTTTTGACTGTTAGGAGAAATAATTCATAAAGTTTTGAAACTTGGCACATTTGTCCGTTAGGGCAACCTAACGAAAAAATCATAAGTTGACATGCCCGACATGTACGCGTCGGCCGTTTTGGCGCCAAAATGGCTGCCGGAGCGCGACCCGCGACAGGCCTTTCGCGAATAATTCGGAAACGGTCAAATATACGGCAAAACCGTACATAAACAAACATGCAGAAAATAAAATTCCCTACAAAAAAGATTATTTTCATGTTTTTGCTACTGCGATGGTATAGCAAAAAATGAGCGTTGTTTACGGAACGACCGGTCAAATTAGACACTTTTTTGACGGTTAGGGGAAATAATTCGTCAAGTTTGGAACTTGGCACATTTGTTCATCAGAGCAACCTAACTAACATATCAAAAGTTGACATGCCTGTCGTGTACGCGTCGGCCGCTATGGCCCCAAAATAGCCGCCGGAGCACGACCCTCGACTGGCCTTTCGCGAATAACTCGGAAACAGTCAAATGTGCGTAGTCAAACTTGTAGAGAATAACATCCTTGAAATGGCAGAGACTTGGCATTGTGCATTTCAGGATACATCAAAGACATGATCACACTATAAGTTCTGCCATCTTCTGGCATCAAGAAGAGCTACACAGCCATTCAACCTAACAGATGCTACCAAGTTGACCGCCTGCAGAGGTTATCTTGTTGCCAATTAGAGGGTTAACAGTTATAATTCATTATTATACTTACTAGTTTGTCACGATTATTTCAATTTGAAGATGTTTATAACAAATTAATGTCAGTTTTATATTGACACAAATCTTGGTAGTAAGCCTTCTTGTTTAAACTTGAAATAAATACATTACCAAGAAACTCAGCGACTTCTACTATTGTCCACCAAGGGCGCCACATTTCCTACGACGCCATCTTAACATCAACCATTATAACTACGTCGAGCAGATCTTAGCCTGTCAAGAAAGATCTCAATTTCTCGCCAACGGTATGACCGATTTAAATTTTATCATTTTTCTGCAAACCTACAGGTCGAGATCTTTAATTTGATGCATTACACGTTAAGGTGGCTGTTAACTTCGCTTTAAAGACATCATTTTATTCCGCTATTAATATAAAGATTCCTCAATTAGAAAGCTGGGATATTTCTTTGCGTTCGCCTTACTCAGAGGTGGGAAAAACACGGCACGCGAGAGCATTTTATGCGGTCCACGAAGTCATTATTTAATGTATTATTTCATAATTGTTCCTTAAAAGTTTTTTTCCGGAAGATCTTTTGAGGTGAATTTGTAACCGATTTTCATTAATGGAATCTATTGAAGACTCTCAATTTACTTTTGATGTGAATTCTAATACTATCCGCCGAATCTCTCGTGCCAGCTAATGCGACCACTCCTAGGCACTCACAACTATTACTTTGTAAAAGGTTTTTCCATCCCTCGTCTTACTAATAAAATAATCACAAACAATATCGCCCTCATATTGGAGAGATGGAGTACTGGCTGTCGGGACACTTTCTATTTTGTGATATGAAATAAACTTTAAATTAACATTTAAAAAAATACTTTCATCACAAATGTAAAGTTCTAAATTTATATCGCTCTGGTATAGAAGCAAGTCAACAATTTCCATGAAATATGCACGGCATTAATATTCGTACCTCTATTTACAAGTGACGGGATTTTATTTGTTCCCATTCTTTTATCGACTACTTCCATTTACCTGTGAGCCTCATTTTCTTTTCGCAATTAATTAATTCTCATCAATGGCAAAGCGATTATAGTATTGGTACATCGCCGCTGATCACTACTTTTTAGCCAAAACGTGTGACTGGATTTCCCAGACACTTTATGGATATTTAGAGGTAGAGTTTGTCTATTTGATTTCAATCATAAAGAGAAAGCTCGACTTTTCTCTTTTGAATCCCTTTTCATAACTTGTTTCCGCATAGTGCTGCCTTAACTTAACATTCTTCCGAAGTTTTCTTTTCACTTATTTAATCGTACTTTGTTGACTATTTTCTTACTTTAGATTAGTCATTCCTTAGTTACTACTTTTTATTAACTCGGAATGCTACAAGTCTAAGTATATCACGAATCAAAGCAAAAGTATCTTTGCGTAAGGAAGTACCTTCGGTACTTTCTCGATTGGTCCACCAGCTTTAACAAAGTTAGTTAGTCTTGAGATTTAATTTACCAAATAGCATTGTTTCTTATCATTCTGATATTTTTAAAAATTTTACCTCTAATGTACATTTGAAGCGTCCATTCTCCATCTCGTCTTCCTAGTTTTTGAGCGCTAATCTCCATCTAAGTCCCTCTGCACCCTTCTCCCACATCTCCTATTCTCCTCCCCCATTTAATCTTCTCCTGCTCGACTACCCAGCGCTCCCTCTCTCCTTCTTCTTCCTCACGCCTTCTTCTCCCTTTCTCCTTCATCCTTCTCCTCTCCCTCGACGCTTATTCCTCCCACTCTCTCCTCCACACACCTCTTCGTCTACTGGCCCTCCCATATCCCCGCTTTCGTCTTCTATTTTCCTACTCCTCCCCCCAATCTCCTATACACACAATACTTCTTCCTCTTTCCTACCTCTCCCCTCCATCTCTCCCCTCCCCTCCATCTCTCCCCTCCCCCTTTCGCCTTCCACTAGAATGATTGCGTGCCACTTGAGCCGTTTGTTCAAAGTGTCAGGGTGAAAAGATTCCAAGAGGGGAGACGGTTTTGGGTGGGTGTGGGGGGAGGAACTAAGGGTCAGAGGAGGTGTGGGAGGGCGAGGGAGGGGGGAGACGGCAAGGAAGGCCCTCTTTATATACGAGTTGGAGTGTGGGCGGGAGAGTTTAGCCCAGAGAGAGAGAGAGAGCGGCGGAAGGATGTGGAGTGGAGGCAATGGGGAGTAGGTGTGCTATAGCGCGAGGGGTGAATAGGGTCAGTTTGGTCAGCGGAGGAGGGCATTGAGAGAGGGGAGGAGAGCGAAAGGGGTATTCGTTGGGGTGTGCGTGTGAGAGGCCTCTCTCGTGTGTGCGGAGTTAGCAAAGGGGTTAAATTAGTCATGGGGAGGGCGAAGGGTGGGCGCGGGGGAGGAAGAAGAAGAACCGAGTGGAAAGGGAGGAGAAGGCGCTCGGTGCGTTCGTAGAGGAGATGTATGCGCGTTGGTGTGGTGTACCGGGGAGGGGGAGGCGGGAAAAGGGAGGGGGTGGAGAGGGTAGGGGGGCAGAGAATGGAGGGGGCGGAGATGGGAGGAGGCGGAGAGGGTAGGGGGAGGAGAGGGAAGCGGGTAGAGGGGGAGGGAGTGGAGATGGTAGGGGTAGAGAGGGTAGGGGTGAAGAGAGGAGGGGGAGGAGAGGGTGGAGAGGGGAGGGGTGGATTGGGGAGGGGGTGGAGAGGGGAGGGGTCGAAGAGTTTTTGGAGGTGTGTAATGTGTGCAATATATGAAGCGTTCGCTTGTAAGGTGGCGTGCGTGAGTGCGTATGTGCGTGCAGGGCAGTTGCGTCGTCGTCATTATCATCATCAGATGGTTGGACGATGAGCGCCTTTAATTTTCATTCTTTTATTCTTCGAATTAGACTTTCGGTGAATTTGATGGATTTTTTCGAGTAGTCGATGACGGGAGAATACGTTAGCAGAGGAGGGATGTCGTGGAGAACGCTTTAAATGAAAACAATTAGACGCTATGAATCCGATGAATGTCTTTAAACTGCACACGACAGTTTTATAGTCTCCGCATTAAGAATGTATTGAAAATGAATTTTTAAAGTATAAATATTGAAGGTATATATAAAAAATAAAATTAATAATACAATATGACAATTAATAAATCGCATGCTACACGAAAAGTTTTTCTGTGCAAATATTTTTTATTAAAAACCTCTCAAAATAAAGTCTTGTTTTTTATAAGTAATTCGAAAAAAGTTATACAACTAAGCGCTCTAGCTTGTATAATAACAATTGTTATTTTTTAAGTTTTAATTAATTAATTCTTGCTGCTGTGGCAAAAATTATCACAAGATTTACCACAGCTGATTACAGGAGCCTAATGATCAACTTGAATTTTACTTCCGAACCACGCTAACTTCTGTATAATAAAAAATTCACGAATATAAGTTGATGACTGTTATGGAGACCATGTATTAGGCGTTAAAAAAGAAATAATTTTCAGAAAATTAAGTTAACATTTCTGTTGGTATTCCATGTCCTTTTCCTAAACCCTTTAAAACCGGCGAAAAACAGCGCCGGAGGTTCCGTAAAAACAAGTCGGGAGCAAATATTAAATAAGCCGTTATCTTCGCACGATCACCCAAAGCCCAGATCCCCAGAGGGCATTGTTGGCCGAGGCAGAGGGAAGGCGTAAATCTCACAGTAAGAGGAGGGGCCGCCGGAGGAGGAGGTGTGTGGAGGAGGAAGAGGTGGTTAAGAGGGAACAGGAGAAAGGGTGTCTTGCAAAAGAGAGAGAGAGAGCGGTTAGGAAGAGGCGTGGAGCCGAGGATACTTTTTAGTGTTAAGATGGCATTTGAGCCTTTAGTGTGCCTTGGAAGGTGTTTCAAATCCTCTTTTGTTTGCAAATTTATTTATTTCAACTCGACAACAAATAGAAATCTGCATAAGAAATGTTATTTGAATTGACTATAATAGTTTCTTTGTCAAGTTTATTGTTAAATGTTAAAATTAAAAATTAATTATCTTTTACTTTTGCATTATCTGTTTTAAGTCAATTAAAGTATTTTGAAATATGAAATGGCGGATGCAGTCATTCGTTTTGTGGATATTCTCTTAGGAATAAAAATAATAATTTGTTTGCCATGGTAAGAATGACACCAGAAATAATTATTGTAACTATAAATGAAACTAGAAAAATAACTTATGGATGAAACGTCATCGGATTTGGTTATCAAGCGATAAAAAAAATCAATTTGTCGCTATTAAAAACGTAAGAGACTGGCTAGCGACGAAATTAATACTATAAAACTCGAAAGGACTCTTTATATAAAATGTGTTTATATTTTTGGTTCTGACCTAAACCATGACAAAAACCTCAACCTTGCATTAAACCACGGAAGAGTAATTAGCGGTACGAATAAAAATTATATTATAGCGTATCGGAAAGGCTGGTCTATGATGCGACTCGCTTTCGGATAGGACGAAATAAGGTGAGAAGAAGAGGACGAGAGGGAATGTAAAGAGGAGATAGGGAAGAGAGAGAGGGAGAGAGAGAGAGGGGAGGGAGAGAGATGGGAGAGGGAGAGAGATGGGAGAGGGAGAGAGAGAAAGAGAGAGAGAAATAGGTGGGAGAGAGGGGAGAGGGAGAGAGAGATAGGTGGGAGAGAGAGAGGAGAGAGAGGGGAGAGAGACAGGAGAGAGAGAAAAGAGAGAGAGAGGAAGGTGGGAGAGGGCGAGAGGCAATGTGAGTGCTCAGGGTGTGAGGAGAGATTGTATGGGTGGGTGTGGGTGCGGGTAAATGGGTGTGGGTGTGGGGGTGGGTAAGCGGTGTGAGAAATGGCCGCGAGGAATAATCGGACCTTTGGGGCAGAGAGAGAAGGTTCGGGTTGGCGTTGGAGGGTTCAGCCAGGCAACGAGGATGCGGAGGGAGAGAGAGAGAGGGAGTGGGAGAGGAAATGGAGGAGCAGGCCGAGTATTTCTGAAGAGGGAGATAGAGAGAGAGAGAGGGAGATTGGGGTAAGCGAATGAGAAGAGTGTGTTGGCGAGTCTATTCGATAGCTATGGGAAAGCAAATCTCCCTTGCGGTTCTTTTTTATTTGGAGAAACTCGGAAAGTCTTACAAAGTTCTTCAGATCGTCCAAGGACCTTCAATGGATTGAAGTTTGGGTCGTTTCTTCGGATTGCCACTGAACAACTGCTAATAGTAGTCCAGAATGGATAAAGAATGGAAGATCTGATTTAAGTGAGCTGTATTGTGCAGTAGATTAGTTTAATTCCAAGGATTTTATAGAGGATGTCTTCGAATTTATCCAACGATACTTCTTGTTTATCTAGCTTACAGAGACATTATATAATATTTCCCAATGAAGAAACACTAATAAATTCAACTTCATTGTGGATGTTACTCATAATTTTCAATTATAGTTTCCAATGGAATAAAAATATAAGTAGCACAAGAGCTTAAATGGCAAATTTATAGTTATTATATTTATTTCTAAGTTTGCTAAAATTATTTTGGCATTGCATTTTATAAATTCACATATTGCAGAAATTTGAAGGTCCTCTATGTAAAGGCACGTATTGAGTTCCAGAAGACTTATTTTCCTCAATTTGATTAATACGAGAAGGAATATAGGATATTTTAAATTATTATTTCACATTATATCAGAATTCAGAAGTGATTACGAAACTTGAATGTAGAAATGGAGCAAGTAGGACGTTAATTTATACGGAAAAGAGAATATATTACGGGAGAAATAATTTCAAATTTCACATAACACCTTATCTTCAATGTCTTAAAACTCGTAAATTTAATTGCATGATAATCTTTGAAATTCCTGTGGCACTGAAATTCGCCGATGAAATCTTTCATTCTGACAGCTGTGAAAAAACAGGCGACCTATATCGGATTACCTTGTGTATTTGTTGGGTTTTCTGTTTTTTTTTCTTGTTTTATTCTTGTTTCATCCAAAGAAATAATATTAACAAAGGAAGAGGATTTAAAGGTACTTATGTAAATCATATGAAATAAAAATGATGAAATTGGTCATAGGCATTATAACGTTGGATTTTCATATTTTATTATAAAAAAATTAATATTGACACCAAGCAAGCTATGCAGAGCATTTTCAGCGTAATCGATGGCACCACCATTTCAAGGAATTTTGGCCCTTAAACATCACATAAACACGAAAAAATCGAACCAATATTGATTGTAGATTTATCTCATAAGATCGCTGATGGATGGGGCAAGCGCCGAGGGGAAGGCAAGTGGAGGATTATGGGAAGAGGAGCAAGGTGGTCGGAATATACATCTCGAGGCATTGCTCGGTGAACCGGGAAGGGTGTGCACAATGTGTCTGTGTGCTCGAGAGAGAGAGAAAGGGGGTGTTGGGTTGGGTTGTTGGATGGCAAACTCTCCCGTATAGGCTCTGGACTTGCGGTCGTCTCTGCGAAACAAACAAACATCTCTGGGGTCAAGTGACCGCGGTTTAAACTACTGCCCATGCTACACACACACACACTCGCAAACCATTCCGCCGCCTCTTTTCTCCTTCTCCCTCACGCCTCCCTCCCTTAGGGGGAGGAGAAATGGGATGGAGTGAAGGGGGGGAGGGATTCCCTCCTTCCCATGGTCGGATAACCAACTAGCCATCCTTCTTCTTCCTCCCGCCAACGCTCTCTCCCCCCTCTACCTATTTCCCCCACCCCTTCCCCTCCCCGCCACTATTTGTATAAGAACCTTCCTCCCATTAAGTTCTACGACCACTGCTGTTCCCAAAATAATACTTTCTCTCTCTCTCTCTCCCCCGCCTTTGAATTTAATGTATACTTCTCGGTAGTTGTCGCCGTGAATAATTATGTTCGTGCAAATGTATTACGTGAAGGATAAACGGTGTTATTTTCGCGTAATGGATATTTTTGGCCTCCTATTCTACGTAACCAAGCGACGCAGCTGCGGAGAAATTCTTTCGAGGAGAAATGTTCGCGCTTTGAGGACGTTTCTCACTACGACATCGCTCATGCGATGGTATATTTTTGATTATTTTAAATACTCTGAAAAGAACAAAGACGAGGGAATAATTTAACAACGAAAGGCCGATTTTGCATTGCGGCTTGAATCCAACTTATGACCAAAACGATTCATTCGTTTTTTGGCTGAAGGTGTAACCTTTGCGTTAGATATTCAAGCGTCAAAACTAAATGAATACTGTATACTTCAAATGCATTTATGATAACCATTTGATGCCAAAGCTCCTTGTTTTATAACATTCGATTAGTTATATATTGAACTTTATTAATTTTTTAAATTATGCATTTGTCACGTTTTTTTTTTACTTTTTTCACGATGTTCTCTATCATGACTTATGTCTCACTGTACTTTTAAAAAAGTCAAAGGTGGTTTTTTCAATTTTTGATCTTATTCTGCCGGATTCATATTATTTGCTGATTTATCAGCTTGTATTTTAAACATTTCATCAAACAATCAGCTTTCTTTTAATTTAATTTTTAATTTTAATTTAATTTTAACTTAATTTAATTTGATGTCACTAAAATTTTTTAGCAAATTTTCTAGGATATATGAGCAAAATAGTTAAATTGCTGTTTTAGTTACTCTGTGAAGTATGTACTATTACAAACGAATTTATAGCATATACTCTTAATGATTTGTGCGAGACGATTGTCGTAAGTTAGGAGTTATTGTTCCAAAGAAACTTGGCACGCTTTATTACTCTCAAACTCTAATTATCGCCCTTTGGCCATTAAGGGAGTTAGCGTCGAATAACGCGAGACATTGGACTTGGTAGTTTCCAAACTACTGATTCTCCAACGACTTGCGCAGATAAATGAGAATCTCTTTTGGAACGACTCACAATGTCGTCCAGCGAATAATAATGCAAACTTCTAAAAACTTAACCAATGCCACGCTTAAGCGTGAACTAATGTTTGCCAAATGTTTTAAATTCTAATAAATAACAAGATGGAAAATTATACTCCACAAATGGAATACACAGAGATTTCAAAGACGTTCTTTATGGGAAATGCGTATGGAACTGTATCGAAAGATTGGGTAATTCTCGAATTTTTTTCCAAAACTATAAGCCGTAATTATATGGTCTTGGAAACTATTTTGTAGTAAATGTTGTTCTCTAACCAAATTTTTAAATCTATATCTCACATATCATATAAAAGCATGGGAGAGAAATATATAGATTTTTAATTGTTGTTTGCTGAGAGAACCGTCTTCGCGATCGATGTAAACAAAATATGCAATGTTTTGCTAGGGATTCTCGAATTTTTATCTCCGAAGCCATAACTCGTAATTATGTGGTCTTGGGGACTATCTTCTAGTAAACGTTGTCCTCTTTCCGAATAAATGTTTAAAACTATACCTCACAGATCATATAAGGGCGTGGAATAAAAAACATGGATTTTAATTTTTATTTGCCGAGAAAACCGCCTTAGAGAAACAAAAATGCGATGTTTTTGCTGGGTTTTCTATCTCCGAAACTATAACTCGTAATGGTCTCGTGAACTTTTTTTGTAGTAAATATTGTTCTCTATCCGAATAAATGTTTTAATCTATACCTTACAGATCATATAAGAGCTAGGGAGAGAAAATTTTGATATTTCATTGTTGCTTGACGGATGGCATTTAATGTCATTTATACGAGTATAAGTTTATTAAAGTAATTATGTTAAGTGAAAGTTCTAATTGACGGATTCCGCTAAAAATCATAATTTGGCGATAAATTTTAATAAGGATCCCTCATACTTAATTTAATTAATATCCTTTTAAGGGTTTAGCAGATGGAAGTTACGACGGACGGACGGACGGACCAGACGTGCCTATAAGGCGTTCGTCTATTACCGCTCCGCTGGTAAAGAACGCCTAAAAACATAACATAAAATTATTAAATCTTTTCTGTTGATAGAATGTTTTAATTTCATTAATGCGCGTTTAAAAGGATGAGGAAGTCGTGCAGCACGTCCCGTCAGGTGACGTCACAAAAGAAGCTACATAATTTTTAAAAAAATTTTCATGTCATCCAGATTTTATATCAATTTTTCGTCATTCGGGCACGTGTATTTTTTAATCCATGTCAATATTTATTTTCATTGGTTGAACATTTGAGGAACTTGAGGACCTCATTCGTTTTCGGATCGATTCCGACACGATTCTCGATCCGAAAAAGCCTTTACCACAGTCAAACGGTAAAAATCAACTTTGGAAATTCGTTCTTTTTTCTGGGTGAAGAAATGTGTTCGGAGCATGGCTTGCCTCTGGCGCTTATCTAACGCCCCATTTATTCCGCTCCGAGATAAAGAGTGGAGTTTTCGGAGGGCTATAAAAAGAAATTTTCGGTCAGCAATCGGATAACTCGAGAAATTTCGCTCCAAATGAGCGGTTTCTGTTTAACAACTTGCATTCCATGATAAGAGGAGTTTTAAGAGGCTCGTATCGTGCTGCTTGGCGCTAAAAGGATTTTTTAAAGTCTCAAGGAATCATTTCTTTGTACGTTGCGGGGTTTCGGTTCGCTGTTTGTTCAAATAATCTTCACGAGGAAATTTGGTGACCCCATGTGAATGTGTTTGCGAGTGCGCGTGAGTTGCTTCGTTTTCGAAAGAGAAAGATAGCTTGGGAATCGTAAAGTAGGAAATATCTAGTAAAGAGGTTTTTTTTTAACTCAAAGAAACTGAGAATTCCTTGCGATCAGATAAATTGGATAAATGTTTTCCTTCGCTTACCCACTTAACTGATAAAAGGGTTTTTCTGAAACCAGGCCACATTTTTGCTAACTTTTATAGTTTGCTGCCAGGAATAGGTTACGGTTCATTTAATTTTGACATTACTTGAAGCACGAAGGTGCCGTATTTATTTTCCTTGTTGTCCGCCGCAAAAAAACCTTAGTAATCCCATTGCCACGGGTTATCTTAATATAAAAATTGTGGTTACGACGAGAGAATGTTAATGCGAACGAATGTTACGCGGTACGAAATAAAATGACTTCATTTCCTTGAACATTTTGGATATGTTTATCAGATTATTGGGGAAAAACATTAAGCCGAAAAATATCAATGGCTCTCAATGCCTCTCTTAAAAATAATGTTATAGAAATTCTTTCTGTATAATGTTATTAAGCTAATGCTTGAAAAATAATTGTGAAGTTAACGTAATTTTTAAAGACATGAATTTATCATTTGCACAGTAAATTCCGTTGTAAAACATGTAAACTTTGGAAAACTTATGGTTATAATTTTTAACTTTCACATGGTCTGATGTACTTACATCTCCGAAAAATATTATTTCAAACAAAATTTATTTTATTTTTAGTTTTTTTTTGAAGGACTGTATTTTTAAGATTTGTTAATGTATTCACTGCTGTGGGAATATTAATTTTAATGTGAAAATATAGTATTTATCTCACGTCATTGCTTGAATATAACATCATAGAAAAGTATAGTTTTGACGTACCAATATAAAATATTTGCGGCAATGGCTTAAGAGTCGATATCTAAGCCACAGCAAAGCCATCGGAGGCGTTTGAAAAAGTGATTTGACGTTTGGAACACGTCCATATTCTGTTGCGAAAAAAGGTATCGCTTGAAAAAGCGAGCAGGAGGGGAGTTCTAAAGGGACGGGGAAAAAGCGTGTCGTTTGCTAATCTATATATGGTCCTACTATCTCCCTCTCTTCCTTTCCCCCTCCCTCTCTCTACCTTCCCCCTCCCTCTCTCTACCTTCCCCCTCCCTCTCTTTCCCTTCCATCCCCACTCCCCCCATCTCCTCTCTCCCTCACCTCACACTTCAATGGAATCCATCCGAGCATGGCTTCCCCACCTGATGTCCTTCCACCCAATTCTCGCGTTCATCCAGCCTCTCTCTCTCTCTCTGTCGGAACGGGAGCCTCTCCCTCTCTCCGCCCCTCCCTCCCTCCTCCAATTCTCCCCCCACCCTATCCCAGCTTTGATCGCTCTCCTTCCGTCGTGCTTAATGCACTGTGCTTATCGGTTACCCACGCCTGGATGGGTTTTGCTCACGCGCCAACCAAACCCTCCTCTAAAATCCCATCCGCCCTCTCTTCGCTAACTCCTCCCTTTCCCGATTTTCTTGCTCCAAAAACCACCCCACTTTCCTCCCCTACCCACCCCTCCCCCCTATCCGCCCCTCCCCCCTATCCGCCCCTCCCCCTATCCGTCCCTCCCCCTATTCACCCCTCCCCCCTATCCGCTCTCCCCTATCCGCCCCTCTCCCTATCCGGCCTTCTCCCTATCCGGCCCTCCCCCTATCCGCCACTCCCCCCTATCCGCCACTCCCCCCTATCCGCCCCTCTCCCTATCCGCCGCTCCCCCCTATCCGTTGCCCACTTCCTCTCTATCTGAATTCCCCGCCTATCTCCGTCCCGCGCTCCTCTCCCATGCATTTTGCGACCGTAACCATAATTCCCCTCTCCACAGCCTCCTCCCTTTCCGAGTTTTTGCTTCCTCTTCTTCTTCCTCTTCTGCTTTCCGTCTCCTTTTTCCGTCACGCGTCTGCGGCGCGGATTCTTCTTTTTTCGTGCGACTGCGCCTCTCTCTCTCACCCGCTCCGTATTCTTTTGGCGTGATTTGGTCTCTTCGGAATCGAACAATGTCATAAAATGTGCACTTCTGCGAGCATTGGCTGCTCGAAACATTTCCTCGAGGAGGATTGAGGAGGTGGGTGGAAGTATACGTTCAAATTCTCTGTAGTTTTCGTTTGTTTTCATGCCGCGTTACTTCGATTTTTACTTAAATCATTTGATGAATATTTAGTTCATGTTCGACATTTCCATCACCGGAAGAATTCGTTTGTATCCATTTCCAAACGTCTCCACCAATCCCGTTGTTCTTCCATTATTCCTTAAAATATATCCATTTATCTGTTTGTGTTGAAACCTTTTATCCATCTTTAATGTCTTCTTATTTTCTCTTTGTTTTCTCCATTTCATAAGCAACTCTTCGAGTCACTCGTTCGCGATCCCTTAATTATTTCGTATTAATGTACTTCTATTATTTTAATTTTTTTCACACATCGTTCAAAGCTTAATTATTTTGATTCCCAAATATTTATAAGTATCCAATAAATTATCTACATTCGCATAGATTTTTTTAAGTCCTGCATTCATTCACTTGTTCTCACCAGCCTTTATCCACGAGGCGCAGGGTTCTTCAACCATCCTATGTAGCTATCGCATTACCTCATTTTTCTTGTCTCCTCATCAATTCTCTATCAACCCTACTCTCCCTCCATCTCTTTCTCACTCCCTCTTATTCCACCTCTTTCCCCTTCATCCCGATGGAACGCTGTCTCCACTCGACTGAAGGACGTTCTTTGCATCGTGTATTGGTTTGTTAGGTAAAATATGTAATTCGTCTTATCTGCAAAAGCCACCTTTTGGATGTTTATTGTTCTTTCAGTTGACTCTTTTGGTAAAAATAAATTATAATAGGTCAGGCGTAACTTTGTGGAAAGCCATTATAATATGTTATAAAAAAAGCACAATGTCTACTAAAATCATTTATTACCTACTCCGGCAATCGTGAATATTAGGTTTGGGAATATTTACGATTACCTGACAATGCAGTAATAACTATGAAACCGGTCGTAATTAATTATTATAGTGGAAACTGTGCTAATTTATCTCATTTCATATTATTCTCTTGGTGTAACATGAAGCTTATATCACGAAATATTGGTGTAGTCCTAAACTATCTTTAATTTTCGAGGAAATTGCGAAACTGATATTTAATTTGACCTTAAAAGTACACGAAACAGATTAAGTATACTTATTATTGCGGTTTTGTTGGTTTTAATCGAAATCGGAGGAAGACGTGTTTTCAATGTTAATAGTTATTTTAGGATATGTTTTCAACGTTAAGGAAATTTTTTTAAACCATCTCAATTACTAATAATTTTTGGAATATTAGTTTATCAGCAAAAAATAAATGACTAAATGCTTGCTACAAATGTTAGCAGATGAGTTACTTCAGATATAATTTGTTTTCTTTTTAACCATCTTCTTTGATCTGAAAGGATATCACAAATTCTAATAGTTAAACCAACGATCCCGATCATTTATCGTAGAATCACGAATATGAGAAACGAAACTAAAGATAAAATAAATTTCCTTTTATAATGTAGATATTATACGTAAAATAGCTTCATATTTCTTGTTAATTTTAACCAAAATATTAAAGAAAAGATCTCGCTCACAAAAATTACTCGTAACGCTGCTTTTCACTAATCCGATTGTTGACAATAAAAATGTCGCATGTAGTTCTGAGAATAATCGCACTTTATACTCCGAGTGCTAATAGAGGTACTTTGAGATGGAATAATATTTCACACACTCCATGGAAACTGCAAAAGAAAAGAGACGCATTTTAAAAGGAAAAACCTGCTCATCATCTTTAATAAAGATTATCCAGGCCTTAGCATCTTCCGCCCAGTTTAAGCCCATGACAGGATCCATTATATCGCCCCGTCCCTTCCCGCATAAAAAAGCTTTAAAAAATAAAACCTTGAGAATTATCCTGGAAGGACTGCTTCGCATGAGGATACCAAGGCATTTGTACACGTCTCCGAGTTTATCTTCGTTTGGGACGGCAACTCGAGCTAACCCCTCAACCTCACAACTTAAAACCTTCCATCATCCTCTCTCTCTCCCTTCCCTTCTGCCTCACTCCTTTTCTCTTCCTCCCCCCTCCACCTCTTACTCCTCTCCCTCCCTCTTTTTTCTCTTCCCTCATCTCTTCCCTTTTTTCTACTGTTCTCCCTTTCTTCTCGGCTGCTATCTTACTTACTCATTCCTCCGTGGCATGCCGTTTGCACACTCCGCTCTTTCCTTTTCTCCATTCTTTCCCTTATCTCCCCCTCTCTCTCCCCTTCTCTTCTTTCCTCTGTCTTCCTCTCTCTTCCTTTTTCCCCTCTCCTCTCCATTCTCTCCCTCCTTCCTCTCTTCTTCCCCTATCTCACTCTCCCCCTTTCTCTCTCCCATATCTCCCTCTCTCTCCCCTCTCCCCCTCTCTCTCCCCTCTCCCCTATCTCTTCTCCCCTCTATCTTCCATCTCCCCTTTCCCCTATCTCCCTCTCACTCCTCTATTTCCTTCTCTCTCCTCTAACTCCCCTCTCTCCTTTCCCCTATCTCGAGCAGTCTCTATTCCTCGCTCATATTCTCCATAAATCTCTTTTCCATTCTCTCTCTATCTTCCTGCGCACTTTGCCTTCCGCCATTTCCTATTCCATTGCCGTTATTTTGTAGCCTTTCTCTTGATCTCTCTTTCTCTGTAAATTAATCAGGCCGTTTCTTTCTTTTATTACTCTTTTTTATTCCTCTCGTACTACTTCATCTTTCTTACACAACATTTTCTTTTTTCATCCTTATCTATCTTCGAAACCTCACATTTTATAATCTCTTGGAGTTTTAAATCCTTTAATGCTCTCTATATGTTCTCTCTACTTAAATTCACCCGTTGCTTGAATTTTTCCTATTCCATTTTTCTCCACTTTTGGTGCCATTTTCCCCATAATCTCTCTTTCCCCTCTCATATTTGTTTCCAAATCCTCTCGCTTTCTTCTCTCCGCCTCTTTTGACCTCTTCAACTTTCACTGCAATTCAGGGATGAAGTTCTCTCTCTCCCTATCTCTCTCTCTCATTCTCTCAAGTCTCTTCCTTCTACTCGTGTGCTCATTGTTCCTTATTACCTCTCATTAAGCTCCTCATCTTGCTGGCGCAGCATTCTCCGTTTTTGTTTGGCATTTAACCTCGATTGTGTTATCATTATTTATTGAGCTCTTTGTTATTTTCGTTAAATCCAATCCTGTGCGTTATTATTTGATATTATACAATTTAATAGACAGATCGGTAAATAGCTGGGTGCCTCTGAAACTTCAATATTTAATGCGGCCCTTTCTCTGCCGTATTGCGACTCAAATGCCAAGTTTTGTCTTAACAAAATCGTTCGATATTTTATATAAACACTGCATTTTTTGTAAAGGAGACAAGAGTTTTCAATAGCTATTGAGGTATAATAGAATAATAAATTATTTTTTTTAATGGCAAAAATTTAGTCTATTTTGCCAATTGTACCCCTCGTTGAATAATTTTAATTCTAATGGGGCCCTTGTGCCTCTTAGAGTTTGACACGCCTGTACTCGTCCATTTATCATTATCATACGGAATTAATGCGTTAGAGCTGTATATCTCGCCGAAGTTTTATTCCACGAAACTGCCTATCATTTTCTTGCTTCTTGATCTATAAGGCGTATTTAGAGGTTCTAATATTTCTCGCGATTCCCAATCCCTCTCTTCTTCCCCTTTCTCCTACCTCCTTCGCTTGCACCAACACGCGCTCGCATCTCTATTATAGTGGCTGATCTCGTGGTAGCCATTCTTCCAGTAGGCGACAGCACCTCCAAAAGACCAAAAGACCTCTCCTCCCCTTCCTCTCACCTTTACGCGCTTCTCTCCTTTCCTTTTTCACTTCCCTTTCTCTCCTCTTCACTCTCGCTTTCGTCTGCAATTCCCCCAATTGCCCTTTACTTTTTCTCTTCACTTTTTATCTTCCTCCTACGTCGTTTTTCTCTTTACTTTTCGCGCCCATTTCCACCCATCTCCCCAGACATTTCCTTTCTCACTTCCTCCATTTCGTTTTACATTGATTCTGATTCTTCTAATCCTTATCTTCGTTTTCTTTCTTCTTTCTCCATTCGATGCCTCATTTTTTCCCTTTAGTTTGTTTTTTCCCCTACATCACCCGCCATCCATAGGCACGCGCGTGCACGCACACTTAACACGCACTCACCCACTCAAAGCTCACACCTCCTTTCTCCCCCTTATCCCTTCCCTCCATTCGCCCTATTCTTCCCCTCCACCCTCCCCTTACCTCCCTTCCATTCTCCCTCTCATTTCCTTACTTCGTTATCTGCGTGTCTGTGCCATCTTCACCCGCCTGTCAGGGAACTCCGCTTTGTCGCTCGGCTTAATTTGCGTCATATCTCACTCTCTTAATTCCCCTGCAGCAGAAGCAGCAAGCCTTCCACTCCATGCCCCTATCTTCCCATTCCATTTCTCCCTCCCTCGTTCCATCTACCGGTGGCAGTTGGCGCTCATTAGGGAAGGGCACCTCTGGACCATGACCCATGGGCAGGGAAAGTGGCGGCCTCCTTCCGTGCGACTGAAGACGTCTTCTCCTAATCCACTCCCTCCCTCTAACTCCTCCGTTTCTCTCTCTCACACTCTACACTCTTTTCTCTTCCCTTGCAAAAAGATATGACGGACGAAATGGTTGAAAACTATTCTCGTGAGCCCATTGCCTTTTATGAGGGAAGAGGGGACTTGCGCTTAATCCTCTCTTTCTTTTTTCACTTCTGTTTCTTATACTCTCCGCTAGGTAGCAGTAATTCTCGCCATGTCACTTAGCCGATTGTGTCATGGATGCGATGAATGCGTCAGGTGGGGCTATTATAGCACGGCGGAGAATCAAGAAGGTTAATAATAAGATCTCCGCTTTCATTGCAAAACTCTGCGAATCATTGAGATTAATGAAACTGTGAGTTTTATATTAAAGGAAATCAAAATATTTTGCTCAAGTTCTTTTGTTCCTTACCGGACGAATTTGCGCAACTACTCGGGTAATTTTTATTCGCTACTGTGATTATTTATCGATTGGGTGAATAACAAAGCTCTACTCATTATATCGCCAATTAATATATCCTCTTTAATAATAAATTAGGAAATAAAGTCTGTGTTATATATATTTATATATAAAATCTATATAGTAGCATTGTGGTTTCAGGGGAAAAATTATACAGGGAGGAAGATACAAAATGCAGAAGCGAATTATTGATTGAAAGAGTAGTTCACCTTGTAGTTCGGGAGGTATGTTTACAGCTGCTAATAATGTTGGGAGATAAACGTTACAGGAGTGAAAGAAAATTAGCGTAAAAACAGGATTCGGCGACGTTTTTCTGCTTGGTGCCACTATCGATATTCATAATATGTGATCCTCCGCGCCTGCCACCCTTAAATTAAGTAAACTTAATTTAATTTAAATCGGACAATAATTACGATTACTTTACATAAAGACCTACGTGTATTTTACAAAGTACCTCGCTTGGTTCTCGTTAAATAATCATCTGAGCGAAAAATATTGAGAACATTGTGAAATCTCAAGCAACTCATTTGGAAACTCGGTGTACTCCGACATGGAGTCCACCTTTCCAATCTTGTTCAACAAGTCTACGAGGTTCCTCAAACTTACAAATAGCTGATAAACATATTCGCCACTTAATACTAAATACTATAAGAAATGTTTATCGGAAAAGTAGTTAATCTTTAATTAATTCTATTTGTATTTTTTAGCATTAACATTTATTGTTCATTTATTTATCCAAACAAAGCAGAAGCAGCAATAGCAATGTTCTAAAAAAATAGGCATACCATAGTAAATGCTATCATATTATAAAATTCAAAAGCCTGCAAATTTAGGACCTTGTAATACACCAAGCATTATTTTTGCTCCTGAAACATATATGTCAACGAAAGAGTGCTGGGAATAATTTTGAAATTAGAAAAAAACTGCTATGACCGGGAATCGAACCCGGGTCTTCCACTTGCCGGGCGGATATTCTACCACTGAACTATTGTAGCAGATAAATTTTCTCTTTTCTGAACGCGTATGTTTTCTTGGTTGGGACGGATGCTGATTTTATTCCGCCCATATTACACTAATTTGCCCCAAAACACTAAACGTATCCAGAACTTCTTAATTTTGTCACCCAACTTACACGGCTGGCCCTAAAAGATATGCCACCAACCATACAACTAAAGGCCCTTATTTTAGTTCACACAATTACAGAGTTTGCCCCTGAAACGTATGCCACCAAACATACATAAAACCCCTCTGACTTAAGGCCGCAGAACTTACACCAGGCTGTCCCTCTAATGTAATCTCCATACCTACAGAAATGCCACCTGATTAGTTAGAGCATCTCAACCTTTTTGGAGGTACGGAGTCCTTCACAAGCTGGACACCGCTTCGCGGAACCCCGCAATGCTCTTCACACACAAATGGTTTTGTTCAAAACTGATAATTAATAAATTATTAATCTACGTTTTATTTCGAATAAAATAATATTTAAAAAATGCATTATATTTACCACATTCTATCTCTCAATAAAGATTCAACTTAGGTGTAAGAAGGTGAAAGACAACTAAATTAAGCTAATCAAGTAATCTTAACGTCCCGGCAAAACTTATCGATGTCATTATTAGTCTTGCTAGGATTCGATAGATAAATGTCGATAAACATCGAATAGTAAAAACTTTTATATTCAACAAACATGAATTTTCATCGATAAGTCGATTTTTCACCAATACATTTTCAACGATATAATGTGTCATGATTTTTAAATTTGCTTAGTCACACTCAACCTTGATATATTTTATCACCAAACGACAAAAACGGAAGAGAAGTCTATATTTGTCATATCAAACGGCCAAACAACATTCGGAATTCGTTAAACTTTTCATTTTAATTTCGCTTATGTCACTGACGCGAGATCCAAAGCCAAAGTTAAGAGATTAAACAGTATGATCGGTTTATCGCGCTCTGTCTGTACTCTTGACCGGATCCGATAATTCCTACACACTTTGGACACCATTTACTGAAAAGTCGGCAGACGTCGAATGTCTTCTGTGCGACAAGATCTGCCGATCTCCTCCAAGAGGCAGAAAGATTGGTTTTTCCGAAGTGAAAAATGTGTACCGATCGTCAAATGGCCTTATTTCTAAAAGCAAATTCCTATTAAATTTATAAACCAAACTCCGAGAGTGAGTGACCCCGTGCCTGATTTCTTTTGCATTGCTGTAGAAGAAGCATCGTTCCATATACGCACTCGGAGCTTTTTCTGCTTTCATAGTCGTTCGTTATTTCACGAGGTGAGATTATTAAAATTAAAATATTCATTCGTCATTGATTTGGTGCACATTATATTCACGTCATATTTAGTTTTCCACGAATGATCACGATTTCGTGAATAAGGGACACGAATTAAAGAGCAAAATATACTTTCTGATTTATTCCGAAAAATTAATTTCCAGATTGGTGATTGAAGTCGAACAACACATTCACCAAAATATAGATAATAACAAACAAGCCGGCATACAAGAAGTCTTATTTTTATTTACATAATGTTAGTTAAATTAAATTAGATGGAATCCAAGATATACCATTTTTCTAGATAAAGAATCGATTTAACGTATTAAAATTAACGTGATGTTAGTGATCGCATTTTAAGAATCGTACCATCTCATTCCCCTACAACCCATGCTATCCAGATTACTGACTTGCCCCGGCAGCATATTTGTCCAAATAAAACCTTTAAGTAAGATTTCTTCGGGATAGAATGTTTTTGGGCAAAGTTTCTACTTGTTATGAATCGTGATCTCTCCACTACGATCCCGAGCTGAAGATCCAAAGTTTCCAAGGGAGCTCCGAGCTCATATTGATAGGGGTTGGTCAATTGTATGCCAAAAAATGTCAAGCATCTCGTTTTCGTTGACAAAATCAAGGTCATTTACGATCACTGCGTACCAAGAGATCGAGAAATAAATGACGAGTACTATTCCAATTTGCTGACAGAAGGATAACACAAAAAATCTCCCCATCATGTTGAATGCGGTTGTATCTTGCGCCACGATAGGAAACCACTGAAGAATATGATTTCGAGATGATGAACTAATTATTTCTCAGAAATTTTTCTCTTACCAGAAGATGACAAAAATTGAGAATTCCCCGTTTTTGAGCCTGATAATGAGATAAATAATGCTGCAATTGATATATTCATTAAATATCATCGGGCAATGGTTTTTGTAGTCTTTGATAAGAACATTACGGCGAAAGGAGCTTATTTGAATGGCAGTGAATAAATTTAATAATAACATTGGTATTGCCGACTCACTGTCAAGAAATAAACGCCAATATTTCTTTCTTCTTCTTCTTGAGATCTTGAACGGTATAGTTACCAAGTCGTAATAATCAGCTGGAACATTTTCTTCTTTTTTCACTCAAGTTTTCCTTCTATCACATCTTTAATCATGCTTTCTCTCCTCAGGTAATGCTCTATCCAGTTTTCCTTCTTCTTTCTTTCGTTTGTGTAATTGTTCATTTTTCTCCTACACTGCTTTGTATTTCATCCTCTCCGTCCTTTATTATGTTCAGCATTCTTCTCAATGCCCACATTTTGTAGATTTACAAATAAAGACTTCCCACGTTTTACGAGTTTTGCTTATACGAACCGAGCAATTTCATACTTATTTTTCGATTTGCGAACAATTTTTCGTTTATACGAGTTCGTTACGTTCGCATGGAAGTCCTATTTTTCAAATATCGAACAATGTTTCGCTTATACGTGCTCTATCCGCTTCGGAAAAGTTCGGGAAAGCTCGGTAAAGTTCGTCAGATTGCATCACTCTGTTCCAAATATGAACCATCATCTCGGTCTCAGTACGCGCGTTGCTGTTCTTTGTGAAATTCAGATGGCTGAGTGGTATGCATTTTTATCTTTTAAATCAAGATATATTTTTGTGAATCATGACGTGCCAATCGTTCAGGTTTTGCAAGTGATAAAGTGAAAAAAGAGAGAAGGGCTTTAAGTGCAGCCCAGAAACTGATTATTATTCTAAGATTGGAGAAAGGCGAGCGGTCGAAGGACATATGTGCCGCACTTAACCTATCGTAGGCTAAGATAGGCTAGGATATCATAGGCTAATACCGCTAATATATAGAGTAAGACATCTTAGACTAATGACTAAGAATGTCATTTAAATACATTAATATATCATTAATGATATTTTTTTCTCAATTTGGTATCGTTCTGTATTGTTTTTAAGTGAACTATTGGAAGTTTTTACATAGGAAGTAATTGGAAAATAATTTTTGTTTTACGAGTTTTCGCCTAACGAACAATTTCGTGGAACGAATTAAGTTCCTAAAACAAGGGAAGGCTGTATATTATGCCGTTATTTCAGTGTTCATGTTTCTGCTCCATACAAAATGAAACTCGGTAAATAGCATTTTATAAATCTCTCGCGTGCATCTTCTTTTATTTGATCCTCAGCAGGAGTTTCTTTTTTCTGATAGCAAAAATATTGCATTTCCTATTATGACGCTTCCAAGATATCTATAGTCTACAACTTGTTCAACCAATACATATATTCAATTTTATTGTTTTTTCCGATATTCGCATGGCCTTTAACGTCTGTATTTAGTTTCTACCTTTTATTAGCAGTCTATTTGCTATTTTCCTTTTTGCTGGTTTTACTTGATCATCATGTTTTTGTAACCTCTTCCTCCAAACTTCTAACGCTTTTTAGGCGTTCTTTACCAGCGAAGCGGTAATAGCGGAACGCCTTATGGGCACGTCTGGTCGGTCCGTCCATCTGTCATAACTTTCATATCCTAAACGCTGGACGAATTTTAATTTAACTACGTATGAATAATCTTTATTAAAAATTATCACCCAATTTTGATTTTCAACTGAATCTGGCAATTGGAACTTACACTTTACATAATTATTTCAATAAACTTATACTCGTATCTCGTTAAATGGCATCCGTCAAGCAACAATGAAATATCAAACATTTCTCTCCCTAGCTCTTATATGATCTGTATATATTTAAAAGATTATTCAGATAGAGAACAATATTTACTAAAAGAAAGTCCGCGAGGCCACGTAATTACGAGTTATAATTTTGGAGATAAAAATTTGAGAATATCCAGAGAAAACATCGCCATATTTGTTTACACCGATCGCGAAGACGGTTCTCTCAGCAAACAGCAATTAAAAATCCCTTTATTTCTCTCCCATTCTCTTATATGATCTTTAAGGTTAGTTTTAAAAATTTATTCTGATAGAGAACAACATTTACTACAAGATGGTTTAGAGATAACATAATTACAACTTATAGTTTTGGAGATAAAAATTCGAGAAAATCCCGAGAAAAACATCGCATATTTTATTTACATCAATCGCAAAGACGATTCTCTCAGCAAACAACAATTAAAAATCCATATATTTCTCTCCCATTCTCTTATATTATCTGTGAGGTATAGATTAAAAAATTTATTTGGATAGAGAACAACATTTATTACAAGATAATACCCGAGACTATAGTTTCGGGGATAAAAATTCGAGAACCACCTAATCTTTCGATACCGTTCCATACGTATTTCCCATTAAGAACGTCTTTGAAATCTATGTGTATTCCATTTATGGAGTATACTTTTCCATCTTGTTGCATTGGGCTTTATCCATATATATTGAATAGTATCGGGTATGGGGAACCACTTTGTCTTACTCCTCCAACGATAATTAATCCTCTGGTATCAGCTTTTTCCAATCTGATCTTGACAACTCAATTAACATATAGATACCTGATCAGTCTCCTTTCTTTCCCATACCCACCTTTAATATCGCCATCATCATTGCATCAATTACTCTATTGAAGACATTGTGCCAATCGACGAAACATACGCAGCAATCTTGTCTGTACTCTATAACCATTTCTCATATAATTCTCATTATCCCGATGACATTTATTGTTCCTTGTCCATTCTGAAACGAAATTGATCTATTTGTAGCATTTTTCAGCATTATTCTACATTTATCCTATTTACGTCCTCCATACGTAGTATAGGGGAAAGTATTGTTTTCATGAAAAAATCGATTTCGAAATTATAACTGAAATACACGTTTTGACCATTTTCTCGGTGATATCTGTGTGCATGTGACATTTTTTGTGGGTGCTCGAACTCAAAAACTATTAATCAGGCCAAAGCAAAATTTAATATTTGACATTTTATGAAAATAACAAGAGTTGATTAGTCTTTTGTAAAACTCGGTCAACCAAAAGTGGATATTTACTCTTGTCACTTATCCGTAATTTTGAAACATTAGCTTTAATATTTGATATATGTAGAAATATATTGGAATAAATGCTGTAGGAAATTTAATTTTCTGCAACCTCTGTATGAAACTTTTCCCATATAATGCATTGTTTAAAAGATATTTTTAAAATTATATTTTTAACTACCGCCACCACGCCACCTACTGGCGCCTATTGTAAACATTTGACGCTTAGTTACATCTTAATAATGCTCCTTTTTATTTTTTTAATTGTTGCAGCTTCGTGGCTATATCCAATATCAAAAGGCTACGGTTTGAGTTTATTTCAGTTCTTTGTTAAATCTACTTTTCTTGCAGTTCCTTAAAATATTTGTTATTATTTAACCTATTTGGAATTTTTAGAAATATTACAGGTATATAGATAGTCATGTGGTGGCCACTTCAGATATTTTTAGAATTCTTGTGGTGTCTGCGATATATGAAATTGTAGGTTTATCGTTCTTTAGTCCTCACAATGCATTGCCTTCGACTTCTACTCTAGAGGAACCATTGTTACTTCTAGGAAATGCTGATGCCACTGTAATAAAGAAAAAAATATACAGGGTGATTCTTAATTGCATACCTTAAATATTAGCATCGTGTTCTACAACTATAGGCAAGCAAAAACTTTCATATAATCATATGGTCGCAACCGTTTCGACGAGATATAGCAACATTACCTATGGCGACGCAACGCCGCGATACGGAGAAAGCAATCATTCAGTCTACAAACTCGTACGAAGTGACTAGTCTTACTGTTGATGTTCTGGTGTTGTAGTGTTCACATTTCGTATCGAAGAATGGGGCATAATGCTGATTATTCACTTGACGGATTGACAGATATGATAATGCTGTACGGAGAAACACAGCGTAACAGTGCATCTGAATAGCAGGATATTTATCTCTCTGCATCGTCGTATAAGAGAAACAGGCCGTCTGCGGTCCATTATGGCAAATGATGGTAGACCACGAAGTCGCAGGAGCACCGATGCGGAAGAAGATGTTCTGCATGCCGTTGAACGATCCCCTGGTACTAGTACCAGGCGGTTGACTGTTCGTCACCGGATTTCCTAGCCAACGGTGTGGAGGGTGTTACATGATTTATTGTTGTATCTGTTCTACATACAGCCTGTTCAAGCTATGCAACTGCCGGATTATTAGCGTCGAAGAGTGTTCTGCGAATGGCTACTACACCAAGATGCAGCGCATTTTAACTTTCTCAGCCAAGTCCTGGTGATGGATGAAGCACGCTTCACACTGAATAGCCTTAATCAGCACACAAGGGCTGATGAAAACTCGCATCCAATTCGGGAAAGACGATTCCAACATCAGTTTGCAACAAATGTTTGGGCGGGAATAATTAGCTGTCGCCTCCTAGGCCATTATGAGCTAACACCTCGACTATCAGAGTCCGCCTATTTACAGTTTCTTTCTGAGAAATTACCGCGACTACTAGACAATGTACCAATGGCAGTGCGGCAGACAATGTGGGTACTGCATGATGGGACTCCTTCCCATTCTACTTGCGATGTCAAGCGATATTTGGACAGCCACTACCCAGGTCGATTGATAGGATGAAACGGACCAGTTGTGTGGCTCCCGTGATTGCCCGATCTCACTCCTGCCGACTTATGCCTCTGGAAATATTTGAAGAGTCCAACGATGTAATACACGGGACGAGCTGTGGAATGTCATTGAAGCAGCTGTGACGACATCACGTAACATGCCTACGTCTTTCAGCGGACAAGAAATTCTTGGCGCACCAGGGCTCAGTTATGTATTGATTGTAATGGTGGACATAATGAACATCTACTGTAAACTGTTTGCAACTGATCAGATACCATTCTGTTCACAACTAATAAAACATTTGATCTACAACTACGTTATTTGTCCACTTTCCTCATTCTTCCCGTTACCATATCTCGCTAACAAAGCGTTTGCGAGCATATGTTTATATGAAAGTTTTTGCTTGTCTGTAGATGTAAATCACGATGCTTATATTTAAGGTATGCAATTAAGAATCTCCCTGTATATGACTGCTGAAAGAAATTAATTCGCCACATGTAGCGAGTGACGAAGGGGTGGAACAGCGGTGCTCTTGTTAAAACACGGGTTGAAAATAACATATTGAGGTAATATTTAAAGCATACAGATCTTATAAGGGCCACCACCTTACTGGGAATAAATAATAATAATTTCGAATTTTCAATTCCTGCATCTAGTGATAGAAATGCTCCTAATTATTTTACGTTTCTGGTGAGCGTCACTCATACTTGCTAAGTTTAAACAACTGCCTTTTGACTGAGAATTAAAAGCCTATATATAACTTAGTTATTTACCAAAAATAATGGATGATATATTCAAGATAACAGTTAAGACGTATATCTGGCAGCAGAAATTATTTTGATTATCAGGTAATATTTTGTGAGAAACAGATGCGCTTGTATGTTGCCAGATTATTCGTTTGTATGCCATTTTTCATTAAAAGTAGTCTCTGATGCCACTGATACTGGATTGCAATATTCTATACAAATTGAAAATTTTTAAGAATGATAAAAACGATAGTTAAAAAGAGACCGGAATATCGTAACTGTATTAATTACTGAATGAAGAAACAGTTTTGGTAAGAAAATTCATGTTTTGCCTAAATTATTTAAATAGAAAAATATCCACATGTTCTTAACATAAGCAAAAGCTTTAATTTTTTTAAATATAACTCACTGGTCGATAAGAAATCCCTTTTTTGGTAACATTTTTGATGGAAATCAATAGTAACTGAAAAAATGGATTTTTATCTCAAAGCACCATATTCTGGAGAAATTAGAAAACTTTAAATATGTGATCTATGTGAGTCAATAATAATTATTTATTTAAACAAAATAAAAAACAGCCTCCGTTAGGATTTATCAACAAAAAATTAGTTATTAAAAATAGAAAAGCAACATAAAACAACAAGACAAACAGGAAAAATAAATGAATTTGAATAAAATTAACAATTAATTCAATCCACATCATTGGAAACGGAAAAGAAGAGTGGTTAACAAAGCAATTAGTGGCGCCCTCAGGTGTGAAAAAAGAAGAAAAGAGTACATATTAGGATTTGACAATAAATGGAAGGAAAGATGAGGAAGATGAGAATTTTTACAAGATGAAATTTTATTGAATATTTAAAAAAACTTCAATACTTTAATAGTGTTTTATAAATTTAATATTGAAAATCATTTTCCGGATCAATGAATGTGACGAAATGCGGTGGATCAGCACTAGAAAATATTGCAACACGAGAATAAATTGTATAGTATAAAAATTACATAAATCTTGCGACAATTGACGAAATTAAAAAAAATGAAATAATTTGTGAACTATTTTTAAATTCCGTATACATCATAGAATTTGTTAACCATATCTGATATATATATATATATATATGTGTGTGTGTAGGGTAAGTTTTTCGAATGTAAATTTTTAATTGTTTTCAAATTTTAATTAGTTTTTATAGTTAATTCTCGGAGAATTTTTGCTTCGGTCATTTTTTTAATCCCAGCTACTTTCCGTGTTTTTAAGCGGCAACACTGGCTCTATTGAAACCAAATGGTGCGAAATCTGTTGCTTTGGCAACGCCGCCAGTTCTCAGGCGCGGCCCGTAATGGTCGTATTGCACGCGACACGCGCGCACACGCTGGCGGTGCGTGTGACAGGGTGAGAAGGAGTGGGTCGTCTGGTTGAGTGAGTCGGGAGTGTGAGGGAGAAGGGCTAGAGAAGGGGAAAAGGTGGAGGGGTGAGGTGGGAAAAGCGAATGAGAGGAAGGGGGTGAAAATGGAAGGGGAAGGAGGCCACGTCGGTCGGAAACGATTGAATTTATACGGCACGCCTTGGTTGCCGCCCACTCGACCCGACTGTCAACTGTTTTACCCCATGATGGATGAGGCACGTGGATTTTGAATCCCGAGCCCCTTCCAATGTGCCGCCCGTTTGTCTTCTAAAGATGCGTGCGAGGCAAAAGGGCCTGGTTATTATTCTAAGGAACCTTGTAGGCTTTAATTAAACACGCAACTTCCTTCGGCAAACAGGTAAAACTTGCTGAATAACCTTCGGTGTGCATTGATATACTATGCTGCTATAAACTCCCATTTCTATTAAAACAACAGAAAGGTTTAAACACGGGAAATGCTTTCACGTACAAAGTGTCTGTCATTAACATCAATAATTTACCTGTTATTTCCTCTTATGAATCATATTGAGGTAAGCCGAATAGATCATCTAGCTATCCTTATTACTTGAAAGATAGGCATTTTAACTCAAATTTATAGGAGTTGGTCTAATTTTGAGATTCATCTTGGTTTAGGATAATGCCATGCCTCAACGCCACTATAAATATCCGCCTAATATAAAATCTTATCTCTAGAATTGTTTCTCTGCCTCTGACAAAATCTCTCCTGTATTTATTTCTACAGGAATAGCTATCGTAAGACAATATGTATGAAATGACTACAACAAATTGTGTTATCTATATATATCATTTGAATTGCACGTACTATGAATTCATTGCCAGGAAACGAAATTTTAAATAATAACAATGAGATAGATCGTCATGTCACGCACGACTGTGGCGACGCAGGTGCAATGCTGCAAATCACTTTATAACATATGATCCATAAGAAACATTTTATGTTAAAAACAACTTATTTTCTTATAGTAAATAAAACGTATGGATTAATGTAAAATAGACCGATTATTAGATTGATCCGTCAAGTAATTAATAATTTACGTTTTCAGCCTAGGTTGTCAGCAACAACATAATTATTGTTGACATAAACAAGCCCCTACAATTTGAGTCATAGGGAGCTGACCATAGTAAATAACATTAGTTATCAGTTAAAATTGTATGTACTTGGCGCGACCTTTTTTCTTCTTAGCGTACGTAGGCCAGAGTAATCGCTCGATAATGTCTGCGCTGTGTAGGATCTTAATTACAGAATCCTAGGAAGAAGTATCGCGTGGCGACGGAGAGTAAATAATTTGGCTATCTCAAGGAGGCGCGGTATTAATTCATTCCTTGAAACGGACTCGGGGCGTGACGTCGATATAGATAAACACGCACGCTTCTCTCCTTGGTGATGAACCGAAATAGAAAAGAAATAAAGCTATCAAAAGACGAGTGTTTTTTTCTAACCACACTCCTTAATCCCTTAAATGATACGATGATGCGGTGAAATATTTGCAAAAGGCCAACTTGCAATTTTCGTAGTAATCTTCTTATACAGAAAGCTTTTCAGCCTGGTCTCCATTCAGGTTTTAATTGGAATGTTGGGGTTCAAATACGTCAAAGGACTAATAGCGGAAAATATCGAGGGTTGGGATGTGATGAGCACAGACACTTATCTTAAGGGTTCTATGAGAACGAGAACTCGGGAAAAAACCTTTATTGAAGACGTGATGTATCATTTTCAGATTTTAATTAAATAAATGGTAAGCTTTTAGGAAGGAGAGGTTTTGTGGAGAGCGGAAGGTCCCGCGGTTGGAATGGAGTCTTTTTGGATGAATGGCCGAGCGGAGATTAATCACTCTGCGTTCGCTAATGCCTTTTAACGAAGAGAGATAATGAGCGCAATTAACGTGCGTAAGAAAATGCGAGAAGGGGAAAAGAGAGGCGTCAAAATGAGTGGGAGGAATCCTTTTCTTTGACGGACCTCTTTTGGACGTGAAAAGAGAGATTTCAACGGTACGACAGCAAGGTTAGCGAGTGTGCAGCGGCTGACGATTCTTCCGTTGAGTCATGCCCCCCCTCCCCTCCTCATCGGATTTTCGGGAAAACAATTTCCGCGTCGATTCTCTCCTTTCATGGTTTTAATCGCCATTGATAGAGGAGGGAGACGGAGGAAAGGAAAGGAGAGAGAGAGAGAGAGAGAAAAGGGAATGGTGGGAGATAGATAAAGATGGCGAAAGAGAGTGAAAAAGGAATATAGAGGAAGATAATGATTCATTGATATTCGGTTGTTTATGTATAATCATATAAATTACATTTCTTAGGTCGCCGATGAATCAGAGGCAAACTAATGTTAAGGTTTAAAACTTTAAACCACTGCTTCTAAACCTGGGTTCCGCGAAAATATTTACACGTATAACAGAAAGGATGTGGTTTAATCGCCTTTATAGCATATGTCAACAGAAACCATTTCACTTTTAATTCATATATGGTTTGTTATTGCTTTTAATTACATACTGAAGACTTCAAGAATTTCGGTGACTGTTGAAGTGCCTGTTGGGCGTAGCTGTACATGTTGATGTGACAGGCTTTCATTATGGCTCGGTGTCAACCCAAATATTTCCAATTTTGACTCCTCCCCTCCCACCTCCCTGAAATACGCTTCAGATGTAATTTTTTGTATTATCATTTAAAAGGAATATTACATTGGCTATGTAAAAATTTATTTTTGTTACGAAATAAAAAGTAACAATATTAATTTATTATTTATCAGTTTTGAACTAAAAAGCATTTTGTATAAAGAGCATTGTGGGGTTCCGCAAAGCGGTGTCCAGCTTGTAAAGAGTTCCGTAACTCCAAAAAGCCTTAGTAGCTCTGCTTTAGACCACGGATGTCCAACCTATGACCTGCAGGCTAGATGCGGCCCGCGAAGGGTGCTTGCGTGGCCCTCAAAGCTATGGTGAAAAAATCATTCCGAAAGGTTAGCACAAATTCATACATTTTTCTGGAATTTTTTATAATAAAGCATTTAATATTAAAATGCTAATCATAAAACGATTTTTAGACTTAATTTTCATTTATATGGCATCTCAGAGTATATAGGCAACTTCCGATTAAAACTCAAATCCGGGCTGCCGAAGAACTGGCAACTTCTAATGTGGTCCACTAAACTATTCGCAACCACTGATGCACTGGGGCACCACTGGTTTAGACGGTTCTTTGTTCAACGAAAGTGAGCGAGTGCAATTATCCGTGTACGGAGAATTCTACTGATCCACTTCCCGCTAGATATAGAGCCAAATATTTGATTTCTTTTAGTCATTTTTACTGTCGTTGAAATTCAATCTGAACATACATAATTGACTTAGTTGGTTTTGTATTTTAGGAGCTTCGATGTAAAGAGGCAGAGCAGTGAAACAGGAAATTTTAAAAAACTTTTCTCTAGCTCTGAATCTAGGGAATCAGTAAAATTACGCCTTGATCGGGATTCGAACTCAGGTATTCTACTTTACTGGAGGATATCACTGGATTCTATAGCAATATTCCAAAACGCTGTCTTTGCTAGACAACCGGAAATTTGTAAAAGAAATTGGTCTGATTCGATAGTTCAGTGATACTGAATCCGCCGGACAAGTGGAAGACGGCGTTTTATTCCCGTTCGAGACAGAATTTTTTCCCTGATTTACAGGAATTTTACACTCAAAAATTTGCTTACATCCATAAAAATTTAATATCTACATTTTCCGTTGTGTTTTACTTTGATTATCGATAAAATAAAAATTGAAAGTAAATAATTCTCCTGGATATTTTTTAAGTTACGCTACCTAAAAATGAAAACTTTCAATTAAGGAACTATTCACTTTCATATGGCGTTTTCTCTTTTAATTGCCTCCTCCATTGTTCATTTCAAGAACTGTAACGAATTATTTAATAATGTTTGATAATAAGTGTAACGAAACGTATTATGTGTCTAGTCTAATTTTTTCAGATCCGATTTTCAAGACTATTCAATGTCCATTATCATCGTCCAAGGTTGCAAAATAAATGCATAACTTAAAATCAGTGTTTTCGGTATTAATAGCGCGTTACAGAAGTCATCCTTTTATCGGGGATGTATTTGTGAGAAAGAATATCTCCCCTTTACGAGGAAGAAAAAATAGGACTTCTTTCCGCTCGTGCTGTTTTTGAGTGGGCTTTCGAGGAAACCTGAGACAGGACGGTTAAAATAAAAATATTCGAATACAAAAAAGGACAAGAATCATAATTCTTATGGTCCCTATTTTCAAATTTATTGGTGGGATCATGCTGACAAAAGACGCTAGGGCTGGAACGCTTAGCCTCGGGGTTGAGAGGTTAAGTCACTCGTTCCCTCTCTCTCTATCTCGTTCCCCTCCCCATAATTTTCCATCTGCAGAGAAAAGAAGCAGAAAAAGGGATAAAAGAGAGGGATAAGGAAGGAGAGAACCGGACAGGTTTAAAAAATAAAGGAGAAAGAAGGGGTACCCGAAAAGAGAGATGAGAAATTGGATTTCTTACAAGAGACCGGAATGAGGTTAAAAGTGGTCCTCGTAAGGAGCGAGGGAAGGGGGAGAGGAAGAGAGAAAGAGGGAGGGAGAGAGGGGAGAAGGAGGGAGGGAGAGGAAGGGAGAGAGGGGTGGAGGGAGGACAGAGGGAGGGAGAGAGGGTAGGAGGGAGGAAGAGAGAGCAGAAGAAGGGAGAGAGGGTAGAGGGAGGGTAGAGGGAGGGTAGAGGGAGGGTAGAGGGAGGGTAGAGGGAGGGTAGAGGGAGGGTAGAGGGAGGGTAGAGGGAGGGTAGAGGGAGGGTAGAGGGAGGGTAGAGGGAGGGTAGAGGGAGGGTAGAGGGAGGATAGAAGGGAGGGAGGGAGGGAGGGTGGGAGGGTTGGCGAGAAGGATGGAGGGAAGGAGGGAAGGAAGGAGGTAGGGAAGGAGGGAAGGAAGAAAGGAGGGAGGGATGGAAGGAACGAGGGAGGGATGGAAGGAACGAGGGAGGGAAGGAAGGAACGAGGGAGGGACGGAGAGAGGGAGGGACGGAGGGAAGGAGGGAGGGAATGAGGGAAGGTGGGAGGGGGAGACAGGGAAGGAGGAAGGGAGAGGGGAAGAGAGAGGGATAGAGAGAGTGAAACAGGGTAGAAGGAGGGAGGGAGAGAGAGGAAATGAGAGGGAGAGAGGTTAAAAGGAAGAAGGGAGGAGAGAGAGGGAAAGAGAGATAAGGTAGAGGGAGGAAGAGGGAGAGAGAGTAGTGGGAGAGAGGAAGAGAGCGAGAGAGGAGAAGGAGGGAGGTATGTGGCAGTCTCGTGAAAAAAGGATGCCCAGACCATAAGTTGACCAAAAAATAAATTATAAGCCGCTAGGAGAAGGTTGATGGGGATGAATTTGGGGAGGAGGAGGGACTAGGCGGGGGAAGTGGGCACCTTAATGAAATATCCATGCTGGTTCCTTCTCCTCCTTTCGCGAAGGAATTAACTTTAGCCAATTCTCATATTCCAAAAGAAATAATTTTCTCTTTTTCCTTCATTTCTTCTTCCTCCCACCTAATTACGTTTCACGGTCTGTGGTAAAAGGAGGGAGAAGAAAACGCCATTGATGATTTCGTTACGTTAATTCGATGCTAGATATGTCGCGAAAAAAGTTTTTCGAGAAAATTCTGTTTTCTCGGAAAGATGGCGAGCTCAAAATTTTTCTCCAGTTGGGTTTTGAGGTTTTGAGTTAATTTCTTCTTGGTTCAAAGTAGTGTATTTTTGCTGTATTTTCGTAAAAAATAAAGATGTTGTCATTGGTGTTGTGGCATTTTTGATGTATCCTATTGGCGAATTGAAGTGCCAAAATTGCGCTGCATTCTTTCTTAGAGGATAGAAGACAATTGTAAATTAAAAAAAAACGGACTTCTTTACATCACAACGCTTCAAATATCTTTATGGACAGCATGATAGGGAAAGTTTCAGCCGGATGAGTCGTGGGGTAGGATAATTTAATTATAAAGTTTTGGTTGTTTTTTGTGTAAACAATTAAACTAACAAATTCATTTTATAATGTCCACCTACTAATACAAAAGTAATTCTTCATTTGAATGCATCTCTGAAAGTTGCCAAAGTAATTTTCTTGCTGAATTCTGTGGTTATCAATGTTCCAATTCATTTCATAGTCAATTTTTTAAATTCCAAATGACTTTGTTTAATCTTATAGATGGCACATTTAAAAAAATAATTTTTAACGGAAAAATGTCACGTGTTTATTTGATGAAATTAAGTCGATTATATTAAATTAATTTTTATGATTTGAGGTATTAGGAACAAAGTAATGTTCATCCAAGTAAAGAAGTTGAATATAGTATAGTATATAGCTCATTAGCAGCTTTTCGCGGTCTGTAAAGAAGAAAATCTTACGGGGTTGTCTTCCCATGAGTCAGTGTTTTATTTCTGTCTCTCGAATGTCGGTGATATCTATTTATAATATAATAAAAATTTAACTTCAATGAATGATTTCGGAACATTTCCTTGGACAAGATGAACCGAAAATACATGGATTAGGATGACATTTATTTTATCCACAAAGTGATTTTATGATGTAAGCCATCATAAAAGTTCTTGAGCGCATATAATAGTGTCCATTCTAAATGGAGAAAGAGGAAGAGAAGAGGGCGGAGGGAGTGAGGATAGTGGGAGGGAAGGGGTGGCTGCGCTCGAAGCGTCCTTGCAATTGAATGAGCGGTCGTTTGAGGGATTTCCTTTTTTCAAAGCTTCTTTCTCTTCTTCGTTCCCTCTTTCAAACTTAAAAAGCCAATTTTCCATCGCTCTATGGGGTTACGAAGTCGAGTATACTTTGAAGAATGTTGAACAGCAAAAGGCAAGAGAGAGAGAGACAGAAAGGAGAAGAGAAAGTAAGCTGCCTGAATGCGGAGGAGAGAGAAGGGGAGGAGGGAGTGAGAGGGTGGCTAGAAAAGAGGGAGGGGGAATAAAGTGGGTTGGGAGAGTTCTTAAGAATGTGCAAGAGGAAGGAGACTGAGCTTTCCGTTTAATTCAACGTGTTTCCATTCATTCATAACCTTCATTGATGGGAATTTTCTCATTAATAATGCGTTTAAGTGATCTGAAGGCTAGTTGAATAGCTTGCATAGTTATTTACAATTGCAGCGATAAATATCTGAAAACGAAGATAAAAGTGTTGAATTATAAATCTTTTTTAGTTATTTGGATCAATTACGAGGATGTGGGAAATAAAATTTAGGAGAATATACTTGTATTATTCCTAAAACATTCAATATTGTGTATATGGAATATACGTAACTTAGCTTCACGGCACAAATAAACGATGAAAAGTAAACAATGGTCTTCAAATGCCGTAAATTACGACTTTTGAAGACCATTGTTCATTCTCTATTGTGATCCTGATGAAAGAAAGCAGGAATTAGAACTCTAATAAAGATTATTTTAAAATGTTTTGCCAAGAGGTCGCAATTTATTTTTCGAAGCAATTTAATAATGGTCTCTGAGGAGGAGGGAAGGACATGTTTTTAGGAAAATTAAAAGATTAGATGTTTGGTTTTTTTGTCAATTGCCTTCTCACGTTCGTCATTCAAAGTGATGAGCACAAAACATTTAGAATATATTAATTAAAAGAGGTGAAATCCGAGGCTACCGGCAAGCCTTAAGTTTAGCAAATCACCAACACGCGTTTTGCATAAAATCATTCGTTTGAAGTGAATGATGGCGGACATAAATAAAAAACCCATTCCGTGTAATGTGAATTTAAATCGAATGGCAATCACGTGAGAAGAATTCCCTCCAACCGCCCGACTAACCACTTTCGGGGCGTTTTTCATCCCTTCCGGGGTATTTTTTGATCCATTCCAAAAGTAATACTCGTTCCAAAACACGCACACTGCAACGTAAACTTCGAGGAAAAATGAAATGAAAAAAATCATGCCCCGAAAAAACAGTAAGGGACACATTAGTCAAATATAATTAGTAGCAGGAAAAAACCCCTGCTGCCTGGCGAGCGGCAAAAAATTGCAGGTCTCGGGAAAGGGATGGTGTGGAGGAGAGGAGAGGAGAAGAGAGGAGAGGAGAGGAGGAGGAGGGAAATATCCAAAGTTATAAATTTCTGACGTTTTAGAATTCATTCGCGTGCGTTGCCTCGCTCTCACTCTCTCTCTCTCTCTGGCCCACTCCGTTGTGCAAACAATGCCGAGTGGTATACATAACGCGCCGAAGGGAAAGAGAGAGAGAGAGAGAGGGAAAGGAGAAGAGAGAGAAGAGAAAGAGGGAGACTTATAATTAAAATACCATTCCCGAACGCGAAGAGACGAATGAATCGAAAATATGAAGGGTTAGATGCTCGATAAAAAATGAGTTTTTTTACCGGAGGAGAATGTCGTGAAGTGTATGCGGTATAGGGAAGGGGCGGTTAGGAATTTATGGTCTTCCTTTTCCACTAATTGCGGCTTCGGTAGATTCCCTGTTCAGCCGCCTCAAAACCAGCCTCCTCCTCCCCCTACCACCCCCTCTCCCTTCACCCTCCGCCACCCCGCCCTCTTCCCGGTCTCCTATTACGTTCGGACGTCGCTTAAGGAGACCCCCCTCTGCGCACCTATAAGCGTTAAGAGCCGCGCTGCCGGCAGATGTCAGTCGCGTCGCCCTCGATAATTGATAGCGTCGCTTTTGCTAAGGCCACGGCGATATTAAGCACCATAAATCGTGCCGCCAAAGTGCGGGGCGTTGACGTAACCGGAAAAACATATTCCCTTCCCTCGCACTCCTTCCTTATTTTTGCCCGGTTAGAGACTAGAATGGGTTTTGCCCTCTCTGAGTTTCCAATTAAAAAGCGTGTCCGATATAAAGTTTGGCTTTTGCCGAAAAGAGGAAGGGAGACGTCGCGATCGGCGGGATCAGGAAAACAATTGAAAGAAAAATAAGAGAAGAGAATAAAAGAAATATGGACTGGGTGATACCAAATACTGTCCCGTTCGTTTGACTCCTCCCATATGTGTGGTGTGTAGTATTGATTGTCTGAAAACTGTATCGAAAAGATAGAACAGTGAAATAACGATTAGATATCTCAGATGGAAAACGAATCTGAATAATTGTTTGTTAACTTTCTTTACTAACCTTTTTAATTCCTTAAATAATTTTAAATCCAGATAGAAATGATGTGAATAGTTACACTGTTCGCACACATGTACCTTACACTGGAAGTGTAAGATATTTTACAAAGAAAATTCACCTTAACTATTTTGCTCGTTATAAAAATATATCTCATGTTGCTTGACAAAATTATTCTGTTACTCCTTTTTTTAACATGATACTTATCTGGTTAACTTTTTCAAATAAAGTAAACAGAAGAGACTATTGATAAGCATGATAAAGCTATTGGAAGTTTTCAGGGTAGCAATGCAAATGTAAATGCAACAAAATTTAGTAAAATCTAATAAGAGCTATGCACGCAATATTTGCAGCGTAAGATAGAGTGTATGTAGACTTAAAAACTAAAATTTAAGTTTGTCGATTAAGGCGCAAATCCTGATAAGGCGATACGATAAAAATGTGTTAAAATATGATCAAATTATTAAAAATTTCTAATAATCAAATTTAATTCAATTCTATCTCAATATTTATGGCTTTAAATTATAAATCTAATACCCAGTCTTGACTGAGTGATGCATTACAAGTGTATCATTTTAGGGTGGAAATGTAATTTAAGCAAAAATTTGTAGTCCTGATTAGTGATGTGAGAACTATGTTTCTAATTTGTCAAATATTTTAATAAAAACCCTATACACATATAATGCCAAAATGGTGGGTTGCCTACCAAACAGTATTTGACGGCTACTTTCTGTAACGCGTAATATCAAAGATATATAACACAATTTATAAATGATAACATATTTTTCTGTTTTGAATTATTTATGGTTCATTCCCATCTTCTTTTAAAGTAACAGCTCTGATATATGTCGTTATTTTTGTATTATTTCCGTCCTCTGTTTTTACAAAAATCCCTAAATATAAATTTTGTCAAATTCCTTCCAACGGCTAAGCGCGTGGTAAATGCGCACAGACTGACAAATGAAACAGGATAGGCGATTTTTATTTTAATATAAGCACCTGAAAACGTTCATTATATATTTCTTTGAAATTTAATCAACGAATTGGGTGAAGCTTCTATTCTGTATGCACCGCAAATATACTCACGGACGGCAGCCGCCGAGAGCACACCGCGACATCTGAATTCGGTTCCGCGCAGCACTCACTCACGAGTAGGGTTGCCAGCCTGATTTTTGCAGGTTTTTCTCGACTTATATATGGGAGACCGGGAAAAGTTGACGACCTTAAGGAAAACTGATTTTTTCACCTATTTGAAATTATTTATGAAATCTTTCTTTCGTAGTAATTAAAGACCGAAGTCATTAGCTTTTGTTTTTCATTATTAAAACTTCAGAATTTAAAGTAAAAAATATATTAATGAGAGAGAATAATTTTAACTGCAAAATCGTCATCTTGCCCTTTACCTGGGGCAAGATGACTTTAGCTCTAGGGCAAGTTGACGATATATTTTAGTGTTTAAAAAAATACATATGGCTGCACTTTCAAGGATAAATAACATCATTTGAGTGAAACATTAACATTTATTGGGCAAATTAAAGGAAAGAATATATTGGTCTTATTCATAAAAGTAAAAATAATGCTAAACTACAAAAAACTAAAGTTTTACATAGGTATATTTATAACTTAAAACTTAACAGTAATCACAAAGAAATCGGCTGCTTTCGTAACTGGAACAGTCATTGTGCCACCATCGTTCACACACTTCGCATTTTATCCAATCTTCTTCAGAGGGATTAGTGTAAGGCTCTTTACATCAGCATATTTTAGTTTATTCACTGATTTTTTCGCCACTCTATTGGCCTTCCTTTTTATTTTTCCTGTTTTTCCTATCCTTTTTAATTAATTTTAATTTTACTGGAGTGCTTGTTATCACAGAAGCTGTAATCTTCTGTCGCTTTCGTGCTGCTCGTATAGCTTTAGGTCATAGACATCTATTCCCTTGGGTCTGTTTGATGGACCTGGCAGTGGAGAGACTGCTCTGTGTGGTGTGCTAGAGAGATGAGGCTCCAGGTTATCGGATATAGACAATGTGCTGGGAGGATCAACTGCAGGTACTCTCTCGGTGGTTTCTGCTGGAGTGAAATCCTCATCTCCAAAAACTTGGGGATTGAAAGGTTCAATGCCGCATGTTTGAAAACCTTTCACCGCATTACCCACATTAGCTGCTTTAAAATAAGCTGTGCTGAAAAGCGTACCAATATTTACTTCTCTAATCGCCCTTCCAGAATGCGTCACACTAAATCTGTTACATGCTTGACTATAAAATGTTTTCAGCGGTCCAAAGAAGGAGACGTCCCGTGGCTACAAGCTATGCGTTGTATGCGGAGGAAATCCCATCATTACGATGTGATTTTGCTTACAAAAGGTAACAGCCGATAAAGTAATATGCGAAGTATTGTTATTCACAAGTATTAGAGCTGGTTCTTTGGCAGATGGCTTAACATGTTTGGCGAAATGCTCAAGAACACTGACCCAACCACTGTCATAGCCTACAGAACCCGGTGGTGCACCGTCCAGTAAGTCAGATAGCATTCTTTTGCGTGGATAAATAAAAATTGAAGGCAGATAATATCCACCTGCATTCATGCAGCAAATGACGATAATGTTCTTTCCTCTCTCTGCAGATACTACTATAGCCACTCGTTTCGTGCCTATTTGCGCTGGCCTCAAAAAGCCCCTAAACGGCAGGTGGAGTGTCTGGTTGTATGGGTGAGGTTTCCGTGTATTCATTTTTTAATATTTTAAAATAAATTTTCCCCCCTTCTATTTTATTAGTGGATTATTTCAGCTTTAAAATTTTAGTGCGGCATTTGGAGATTTGTTACCTTTAATCATGTGTGCCATGAAGCTCATTCCCATATATAATATATGTCACATCCACTATATCGGAAATGAAATTGCGATTCTTGCTTATTTATATTTATTAGTTTATTATAAACAAAGGTATACTAAACAACGATTTTTAATTAAATCATAATTTTGGCAGAAATTGGTTAATCAGATGACGCAATGTGTCCAAGAAGAAAAGGATCCTCCATCAAGATAAAGAGATGTAGTGGGAGTGTGGATTGCCTGGGAGGGAACGAGGGGCATATCTCTACAATGCTCGCTGTACGAGTGGCTCCGGGGAGAAATATTTTGCGATTCCGGTGCCTCCTCTCGGTAGAAAGCGTATCGCGGAGTACGGCTCCTTGCACTGCGTGTGCCTCAGGTGCAGGGTGGAGGTCGAGGGGCGGTGCTCCCCCGCGGGATGTTCCTAATTGGACGGAGTCAGACAGAATTAGCTGCAGGGGCTGTCAGATGCTACCGATGACTCTGGCTGGCTCATTAGGAGAGGGGGATTTCGATTTATTTCGGTGTTTGCTTCCTTGTTAGCACGATCCCGCGGGGGTGCTTGATTGATGAATGCAAAAGGGGCGGTATGAGAGAAGGTCTTGTTTCGTTAAGGGTGGATGAATTCTTGAGGGGTGTCTTAAAGTTGATTGGGATGGAACAAACGATTTCAGTTGGAAGGAAGGATCACCTTAATGTTTCGGTCTTTGCTCCAAAAAACCCGTGATCTCTACACTATAGTGATAAGGATATTTATCTCAGTAGCTTAAGCAACATTTCTTTAAGTAGAGAAGATGCGAATTCTTAAATTTTGAACTAAAGAAGTGATGATAAATATATGGTTGCCAAAGTATGTAGCACAGGCAAATAACCGAAGTGATTTTATTTAGTTAAAATTCGTATTTTCTTATTTTATGTTCCATCACTTATTTACCTAAAGAGACAGTTTTACTAGAAAAGTCTCCTTTTGTAGATTTTTCTGTTGTATAATATACGATTGCTCTGTAAAATATATACCTAACGATAATTTTGACACTAATCTCGATATTATATTCCAAAATAAGCCCCTAAGTATAAGAAATGATAAAGTATCTCCAATAGATACAAAAAGATTATAAAAAACAGTTGCGAATTTTGGCTACAAAGCACCCACCAAAATTACATTCCAAAAAAAAAGAAATGCACACAGTTTTCCATAGCGTTGTTGTGGCTAGTGGAGATACCTAAAATAAGTACATACTTCTTAATACTATAGTGCTGATGATATATAGCTCGACGATTTTCTTTTGATTTTATCCCAAAATATTCACGTCCATTCATTTTGGTGGGTTAGAATTTCAACTCTCAGCAAAAATGATTACAGTAACTTCCAACAAAAGTAATATTTTCTTACATTTCATGTAACATTAAATCACTTCGTAGCATTGCGCTACATTTGAGCGATACTAAACAATATATTTGCCTTTAGTATGCATAAATATTCTCGAGAAATGAAGTTTCTTACAAAAAGTCATGTTTATATGTTGATATTTACATTATTTCATTATTGTAGAAACGCATATATGAAAACAATACATTTGCAGAATTTGAATTTTAACTAAAATAAAAACTACCAACAATAACATCAATATTACATTTTTATAAGACAATTATTATAAATTAAATTTCTTTCCTTGAACTTAAAAATGTTTAAGCTTATTCGCTAAGAATTTTCGCCCAATTTTAAATTCAGGCTAGTTGAAGAAATTATTAACGGAAATAAAATTGTTATACTTAAGGATACTTATCGTTAGAATATTTGTTAAATTAGATTGCTCTAATTACCATAATTTAATTGAGAAAACAAGTAATAAAGGAGCTGTTATCAGTGGTTATCACTAATGGCAAATATAGAAAATGCTCATCAGTTAAATGTCAAAATGTCTTTCATCGGTGAAACACGAATGATTATGGCTAATTGGAATTCGAAATGTGCGTCTGCTTTTTTATCTTTATCAAATATTGGATTTATGTCATATATGAATTGTATTCCAGCTATAAGACGAGTTCTTTTTTGAATTGGGAATATTTCATAATTACGGCCACTCTCAAAATTGAAAAACTAGGTTTCCGCCATATGGTGAGTTAGAACCTTTTCTTACCAAATGGCTCATAATTTTGAAAAAGTACCCAAACTCAAGATACACATCTCTTCTAATTATATATTTACAAATACAGAATGCAGTTTTTGTTGGAATTAATTAAAAGAAGCGTTCCAGCGATCCAGAATTAGTGATTAATTCTTTTTTACTGCATTTTATGAGTTTTTCAAGCAATCATGGCATTAAAAGGCATAGTGTTATTTTCAAATGAGCATTGAAGTAGTCACCGAGTGTATCTCGCGTGCCCCTTAGAGTACGCGTACCACTGGTTGAGAAACACTCGATTGTTTCCCGCATCTTATACAATCCGCAAAGCATATTACTGTGCTATTTGCCTAACTTCAAGGAAAACACAAGTCGGCAATCTAAAATAGTGCTTAAAAATTTTAATAAATTATGGTTATTTATTTTTAACTTTATATAATTTTTACATTTATTATGCACAATATCATTTAAAAGCAATTTTCCACCACCTTGGTGGAGGATTGGTTAGTGTGCCTAGCTCCCAGGTTATGGAAGGCCGTAAAGTGTTGCTAATGAGCTAGTTATAAATAAATAAACAAATGAGCTCCATAGGGCTCAGGAATCCGTAATTTTCAGGGAATCGTAGACAGCTTGGTCCAGAGGTATCAGGATTTTTGAGATTTGACTGTATGCAGTATGGAGGAAAATGAGTTTTGAGCATGATGGAGCCACTTAACTAGTAATGTATAGCGGTAGAGGAAAGCTTGCCTTTCGGGTGCCCGTTGCTCTTCTGCTTGGCAGTAGCACTATAGAAAAATAATATATTATGTTTTAGTGTAACGACGGTTTTATCGGTGTAGTTTGAATCTGAGGAAAATTTAGTCCTCTATCAGAATTTAGCATCCCCCGAAATAATCCTGTTCTTTCAGCCTCCCTTCTCCACCCCCAGACAGCGCCACTATCTCCTCATTCTCCTAATCGGTCGCATCGCCTTCTCTCGACCCATCTCGCTTCCAAACCCTCTTGCCCATCCCTTTCCCACCTCCCCCGCTTTATCCGCCACACTCTTTCTCCTCCGCCCCCCAAAAATCTCTCATTCCGCCCCACAGTAACTATGCGGATAGGGGATTCCCCGCCTATGAATAAATTAACAATTATCTTGAGCCCGGTCCAGCGGAGAGAGCGACCCTCTTCACTGATTGGGCCGCTGGGAGATGTGAGACGGAATGGGAGAGGAAAAAGAGGATTTTGTGGGGGAAGGAGAAGTGGGGGAGAGGGGTGGGAGAGGGGGGTAGATGGGATGTAGAGAGGAGGGAGAGGGTGGAGAGGGGAGGAGAGCAGAGGAGGAGAGGGGAGGGGGAGAGGGGAAGGGGAGAGGGGAGGGGGAGAGGGGAGGGGGCGAGGGGAGGGAGGGGGATGTGGAGGGATGGGGAGGTGGGGGGGGAGAGGAGAGAAGGGGGAGAGGGAGTGAGAGGGGGGAATAAGAGGTGATATGAAATGGAGAAAAAAGGGGAAAGCAACTATAAACGGAAGGGTCAGATAATGCTCCTGTGTGGCACCTGATTTCAAGTGGTTTCCTATTTCTGTTTCACTTGTTTTTGCAGTCTTATTTTTCTACGAGAGGCCTGGAGAATGCGGTAGTTCGTTTAATATGCGTATGTACTTGTCGTACAAGAGTGTGAGAGATGGAAAAGAAAGCGGTTCGATGGAGAAAGTTTAACCGCACATTCTAATACTCGATATCAAGGCCTTTAAACAGATGTTATGCTATTAAAAAAAACTGAAGCGGCGGCACAAAAGTTTCCATGGGTTGCGTTACCGTAGGATGTTTATATTAGTTTAATTTATTAAGGTTAAATAATTTTTCAAATTTTGATTTTAATCCCATACCGATTGTAGTTCTAGCTTTTCTGTCTCATACTTAAAGAATTCTCTTTGGACATTGGACGACATTGAACTTTAAATAGTTTTTATTTTTAAAACTTAAGGGACACTATGTCTAAATGCTTGCTTTAAAATATCACACGTATGCGTCATCTTTATTTAAAAAATAATACTTCTGGTGGCACAGACTGCTTACAGAGTGAATATAAGCTAGTATGTTAGAATAAAATATCACGGAGTTCTTGTCTTAACGAAGCATCGCGCATGCGTAAGCACATCACACAGAGGAAACATAACTTAGGTCTGTCAACGAGATAAACTCCGCGAGGACGCAGGAAAAATATAGTTGGAAAAAATCAAAACTTTGAAGTTTTACGTAGGAAAACTCAACACGACGATCTCCAAGGGGGAGACGAATTTCGAGAAGCCTTCCAACTTCACCCTCTCGCGATTTTTCCATTTATTGCCATTAGCCTTATTCTCCTCCCTTCCTCGTTACATGTCCACCCTTAATATCTCCCCCATTCTATCCCTTCTGCCGCTCCCTCTCAAAAAAACTATCCTCTCCGTAAACCCAAAAAACTCCCTCGCGCTTCTTTTTTCACTCGTTTTATTCCTCTCCTTCCTGCGGATTCTGATGAATCCAGGGATTTCGGCCACCCTGTGAAAACATAAACGGAATGAATAAAACAAATGCCGGTCGTCGTGCGTGTAGAATTCGATATGAAGGTGGGAGGCAGGCGCCGTGGATATAAGCTTCCTCCTTGGACTTCCGAGGATTTGGAGACCGCTTGCATTATTTTACGAAACAAAACCAGGTGTGTATAAAAAAGCAAAGCTGCTTTGAATAGCTGGAAAACTTGGGCGTATGAAATGGACGCGATGTATTAACGATTTTTACTCACTTTTTTATTCGCTTGGCTTTAATATTGTTTAGGAATTGCAGAGAGCCCAAGGTATTTTGCTACTAATCATAGTCATTCCTTTTGCTACTTATTTTTTCTGAGATCTCATACTGATCATTATGGCCTAAAATGTTATTTTTCGTAATTTCGAATATTTTAGCAATTTTTATGTTTAAAGTCAGAATAAAGCGAGAAAAGTGTAAATTTGAGTATCAGAAAAGAAATGCGCACAGATTAGAATGAAGGTATAGAGCCTTGCAATAAAACCTTTGATTTTATAATTATAAATTTTCCTAAAAATATTTTGTATAGATGGGATTTTTTCATTGGTGTTCTTTTTTGTTTGATATAGCCATGCATTCTCTAAGTTATTCTTCAAGTTTACGAATATCATATGGATACATACATTTTTACCAAAAATATAAAGCAAATCATTTTAATTTTTTTATAAAATAACAATTATAATTAAAGTTTTCGTCGTAGTAAATCGCGTGAATAACAATTGAAGATATTATGCTAAGAAGAATAACATCCAACTTTCAGATTTCGTCATCCATGATAAATAACATTTAGATCGTACAAATGTCGTTTTATTCAAACCGCAGGCAACCAGAAAAACCTTAATGCTCTTAAATATTTATAAAATCTACCAAACAAATCAGAACAGGAACCCTTAACTTGTGTGCATGTGTGTTCGAGCGAGAGAGAGAGAGAGAGAGAGAGCGGGAAAAGATAAGGACGAAGGTATACAAATTACATAGATTTCTGTTTGGACGAAAAAGTCGCGGTGAGAGGGGACGAGAGACACGTAGATTCATATAAAGAGATACATTGGAGGCGAGGGCAACGGCGGAAGCAAACACGCACGCATACACGGACGGAGAAATCCCACGTCCAATCGAGAATGAGTTACGAGATGTCGGACCGAAACTCAGGTGCAAGGGAGCGGAGGCGACCAAACACACGAGATAAGGAATAATCAGCAAGGTTACGATGAGAGAGAGAGAGAGGTCCCGGGGATAGAGGAAGCGATGGGGAGGAAAGCTTTAGTCTAAATAAGGGAGATATGGGGTGTGCGGTGGGGAACAAATGCAGAGGAGTTGGCAAGAGGGAGGGAGTCGCGCTGGAGAGGGAGGGAGGAAATCAGGTGGAACTGGGTACGTATAAATTCAAAGGTCGGAGCGGAATTGTTAAGTTAGATAAGTTATCGAAGAGAGAGAGAGAGATGAGAGGAAGAGAGCGTACGAAGTATTGAGAGAGAGAGAGAAAGGAAGGGAGAGAGCGAGGGATATAGGAGGTGAGACAGAATGGAAGAGATGCAGATACTGGTTGAGAGACGGAGTCGGTGACAAGCAGAAGAGAGATGAAGAGAAGAGAGAAATCGAAGAAGAAAGAGGCGTTGGAATGGAATAAAGCAAAAGGAAAATGTGCAATTACATAGAAATAAAGACGAGGAGAATGAAGTATCAAAGTAAATAGATAAGCATTGTAAGAGAAGTATAGAGGACGGAATACAATGACTGAAAAGTACGTTAAACGCATGTAAAAGACGATGTAATGTATAAAGAAGAGAGGCATCGAAGGCAATTAGGATGAAGAAAGTGAAAAAAGGTTCAAATGAATGGTTTGGCGAAAACGTGAGGAAAGGAGAAATAATGAGTGAGAAATGAGGAAAGAGATTTGGAGAAAGGAGAAGAGGAGTTGGAGAAAGGGGGAGGGGAGTTGGAGAAAGGGGAAGAGGAGTTGGAGAAAGGGAAAGGGGAGTTGGAGAAAGGGAAGAGGGTTGGAGAGAGGAAAGGGGGTTAGAGAAAGCGAGAGGGCTTTCCGGTTACATCGCGTGAGAATGGTATTTTAAGCAGAGAGATAAGGGAGTCCCAGGTTTCTATGACTTGTTTTAGGAGGGAAGAGTACTAGGAAGGAATATGGTAATCGACCAATGCAGCTGGGGCCATCTAGTCAAAAGCCTTAATTTAATAGTTCGATTCTGTTAACTATGAAATACTCTTCAAAATATAATAGGAAAGGAGAAAATCTTCCTTCTCACTTGATAAAACCATTAATATTATTTTTTAAACTTATATAACTTGAATATAATTTCGTAAAAATCTAAATTATCAAATCATTCCTTTTCCAGTTTCTCTTAATTTCTTCCGCCTCCAACATTGCTCCATGAAAGTCACAATTTTTCTATCCCGTATGTCGTTTAATCTTCTTTTTCGTCTCTTGATGCAATCATATTATATTACGCTTGATATCCAGCGGTGATATTTCGTTTTCATACCATGTAACCTGCTTGCTGCCACTTTAACGCCTTAAATCTTTTAATTACTTCGCAAATTTCTGCTTCATGTCGTCATCTTCATTAACACCCATTATTTACAAAATTCTTAGTTTTTCTTTCAGTAGAAAGTAGTTGGTTTTTACGTCCGTATAACTGTAAAGAGTGACTTACTAGCGAGTGAATGCGAAGTTAATGGGTGTAGGGGAGCTTACTAGAGAACTAGTAGCGATTTTGCAGAGTAAATTTACGTGATTTCTGTATGTATGAATAATTTTTGTTTTAACATTAATTTATTTGCTCCGGATTAGGAATAAAAGAACAAAGTTTTCTGGAGAAGAAAGTGGCAAAAATTTTCAAGACTTGTAGACTGGAAGGTATGGTGTGATTAGTAATAATGATAAAGTATTGCGTTACTACCTGGTGGGAGTATAAAATGCAAAACGATTTATGGAGCGACGCTATGAAACCAATCAAAGGAGGCATCTAGAATAAAGCGAAGAAGATTAAAATGAATATGTGGAAGGCTAATTTGTATTATCTGCTAAATGAAGAAGTAAACATTAATTTTTAAAGTATTTTCTTTTAGTTTTGGCATGCAATTTGAAAAAGTTTGCATATTTTTGTCATTTCGGCACACGAGCAAGAAAATCATTATTAAAACTGCACCCCCGTATCTAAACCACATAACGCCGCGTTCTACACATAATTTACTGGCAAAACATCGAGCGCTCTTTTACTCGCCGTTCTTTCTTAGTTTGCGCCCGTTCCAGACGCATGCAGGGCGATCGGGTGCGGCTCGTAGAGGGTGCTGAGGCGGGGTGCTGTCGGATGGATTGATGGGGAGGGCCAATGTGGGTTAGAAAGCGGGATGCGGGATCTTCGGAGGGAAGCGAAGGATGCGGACGGCGGCGATCCTTGAGAGGGATAAGAGAATTGATGGACGCCCTCCTTGCCAGGCACCCGAACCTTTTCTTTGCGGTCAGTCGAATACAATGCGGACTTAATTCTCGTGGAAGGCAGTCTCCGAACCCATCTCACAATGCTACTCCATTTCTCACGGCCTTATCTCCTCTCTCTCGTTGGCTGCACCGGCGGGATTTCTTTCCTCCCTCCGGTCCATTGGTTGATAGAGACCTCTCGCCCCGTGCCCGCTGATTCCTCGTTTTTCTCTTTCTTTACTCGGTAGGCCGTGATGGATCGCGTGGTTTATGATCCGGGTGGCTGTTTTCCATCGATGCGGCCATGAATATATCCCATGAATTTTAAGGTTGCTCTGTCCCTTGCCGCTGGCGTGATTGGAAGATATTTTCGACGATCAAGTTGTCTACCTCTTGCGCAGCGCGATCCAGTGTCTAACAAATGGCGAAATTATTTAACCTTAAATACTACACTTCTAAAAAATTACGCTACTACTACACATGGGTGAATTTTCACTCGGCAGGTTTCGTATGGGGATTTAGTATGAATAAATGTTTTTAGCAACAAGTATCGATGTTAATATTTAAAAAGTTTATATCTTATACTGCATAGATTAGTGCAAAATTGGTGAAATGATACAAAATGAATTTTAACAAAAAATATTAAAAATCACACTATCCTCTGATCTATTTTTAATGCAGTTTTCACAGATTATATTGCGAAGTTGACCACAAACAAACTGCTTGCATGATGTGTATGACCGAGTCTGTGTATGACCGAGGTCTAAAAGAAAAGTGACCACAGTAGGAGAAGAATGATTACTCCTTACATTCTTGAGCTATAAGTAAACATCGGCTATGGATGTTTTCACCCATAGTGTAGCATTTAAGGGTTAAATTCATAGTATTATTTCTGTAAGTAAACTTCAACATGCTCATTTCCTCTCTCTCTCCCTCTTTTTCTCTCTCCTTCTCTCTCATCCTCTCTCTCTCCCCCTCTCTCTCATCCTCTCCCTCTCTCTCTCCCTCTCTATCTCCCTCTCTCTCTCTCCCTCTCTCTCTGTCTCTCTCTCTCTCTCCGTTTCTGTCTCCCTCTCTCTCCCTCCCTCTCTCCCTCTTCCCTCTCCCTCCATCCCTCTCTCTCCCTCCATCCCTCTCTCTGTCTCCCTCTCTCTCTCCCTCCCTCTTTCTCTCCCTCCCTCTCTCTCCCACCTCTCTCTCCCTCTCTCTCCCTCTCTATCCTTCTCTCTCTCCCTCTCTTTCTCCCCCTCTCTCTCCCCCCTCACCCTCTCCCCCGCACTCCCCCTCTCACACTCTCCCCACCTCCCATCCTCCCCCTCCTCCCCTCCCCTCTCTCTCCCCTCCTTTCTCCCCTCCCTCTCCCCTCCTTTCTCCCCTCCCTCTCCCCCCCCTCCCCCCCCTCCCCCTCCCTCTCTCCCCCCTCCTTCTTTCCCTTCTCCCTCTCTCGCCCTCTTTCTCCCCTCTCCCTCCCTCCCTAATTATGATAGTGAAATTGTTTGGTTTAACGGAATTTTGTATTTCGTAACCGTATACCTACAAAAGGTATTTTACGGAAAAATTTTCTATCTAGTTCTAGCTTTCTTGTAGAATGTTTTATCAATTCAGTTATTGAAAGCTTGCAGCCATAGCAATTAAGGTAAAATTAACAATTTTTTCTTAAATTTACTTTGTTAAAATGGCACGATATAGAAACTGACATAACATTTGATGTTCACAATGAGCGAAATGAATCGTATTCTATTTAAACAGTTTATAAAATCAATTTTATTTATTAGACATTTCACTGTTATTAGAACTACGAATATTGCAATATCGTAAGATAAAATGGAAGAGCAAACATGTTCGTACTCGAATATTCTTAGTCGATTAAACATTCTCACTACACCGTATAAACATTGGAGAGAACAAAATTATTTTTTCACCCGTGTCGTAACCGCTGACAAGCAATGCCAACACGTCAAATCTTTATCCCGTTAGAAAAAAAATTAAAGTAATTAATCACGCGAGCGAAAGCCTCAATAGGTTGATATTAACCTACCACGATGCCGCTAGCAGTGGCATTAGCCATTCTCAGAGCATCGCCTCCGAACACAAAAAGCCCTATCTCGAAAGACTTCATAGGCGGGTGTCGTCATCATCATCATCAATACCTCCTTTCAGACGCCTCGCGTATCTCTCATCCGTTTTCCCCTTCCGATGCCATCATCCCTTCTCCCTCACCACGTGCCCTTCATTCATCCGACGCCCTCTCCACTTCCCTCCTCTCCACCTCCCTCCCCTCCACCTCTCTCCCCTCCACCTACATCCCTCCACTTCCCTCACCTCCGTCCCTCTCCCATCTCCACCCTTATAACCCATTAGATCCTTCCATCCCTCTTTCTCCGTCTTCAACGCCCGCGATTCCGAAAAAGAACAGGCTTTTCTCCGTGGCGCTGCAATCTGGCCGAAGAGGAAATGAAGCAGTGTGTCACGACGGAAGAGATGCGGGGGGGGGGGAAAGAGGGATGTGCCGACGGGGGAGCTGTAATGTCTTCTCAATTGCACGCATGGCGGCGATGACGTGTCTCCAGTCCCGATTTGAGAGCCACGCGGTTGGCTATGGGAAAGAGAGAGAGAGGCTGTTGGAGGAAGCGTGGTTAGGAAGCAGATAAGTGCGCCTTCCGGATGTTATGCATCCACCTTATGCTTCTCTGACTCCACATCATAGATGAGCGCGTTTGTGCACGTAATTTTGCATCGGATCGCTGCTGAACACGGCCGACGTGTTTTTCTTTTTTCACGCAACGGCTGCTCGCTGAGAGAGGGGTAAAGTTCGAGAAGAGATACTTCCAAAATTGCCGGGTCATTTTTTTCCACGACAGAAACTAAGCTCTTGTATCGATGCTTAGGTTTTTTAGGATACGTTCCTACCGAGATCGTTCTGCAAGTGCAGCGCTTATGAGTTTCGGGGATTTCCCAGCCTATCAACATGCCAAGTGTCATTTCCTCAAATCCGCCTTAATTAAAGTATCTCTGCCGAAACATCATTTGCGCTCAGCCACTTTAATACCTTCTTATGAAATACCCATTGTCTCTCTCTCTCCGGCTTCATCGTATTCTGAGGCGAATTTACAGAGAACAAAAGAAACGCGTCATAAACGGAGTTGTGTGACAAGTCGTTCTTTATGCGTTTTAATGACGGCCTCCCCCTCCCACGATTTCACTCGGGAATTCTTCCGCAGATCCAACCTCCGCCCCCTTTCCTTCTTCATAAACCACCTTTTCAGGAGCGCCCCCTCAAAACGCCCTGTTATCGCCACCGCAATCAATCTTTCGCTCTCTTCACTCCGAGTTGCGATTCCTGCTTCGGGACACTCCGCCGCTCAACTCGAGAAGCGGGCGACGGCGAGGAGAGACAAACAAATGAATCTTACGGCATTACCGAGTGTCTGGTCTTTTGTGAAGTCAGCTGCAGGATTACTCCGAACAATGGTAGTATTTAATGAGGTTTGTGGTTGATGATTCAACACTGAAAGCATCACCGCTAACTATCATTCCTTTTGAGAATTATCTGAACGCGCGTACACTCGCAAGTTCATGTCCATAATGAGTGAAATTATAAAACACCCACTTATATCAAACTTAAGTTATATTATTATTTTGCAATCCAGTTACGAGAAATTTATATAATGCTAAATAAATACACGAAAATGCTATTCAATGACGTCTGCACATCTTTGAAGATGTAATATGTTTATGAAAAAAATTATAAAGAGAATAAAAAACAAAATAACATTGAGCAATAACTTTAACTATATCCTTTCCTGTTAGTTGACAATAATCACATTCGCCGAATATATTACTTTGATACCCATTTTCCATTCAAAAATTATAAACACTAAACGTGCATAGCCTTTTATAACAAATAATAAAAATGTTTGAAAATAACAATGTTGACTACTTAATATTTCAAAATATATTAAAAACGCTTATAGTTTCCGTAAAATGTTCTGCTATCTTAAGGTAGAAGGAAAAAATTAGTTTACAGCGGCAGTCACTAACTGATAAAATTGTTCATCCGTCCAACGTTTCGAATCATTCTCTACGTAAATTTAACTCGCTTTTCATCTTTAATTCTTTTTAAAATTGGTGGATATGGCGATGGGTTGGAGCTAGGAAAGCCCTCCACATCAGATTCCTTCCTCACTCTCACTCCCACTGCGACACTCTCTTTCCCTTCTCTCGCTCTCCCACTATCTATTTTACCCTCACATCTTCTTCCTATTCCCCCCTCCCCCCTCTCCCCCACTTCCTCAATCTTCTCCACCACCTCCCCAACCTCCTACCTCTCCCCCACCTTCCAAACCTCCCACCTCTCCCCCACCTCCCCAACCCTCTCCCCCACCTTCCCAACCCTCTCCCCCACCTTCCCAATCTCCTCCCTCTCCCCCACCTCCCCTCATTCCACCCACTCCCTTGCCACTCCATCTTTCCTTTCTGTATCCCTCGAAACGATTAATCTCTGCCTTCTCATTTCGGACATCTCTGCTTTTGTACGGCTTGCTTCCTCATCCCCTTCTTACGTCGCTCCCCCGCCACCTCTCTATCCCTTCTACTCTTGCCCTCTCTCTGACTCTGTCTCCCTTACTATCTTCCCCACCGTCACCCCCTACCTCTACCTCCTTCTCTCTCTCCCCCCCACCCTTCCTATGTCTTCCGCCTTCCCTCTCTTTAACGCCAATACACTCTCAAAAGAACAGACTTCCTTTCTCATCGCCTTATCCATAGTCCCGATTTTTCCATTAACTTTATCTTCGAGGAGAATACATACATATACAGCCATAAGCGTGAGTGCGATTCAATGTCATCATTTCCTTCGTTCGCAACCGACATTTATCCCATGCGTCCGTCATGTGGAAATGGCTTATGAAAACGGGTTGTTAAGATTCGGATGTCTTTTTATGTATTATAATCAAAAGGTTTTCGAATAGTTGAAGGACAGGATTTCTGAAATATAGACTTGCGGCATCTCGGAGAATTATGTTGTCTATTTTTTACGCGATGTTTGCCTTAAAATGTTCATTTCTACCTTGCTTTGATATGGCGATATAATTTTTAAAAATAATTGCTCCGAGGATACGCAAAGTAGTTTTGACTGTTTAAATATTTTATTATCTTAATTCCTATCGATAATTTTCTTAATGTTTATATACGATGCAATGGGTTTGTATACACCTTCATTAGAGTTATTAAATTTCATTGCTCGTTAATCAGAGAATTTAACCTCTTCAATATTTCCCTCCCACCATTCACCGATGCCGTCAGAGACTTACTGTAACGATATAGCGGTAAGAAAACGCAGCAGCAAAATGTATGTACCAAGTCATTATTTTGCAAATGATACATTTTGACCAAAGTTATACTAACTATCATTTTTCGGCAAGGTTAATCACTACTAATATGGGATTAAAAATCGTCGAAGAATTCCTCAGCTATATTGTTGGTGTTCTTTTAAATCTTGCTCCAGTTTTTTAACCAGGTTATTCTTTTCACAGTCAACCCAACTCTCTCTACTCCTCAACCCACCACATATCCCCATCTCCACTCAATCTCGGTCCCTCTGTTAGCGTAATTACCTCCGTAATCATCATCCCGCTCCGCCTAACCCGTGAGTTACTGACGCCCCGCTGCGCGCGCATCAGTTTAATTGCGCTGATGCGACGAGTCTCCACCGGGAGTGTGCGGAGGGAGGGGAGGGGTAGCGGGAGGAAGGGGGGGGAGGGGGAAGGGAGGTGTCGATGCACGGCCATCCAAGGAGAGGGAGAGAGATCAGCTGACAAGCGAAAATGAAGCGGCGCGGAGATTTGGGATGAATAGTAACCAAAAAACACTAAATCGTGTATTTTGCAGGAGCAAAACTTTTAAAGCAAGATAGCGCAACGCGGTCATTCTCCAAAAAAAACGAGGCTTTTTCGCGTTAGAAATATTTCAGTCGGAAAAGTCGTCCTACTTGTTTTATTCATCGACCTTCGTGTTTGGTTCGAATCCACGTACGCGATGAAGCGCGCGCAATTTGTGTGAGCCTTCGTCGGCTGCTTCTCCTCCGCGCTTCTCTTCCGAGTCGTTTTCTTACTCTTCTTACCTTCTACGTTCACTGCATCGTCTCTCGACAAACCGACATACAGAGAGAGAAATAGCCCGTAGAGTGTAAGGGGGGCGGTGATGTAGAATCTCCAAACCCTTTCGTCGCGTACCCCTACGAGCCTTATCAACCAAATGAAGTACCCGCTTAAAAATCGCTACAAGTTATATGCGTCAAATCAATGTTATTTTTCACAATTAATATCTGCCCTCTTACTGGAATAGGGTAAAAGAGTTAAGAACAACCCCTGCCCTACAGAATAACATTATTAGACAAAAGGTTTCAAAGTGTTACAAACATATACACACATAATTTGCACTAAGACTCTTTTCTTTGTTTCATTTGCTGTGTAACTATTCTGTAGGTCAGGGGTGGGCAAACTTTTTACGTGGCGGGCCGCATTAACAGTTGCAGCTTCTTAGGCGGGCCGCATAAACAGACGAAAAAGCTTCGGCGGGCCACGTTAGGGTTCACATCATAAGTAATGTGAGGAAATTCCAGGGATCCTGTTAGGGAAAATCTATAATAAATAATGATAACATCACTGGAAAATGTTTTCCGGCATTAATTTTAAGCTACAAATATGAAATTATCTCTATTTTATGTTACGGTTCGCTTTCATAATGGCATCGCGGGCCACATAAAACGCCCTCGCGGGCCAAATGTGGCCCGCGGGCAGCAGTTTGCTCACCTGTAGGTCGTTTTGTGTTAAGATTCTTAACATTTGGGCATATTTCACTACTCCGTTTATTGAAGGAATTTGAAGTTTAATCGCTATATGCTCTTAACTGAGGTTTCTGATGTGCATCTTTAAAAATAATATTTTACGTTTTGATCCTTGTGCTTAAGAATGATACCGTCATACAAAGGTTTGGTTTCTGTTGCACTGTTTTAGCCTACTTTTCAAGAAATGGAAAGAAGTCTTAATATCGCTTCGGGGTCCGTGTGTATGTCCCCCCTGACATCATTCTTCATGAATGAACCGATTTCAATTAAATTTGGTAGATGGAATTTTCACATTTTGATGACCAAAATAACATCTTGGGACCGGATCTACTAACCAGGGTTCCACAATTGCAAAGTTAAACTTTTCGGCAATTATGAATTTGGAAGGAATTGGCAAATCCGATTTCAACGAAATTTTGTATGGAGTAGGCGTGCAACATAAAATAATAAAATCAACATTTTTTGCATAGAATGCAGGGCTGCCACAATACAAGGGATAAAAAAATATTTTAAAACGTGTTTGTGTTGAACTGTTCATATCAATTTTAACCAAATTTAATACTTAAAATATACACGTATATATAAAACCATACTAGTGTATTTTAACCGAATCAGTCAAACAGGGATGCCACAATTACAAATTAAACTCTTACAGTAACCATGGATTTTGAAGGAATTGGCTGAACGTATTTCAATTAAATTTTGTATATAGGATTTGTACAACATACCATAATGAAATCAGGATGTTAAAAGCAGAGCTAAAGAGCAGAAATGCCACAATAAAAAAATTAAATAATATATTTTACACCTATTTCCAGAGAACTGACCTAATGGATTTAAACCAAATATAGTATATTTAATCTTCATATAAATAAATTAAACCAAAATGTCATATTTCAACCGGGTTGACTAAACAGGGCTACCACAATATCAAGGTTAGCATTTTTCGGTAACTATGAATTTGGAAGGTATTTGCAGAACGGGTTTCGAAGAAAATTCGTTTGTAGGGCGAATATAAAATGGAAAAGCGAGATGAATATGTTTAGAACTGTTCAACAAATCACGGCTACCACAATATGAGGAAAATAATTATCTGATTTCAAAGCAAATACATTACGATCATACTACGTCGAATTTGACGAAAAGCACTTCTTTACCACGGGAGACCTCTATACACCCTTGTGATATATTAAAATTGTATTGAAAGGAAAGCAGGCAGATTAGTTCTTTCCAGAACTATTTGTTTTAGTATTATCTTTTAACTGCTATAAGAAATTCTTTACTAAGAATTGATGTCAACTTTACTATGTATATCCTGAGAGTAGGAATAATAGAGCATAAATTGTAATTTGGACAATTTAAAACGTCTGTGAGTCGCAAAAAGTTTCAAGAGTTCTAAATGTCTATTATAAAAGCTTTTATGAGTATAGAGGACTTTTTAGCCACAAAAAACTGAATTTTAATAATAAAAAATTAAAACATCTGCCTTTAAGTTAATTTTTGAAGTAGCCCAGTTTGGGAAACCCTGATCTAAACCATTGTTGCTCAATCATTTTAATAGCGCAGACCAACTACCATGGGCGGATCTAGATGCATAGCTCATGGGGAGGTAATAATAAAACAAATATATAATATACCTATTTTTGCAAAATAATACCTTTTCATTAGAATAAATATCCAGGTTATATCATACCCTGCTGAGACATTTAAAAAATATTTCTAGAATGCCTATAATATAAAATGAATTAATTGAGATAATATTTTAATTAATATTGAACATCTCCCTTAGAAAGCAATTACCCTATTTTGCCCCCCTTTTTATCCGCCATTCTCAAACACAAAAAATTTTCCGCGGCCCATATATATGCCAATGCGTTTATATAGAAACGAGAGTAAATTGTATATAAATTAGTGGATTATTTAAAAAACGAAGCTATTCATCTATATTTTTATTATTAATTTATCACGTTTGCATTTTACAAAATTTTAAGCTTTTGACATACTCATGCGGCAGTTTTTTAAATTTGTCAACCGATCTTAAAACTTTTCAAATTTTTCGCGGCACACCTCAAATTCTTTTTGCGGCCCACCGGGTGAGAGACACTGATCTGAATTGTCTTCGAGGTGTATCTGTTGAGAATTATGGGAAAGCGGAAGCCAAAGGAAGTGCTTTTGCCGAAGGCGAAACCTACAGCTGCGCGGTGCCTACGTCTCCCGAATGCTACACACGCAATGCCAACGTAAATCGGAATATCCCTAACGGAACCAACATTGTCTCAAGTGACCATGTCAGTATCTCGTGAAAGAGATATTTCAAAGAGGAAAAGAAGCACTTCCCTTCGGAATAGAATGCGTTAAATTTGAAAATGCAAACGGAACCACTAGCAACAGGTTTGCTCCGCATGATATTGTCGAATCGGCAAAAGGAGAAGAGGAAGAGAGAGAGAAACATCGATTGAATGAAAATAAATATGGAAAGGTGTACTCAATGTCGGAGTACACAAGAGTTTGCAAAGGCGTTCTTTAAGATAGACAAATTTTAGAGAGTTGAGACAGGCACGAAGTAAAAAGACATGTAGGTCTTCATGTAAAATGGTCCTAATTATCGTTCGATTTTAACCAAAATTGGATTCGGCCTACAAATTTTAGTAAAACATTCCAAATTTCATCAAAATACGTCCTGCAGTTTCCGAGTTTAAACAGGCACGTTTTACAATACATGTAGAACTTCATGTAAAGTTGTTGTAATTATCTTTCTATTTTAACCAAAATTAGAATCGCTGGACAAATTATAGTAAAACTATCCAATATCATTCAAATATGTCCAGCAGTTCCCGACTTGAAACAGAGTGACGTAAAATTTTAATATTTGGAATGAACAAAAGAAGATCAATAATCATTACGTAAATACATCATTTTCCTATTATTTAAATTTATCGTAAGCCTTACGTTTTACAGGAAAAATTATTTGACAAAAATGTGTATTTAATTATTTAATTCAACTTTTGTTCTCCAATATTTTCGCTCGTATAGGTATTTCACGAGATGCTTGTGAAGTACGTTGAAAAATACATGTAAAGTGGTCGTTATTATAGTCCAGTTTTAACCAAAGTTGAAATCGATCGAAAAAGTTTAGTAAAACTCTCAAATACCATATTCCATCGAAGTGCGTCAAGCAGTTCTCGAGTTTAAATATGCGGACGGACGGACGGAAACGACCTCCCATATATGCCTTCACTTAGTGCTAAGAACGTATAATAATGAAAGAGACGACGGCTGCAGTCTCGAAAGTGGCCTAAGTTAAGAACCGCCACCTTGGGTTGAGAGATTTGAAAATAGAAGAAAATCTTGCTATGAGAAAAGGTTTGAAATTTAAGAAAGCGATTCAATGCGTTTGTTGTAAAACCGCCTCGAGTCTCTCAGCGCCGAATCAGTTGCGATACAGCTCGAATATTTCCCATAAATTGTGATCGTCATCCATCAGATTGCTTAGGTCAGTGTTTCCCAACCTCGGGGTCGTGACTCAAATCAGGGTCGCGGAGGGTCATCAGAAGACAACTTGCCAGTCAGATTGTTATCTATATACTATTATTAAAAATTGCCTAACCTTTATCAGACTTAACAGCCGATGCAATTGACACTCCCTTTTCAAAACTTTTAGCACCTATGCGGGAAAATATAAGATTTTCCAACCGCAGCCCCGCTTAACCACTTAGATGGCTTTCGTACATTAATTCTACCCTTTTCTCGAAAATGTTCATGGCAGAGACTGACCAAATTTGCGGCGCAGTAGAGCGATACAATAGTAGCGTCCGCTGGCAGGAGCGTATTTACAGCTATCTATGTTGTATCTCAGCTCAATTAGAAGCACGGGTCGTGCGAGTCCAGGTATGGGTCGCGAAGTCCTATTGGTGGTCAGTTTAGGGTCGCAGCAGAAGAAGGTTGTGAACCGCTGGCTTAGATGTTCAGCTAATCCACAAATTAACGAAACTAAAACTTGTCTTTAACTGTTTCAAAAATTTTCGCCCGTAGGTGGAGCGTACCAAGCGCGCATGAAACTGCAAATTCTCCAGCCTAAAGGAAGCTGTTCGTCACTTTCGGTTCGATGACCACGTCGGTCTAAAAGTCGCTATTGAATGAATCCTCATTCTCTAGGGGTTTGCGAAGGCCGTTTGCGACAGAGCGTAAAAGAGGTTCGGGAAAATTATATATTCGCTTTAAACCGTAAAGCCGAAGAAATGGCTCAACGCTGGTAGTAAAAATTCTCACGGCACTGCCCTAGAGAATAAAATTTTCTCGCCCGAGTTCTTCAGCTCGGCTAAACACGGAGACGAGCTTTGAGTTGTGACGCGTCTTAGTTGGAAGGTGACGCTCATTAGCACGTGTCACTTCGCAAGCGCCCCATCTCTACTCACCCCCCTCTGCTCCGCCTATCCTCCCCCGCCCTTTACTTACTCTTCTCCCAATATCCTCTTTCTCCTCCTCCTCCCACCTCTCTCTTACCCCTCCTCCTCTAAATCTGACGGACGTACAGCACCAAAAATTAAAGAGCGGGGCGAGTAAGGAGGTAAGGAGGTAGGGGGAACAAAAGTAATTTACTAATATAAAAGGCCAAGTGTTTTTCTCTGTTTCTGTATCTCTCTGTATAACGATGATGACGTCAGTTATATCGCCACAAAACATATTATGTCGAACTTCATTTTTTAAAACCTTTCTAATTAGGCAAAGTTCAAATTTGGCAAATTAGAGAGGTTGTTAATCTTAAATGTTTTACTTCGAAAAATGAATCAATTTTGTAAACAAAGATTTCTTCTGTGTTTTAAAGGAATATGCAGTGTATTAAGTAAATTAATAATATTTAAGAAAAGTTATAACAATTATTGAAAAGTAATCTCGATTCGAAGTTTTGCTAAATTGTTATCATTACCTCAAATTTGAATTTTCTAGTTTTCACTAATTTATTAATTGAATCAACACCAAATCTAACTACCCTTCTATCAGTTTAAAACCCACTCATATGACGGACAATATACTAGTAGAGAAAAGAATAGCGTTGGAATTTGGGTAGATTAAACAAGGTGCCTCTGAAATGACGCAGAGATAAATAATAATAAATTATGACCGCCATGCTGTATAAATTTACTTAAGCTATCAATCTGTGAATAAATAACTGATAAATTCATTCCCCATATATATCCAAGTCGTACATGAAAACTTTGAGCATTTTAACGTTATTATGTGTAAAGTAATATACGTTTTTCCTTTCAGGTAGGTACCCTCAGCTATCCACAAAGATATGTCAAATAAGCGAGCAACTTTTAACAGCTGGCAGAAGAGCTCGTGGTTGTTTCGATCAAGGTAAAATCATTCATTTGTAAATATTTAAATTGCTTAAACATTTATGATAAATATCATCTGTTATAATATACTTCTTTGTGATAAAGGTTTATGCTATTGAATGCATACGGCATGAAGTATCTTCAAAGTTCATATATATATATATATATATAGTTAAATGTGCAACCTTAAATAACACATTTTCTCAGTATTTTGTTTAATAAAATAAATATGTAAGGTGACTGTACCCAATATGGCCTGTTCCCCAATATGGTCTAATCGCCGTATCAAACGTACGGCGTGACGAAATTGATAGATGGTGGGCACAGTATATCGGTAGACTGATAACAACTGAGTTTATATTGAATTCCGCTGACGCGCTCAGTTGGCCGAATTTGCTGGAGTGTTTTGTTTGAGACCAGGGTTTGTAGTTACTTCCATCTAATTTTAAGACGTCGGTTAGATCATTGTTTGTACAGGTAAACGTTAATTAATTAATTTTATCTTAGGCATTCTACAAGATAATTGTCTCTACTATTATTGGTGTGATTGGTTTGGCAATTCATTGAGATGTCATATGGTTCCAACGGAATATTTTTTACTTGTCCAAGTGTCCTCGTTACGGCCTATGTAGGCTATATTGCCCATTTTGTGAGCCTTAAATAATGACAATGAATTTTTTGAATGATTGTAGATCTCATTTTTTTGTTCATTTCTTTATTTAAATTAAATTTTGACTTCATGTACCTAATCTTTTGGTGGTAAAATTTTACGATTTTGACATGTGTAAAATTAGAATCTTGACTTTTATTCTCTCATTTTTTAGTTATTTTTGCCTACCGACAATTTATTGTAACCATTTTTGAGCAATCAAGCATTAGAATTTTTATACTAGTACTTGATAAATATTTCAGATTCTTGTTCTCTTATTTTTGAAGATTTAGATCATATGTTCCTAATATGGCCTAACAGCAAGATTTTGAAAAATTGCTAACCAGTAATTTCATGTTGAAGCGTTATAGTTGTAACGTTTTCTTTCTGAAAGAAACTGTATAAGAGTAAATTATGTTAGTTTTACTTTTAGCATTTGGGAAAGGTGCTTAAAAAATTAATAAATCTTAGCTAGGCTATATTGGGTAGAGTTATCTTACTATAAATATCAAATCTTAAGAGGAATATGTTTTCACATGAGAAAAAGATGTTACTTATTACAGGTATTGTTAAAGTCTGAGAAAATGTAACAGTAGAATGTAAAACGTGTATCAGTTCAATAAAATTTTACTGACCATCTATCATGTTAATATAATGAACGCATTACTTTTCTACATTCAAATGTAGGCGATAGCATCGTTCCCAAAATAAACAGCATCCACGACACTCTGCGGGCATAACTGCACTCGAAAGTAAACATTGCAGGAAAACTCCTCGGCAAATTAGGCATTGCCTCGGCAGCTATCTAACCCGGATATGGTCGGCCTTATAGGTGTGCACATAGCCCGACTAACGCAATTACTGCAGCTTTATACACCTCTTCTCCAACTGCCCTTGTTCATAAAAACTCTTCAAACGCTCCAAACCGTCCTCATCTCAAACTGCATCCTCCGCGTCATCTTGGAATCTCCATACCTCTCTCCCTCCCTACTTCTCTCTCTCCCTACTTCTCTCCCTCCCTACTTCTCTCCCCCCCTACTTCTCTCCCTCCCTACTTCTCTCCCTCCTTACTTCTCTCCCTCCTTACTTCTCTCCCTCCTTTTCTACCTCCCTCACTACCCTCTCCCTCCTTCTCCCTCCCTCCACTACTACGACCTGTCATCTCGACGCCATCCTCTTTTTCTCGAGGAATCTCAAACTGCCTCCTCGTACTCTCTCTCTCTCTCTCTCCTCATTACCTTACTCCTCCTATGCCAAAGCTCCCTCTCTCTCCACCCCTCCTCTCTATCTCCATCCCTCCTCTCTATCTCTTTCTCTCTCTCTCTCTGGGAATGCCATTTCTCTCTCTTTCCCCTTCCTCAATCCTCATTAGGCCTCACTGCAAGGACTCTTTTAATTGTCCACTTAACGAGAACAATCCGGCCGGCGGCCTCCTCTCCCTGTCTTCTTCATTTCTCTCCCTCCATCTCCTTCATTCCCTCACACCATCTCCTTCTCCCTCACTCCATCTCTTTCCTCATTTCCCCTCACTCCATCTCCTTATTCTCCCTCACTCCTTCTCCCTCCCTTATTTCTGCCCCCAGTCCTTTCTCTCTCCTTTAGGCCGGTTTTATCTAATTGGGCATTTCTCACCGCTCTTTCTTTAATCCTTTCATCTCCCCTCCTCGACCTCTTCCTTGTCCCTCTCTATCTCTCTCTATCTCCCTCTCTATTTCCATCTCAATCACTCTCTCTCTATCTCCCTCTCTACCTCCTACTTCTTCTCTTCTATCTTCTCCACTTTCCCCTGATTATTCTTCTCACCTTTTTATTTCTCTTCAGATTTTTGCCTCTCGTGCATCTACTTTTCTGTCTTCTCTCTTCCATTCTTTTCTTTCGCAGTTTTCACCACTGGCTACTATAACTAGTGTTGCCACCTCTCCAGGAATTCCGGGATTCTACCTTAGATACATATCTCCCGGAATCTGGTATAAATTGTTCGGGAGCCCAAATCTTTGTAATCATTTAATTTTTAATTTTACCATTCTTTTTGCCTAATATTAGGTTGAGATTTTGGTAGAATCATTTCCTTTGATTCAAGTGGAGCGATACTTAATGTATAAATATACTCTTCATACAGGATCATGTTGATTACTGCCTCTGACGCGCCACTAAAGGGTCGCCTGATTTTTATTACAATTTAAAACAATCATGAAATATTTAACATTGTTTTCGATTTCTTTTAAAAATTAAATGGAGTTGGTGGAGAATTAAAGAAATTGTGACGTTTGTGCTTTCAGTTCTAGTATCCAACGCAGCCTGCGAATGTGTCTTCAATGTCATTAATGAATTGTTATGTAAAGGTAGAAAAAAATTAAGTGTGGATCATGTCAAGTATGCGCCAATTTTAATTGCGCTTGTAAAGATTTCCATGCCGTTTTGCTATCAAAACCAGATATTATGGAGACTGCTATATGCTGTTCAAAACACAAATTAAAATTAAATATATGAAATATAGTTTGTGAAGTAATGCTATTTTTAAGTTTGTTATTATAATTTATAGAATAATGCTAAAACAAAATTAAGGTTAAATATTCATCTTTTCTAAATAATAAATAAAACAAATTTTTTTGTTGCCATTAGCTGTTTTTAACCAATAGACAATCTCGCAATTAACTAATCATATGGTGGATATCCCCCGGAATCAGCAATTTATAATGTGGAAACTATAAATTTAACAACAAAATAATATAATATATAATATAATATAATCATTATGTTTCCTAATAAGTGAATAAAACATGTTTTATTGCTCACTTGTTGTTTTTCGTCCTATAGAAAATTCTCCTGGATTCACCCGGAATTTGTTACTCATGAGGTGGAAATCACCCGGAATAAACTACTCATGAGGTGGCCAACATAACTATAACTCTTATTTATTGAACTTCATTCTTTGTTAGTTTATCCTCCGACACAAGTCTGTTCCTTTTTTGTCATTCTCTCTTGCTAGTAATGTCAACATATAGTCCTGCAATTCAATGGACTGCTAGATTGTAGGGGCCTTTCATGGAAAAACACTTCTCAATATCCTCCACTGTCAATATATCCTATTCTATCTTCGTGGTCACCTCTTCCAATTTACCTTGGGGTTTTAATTATTCATTCATGTACTTTGAGTTCACTCCTCTTTACAGTTTTTCTTCCTCAATTTCAATCATCCATTTACACCTATTTATATGTTTATTTTAATCTTTATATTTTTGAGTTTAGGTAATAGTTTTTTCTCAAATGTATTCTTTAAATAAGCCCATTTTTTATTTCAGGTTATTTTAGTTCAAAAGTATTTTTTGGTGATGTAGTGAGAGATTTTTCATTACTTTTACTTTATATATGACTCCATTATTTTTTAAAACCTTACTGTACCTACGATAAAAATTTACGTCATTCAGAGACCACTTGATTCTAGCATGTTGTCTTTGTATGTACTTTTATATTTCTTTCTATCTTATGATTAAATTTTCTTTATTTCAGTCACTCTGAACTACATGTAATTTATTTAGCCTTAGAACTGAAATGTTCTGTATATAAATATACGATACTGAAAATTTCTCTCATCCATAAACCAAAACACCACTCAAGAATTTCACGCGACTGCTTCATAAACTCTCTTCATTAAAAAAACAAAACAAGTAGACTTAAGCCGTGGCGCTACCTCATTATATCCCTAACAAGCCCTTTCCCTCTTTCTCTTGCTACCAGCGCCATCTGGAGGACAGCGATGTGTGTTTTTTCGTCCGCTAGCATTTGTCATTCTCCCGAGAAAGATCTGCCCCCGGGGCGGGGATCTCCTCCCTCCGACGCCTCTCTCGCCGTCCCTCTCCACCCACCGCCTCTTCCTCCCTCCACAGGGCGCGTCGACTCCAACCCGAGGGCACTCGCGACCGTGTACCATGTCTCCATCGTGCGTGTTCGGAGAGCGACAATTAGCGCGCATCCTAGAGGCGACGCGGCGAAGGCGTTTGTCGCTGAAAGGGTTGACGAGATGGAACGTCGCGGCGCAACTCAGTGGGACGACGTTTTGTGTTCGAGCGATGTCTTGGACGGAGGCGGAGAAACGGTTGTGGCGATGTCTAAGATAATTCGGGAGCGCGTAAATTTGAGGGTTGGGTGCTAACGAGCAGTGTTACCAACCTATCGAATTTGTAGCTAAATCTAGCTACTTTACATTTACAATAGCTCCTAAATAAGAGGCTCTAGCGACTTCTTACAAATCTAGCGAATCCATTAAAAAATCTAGCTATTTCTAGCGACTACCCAAAGAAATCATCTTTAAGTTGGAAATATGTAATCCCAGGTAACTTGCTGCTAGATTTAGTGTTCAAAATACTCTTTGTCCGCATCCATTCCTTATAGACGATCCAAAGAAAGCGTCCCTTAGCCATATTATGTACACAATCAACTTGGAGGATAGGTACATGAATAACAACAATCCCGGAAATCACCACCATCGTCTGTTTTTCCTATCACAAAATAATTTGGAAACAAGAATAGGAAATCTACATTTTGTTCCTACCCAATATATACATTGTATTGTATAGATTAAAAGATTTATTTGGATAGAGGAGATCAATAAAAACGTCTGCGATAGCAGATTATTACGACTTTGTATTACTAGTTATAAATTGGAGTATGCCCTGCTAGATACCTCCCTTGCAATTCTTATGGGGGATAAATGAAGTAGTGTTGAGAAAAAGACTTTAGAAATAGTCTTTTTAATTTCCCGAATAAATTGGTTTAGGCAAAGGTTCCATCTTTTTGTTGGTGTGTAAAAGACAATAATAGTTTTAAAACTGTAGTTATACACAAAAACAATACTTTTATTATATAAAGACACCTTTTGGTTAGTTTCCTTACGTATCCACGAATAGCATTGGTAATTATATATTATAGCTACTTTCTAGTTACCAAGAACATGAAATCTAGCTCCCAAATGCTAAGAAAGTGGCAAACACTGCTAACGGGAGCGCGCGATCCTCGTGAATGTGTGACGGAGAAGAGTAATCGGTGAGTGAGTGGAGTTTCTCCCGATTTACGATCTATCTAAAATCGCTAACATACGAGTCTAGATTTACTATAAGTGAAATTAGATAGGTGCCCTATTAAGAATGCATTTGACATTTTATCGGGCACTGATTAAATAATGCGTGGAATAATAGTGGATTAGTATAATGTTTTAGAATGATATATTTTGGAACGATATTGCATGGAGAAAAACTACTTGATATTTCTGATGAGAAAGTTCTCCGTATGAGTACTTAATACTTGCCTACAAAAGTTACTAACCTATTTTAAATTGACTCTTCACTATATTATTTTATGTTTATAACCATTAGACATATTTCAGTAGAATTAAAATATTAACCTGGGCGGAACGTTTTGAGGATTGCAATTTTAAAGACTGCGCCATTCCTATCAGATGGTTTTATTGTTATGGGTTTGTATGTATGGGTTATATTTTACTCGATTACCGTGCCAACTTTTAAAAGACCCGGCCACTCGGAACCTCTTACTTAAAGTCAATCTCCGGCTGGAATGACCTAAGTAGAGCAAAAATATGGGCATTTCCGAATTGGAAATGAAAATTGTTTTTGGAAAATTACCAAGTGAACTCGTATATTTGTCCAAGTACATCCTATCCAGTATAAACCTAATAAAAATCATGCGACATGCCTTTGAAAATAAATGAGTGTGTATGATAAAAGCGAGCATAATCTGAATATCACTTTTTGCTTGCAAATGCATATTAAACTATTGCCACCACTCATACCCTGGAGGGATGGAGGGAGGCAGAGAAGGAGGGAGGGAGAGAGGGAGGGAGAGAAGGAGGGAGGGAGAGAGGGAGGGAAGGAGAGATGGAGGAATGGATGGGGAAGTGTAGGAAGAAAAGACGAGGACGCAGGTGGAACGTGTTGTAGGGAAAGACATCGTGATATGGAAGGGAGCGGTGAAAAGGAGTGAGTCTGGAAGGATAGAGTCGAAGGGGTCTGCTTTATTGAGCACCGCACACAAGAAGTAAAACGAGGGAAGAGGTGACTTCCTGGCCGTGCTCCAATGGGCGTGGGTGGGAGTGGGCGGGGAGAGACTGGGACGTGCGTGCTTGTGGGTGGAAGGGGGGGCGTCGAGGAGATAATAACGCGTGTGTCTCAGCGCTCCGTCCTCACATCCGCGGCGATCGCACGGGCAACAGGGGGCGGAGGGATAGTGGGGGAGAAGGGATGGAGGAGGTGGAGGGAGTCTCTTAAAGCGCGTTGGGCAATTACGGGAGCGACTTGAGGCGGCGAAAGTTCTCTCTTCGGCCGAGAGTGCGTGTGCTCCTCGACCATAAACGCATTCACGCGACCGTCGACTCGTTTTAAGTGCGATGCGCGTGGGAATCGTTACTACAACGACGCCCATCTCGAAAGGAGGTTTGGAAAATGCTGCGAAGGTAGCGGAGTAAGTGGGATGGAATAGGATGGTGGAATGGAGGGGAATGGGGGTGAAACTGAGGGATGGAACGGTGGGGTGGAATGGGGAGGGTGGAACGGGGGATGGAACGATGGGAATGGAACGGTGGGGATGGAACGGTGGGGATGGAACGGTGGGGATGGAACGGTAGGGATGGAACGGTATGGATGGAACGGTGGGGATGGAACGGTGGGGATGGAACTGTGAGGATGGAACGGTGGGGATGGAACTGTGAGGATGGAACGGCGGGGATGGAATGGTGGCGTGGAACGGTAAGGGTGGAACGGGGGAATGGAACTAGGGAATGGAATGGTGGGGAAGGAACAGGGGGATGGAACGAGGGGATGGAACGTGGGGATGGAACGGGGGGATGGAACGCTGGTGGTGGAACGGGGGGATTGAACGGGGAGATGGAACGGGAATGGGTGAAACGTTGGGGGTGGAATAGGGAGTGAAACGGAGGTTGGCCAGTTGGAAGGGACCTATAAACGGGGTGTGTAACGGGTAATGGATTGTGTGGGATGTAAGGTCCAGCTGGTAGTTCTTGAATTTTTATTAGTTTCGATCCGATCTATTTGTATAGTTTTGATTTATTTTTATCCTTGTTGTCATAAGCTTTGCCTTTCTCACCGCGGAATTTGTTTTCGTGGTTTCGTCTCTATGAAAGAATTTCTCATGGTTTATTTCTTGTCACAAGGATCTCAGACAATAAACTAAAACATCCCATTTTTTTAATTTCTTAATTTGTGTTCTTCCATTTCCCATACTTATAGTCAAGTTTATAAAACGTAAACATTACGTTAGGATTTTGTTAATTATGTAATGTTTTTGTATCTGAATTATTACAATTAAATAATATGCCCTAAATCGAGTTAACATAGAGACATGCGGCGAAAATCGCGAGCTGTTATTGTCGCCATAGTACACGATATCTTCGGATTACGCAAACCAAAATCGGGGTAATTGTATACTATTCCTAATAACAAAATCCATTTTATCACGTTTGTTTGCCATAATATAAATAGGACAGTATGTACATTTCCTCTAAAAGACAATCATCTAAATTGAGGGATAAATCTAACAACTATTTCTTCCTAATTACTGTATAACTATCCGTGAATTATAAATAGAACGACAAGAAAATGTTTTCAAAAGATCATTTAAACAAATTGATCTTCTCTTTCTCGATGGAGGTCTCAAATACGCGACGAAAAACGAGCGAACAGATGGAATTAATAGGGCAGGCGAAGGCAACGAGCCACGGACGCAAATAACTCCCTCACCACTGCCTATCCTCGTCCTTAAAGGTCCCCCCTCTCTCTCCCACACTACCCTCACCCTCTTCCTCCTTCCCCTCTCTCCCCTTCCCTACTACCCTATTCCCCCTCCTTCCCTCTTTCCGTCAAGAATCCTCCAGAATAAACGTCTTAAACTTCTACTCCTTTTTCTTTTTTTAATTTTCTCGAAAAAGAGGCGTTTCCCTCTCTCTTTCTCTCTTCTGCCACTCCATCACTCCAAGCCGCCACCTCCGAAAAATCTCACGAAAAAAGACGTTTTCTCACACCCGTTTTCGACACCACCACTCTCTCCCTCCTTGCGCACCTCCACTTATTTCCCTCGCTCACTCTCTATCTCCTCCCCTTCTTGCCCTGCCTCCCTCTTCGCCCCTCTTTGCCCCTCTCTCCCTCTTTGTTCCTCTCTCCCTCTTCGCCCCTCTCTCACTTTTCTCCCCTCGTTCCCTTTTCCCCCCTCCCACCCTTTTCTCCCCATCGTTCCCTCCCTTTTCACCTCTTCCTCTCTTTCCTCCTCTCCCTCCCTTTCCTCCTCTCCCTCCCTTTCCGCCTCTTCCTCTTTCATCTTCTCCCTCCCTTGCCTCCTCTCCCTCCCTTTCCTCCTCTCCCTCCCTTTCCTTCTCTCCCTCTCTTTTCTCCTCTCCCTCCTCTCCCTCCCTTTCCTCCTCTCCCTCCCTTTTCTCCTCTGCCACCTTTCCTCCTCTCCCTCCCTTTCATTCTCTCCCTCTCTTTTCTCCTCTCCTCTTTTCTCTTGCTTTAAATACCCTCGATAATCCTTTTCAAACCTTTACCCTTGGCTCAAACGACTTTTATGTCTCGTTTTGTTTTGGCATACTTAGTTTATTTTTCACTCTTAACTAGACATCAAATTTTCTTCAAATTCAACTTAATTATATGAAATTACGAAAGTGTGAGGTGTGGGTCGACCTATTTTCCATTAAAACTTCCCTCTTCGCCTCTTTCTACCTTCCGTTACCTTTACTTCGCCATCGGCGTGACCCACCGATATCGGCACCGACCATCTTCATCTCACATCCACTACCTTCGTCTCAGATCCGAACATTTTAAAATAAATCCAATAAAAATTTATTTCGTTCCCCTTCCAGAACCGCCTTCTTTTTTCATATTCTTTTCAGCGCCGAAATTCCGCCCCTACCTAAAATATCCTATTCCTCCGGCGTCTATGCATAGTTTTGTGCCTCTTCGCGTACCTCTCTCCCTCCTTAAAATTTTCTCTCCCTCTTTCTCTCCCTCTTTCTCTCCCTCTTTCTTTCCCTCTTTCTCTCCTTTATAGTCTTTCTCTCCCTCTTTCTCTCCCTCTTTCTCTCACTCTTTCTCTCCCGTTCTCTCCCTCTTTCTCTCCTTTATAGTCTTTCTCTCCCTCTTTCTCTCCCTCTTTCTTTCCCTCTTTCTCTCCTTTATAGTCTTTCTCTCGCTCTATCTCTTCCGCTCTCTCTCCCTCTTTCTCTCCTTTATAGTCTTTCTCTCCCTCTTTCTCTCCCTCTTTCTCTCACTCTTTCTCTCCCGCTCTCTCCCTCTTTCTCTCCTTTATAGTCTTTCTCTCCCTCGTTCTCTCCTTTACAGTCTTTCTCTCCCTCTTTCTCTCCCGCTCTCTCTCCCTCTTTCTCTCCTTTATAGTCTTTCTCTCCCTCTTTCTTTCCCTCTTTCTTTCCCTCTTTCTCTCCTTTATAGTCTTTCTCTCCCTCTTTCTCTCCCTCTTTCTTTCCCTCTTTCTCTCCTTTATAGTCTTTCTCTCCCTTTCTCTTCCTCTTTCTTTCCCTCTTTCTCTCCTTTATAGTCTTTCTCTCCCTCTTTCTCTCCCGCTCTCTCTCCCTCTTTCTCTCCTTTAAAGTCTTTCTCTACCTTTTTCTTTCTTTTGAACTCTTTCTCTCCTTCAATCGCCCTCTTCTCCCATCGCAGGGGATACCCACTCTCCTAGAGGCCACCATGACTTAATGTGCTGCACGGAGCAATTAAAATTTTGCAATGTGTGACTCAGGAGTTCTGTAGACGTGTGCCCACCAGTATACGAGCGCGTTAATGAGCAAAGGAGAAAGAGGAAGTCCTTATCGCTCCTTCCTCTTTCCTGCTATTTCCTACCACTCTCCTCACCAAAGTCACTCTCGTTCCCTGAGGCGTCTCCCCACTCCATTCACTCTCCTGTTTATCCCAACTCTCTCTCTCTCTCTCTCTCTATCTTTCTATTTCTACCTCTAAATTCTATCTCTCACACATTTCATCGTTCTCTTTGAATTTTTTCCTCCTTTCTTACTTGATATTAAGATAATCGCTATTTTCCTTCCATTCCTTCGCTTTTTCTATCCCCGTCTCATTTTTTCTCTCATAATTTGACACTTTCTTGACTCAACCATATCATTGCTCTCTTTTCCTTCTTTCATGAATCGCCAAAAGGTTTTGTCAACGTCTCCTAGTAAGCATTCCCACACTGCCGTTTGCAGCGAGTTTCAGAATAATTCGTTTGAATTGAATTTAAATGCAAAATTTCGCTGATTTTCTTTGTCAAGCTCTCCGACGCAATACACCCCCTGAAATGTTTTAATTATCTGTGAATTAATGTGTTAAAGTGTTTACTAAATACAGAAGTACAATCTCATGTTATTTGGCTCAGTATTGAAGAAGATGCGTCGCTCAAGAGGAAGTGCGACGTTGACGACAAATTTTCTTTCTTCTTCTATGTCATGTTTTATTTCAGTCATTTAGTAACAGAAATAATTTTGATAATGCTTTTTCTTTTAAATTTTTAAAATTTTAAAATTTTAAATTTGTTTTTAAGAATATTTTTACCGTGAAAATTTTCAAATCTAGATGAGATTTATTTTGTCGATTTATTATTTATAATATAACTTGCAATTTTATTATTCAATTATTTGACAATTTGTGAAATTAAATTTGGAATCAAATAGCTCTACAGTCGGATGTGGAATTACGCAGATTCACATATAATACGCGTTTCGTATGTGACCATTGCGGTACGCGGTACCCTGATTCACGATTGCGCTGTAGGCGCTTTTCATTTGCCACGCAGACCAATAATACCGCGCATACAGCCCAAATCCTATTCATTCATTTTTCGGCTTCGATAGCGTCTCGTCTCTTTATTAATTTTCCATCGTTATTTACCTCCTCAAAAAGTGTAATAATGGTATCGAAGAAAGCTTGTGATGTTGTGTCCAAGAGAGTGCGCAAGTCAAATAAACCGAACGATAAAATAGAAATCCTAGATAATTTAATAGAATTTGAAATCGGAAAAAATATTTATCTATGACCGGGCATCGAACGCGGGCCCTCCACTTACCGGGCGGATATTTTTCCACGGAACTAACGTATCTTTTTGTTTCATAACGCGGATGTTTTCTTTGGCTCAATAGGAATAATTTTTGAATTAGTGCCATTAATTATTTAATGTTGTGTTTATCCTTTGATTATGAAATAAGGTCATCGGATCTTGTCCCCATTTCATTTTTTCTAGAGTCAATGCCTCGAATTACGTGGATTCCATTTACACGGTTTTTTCCTGGAACGTCTCCCCGTGTAAGTCTCGGTCCGACTGTATTTTGTTTATTAATAGCTAAGGATAGAAATTGAAATACTATAGTAAGAACGTAAAATGCAGGAAAAAGTTGTACTTTCTATTACGCTAAAGCAATATCATTAAAGGTGTATAAAATTAAGATCTTACCATCACCTAAGCTCATTTCCTTTCACTTCATAATTTGGATATTTTTACATACATTCATTGAGGCGTTAACAATTTTGATCGAGAAGATCACGTGCTCTTAATTATAATTTTCTAACCCACAGAAATAGTAAAATAAGACGATTGATAACTTGTATCCTTACCTTAGCTCATGAAAAGATAGTTATATGATGTAATATTTTTTTTCTGAATATATTTTGCAAAGATAATGTTAAACTTTCAGTCGAACTTTGAGAAACTTTTTGTTATTCAACTACCAGACGTTAGTCGTTTTAGAGTGAGATAACTACTGTTGTTTCGCCATTCAAATTACCCCTCATCTATTCATCCTTGATCAAAAAGCAGAGACACGAACTCAAGGCCCAAGGGCATAATTCCAACAAACTCTGAGAGACAGGAACGGCCGCGGATAAAATAATATAAAAAAGCATGATCGTTCTATGTCCCAGGTCCTTTTGAGTCCGACCTACGAGAAAATAAAACGCCATGGAAGCAAGGATAGGGAGAGAGATAAAGAAAGAAATAGTAGAGCGATTTGAGCACCCGCGGTGACGCCACCCTCTCCCCTTTATCGGAACCCGGCCACGAATCGCGAGTTTTTCTTTTCGTCCCATTTGACTTCGTCCCCCCAATTCTCCTGCCCCCCTCACCCCCGCCCCCGTTTCCATGGAGACCGCACCTTCTCCGCTATTTTACATTCAAACTGTCGGTGCGACGGCGGGGGGTCTCGCGGGGAAAATTGCCGAACTGCTCAGAACTTCTTTTTTCTCTCGTTCTCATTTTATATTTTTGGGCGCGGATTCTCCCTAGCGTTTTTCGAAAAAAATGTTCATTTTATTTATTAGGCTCCCTCGCCCTCTTTTGATTTTTTATTTTATTTTATTTTTGTCCCGAGGAGGAGAGGCGTTTTCCCAGGAGCGTAGAGGGGGCGCGTCTTCTCGGGGGATGAGGGACACGCCCCTTCACGTCTCTTCCGCCCCCTGCCACCGCCTCTTACGCCCCCTCCCGCCACTTAGCTCTGCGAATTTGACTCCGCCAAAGGAATTTCGGTCGTGGGAGAAAGGAGGGGGCGGAGGGAGTATTAGGGGGGAGAGAGAGATGGAGGGGACGACGGCGGTTGAGGGAAATGTTGGTTGTAAGGGATGTCGGAAGAGGGAACTTGACGGCCGACCGATGGAGTGAAGGAGGCGGGTCCTTGTGAAAGCGTTTAAAAATTTCCTTGGGTTAGGTCGGGATTATTAAATTTAATTTTCGGCGGGAGCATCAAATGGAATTCCAAGCATGATTTGACGCTTTCGTTGAGATCACTTGTGTATCTATTGCTCGGTAGGAAATGATTTTCCAGTTAGCAAAAAATGTATGTCTCGGCAACTATTTTGAATTTATTTTCCGCAAATGCTTATCATGCGCTATCTTTATAAAAATAGAATTTTTCTGATATGACAAATTGCTCCCATGTTCCATGATTTAAATGCCTAAACTAATAGTCATTTATTATGGGATTATTAGATAATAATTTAATATTTATCTATTTATTTGTTTTCTTTCAAAGCCCTAAACTTTACTGGATTTACATTTAAGCTACCGTTTGTTTTATCATTAAATTTACTTAGAAATATGCGCATGCACATAATCAACATTAATAACATACTTCCACATAGAGATCTGAGGCGGTATCAGACATTTCATTAACAAATACTTGATTGTATTATTATAGGAAGAATTTTGAGTTGTTTCGTTATAATTTATGGATAAAATAAATGAAAAACAGAACAATTAAAAGCACGTCCTCTGGCTATCGAAGCACCACGGGAAATTTGTTAGGGTTCTGCTATTACAATCGTGAAATTTGTTAAAATAATGATAGCCGCATATTTTTGCACGTGATACGGCATCCTCTGCTAGATGATGCCATATCACGTGCGAAACCGGTCGCAAAAATAAAAAATTGTGGAAAAGTACTAATTGTGCATTTAATATGAATAACATCACCTACTTCCGCGAAGTCACACCTGACTCGATTAATTATAACCACTGCAGCTATAAAATGGCTTGGTTAATCGATGAGTGATATTTCACCATTCTGATTCTTCAATTTGAGCTGCTCCGTGTTAGCCGAGACGCGGATTCCTTACTTTCTCAGCTGTGTCATGTTTACTGAAATAATGAAATTCTTTGAAGAATTAGCAATTACTAAATTTGGTGGTAATCTGCCTCGTATGCATACAACACCAATGAAAGCTAGAAGTAAACGTGAAGAGCGAGTTCTGCCGGACCGTAGTCAACTATTTGATGCCTCCTTGACTTAAACATCATTGACTTATGCATCATAGCTGTAATTGAATGTTTCCAATAGGCATTGGGCAGAGGTTTAAATACTTTTCACAGTGATGAGCACCATTTTATTTTCTAGATCACCAATTTAGTGCTACTATACTTCTGTAAAAATAGAAGTGACCATAAATAACATTATACCAACGTCATAGTTATTAAAAACGTTCTTTAATACGTTTGGGAAAAAAAATAAATTTAATAACGGCTGCTGGGAATAAGCATTTAGAAGAGCACTGCAAGACTGCCAAAGAGCTCGAGAGCACTAGGTTGGGAACTTCTGATTTTGGTTGATATGTCCTACTTACTCGAATTTGAGATGATTTCTTCGATTTTAGGATTATAGGAAGGGCAAAGAGGTCTAAGAAGGGAAAAATAATAAATTTACCATAACGATTATCTTCTGTTTTTCTCAAATATATTATACTAATCTGAAAGCATCATAAATCCATATAATAGCTTAGTGTAATACAAATATATTGGTTTTCCATCAATGCAAAATTGTTGAAGATTATTTATTCAATATGTAATAGTGGCTATACGTCTGCTTAATAACGTAGCATGAGTTCAGTTATTTCATATATAAAACAATTTTGATGATTAATAATTGAGAATTGATTTTATGAGTATTATTCAAAGGATAAGTATATAAAATGGTCAACATTTTCGCGTTGACTTTGTTTTTCCATATATTCGGATGTCGTCTTAAATACTAGGCTCTTCCTGATTCTGATAAATATGTATATAATCAAATTTATCTTTAATAGATAATAAAATTCTACAAGGCAGAGACAATTAGCCAACTATTTTATTCACAAGAAAAATACGGTTGGATGAATCGTGTAAATCTTGCACTTTAGCAAGAGTCCCGCATTTTTCCTCTTCTTCCTGTCCGCTAGTTTTGAAATGTCCGACGAATGTCTCATCTTCGAAAAAACAAGATGAAAGGCTCCCCTTGTCTTACGTGTTTAAGCGTCTGCAGATGACTCGCTTGGCAAAGCCTCGGTCGTTAAGAGAATGTTCTGGAGTTTCTCCCGGGGCGGTCAGCGTCTAAGGGAAATGACCTCTGAAGAGAGGGGGAGAAGAAGAGGGGAGGAGGAATGGGAAGGAGAGAGGGGGAAGGGGGAGGAAAGGAGAGCAGGATGCGCGAGGGAGGGAGAGGAGGGGAAGGAGGTACCCGGGCGAAGTCCACCTGGAAGGAGAAAGGATGCGTGTGCTACTGACAAGCGAAGGCAGAGATCCGTCTTCAGCTTCCCTGGGGGGAATCTCTTTCCTACGGAAGAATTTCCTGTCATTCCGTTGTCTTTGTGTCCAAATATGTCTCTAATGAGACGTGAATTTTCTATTACTTCGTTTAATCGGAAATGTTACATTCGCTGGAGCGGATATATTGAATTCTTCCCCGGAACTACATGGTATTCTTGCCATATTTATTTATATTTGCAAATACGAATACTTCAATATTTTTCGGTTGAGATTCGGATAAGATTGGCTAAGGAAATCTGTATCACACAAATGATAAAATATATCTGGTGAGATTAATCATTGTTCTACCAACAAATATCTTGTAGGTGAAAAGACATCTTTCCATAGTTTTTTAATGCTAAAAATAAAAAATTCCATATAACTGCTTTAAATGCGAGGTAAATTTTTTAAAATTGTTTCACCTGTGTATGTTAATTTATATTTCTCTCGTCATTTATGTCAATCACTTGTTAATAAGAGGTTACTGTTTCAAAATTCGTCTGTTATATGAGTGGAAAATGTTTTCACTCATTATGTCGTTCAAATGAAATATTGGCTTTTGAAGGACGAGGAATTTTTAATCAGGAAAAGAAATTTTAATTGCAACAGCCGTTCAACAACAGATTTGCTTCACAGAGAAAATGTTTTTGGTTATGAATGACATTTTCTTCCGCCATAGTGGAGAATGTGTCCCTTAATACGAAGGGTTCCGCGCCCAATGACAAGATTTTGTGTGAGGAGAAAATTAAGGGAATTGCACACCGAGAAGACGGAAGAATTGAGTTTAAAAGGAAAATAATAGGAAAGGGAGGAGTGAAAAAGGAAATAATGAGTGAGGAGTGAAAGGAGAGAGGAATGCAAAGACGAGGGAAGGAGAATGGTGTGTGTGGTGTGTGCTGACAGAGAAAGAGATGTATGGATAAAAAAATAAAGAATTACTGGAATAGGATAGATGGAAAAGCTAAGTAATGGCATGGATATGGAGGGAAAAGTGGGAAAATACATATAAATAAGATAAGGAATAAAGATATGGAAGGAAAAAGAAAAAAGGAGCTTGCGAAAGAAACTCATCCAAAATAATTGCAAATATGAGAAATGGGAAAGAATGAAACGATAGATATTTGAAAGAAATATCTATAAGAATGCAAGCGAATTCAGCGTATGTTAGCAACCGAGAGAAAACCAGTCATATAACAATGGCAACTGGATGAGAATATCTGTTATATAACCAACACGGGTTGTTGGTAAACAGGTAGATAGAATTATATTGAGATAAAAAAATCAATCAAATAGAATGCGAAATATCATTGAAAAGAGGCTGTAAAGGGAAATATTAAGGGAAACGAACCAGAAATAATCCCAAGGAAAAGCTAAATGAAGAAGAGTCTGAGGAGAAGAAAAATAAACGAGAGAGAACGTGGGTAAGATACGGATGAAATATGAGCGGAGAAGATGGTAGGAAGGAAGAAATGGGAAATTTGCCAAGATTAGGATAGCCGGGAAAAGGAGAGATGAAGAGAAAACGCGGAGGGGAGAAGGAAATATGGAGAGATCAACGGGAGATTTGGATCTCGGAGTTGAACAGCCCGAGTACATACATAGGCAGGAGAGAGAGAGAGAGAGAAAGATAAACAGAGAGATACAGAGAGAGATACAGAGGGAGATACAGAGGGAGATACAGAGAGAGAGAGATACAGAGAGATACAGAGGAAGAGAGATACAGAGAGAGATACAGAGGGAGAGAGATACAGAGAGAGAGAGAGGGAGAGAGAGAGATAGAGAGAGATACAGAGGGAGGGAGAGATAGATACAGAGAGAGATACAGAGGGAGAGAGATACAGAACGAGATAAAGAGAGAGAGAGAGAGAAATACAGAGAGATAGACGGGAGAATCGCGAATCAGAAGCAGATAAGTGTATACCTGACAAGACGGACGTGGTAAGTGTGGAGAAGAGAGAATGAGAGGTCAGGGGAAGGGGAAAAGGGGAGTGTGTAAGGTCGGGAAGAGAGGGTGCAGTTGCGGGATTTTGGTATCAGATTCCTCGCTTTGAAAGGGATAAATGGATCGATGCTGAATAGTAGGAAGACAGCGATTAGAACAAAACTGGTCGGCGTGGGTTTGTGCCGCGCGTGTGTGTATGCGCCCGAGCGTCAGGTAAGATCGCATCATTTCCAAAGATGTTATGCTGGGTTATAATGGCAGGCGAGCTGTCGCGGATAATTTCGAGCAGCCTCCGACCGATCTCGTGCCAGCTCAGACGCTCGAGGGGCTGTCAGCTCGCTCAACCGTTTTTACGTCGAGCGTATGTTTGACGCGCGGAATGGAGGAGGTTTTGGGGGAGGAGTGGAGGTTTGACGTGAAGTAACTTTGATAATTATCGAGAAGGCGTGTGGGATGTTCCCGTGTGGTTAGGGCTCCGTCCCTTTCAGGTGGTTAACGGCGCTCTCTTGTCGTAATGGCTCGGTTTGACGTGATGTGGTATCCGAGACGAAGAGGCCAGAATCCTGGCGTGAATTTGCTCAAGTCTTAACATGCTTTTCTAACATCCACTCCGATTATTTGTACAATTTTCAGTATAAAGTTTTAACTCTAAAAAGTATTTTTAAACATTTTCCCGTCATTTTACCCTCTAGAGATTGTCTCTCTGTTGCTCTCAAAATGTTGGGAATTAAAATGGCATCACAAAAGAAAAATCTTATTTGGATTAAATTAAAGCAGTCTTTGAAATAACGCGTACGAATAAATTTATAGGCTAGTGACATTTTAAGAGTCCATGTAAATTGATTTGGAATGAAGAATTTGCGACTGTGTCAACACTCGTGCGCTATTGTTTAACACACCTTATGAATTGATCATAGACCATAGCTCGTCTTATGACTGAAAAAATTGAAGAAATAATTTTAAGGAGTTTTTTCTTGAACTCCTTATGAAATGTATCAAAATGAAAGTAATAACCTCTTTTTTCTCCATACAAGAGGTTATTATAGTGCGTTGATGGAATCGCGATATAACTAGCGAGGTTATCCAGGGACTCAATGACTTTATGCCAAAGCGGAATGCAGGAGTAACAAAGAGTAAAGGTAGTAACACAAAGAAATAACTTTCTCTCTTTTTCAATTTGACAGAATTTAATTTCTTACTGTTGTAGTTGTACAGTTTTTTAGAACGATGTTAGCATTCAGCTGTTTTTGTTTTCTTCACTTTAATCTGATTACTATATTAAAACATGGGGGAATAAATATAATATAATATATTATGTGTTATTGCCAATTAATTAATGTATTTTATTAAAATTTGGCCTTATTTACATATAAAATTTATTCAAAATGGCATGAGAAGCTGAATTACTGACGTATCCAGAAATCGATGCAAACATCCTAAACTTTTTAAGGTTTGAATAGCTAAAAATTTCGTTGTTTATCATTGACAAGAGCCGAGAAACGATATTTTTGCGCCCTAGGCAATATTTGAAGAATACACCTCCATCCTAATGAAAATATCTAGTACACAACTTTATCTCTGAAAACAGTAGTTTATTTACAATATAGAGCTGAAATAAAATATATAAAACAAATTAAATAATAATGTAAAAGTTACACTTAAATGATAAAATTGCCATTTGTTGCACCCCCTAGGTGTGCTGCGCCATAGGTGGGTGCCTTGCCAGCACTGCCCTTGTCCCGGCTTTGTAAATGATGAATTGAAAACCTTATAAATCTAAAATATATTTTATGTAGACTATTTGAGCAGTTTGATGCCAAAGTTGAGTTAAAGGTATCTTTAAAAATAACTAATATTTGTACTCTAAATACATGAACATCTGATGATTAATTCCAAATAAACTTATTAATAATTTAAATTTACTAGAAAATTAGCAAATACGTTGCAAACCGTACAACATTTTTAATGCATAAGATGCATTATTTATGCTTTGGCATGGGATTATCCAAATTTTTAAAGAACGAAGAAACCGTCAAAATGACGTATGGATCATTATCAGACGTTGTCTTTATTTTTGTTTGTATATATTATACTATCTTGCATCGAACTGATTTCTGCCGCCCCAATGTACTCCTCTCGTAACGTTTCTCCTAAAATCTCTGGTTCCGTCGCCCTGGTAACGCACCCCTCCTAAGTATTTCTTCCCCTTTCCTCCTCGATACACCCTCGCCCTCATTCTCCTCCAGCATCTCCCATCCAAGACCACCCTTCTCCTCAAAACCTGCTTATGTGTGGACACCGCATTCATCCCCTCCCCCTTTCTCCTCTCTCCCCTCCCCACTCTCTCCCCCTCCATTTCCTCCCTCCGCTCGTCCACCCACTCTTCACTCCCTCTTCAGGTGGCAAGAATCCCTTTTCCCTCAAGTTTCAAACCCGCATTAAGATTACACGGATATCCACTCGACGCTCACAATTCTCATCCTTATTAGGTCCCTTAGAGACTTAGGAGGGAGTGAAGAGAGAAGGGAGGGAGAGGTTGAAGGAGAAAAGGGGGGACAGAGAGAGAGAGGGAAGGGGTGATATGGTCGGAAGGTGTATGGGGGAGAGATGTGGGGTGGACGAGAGAGAAGAAGTGAGAGAGTAGAGAAGGGAGAGAGGAGAAAAGCGGAGAAGAATGGAGGAAGACGAGTGAAAGATCGGAGAAAGTGATTGATTAGAAGAAGAGTATGAAATTGTTTATTGGAGATAGCACGCGGACGAAGGTTAAATTAGGAAGAAAAAAGAGCAATAGGCGAATATGGGAAGAGGTGATAAGTGGGAGGTGAGAGAGAAGAGGATGAGGATTGAGACGAAGAGGACATGGAGAGTATGAGGAGACTCTGAGAAGATTAGATTAGACATGGTCTTTATTTGGGGCGAGATTGAGACTAGGAAGTCTTAGTCCTAACCGCTTGTCATGGCGCAAATATAATAATACATTCATGAAATAACAATAATAGAATAATAATACAATAATTACAAAAAGATAATAATTGTGGGGGGGGAAATAACAAAAAAACCCACTGCAGGAAAACACCCACGTTGAAGGGGAGGTGTGAAAGAGAGAGAGAGAGATATTGAGGATGGGTGGATGGGCGATGTTAAAGTGAAAGGAATAAGAAGTGGAAGTGGAGAAGGCGAGTAAGAGAGAGAGAAAGCGAAGGGGAGGGAGAAGTGGAGAGAAGGGAGATGTGAGATGGAGAGGAAGGCTATACGAGGTCGTGATGAAGAGGGGAGGAGTGTAGTGGGGCTTTGCGTGCGAGGTGAAGGGGAAGGGAGGAAGAGGGACGGGAATGAAATCCTTCGGGGGAATCCCTGGACTCCCGGTAAGTAAGGGTTGCATTAGGGGAGGGTGGCAGAGGGATGGAGAGGCGGTCTTCCCCTTTATTCCTCTTGGAGTGCGCTTCCTTATGTATGTATGTGAACAGAGGAGATAATCTTCGGAGATGTCGCTCAGAGTATTGTGGCGGTTTTTATAAGGGTATATATGGGGCGAATGGAGGAGGGCAGGGGATGATCTCGAGGGGGTGGGGAGAAGGGGGCGCGGGTGAGAGTTAGAGGCGGGGACGAAATTTTGATCGAATGCTCGGGTGGTTGTTGCTCCGCAGCGAGGTTCTTGAAAATTTTTATCTGCGCGTGATACGAATGGGAATTCGTGTCGAGGCTTCGCATCGAGCGATTCGCGAGAATGGATTTCGTCTCACGCTCGATAGCGAAATGTGGCTTTCATTTGTGTCTTTGTATTTAGGCCGACTTTAGAATATTTTAGTGCGCTTCGATTGGTCGGAATGAATTTAAACTTCTGAAAAATCCATCTCTCTCGAGAGAAAATATCAAAAATATAAATACGAACAATTCGCTCAAGTTTGTTATCCAATTGAAGGTAGATGGAAACTAGATACAGTGAAATGGAATATATTTAACTTATTTGATTCTTTTCTTAAAAGTAATTTTTATGTTCAACGTGAGTGAGATTCAATTAAAAACCGGAACACCAACCACCGTTATATATACGAGTTGTTAGTGCTTGCATACTGCAAGCGCTTAAAAAGTCACCATACACCAAGATCTAAACTCATAAATAAACTAACGCGACAGCACTTGAACTACGCAGAGCCCATATAAATAAGATAATAGTCTTCATTTTCCGCGTAATTAAGGTATCTATCCGGAATTTCTTAATTCTCTGGCAATCGGCTCGCGTCCAAGTTTCATGGCTCAGATCACCCTTTTTAAGCAATAACTATATTCATCATTAAGACAATAGCCTCCATGTTACACTAAAATATATGTAAAAATTAGGTTATTTTGTCAGTTATGATTATGGTGTCATCATCCATGCCTTTTATTAGTACATATTCGGATAAAAAATTAATTAAAAATTATCACGTCATCATAAGCATAAAATCAATGCTCTTGAAGTATGGAAAATCAATTCCCATTGAAAGGATTTAGAGTCGTTATTATGGTAGTTAAAATTATTCATTGTTGAAAACCAAAAAAAGTTTCATAATTTTGATTTAAATCAATTTTTACACAAATTCAGCATGGATTTGAATTCTGTTTAGAAGAAAAATAAACTTCACTTTTTTTCCATAGTATTAGGCAAGTCCCAAATTTGTATCTAATAATAAATAATTTAAAAAAGTAAATTTATAGAGCCCTGCACAATGCTTTTCTTATGGCCGTTTACAATTGGACACCCCTTAAATATAACATTTTCTGGAATTTCAGATTTTTCCAGAGATTGTATCCAATGACCTATATTCATGCCAAATTTCAGCTCTGTAACACTTCTAGAAGTGCCATAGGTTTTATATGATATTTCCTATATCCCATATCCTATACATGTAAGAATCAGCAATTTATAATGATGTGTATAAATATCGCAGTGCGCAGTGCGTTTTGTTGATGAAATGGTGAAAGAACTCAGCTCTGAAAACATCCATTAGGGAAGGATACATTAAAAATTATCTGTTGTTTCTTATGATTATTGCAAAAATAATTCCGCTCGTGATTACAACAAAATATATCAAAGAGCTTATTTTCTAAATTCGCTTCTGATTAATAACCTTTTTTACTAAGGCGTATAGAATTAAATAGCTACTGAAGACTGCTTCATCGGTCATATATCACTAAAAAATATCGAAATAGCGATTATAAGTTCCCTTTTGATGTTTATCCGGGATTGCGTTAAAATTTTCCGGCATTGATAGTGGTTAAAAGTAATACACGAATTTGACATTCGCGAAAACTTGGAAACAAACCGTTCGGTTGCGAAGAAAAATGTTTTCGAATTTTTTGTTTTGTCTCCTGGAATTGTAAAGTAACACGGCTGAAATCATGGATGGATTATCGCTGGAGTCTAAAGAATTTAAATTTCTTTATTCTCGACTTATAGCCGCTTAACAACCGCATCTCTATGGAGTGGTGAGGGAGCGATTCAAAGGAGAGAAGGGAATTATGGTCTTTCTCTCTCTCTCACTCCCTTTCTCTCTCTCACTTCCTTAACGCTTCGCTTGACTGTGACTGCTGAGAGCGGCTCCTTAATCTCCTCCCCGCCCCGAGAAGCTGTCGTATTTTTCATTCTCCCCGCAAATTCCTCGAATTTTCCTCCGCCGTTTCCTCTCTTGCCCCTCCCTCTTCCTCCTCTACTTACTCCGCTTTGCCATAGCCTTCCCCTCCTCCTTTGCTTTACGCAAAAGATTGAGTGTTTCACGGACTGAATTGTAATGCGTTTTTAATTTTCTTATCCATCCATAACTCATCGCGATTTTCTCCCTATTTAACTTCGTACGAGTTTCTTGGTTGTTGGGGACAGCCAATTAGCATGAGATACCCTTTTCCGGAGCATTCGAATTTCTTGAATGAAAGAACCCGATTTCTTATTTATATCATTTTTCCTTTTTTTGTTTATTATAAAAAATTACTATCCATATTTTTATTTTGTATATATTTTTCAATCATTTCGTCCGAGATTAATTTAAAAAGGCGAAACGAGTTAATTTACATGTTCTTACTAAACATTTCAAAACAAACATTTTTTTAATAATGACATGATTTCTAGTTTTCGAAATTATTTAGGATAAATAATACTTTGAGAGTATTATTGGGATTTAAATTTAAAGTGTTATTAAGGTTAAAATATAATAAAAAATTGAAATAATATTTACTTCGCCTACAATAAATTTTAATTAAGCGAATGTTTCCCAAACTGAACATTTGATCTTGAACTAAATTGGTTTTATCTGGAAAGTTAAACACTCTGATAGGAAACTTCTTGGAGGGATTCTCTCTGAGACTAAATTAGGTTGAAAAAAATCATTTGGGATTTATTCCAGCCAAATTTGATATCTCACGCTTGTCCGTATTTCTGAAATTGTGTCACGTTGTCTGAATGAATTCAGTTCCGATATGAGATCTTTTTATTAAACTCGGAAAAAACCGAATGGGAGTTTATAAAAAGATAATTTCTAGGGAAAAGGTTGATTAGGTAAATATAACCCTTATTTCTCGTGTAAAAGATTCGATTAAACCTATTTATGGGTTTATTGCGATTTATCTTCTAATCTTTATCTGAGGGCAATGTGTGCTTTTAAATACTAATGTAAAATAGTGGGTTTGCACGAGTCATGACGCTATTGCGCTGCAGTAATCGAGTATTCCAAGAAATAAGGGTGGATCACAATTCATAACTAAGAATTGAATTCAATTATGGATAAGTTCATTCCGATAATTGCGTTCCATCGATATCTATGCCGATATCTTACTTAACGTTAGGTTGAATTATAGTAGTCATCAAGCAATTTTCTTACGTCTGAGTCCTTTTATATTACGACGCTTCATTTGACCTCCACATACATGCACGAAACTTGCATTGGTTTTCCGTAAGCATCGTCACACAACGTCAGATATAGCGTGATGTATACCGTATTGAGCTGCATCTTGTATGCCTCGGAGGAAAAATATTTTTTCCTTCAGAGAGTAAATGTTAGTCGTGAAATAGAAACGAACTACGTAATAAAAAGCCCTCTGGAGAAATCCACCCTCTTTTTTACCCTCTTCTCTCAAACGACCGCAATCATACGCAGATCCCGCACAAGATTTCTCCGTCTCTCTCTCCCTCCCTCTATCTCCCTCTCTCTCTCCCTCGAAGGGATACGTAGCATCTTCCCGACCCGCATTCTGAGGTCCGAAACACCCCATTCCATGCCGTTATTTTTTCAACCCCCGTGCGCCCCCAGATAGACCTTAAATACTCCCTCCGCCTCATCCCGCCATTTTTTATCCTATTCCTCGCAGTCCTGTGACTTATGCTGATGGCCTTTCCTTCTCAATCCACTTGTATGTTCCCACCCACGCCGCCGCTTGCCGAATCCTTCTCCCTCCCCCTACCCCGAACCTTCCTCCTACGCCTGCTCTCCCGCCGGCCCACACGAGACCCCGCTCTACTAAAGCTCTTCTCCTTGGGGCAACTGATAACTATGGTAATTCCGCTGCATGTCCATTCTAAAGCTCCTCCTTCCTTACTACGCACCCCCTCCACCTCTCCCACCCCCTGAGAATGTATCTCACTCCCTTTTGCTGCCCTCTCTCTCCGTCTCTCCAAACCTCTCCCTTCTCCTCCGGTACCCCGAGGCCGTTTAACCTTCCACAAACCCGTCCCCTGCTTCTCCGCCGCCTTATATACCGCACCCCGCAGGACCCTTTACACCGTCCCGCACCTCCACGCCTCCCGCACACTCCCTACTCCTTCCTCTTCCGCTCTCTTCTCCTCCTTCTGTCCTTCAGTCCCACCGCAATCTCGCCCCCGCCATCCTCTTCTCCTTTGCTTTGCCACCTACCCCTCCCCTTTCTCGATCCCCCTCCTCTATCGTATCGCACTTCTGAGTTGTGCGTGTGTGCGTTAGTGGAGCTTAGCGTTGAACGAGCAAAGAGAGAGAGAGAGAGTTGGGCTCATTCCTCTCCTCTCCAACACTGGAGTTTCCCTCCTTTCCCTGAGGGAGTGAGAGAAACGGGGTGAAGTAGTTGCTGTGTTGTGCGTGGGGAAGAAAGGGAGAAAAAGGGAGAGAGAGAGTGAGGGAGAGATGTAGAGAGAAGTATGGAGAGAGAGGGAGAAAGAGATAGGAGAGAGATAGATAAATGTCTTTATTCGGGCAAAATTGAGACCATATGGTCCACTCTTACATTTTACCCTTCGTCAATGATATGTTACATTATGTTAAAATACATTAAATTACATCAGAAACGATTAAGATGATAGTAGTAGAGACAGAGGGAGATAGATAAGTACATATTCAGGAGAACTTCCAAGAAAGACAAGGTATTTGTGGAAAAAAACCTAGGAAGGACCTGCCTTGGCCAACCTAGTCAAAACCCACGCAGGAAAATACCCACAAAGTGAAGGGGGTGGATAAAACCTGAGAGAGAGGCAGAAGAAGAGGGAGAAGGAGTGAGAGAGAGGGAGAAAGAAAGATAGAGAGAGGGAGAGAGAGAGGTGCTAGAGGAAGAGGAAGAACTCCCAGCAGAATCGAGGTGTGGGCAATTGTACAGTGAGTGTTTAGTTTTGGGAATTAAAACTGTCCCCTTTTCGTATAATTCCCGTGTTTCCGGAAAGTTGGATAGAGGAAGAAGATTTCCGTTTAAAGCGGCCCGTAGGAAATTTTCCTTTGAGAAATATTTTATCTCTCGTACCGCGCAGTTTTATTTTCTGCCGTGGATATTTTTAGTGCTTTTTATGTATCGCTTACGTATTCGGTTTGTCTATCTGTCCAGCCGTCCATCTGTATGGACGATATCTCTAGTGATCTGCTATTTAACATAACCAAATTTCCAGGATAACTTGACCTTTATAAGAGCTAAACATAATATCACTTTAGTGGGTCTAGAACAGCGGTATTCAAACTGTGTTCCCCGGAACCCCGGGGTTCCGTGAGATTCATCCAGGGGTTCCGTGGGATAAAATTGAATTCACTGATAAAAATTGATCGTTTTGGTTGCATCAAATAATTTAAAAAATAATATTTCCGACCGTAATCGACCTTGAAGGCCGATTTAATGTCGCTCTCCCGCATCTCTCTACATATTTGCCTTTTTTTAAGCAGTTGTTGTTGGTCAGCTCAACATGACCGTTTACTCTTACGATTACATTGCAATTGTAAGATCTTTATTCCTTTGTTTCGCTTAAAAGAGAGAAGTCTGTGACAAGGTCTTCATTCATTTTAATTCAATTTATGCAATGGAATAGATTTTGTGATCGATGATAATTGAAAAACTAATTAAAGAATTCAAATTTAATAGATTTACCCTTCACTATGGACATTTGGTTAAAAACCGGAAAACAAACAAAAAACTGAAAAAAAAAACAGAAGAAAACATTCTCCAGCAACATCTGCATTGGTTTCACCATCTACTTCCGGAAACTCGACATGCGAAACAGCCGTTTTGGAAACGCCTATTAAAAAACAGAAATTACGTGAAGGTGGTTCTAAAAGAAGAAAATGTGATGAAAGCTACTTAAGTTTTTGATTTACTTGGACCGGAAATGAAGACGAGCCAAACGGAATATGTGTCGAATGTGAAAAATTTGTAAGCAATAGTAGTCTAAATTCTGCAAAATTAAGAAGACATATGGAGAGTAACCACCCACATTTGATAGGCAAAAACAGAAATTTTTAAGCGTAAATATGAAGAGCTCAAAAGCAAGAAAAAATATTTTTCAAAATTTATGTACAGCGATAATGAATAATCACTTTAGGCTTCCTACCTCCTTAGTTATCGTATTGCTAAAGAAGGGGAGGCATATACACTTGGCTAAAAATTAATAAACCCTTGCGCCAAAGATCTAATTACCTGTAAGATTGATGAGAAATATCCCAAAGAAATTGAAATCATACCTCTCTCTGATACAACGGTTGCTAGACGCATTGGCGATATGGCACTTTTTATTGATTATTGCTCAAAATTACATGACAACATATGGATTCAGATTATGGCGTACCTTGCAGATATATTTTCAATTTTAAATGAAGTAAATATATCCCTTCAAGGAACTAAAACACATTTATTTAAAGTTAATGATAAAATAAATGCATTAATTTTAAAACTCGATTTATGGATTTCATACGTACGAAAAAACGATGTAAACTGTTTTGAAAAATAAGTGACTACTTGATAAAAAATTATGTGAATCTTCATTAAATTGTTCAAGAATACATAATAGAGCATTTGTTGAATCTACAAAAAACTATTAGAGAATATTTTCCAGCGCAAACAGAATCATAAGACTGGATTAAAAACCCATTTAATCATTGTCAAAGTGAAAATTTATCAATGAAAGAGATGGAACAATTAATTGATATATCTACAGATTCGACCTTAAAAATTAAGTACCAAAAGGAGGAACTTCTTGATTTTTGGTAGCAAATTTACAGTGAATATCCTGAAGTGTCCGATCATGCAATAAAGATTCTTATGCCTTTTGTCACAACTTATTTATGCGAAAGGCTTTATTCACGTATACAACGACAAAAACAAAATACAGGAATAAAATGGATGCAGAACCAGAAATGCGCTTGCATCTATCATCAATAACACCAAATTTTGATTTTCTTTGTGGCAAAAAACTAGCACATCCAAGTCATTAAAATGAAGTACAATTTTTCATATTATTTGTTAGTGATGTTATACTAAAATTTAGTATGTATTCAGTAAATTTAGTATTATTTAGTTACCAAGTAATAATGGGGTTCATTAATGCATTTATAAATAGTTTCTGTTTAACATTGTATGAAATGTATTATTGCTATTGCAACATTTTGTTCAAATAAAATGTATTACATGAAACGTATTTATTAATGGGTTCCGCACTGATTTTTCACATTGAGAAGGGTTCCTCGGGTATCTCAAGTTCGAAGACCGCTGGTCTAGTATAAGCTGCTGTCGGGTAATCGAAAAAAATCGCTAAAAAGTACATACTGCCGAAAATTTTGGAAACCAACAATACATCGCGTCTGTAATTATGTGCTCCGCTGGAAAGACAGCAGTCGGCGAAAAAAGAGACAAGTGATTTGCTACGAGATTCTTCTCTCACTTGTTTGCGGGCGGGCGTGCTTGCAGGCTTGTGAATGCGCGTGGTCTTGCGGTCCGACGCTCGCAACGTCTCCACATTTTATGCTGCCCGGAGGTCATAACGGTGTTTTTTAACCATGCTCGAGAAAAGTTAATTGCAAACTTTACGCAATTTTTTCATGGACCGTCTAAAAATAATAATGATTGTTTTAAGAAATTCTAAACTGTTAGGATATTGACACTTCTCCCACATTGAATGGTTCAGCGTTGAACACATATTTATTGCCATGTCGGAGAAATGTAATCTTTTTCATTTTGATTTAATTTGTAAAGCAATAAGTTTATACATAGTTTATACATAGAAATGTTTCTGTATGTAATGGGTAAAACTAACTCGCACGGTACATCTTTTACGTGAATTCATTTAAATTTTAATGTTGAAATAAGACCTCTGTTGGTGTGTATCCATTAAAAATTTAAATAAATAAATAATTTTAAAACGATATAAAATTTGTAATTATTTGGTAGATATAATTAGAAATATTTTTATTATAAAATTTAAATCCAACATATTCGTAACACTTTTGCCGTAAAATAGAAGAAAATCATGTTTATCATTCAGTACAGAATGTAATTTATTGGAGGCTAGACTCGGACTTGAGGTATAAATTTGTTTTCTTTTTGTTTCATGTGAAAACAGTTGATGCTAGATGCCTATTATCTCAAAAAATGATTTTATCGAATTCTTGGTCCGCCTGTTCAAGCGTAGCTTTCCATGAATCTATTCTCGAGAGAAAAATATAAAATCGCTCGACAGTTTAAGAGAGAAACCCCTTTTAAAGGCGCAATGGCCCATCGCCTTCTCTTGAAGCGATTCTCCAAGAAGAGAACCGCTCCTTAAAAATCTCCCTCCCCTCTCATCTTGCCTCAATCCCTCCCCCTCCTCCTCCTACCTCTCTCACTCCCCTTTCCATCTTCCTCACTCCCTTGCTGTTCAAATGAAGTTTCCGTGGGAAAATTTTAAGGTCTTTGTCTCCTCAAGATTTGACTTCGATCTCCATCATAAACTTCCCCTCCGCCTTCCGAAAGCCCTTTATTCTTTCTCCTTTTCATCTCCCGCCATTTTCTCTTTCCCCCTCGCTTTCTAAACAGACCCTTTCCTCTTCTCATCCATCACTCGCTTTTCCCTCTCTCTCTCTTTGCCATTTTGGTTTACCTGTTCCACATTCGTTTTTCAATGTCTTCTCCGCCTGATTTCACATCCGCCAGCTTCCAATCTCTCACATTCGTCTGTTTCATCCTTGGATAATTTTTACTCATAATTTTTTGTTTCTCATCTGTAATCCATTCTTCTCTCTTTGTGCTTCAATATCTGTCGGTATCGCAAAATTCAGACGACTGACAATGAAACTTTATGAAATTTCCTTGCTGTGCGATTGGAATTGTTTCATATGTAACATTTAACATTTATGTAAAGATTGTTTTTTGAAGGGTTAAAATTGTCTGACTCAATTGCTCTTTTGTTTGTTTTCCCTTCGGCTAAATGTCGTTTCCATCTCTTACACTTTTTCGATCCTCGAAATGCGTTCTTGCAGATTCTCTTGATAAACCGTTTCTCCAATGGTCATAAAAAGGTTGGTCTTGGAGAGACTTAGTTTGATTCAAGCTATTAGACGAGCTCGATAGTTATCATTAGATGCAAATTCTATATCATAGTTCTCTCTGCATGTAGTGAGTAAGGGTATAGACTAATATTTAAAATTTTCTTTCCTTTCTCACACCACACCCTCTTTCTATCCAATTTCCTGCGATTGACGCACTCTGATCTCTTCTCCTTTCCCGTTAATTCCTCTTCTTCACTTTTCCGATCCTTCCTTTCCCTCCAGAACGCACCTTTTCTCCATTTCTCGGTAAAGGGATACGAGGGAAATTGAGGAGGAGACGAACTGGTCTTTGAGACCTTTCTCTTTCCTGAAAAACGCAAATACGCACATACGAAAGCTCACTCCCTGTGTGTCCCTCTGCCCTTTCCCCCTCATCCACCTCATCACTCTCTTCCCCTCTTTCAACTTTAAGTCCTCGGGCAATACTGAAAACGAGAGTGGACATTTATATAAATACATTTCGCGGATAACGAGATCAAGAGATTTCTCGAGTCCCCTGAGAGAGAGAGAGGGAGAGTAAGGGAGAGACAGAGGTAGTGAGGAAGGGATATAAATACAGGAGAGATAGGAGGAGGGAAACATAGGGAGAGAGAGAAGTTAATGCGAGGGTTGGGTGGGTGGTCTGGAGAGCAGGACGACGAGGCTAAAGAGGGTTGTAGACGTATCCGTAGGGGAGGGGGGAGGAGGGGGGCGTGAAGGGAGGACCCGAGACGCGTGGTGGTAAACGAAGTGGTTGTGGGAGAGAAGGGAGTTGGGTGGATGGGGGAAGAGGGAATGGGGTGGAAAGAGAGAGGCATACGGAGAATATAAGAATTACGAGGGTTGATGAAAGAGAGCTCGAGGGATTGGTGAAAAGAGGCGCAGGAAATAGCAAACAAATTCCAGGAGAGAAAGAATCATAGATAGGAAAGCGATGGCGATGCCTTTATTTTTAAGAAACGGAGGATATAGCGGCGTTGCGAGTGCGATGGAGGAGGAGTGTTAACACGGGAAACGGAGGAGAGGAAGAGAAGCTGCCAATGACACGCGTGAAATGAAATATTTGTGTGAGGGAGGATGTAGATGAGGAGGGCCAAGGAGAATTTTGGAGGTTATGAATGCGCGTGGAATGCAGCGAACATATCAACCCCATTTGCAAGGAGGATAGGAAGAGCAAATGGCCACGTGACATTAGCTAATAATAAAACCCTTATTCTCTTGGTCATTCTGTCCGTAACGCTCAATATCTCAGCCGTTTCTTCAGACAGTTCAACCAAATTTGGTAGGATTGCTATATTATTATAATTATTATAATTTTATAATTTATTTTTGTTTTTGATAAAAGAAGTTGCAAGTTGAACGGCTGACCAGGTGACAACGCAAATAAATACACAACTGGTAACTCGGTAATATAGTCACGTACCAAACTTCATAATACTAAACATGCATCAAATTCCAAACAAATATGTACTACAAACGCGTTTACACAAAGAATTCGGAAGACATAGCCTCGTTTGTAATATCTCGAATTACATCACATTTTATACAGAAAATTCTTCGAGCATGCATATCGAATGTTTTCATCGTATAATAATATAATATAATATAATAAAATCTTGAAGAATATTTGTAATTGCAATAAAAATAATTTAACGACCAACATATTATGCAACACATTAATTATCTATATAATACCCTGTAAATAATAATTAAAGGGTATAATTTGTTTTTTATATTGTTGAATTACAAAGCTCGTTTTAAACGGGCCAATTCATCTATTATTATATAAAATGTATAATTGGGTTAACTACAATGAGATTGGGAAAGAAAAGAATCTAGAAGGATACAACGAATGTAAAGTGACTAAAGTGTAATTTAGTGGGGTGCGTAGAGTACGTATTTGATACGGAGTAAACAAGGAGAGAAGAGGACAAGAGAGATAATAGAATATAGAGGAAGGGGTTTGAGAGGAGTGAAAGGAGGAGGGAGAGACTGGGCGAGGGGGTAAAAGGTAGAATTTTTTCTTGGAGGAGGTCTGAAAGAGAGGATGGGGGACACAGGGTAGGGGTGGAGGGGAAGCATCTGCTTCGTTCGGCAGGAAGAGAAGAGATGAAGGGGACGAAGGGGTGGGAGAGAGAGGTTGGGGAGAGGGGTTGGGAGAGAGGGGTAGGAGAGAGGATGGGAATCCTAAGAGAGGGATAAAATAAATTATAGATAAGGAAGTCCACTTTTGAAACTCTTCTCCGTCGGCCTCTTCCACTTCCGGCTGTATCTTATTTTCTCCCGATTCGTTTTTTATTCATTTCGTGTTATTGGTTTATCTCTGAATGTATTTTCTTTTGTTTTATTGCTTCCGAGTAAGTTCGCTTTTTCCGCCCAGTTACTTTTCGGCTTGGGATATTTGGAAATGAGAATTACGGCGTTACATTTTCTGCTAACGCTGATATACAGGAAATTACTCGATGGAAGTCATTTTTTTAGAGATCGACTTAAAATTAGCAATCGGAAAAATATTTAGTTAGGTGATTAATCGATCAAAACTATATTTATAACTTCAGTCATTAAAGTATATTTTGGTTTATTAAATGCATGATATTTAAAAGAATTTTCTGATAACCATGCACAAATTTATAGATTCTAAGCTTTTTCTAATTAATAAAAGTACTTCAGAAGATATCATTGATTATGCTTCAAAACAATAGGAGCCTGACTCGTGTCAAACAGCAACAATATCATTATTTTTCCATTAACGGAATTATTAAACATTGACATATTAGAAGAACTCAAGCCCAATTGCAATAACCTTATTTGAATAAATAACAACAAGAATAAACGTTCAGAACGTCAGAATTTAGATTCACGACATTGATATTTTATAGGTTTTGCCACCTTAACACGTCAAAGATGGACATATTTAAATAATTCAAGGGTTACCCAGAAAGTAATGCAGCATATTTTTTCCTCAGTCAATATTTATTAAAAAAATATGTAACTTACACACAATGTGAGAGGGTGTTTTGGCTATATGATCTACTTTTTTACATAGTCTCCGTCCACCGCTATGGTCTTAGGCCAACAAGAGACAAGTTCATGTATGCTTTACCGGTACCGATCTTTGTCTTTCTCACGAAGCCATGGATTGTCTTTTTGTTCACGAATCAAAATGATAAATCCAGGTTTCATCACCTGCAACAATTTGGGACAAGAAGTCCATCCCCGTCAGCATCATAACGCATAATCAAATCTTAACAAATATCTTTGCGCAGAGTTTAGTGTGCAGGCGTTAGGCTTCGATGAGCCCACCTCACATACACCTTGAATAACCCAGGGATTAGATAATCGTTTTAGGCGCTTCCTTTGCCGGTTGAAAGCTCAAGTACCAGCTGCCTGCTTGTGTTGCATCGATCCTTACAAATGATCCATCAGCATGCTGTAACGTTGCAGGTATGACAGCTGTCGTAGGGCGGCTAGAGCGTGGCAAGTCAAGGAGCACAATTTGTCCATCTTCTTCTGATGGCATCACTCTCTTAGCCCAGCAACTAACGGTGCTTCTGTCGGCAGCACTGTCTCCGTAGACATTTTGTAGTCTTCCGTGAACGTTCCTTACTGATTCGTTTCCTGCCACGAGAAACTCATTTACGGTCCTTTGTTACAAACGCACATCATTGCTATTGCGTTATTGGTGGGAAAGCTTCGTAACTCTGCAGCTAAACACGACACATTTCAGCCTTGCAGCACCGTAAGCTGTAATTTTTAAAATAAATATTGGCTGAGGAAACACATTTGGTACATTACATTTTGGGCAACAATTGTAGATCCCACCTCGCGTTTCCATCGGTCGTATTTATTTAAAAACGATTTTTTTCTCACTGTGAAAGTCGCATAAGCCATTAAAATTTTTAGATCTGTTTTCCCGGTAATATTACAGTTCACCGCAATGCAGGAACGCCAGCCGCACGTTTTCCCCACTTCGAGCGCTATGCCAAACATGGCATTTATATTCGTCGTTGCTTCATCACGCTCTTTTCTCCGTCTCTTCCAACTCGGATACTGTTCGCTTCAAAATATTTCTCCCTTTTTCTGTTTGGATCTTTTTCTCTTCGGATTATTTGCACATTTATGATTCGCTATTTTTCGGAAACATACTTTTCGGTGTATGTTTGGCTTCCAGTGTTCTGTCTCGTGTTAGTCTATGAGCAAGACTTTGAGATATAGCCTTTCTGGCATATTTTTACGGATTAACCAATATGGTTCTGAAAAATTGGCAAATTTTAATGAAAAATTAACCCTAAAATTATAAAATCTATGAATGTACTATATAAAAAAATGACTTGGTTGGTGTTGGCGGTGGGTGGGTGGCACAGCTTTGGCGCTAGAGTGGACTAGCGGCAAGAAATTTAACTATAGTGACGTCTGCTCCCTGCTGACAGTTGCCGTGTTGCGACGAAATTTTAATCCCTTCTTCTTTCGGTAAAAGATGCGCAAAAATTGAAATTTTTAAATGTGTTACTATATGGTATATATAATTTGATTAGCCGAAGGCGTCCGGCGTAGCCCGGCCAACGCTGAGTAACCTTTGCTAGTCTTATTGTTAGATAAGGCTTTGAAAAAAGGTAAAAGTATTTGTTGATAATTTAGAAATAAATGTATGTAATTTAATTCAGAGATATGGTGAAAAGCAATGTAGTTTTTAATATGTAAGGAATACTTCAGTGATTTTTACCTACATAGATTTTGAAATACACTTTCCAAAAATGATTTAAATGCCTCGAGCCTAGTAATATATAACATATTTTCTAGATTAGTCGTCATTATTAGTTATTCGACCCATTTTGCTCCGACTATATACTTCGTGACATTCCAATGAATTCCATTATCGCTCGCTGCGAGCATTAGGAATTCATGGAAGAAAATGTTTATAGCGAACGACGAGATGAAAGGTGCTTTTTTCCTCTCTCTTTCCCTGTATGGAGCAAAAATTAATGAATAACGCACCCAACCCATATCAGTTTACTACGGGTCGAATATGAATAATCAAAAAATATCTCGCCGAATTCCTGAAATATTTGTATGGCGGTCTCCGTTTAAGCAACGGAATGGATGCGAGGACGATCGCGCGGAAATTAATTATTAAAAAATGACCGGGATGGCGGGCATTTTGACGCGGCGGGGCATCGCTCACGGCCGCGCGTAATTTGTTATTAGCTGTTGAAATTTCGTTTTTGCGCCCATGACTGAAAGCTTTTCACCGCATTTCGTTTTTTTCCTTTTTTGCAAATTTCCCTCATTTTTTCCTCTCCGCGTATCATTTTTTTGCTTCTCGCTTCATTTCGGTTCCCGACCGCAACTAATGGGTAAGCTGCGTATGCGCCCCGCGACACACACGCCTCGCGACATGACCAATAAACCTAGCAACGGGCAAAAATCCGTTGCATCGGTTTGCGGAGTGGAAGGGGACGGATGAGTCATATGGCGGATGGTACTCTCCCTCTCTCTTCCCCACCCTCCCTCTCCTCCACCCCTCTTTCCCCCCACCCCCTCTCTCTCCCACCCCTATCTCCCCCCAACCCTATCTCCCTCTCTCTTCCCCCACCCCCTCTCTCTTTCTCTCCACCCACTCCCCTCTCCCTTTCTCTCCCCCCCCCCTCTTTCCCTCTCTCTCCCCCCACCCCTCACCCTTCCCTCCCTCACCTCAAATCTCCACCCCATTTCACTCACTCCATCCATCCATTCTCCCTCCTCACATTTCTCTCCTACGTCCCCCCTTTCGAATCCCCTTTTCTCCCCCTCCCAATGACGCTCATGTTTCTGCGATCCGTGCAACTGAGTTAACCCCTATTTTAATGTATTTTTAAAATATCGAAATGCATTTCTGTCCTTTGGTTATGCAAAAGGAAAATAAATCATTTTTACCCCTCCCCTTCCTCTCCTCCTGCCAGCGTTCGGTGCTCCGCGAATAATTTACATATTTGCAGCGTTTTTGGATCAAATTTCTCTCTCTCGGCTCAGTGTTCGCGCGGATTCCTGCTTCCGAAGATACACGCAGAGGGGCGCTCCCTTCATGCATCGAGGAATTCCATGTGCCAATGTAATCAGCTTATCTTGCAGGATTATATGAAATGTGTGTCGGAGTGGAATTTTAATCTTATTATTCGTAATATTTTGTTTCGCCCGTTTTTCCCTCCATTGCCGATGCCCCATTGATCCGACAAGTGGACTTTTATCTTTCGAAATGGATTTCTGGAGCTCATAATGCACTACACTACTTTTGGACATGATCTCCTCAAATTTGGCTGTCGATTATTCACTTTGCAATTTTCGTATTTTTTATGGCATCGAGGTACGCTCTCGTTTTGAATCGCTGTAGTTATTGGTTCGTTAAAATAAATTCCCGCTTAATTTACAGAATTTTGGACCGGTATATACCGTCATACTGGGGATTATTTCATCGCTGGTAAACATAATTGCCTTCCATTTTTAACAGTTACTTCGAATTGTAATCGAGGATTCTGCGTATTATGGTCGCAATATTGAATGAAAAATAAAAAAGAATGTTTCCTAGATAGATGGCAGGAGCAAATATCATTGCTATTTTTTGTGATAATAGCATTTCGAATATTGCCGTATGTAAATACCGTCATACTCGAGATCATTTCATTGCTGGTAAACATATCTACCTTTTATTTCTAACAATTACTTCGAATTGTAATCGAAAGGTCAGTGTATTTTTTGTCGCAAAATTGAATAAAAAATAAAAAAGAGTGTTTCCTAGATAGATGGCAGGAGCAAATATCATTGCTATTTTCAGTGATAATAGCATTTCGAATATTGTCGCATTAAAAATATTATATACATATAGATATTATATATCATTCTCTCTCTCTCTTTCTCTCTCTTTCTATCTCTTTCTCTCTCTTTCTCTCTCTTTCTCTCTTTCTTTCTCTTTCTCTCTCTCTCATTCTTTCTTATTCTCTCTCATTCTCTCTCATCTCCCATTCTTTCTCTGTAATTCCTCCTCTCATTCTCTCTTATTCTCTCCCATTCTTTCTCTCTAATTCCTTCTCTCATTCTCTATCATTCTCTCTCTCATTATTGCTCTCTCATTCTCTCTCCCATTCTCTCTTATTATCTCCGATTCTTTCTCTCTAATTCCTTCTCGCATTCTCTCTTATTCTCTCTCATTCTCTCTTATTCTCTCCCATTCTTTATCTCAAATTCCTTCTCTCATTCTCTCTCTCATTCTCTCTTTTTCTCTCATTCTTTCTCTCTCATTTGATTTAATTCCGCCGATAAAGTCTTTCGGTCGTTGACGTTCGAAATGAGAGCGAAAGTGGAAGTGGTCGTGTTGACGCGACGATGCCAAATCTTTCCGCACGTCACGAAAGAACTTTCTCTCTCTCTCTCCCTCACCCCTTCCTCTTTCCCGTTTTTCTCTCTCTGTCGCTGATATCGGCGAAATCCTAATCGCTGCCTTTTTATCCGTGGCTCCATGTTGCGCAGTGGCGAAGTGACGGCTGTTCCGCAGAGTGCCGCCTTAACACCCACATCACGAGAGAAATTCGCAGTCGTAAGGTTTTTCCTCCGTAAACATCATAATTATTTAAATTTGAATCGAATGGTAACGTGTTTTCGGCTTTTAAGCACAGCGGAATGAAAAATACTAGAGTCATAACCTTTTAATAAGGTTACAAAACTTACTCGATGAGTTCGTAACGGCTCCGTGACTATGTTAGCAACAATAATAATTCATTGAAGAGGCCGATACTTTGTGGTAATCTATGATACCAAAGAAAAGGTACATCAAATAAGACACACTTAGAAATTGAAACTCGGTACTATTCTCACGGAGGAATTTTAATACGAACAGTATCAACGATTAATCCTCGTCGTCGGGTGAAAAATGTTAAAGCCGAATGGCTTGGGGGGGGGGGGGGGGGGTTGGGGATGAGGTAAGTATATGGTGCTACAATTGGCAATCCCCGGAGTGTGTGAGGTAGGTTCGTGTTTACCATAAGGAAAACTAGGCAAATGCTGAGGCCCGAAATTACTAATTCCAATTAGTAATACTACTGAAGTTTTCAACTATGATACGTGTGAAAAACTACCAATGTAGCATTATTTCACAAGACAAATGAAACGCCTTGGCGTTGCTTTTTATTGAAAATGAAACTAAATATGATAAGATGAATGATACATTTACAGTACTAAAAGCGAGAAAGAAAAAATTTATTATCTATATTTGCTTATTTTCAAATAAAGTAAGTTTACATTTTTTACCGATTAACTTTGTGTTTCTATTACATTATTCCTATACCTTTCTTTTTTATGTGAAGAGGGGGGTACAAAAATTTGCTTTTCCTAGGGCTTTAACTGACCTAAACACGGCCCTGGTGTGAGAGAGTGCGAGGCGGGAAGAAAGGACAGGTGGAAGGGGGGATTTCAGACGGGAAGGAGTAAGGAGGCATAAATAGTCACCATGGGGTAGAGGGGTGAACGTCGGTGATAAGTAGAGAGGAGAGCTTACACGAGTAGACGAGAATAGGATGGAAAAGATGTTCGTTTACGATAGCCGTGTTGTGAGCGTATAGGTAGAATGGAATTTCTAATTGTTTAAAGAAATTTAATCGTAAAATCCTTACTATAAAAGTGAAGAATTTTTAGAATTGAGGTAGAATTGTGGTTATCAGTGAAATGACGTTGTGTGAAATGGGACTAGGAAGTTTTGTTTTCGTAATTTTTTTGTGTGCATTGGCTCGCGTCCTTAAATTTTCACCGTTTTGGCAAATGTAAATACTGTCACTAAAATCATTGCATTCTAATCTGTATACTACGGATTAAAGTAGATTGCCTATTTTATCTTTTTCGTTACAAAGGAATAAAAGTAAGTTAATTGTGTTCCTAAGTTTATTTAGGTAGTATGTTTGAATTTTGATTTGAAATCAGGGCATAGGGAAAAAACTAATTGGATCGATCTGGCTCGTTGGTGAAAATTCTATCTAAACAAAGTTCTTGTCGATAGGATGTCAGCAAACGGATTGATTTCCCACTTGCGTCTCTCCGGATGAGTTCGCCTTCCTCTTCGCATTTCTTTCGATTCCCTTTAAGACATCGTCGCCTTCCATTCTTCATTTCCTTTATACTTCCTTTTCGCGCAGATCTACCAATTTATTCCTTTTTGTGTTAGGCAGGAAAATCCGCCACGGCCGCATGAATCACTGGCGTCCGTGCGATAGGAATCGGAGCTGAATCCGTTATGCATTTATCATGGCCTAAGTCGTGCCCTCCACAAAACGTCCCGCCCCAAACTACCGCTCGACCGCTCCTTCCCCACGTTCATCACCCCAACCACCCCTCGTATGCATGCCTTCCCTCCTTAGCTTCCAACCACTCCGCGTATTACCCTTATATTCCTCTTTTCAAATTCAATTATTTTCATTCCGCGCCTCACCGGTTTTGGAGACAACTAACGGAGTCTTACGCTTCTCCGTACATTTCACTCACTCCCTTCCACCTCCTCCCTCTCCTTACTCCCTCCCCCTACTCTCCTACTTTCTATCATTCCACCTTCTATCCCTCCACCTTCCCTCCCTCCACCTTCTCTCAATCCACCTTCTCTCCCTCCACCTCTCTCTCCTCTCTGTCTCTCATACCTCTCTCCCCTTCCTACTTTATCCCTCTTTCCTCCATATCTCCCCTTCTTCCTTCCTTCCTCCTCTCACCACTTTTCTCTCCCCTCCTCTCTCTCCTTTCTCTTCTACCACTCTCTCATCGCTTCTCCTCTCCAATGCCTCTTTCCCTTCCCTCTCTCCCTTCCCTCTCTCCCTTCCCCACTCTCTCCCCTTCCTACTCTCTCTTTCTTTTTACCTTCCTCTCCCCCCTCTCTCTCCTTCTTCCTCTCCCCCTCTCTCGCCCCTTCTTCTCTCCACTGGCACTCATATTTTCTCTCTCTTTCCTTTCAATTCCACTTGAAATCGGCCTATAATTTTAACATAAACTAACGGTCGTAAAGAACGAAATATTGATTTTTCCATAGTAATTTTTGCATGCTTCAAATCTCTGTTTTTCATCGCTAGGCTGATATTGGTATCTAACCGATATATGACGTCATTTATAAAAATGTCTGTCCCAAAAGTTATACTTAAAATGTATTATCTCTGTAGTGATTATGTGTGCAATGGTATTGATTGGTTTTTTAAAACGCGTCTCATTAATTTGCGTTGGTTTCAAAGGTTGTCCTCTTGAGTGGCTGTCTATTACGGTTTCAGTCTTTTCTTATTCCATTTGTGTTCAGCATAAGTTTTGTTATTCCCTTGAAAATATAACTACAATCTATTAAATTATTCTCCATCGCCATTATTGATGGACTTCATTCAGTTTGAGCCTGGATTGAATTTTTTAATTAATATATTTCTTTCGGACAACGGCGGCTTCGTTTTAATCCTGTCTGCTGCTATAAGTACTTTATTAATAACATACTTTCTATGGTCTTTACCTGTGGTGAGCCACTTTTTCTACTTGATGGGCCGCATTGTTGGCAGTGGAACATTTGGTGGGTCGCATTGGAAATTGTCAATGTTTCAGCGGACTATATTAAAGTTAAATCGGAAGTTACTTAGAGATTCCTACGCACCATATGAGTGAAAATCAAGTTAAAATTAGGTTTTTACGGCTAACATTACAATATTAAAAATCATAATGAATTCTATCTTAGAAGTACCTTTGAGAAAATATCTAAAACAAAATTAAAAGGAACTTATTTGAATTGAGAATTCTTTATTAATGGATCTCAAATTAATGCTAGACATTTTAAGAGATTTTTCTGGATATTTTGTGGGTAAACCAATTAAAAAATGTTTGAAAACTACAAATTACTAGTGGTGGGCCGCATGAGATCGCACACTTGTTCTATGCCATTGATAATTTTTATGGTCGAATCCTATTGCTTGTATTTTACCAGGAGAATTGAAATATGAGCCGCAATTTAGGATTAAATTTGTATTTTTTCGACAAGACTATAACGATCGCGAAGAGAAAATTTACCGCCTCAAGATGACTTTGTTTTAGAAAAAAATCATCGATATTCTAGAAAATTTTTTATAACCACGTAGTTGAATTTTCTCGAGAGTTTGGCGAATGGGAATCGTGCTGTACGTTGCGGAGAAAGATAGCGATAGTTATATGAACATTAGGAACACCGGATTGCTATCATCGTGTCTGCCATTTAGAGGAGCGGGTGGCAATTGGGAGATCATATTCTGCGAACGGCTACATTGGCTCCGATAACTCCTTTGATACTTTGGCGTACGTGTGGCTGCAGAAGTGGATATCAGATGGAAGTGTAACTGGCGTTTGAAGCGCGCGGCTGTCCTGATATAGGGCGGCGAAGCACTGGAATCAAATACGGTTCTCTTATTTTTTACGATGCGAGAAAAAGAATTTCGGAAAAGACGGAGGAATCGCTGCTTGGAACCCAGAGCTGTTTTGGAAATTCGATTCTATAGGATGCATTATTGCGGACATATCGTACAAGGAATGGGATGTCTTTTGCAGTTTCGAAAACTTACACAGTTCATAATTATTGATTCTTTTAAACTACACCTTCACGCTAAGATTTAAATAACTGACCGTTATTTATTAAGCTTCAAAATAAGATACACCATTTAATTAAGCCAAATGTGAAATAATTTGATTGCAATTCTTTTGAAACTTGTAACTTCATTATTAAAATAATTTTCATTTCATAAACATGCTGTCTGTTCACGAAAGACATTTACAAATTTGAATTGTTTGTATATGAAAGAAATTCAATTTGTTCAAGTTGTCTCGATTTTTTTTTAAACTTATATTTTAAAGACATTAATTTAAGAACTGAATATAGTTATTATAATTGGTATTTTACGGTAATTGGTAAATTCGGGCAAAATTTTATGCCCAGAAATAGTTCGAGTAAATCGGATAATCATTTCAAATGCTAGGTAGCACTTATTTGAAAGGTAGTATACCCTTGGAAGTCTAAGGCGCAGGGTCATTGATGAGAACTGCACAGTCATTGACATGGTCGCATGGTGTGTCGGGATGTTTTGCAGCTGTATTTGAGCGCATTTTTAGGATATTAGTCATTATTTCTGTAGGACAGATTATTAATCTGTAAAAATCGAAAGCTCCAAAATAGCACGCATCGTAAAAAAATATAACTAGTAATGATTATTATTAAATTTGTACAGACCCGCTTATATTATCATCATCATCATAGGTAGTCTGTCCGTGGACATGTCCGTGATTATTTATGGTTAAACCTGGTTCTCCATATACTCCTATTTTCCGCTGTACTCTTCATATCTTGATAACTCTCTTTCCCTTTCAAATCGTCTATCAGCTGAAACCTTTTCCTTTCCCTTTTTCCATCTAGTTTTTCTTCTAACACGTGTTATGTTATATTATATATTACTGCTATTTTTAGGGTATTATAACATAAAATTATATTGATATAAACTAGTAAGAGGTAGTACATTATTTGAAATATTTTTAATTTGTTCGTTTTCAAAATGTCTTATCCTAAACTTCAATAATTAGTATCAATTTGATTCCTAACCACCAGTAATAGTTTTTGATTTACGGATGTTGTTATAATGTAGCCAGGACTAATTTTTGTATGTTAATGCAATATTTCATTTTTGCTATTACGAAATAAAGGAATTTATAATATCTTTTAATAGTTAATGACGAAAACAATTGTAAAATCAAATTTAATTTTCACTTCTCTTTAAATCAATTTAAATGTTATGTTTTCCAAGAGATACAAATAAACACAAGTAATCATGAAGATTAGATCGACCAAATCTCTTAATATATTAGCATTCACCCTTTCAATATCTACTAATGGTCCCAGATATCACACTGTGAAAAACCACTCTGCTCCTATTTGTTTTGAAATATTAAAGCAATATGTAACACTTGCTTCGCACCAAAGACTCATCTGCATTTACTATGCCATAATGACAGCATAGCTATGGACGGCGGTTTTTGCATTACGCTAGCATTTAATAGGACGGATTAAAAACATTACGGTTCGATGGATATAACATGAAATATTCAGTTCCACGGTTCGTTCCCCCATGCCTTCCGTTGACCCCCCTGACCTAGACGCCCATATACCCCCTCCCCCTACCCTCCTCCGTGGCGCCATCCCCACAAAAGTGGCACTTGAGCGAAGTTGTCGTTTGGATCGTCTTTTTTTCCCTTGCATCGGCCAATAACGCGACGACTCACGCGCCTCTTTCAGCGAACCAATAATGTCCCCGGTATTCCATCAAAGGAGCCTTATCGGTCGCCCCTTCGGGCCATATCCTCTCGAAATGGAACGTGGGAAGGAGGAGAAAAGAGGGAGGGAGGGACATTATGATGCGTGACTTTATCTTCGACCAAAAGCACCTATTAAGAGGCGTAAAACGTCATTTGGTTTGTGTCGAGGAGAGACGACCGGGTCGTTATTCGATACAAGAGGAAAAATTGGCGCTTTGTAATGGCCTCCCCTCCCAACCGCCCCTCTCCTGCCATTACCGCTCCCTCCCCCACCTTCCCTCCCCACCACCTGCCCTCCCTCCCTATTCCCCTTTCGCCTCTCGATATTTCTCCGTACGAGACGCCACTCAACGTCCAAAGGAAGAGTTGGCCCGCGCACTAATTCGCTCTCCGCTCAGTAATGTCGTCATCTACTTACGTTTGAAGATGTTTCCGAAGAGAATTTAGTGTTTTTTTAATACAAGGATCCAGGCGCGTGATTAATAAAGACCATTAGGTGAACTTATTACTCTCAAACCATAGCAAATGACCCTCGATTCATTACGGCGGAACATTATTGCACGAAGTGAAGGATATTCCTGGCAAATTGTTTCGAAATACGAGGCTCCTTGTCTGGTCTATCAACGTGCCTTCGATGGATGGATCTTGTTGTCTGAATAACCATTTTGATCCTTTGACGTGCTTTAGAATGTTAAAATGAGTCTTCAGTGAATAGTGAGGTTTATACTTGGTTTTCGTTTAGCTTTTTTGCTTTGAAGGTAATAAATCTCAATATAAAACCTATTATTGCTTTAACTATTCGGTCTTGAAATTCATGCATCCGAATGTTTTATGATAGAAATTCCAGGCTCTGTTCAAGGGGAAAAAATCATTGTTTAATTCGAAAAAAGTGCAGTTCAATCCTTGTTTTGTTTTCGAAAGACGTTTTCAATAAAATAAAATCTCATTCATTCGGTCATTTTTTAAAAAATTTCAAAATCGATTAAAATATTGTTGCGTGTATTTCGTAGCTCTATTACTTTAAAACTACATATTGGCAATTATTTTAGGCATTAGTAATATCCTGCTTCATAAATTTATATAATGATCCATAAGATGATTTACGACCAGGTAATAATATGCAATCTTTTTAAACATCAATTCTTGTGAACATAAATTATTCGGCACAAATTCTTTATCGATGAAAATATTATCAATAATTTGATTATGAAGCCACAGTACCAGTATAAATACTTAAACAAGTTTAGTAGCATCTTATGTAATAGGCGGAGAATATATCCGAAATTTACGCCTTGGAATATAACAAATAACCGGTGCACATAACAGAAAAACTCGCAAACGATGGCTCAAATCGCAATACCCATTTACTATAGAAAATGCCATTGAAATGTCGACAAAGTGAAAAAGTTACGAGCGTTTTCGCGCATAGCCCTGTAACACCAGCATATATAGTCATTTTCTCCTCCTCTCTCTTCCTCTCTCTCTCTCTCCCATCTATATTCCGTTCTATATTCTCCCTTCCCTCTCTAATATTTCCCCTCTTCCCTTTACTACATAGAAGAGACCATCCTGTGATCTGTAAGCACGCCTTCCACTCCAGCGCTCCCATAACACGTTATATCGATCCTCCCCCTCTCCCACTCACAAACCTACCCCCCGCCACCCTCCCCTCCCTCACCGCTTCTCATATCTCTCACATAATCAGTAAACGACCCTCGGCTTTCCCGCGTTACTCATTTTGTCCCCCTATATCCAAAAAACCAAATGCACCCCCGACCATACACTCCATCCCCGATGTTTTCGATCTCTCCCGAACTTCCCTCTTTCTCTCTCTCTCCCTCCGCAGCTCTCCTTACCTTCCCTCTCTCCTTTCATCGTCACCTCCCCTCCTCCTCCCCTCTAGAGTAATATTTCTTCTATTACAGCCCGAGGGCTGGGTGCGCGCGTGCTACGGGGGTGTATGTTTCTTAACGGCATCTCGTACGTGGCTCTGAACCGCCTCGAAAGGCTTCGGAAGTATAGAGACGATTAAGAGGTTCTCCGCGATCGGATGGGGTTAAGGATAAGGGGAGAAGGGGGAGGGGGAAGGGAGGGGGGAGGAAGGAAGGAATGGAGGGAGAAGGGGAGTGAATGGGTGATGAAAAAGTGGGCTTTAAAAAAAAGGGAACGCGGTATCGGGATGGGCTTAAGGGGGCTGGATTAAGAGGTCGTCTTTATCGAGGGATCCATTCTTTCGCTGGAGACTTTAAGTGCGATCCTTTATTCCCCCGTCTACGCTCTGGGTTTTCAGATAAAAGGATATGGATTTGGCGTTCTGCTTTCTATCTAACCGATTTTAAAAATGTCTTCGCTTTTGGCTAAAAAAAATACGATGCTCTCCACTTCTAAAACTCATATTGTATCGGCTTAATAAGATGTTTTACACTACTTTGTTTTTAAATATTAATAAAAAGTTATTCCTAATAAAATTAATGATACAGACGAAATTTAAATCAAAAGAAATCGCATAATGTTTCATATTAAGTTGTTTTTAATGAGGTTAACTTGTATAGTACGGTATAGAATTATTCATAAGTGAATAGTTCTATTCATACCTGCAGATCTATTAAATCTCACGTAAGGCAATATTAAAACAACAGAAATGCTTTTGTAATTAGCGTCTGCAACAAATTCTTTCGAAGAATAGTGGAAGAAAAAGAATTGATTTTATGCTATTATTCTTTTCTGATAAACACCGGACATGTAACTGAATGAATTTTCAATAGCAGTAATTAAAAAGGTTAAATATAAATGGCCGAGGTATAATTCACTTGTGAACAATTATTTTAAAATTTAATATTTAAAAAATTGAAGAGAGAGTGTTCAAGAGCAAACTATCAACAAAATTTCGCCCACAAGATAAATCATGTTTTATGTATGAATGGATTGGTAAATAAGAACTTCAGATATATTGCGACTGCATCTTTAGAATCTGGAAAATATTAAGAGTATAATAAATAAATTTCATAATATTTTAGATACCAAAAAACCATTTCTAGATAAATGAAATTAGTTTGCGCGTACCATAATGGTAGTAAATATCAAAGACATTGGCATCATTCTTTTTTTCCGTGTTTGTAAAAGATCAAAAGAGGTTTTATAAAGAAGGGTTTTATTATTATGAAAATCGTTTAAAAACAGTTTTATTGCTACACATGAAATAGTACTTGAAAATACTTGGATCACTCCAACAATGAGGAAATGGATAAGTTAACGTGCGACCTAAAATTATAGTCCTACATGAGATTACTAATGATGATGATATAATAAGTATAGCTGAGAAATTGATGGATCATTTCAATATGACTTATACTATTCATAGTCAAATTTTGTAAACATCGAGAGGATTTATTTGAAACTGAAATATTATAATCATCATGTGAGACAATGAATAGAGAAATATTTCTTAAGAGGTATTCAATACAGTAATTCCTCAAGTTACGCGAATTCCAATTGCGCGATTTTTGTGCAGTTTTTTAGAAATTTCAGTTTTAATGAAAATATACTTGAGTTATTAGATGCCCAACAAAAAGAAGAAAAAAACATTCAGGAAGAAGTGCAAGCAACAAAAACCTTGACAATAAGTGGAATGACCAAGGCTTTTTAACATTTGGAAAGTTATTTGTTATATTTTAATGAAAATGATCCAAATGAAGAAAGAAGTGCGAAGGTTTCAAGATTGATGAAGAATGCAAACGCATGTTACGAAGACAACGTTAGATACTTTTATTAGTAAGCAGTCTTCGAAGTATTCAATTCGTCTAAGCAGTTCTTTAATAAGCGATCTTTCGTAAACTTCATCACCATACCCAAGCAATCGAACAGAGATAAACTTGTGTGCTCGAAATGACTGGATTGTGGGTGAGAGGTAGGTGAGACGGTTGGAGGTAGAAGAGGAGAGGGGGAAGGAGGTCGAAAAAGAGAGATAGGGAGAGGGAAAGAGAGAGAGGGAGAGGGAGGGAGAGAAAGAGAGGGGAGGGAGAGAAAGAGAGGGAGGGAGAGAAAGAGAGGGAGAGAAAGAGGGAGTGAGAGAGAGGGAGGGAGAGAGAGAGGGGAAGGAGAGTTGGGTAAGAGATGGAGAGAGAGAGAGAGAGAAAAGAGAGGGAGAGAAAGAGGAAGTGAGAGAGTGAGGGAGAGGGGAGAGAGAGGTTAGAGAGAGGGACAGAAAAAGAGAGAGAGAGGAGGGTGAGAAGGGAGTGGTAGAGGTAAAAGATGGCGTGGCGGTCTCCGCGGCGTGGCGTGGTGCGTGCCTCTTTACGGGGCAAGAAGAAAGGTGCCAGTAATTATTGGTTCACTACACTGCACTTTTTCTTCCTTTCCCCCTCCTCCTTCCCTCCCTCCGCATTCCCTCCCTTTCTCTACCTCCGATTATGAATTCCCTCCCTCCCTCGCCCACTCACACTTTTAAACCCCCTCCTCTCTCTCACACACATCTTTTCTTTTTTTAATGATTGGGGACTGGGGTAGTGGAAGTCATTATGAAACTTTTTCGTAATGTTCCGCGTATGTGTCGCGTAGCAGACAATTGAAGGGAGGCAAGCGCGTTTGTTCGCTAGCGGCCATTGTCTCTCCTTAATTTGGTCTTCTTTACCCTGCCTCTCCCTCCCTTTTTTCTCTCTCCTTCCCTCATCCACTCATCCCCGCCCCTTCTGGATCATTCCATCCCTTCCGATGCCTCTCTTCCTCCTCCCTCTCCCTCTCTCTATCCTTCCTTCTCTTCTTTTCTCTGCATTCCTCCCATTCTTCCACTATATTGCTCTTCCATCCTCCTTCCATCATTTTCTTCTGCCTCTCTTTTTACTCTCTTCTATTATATTTTTTCAATGCTTCTTTAAACCTTTTCCCATCTTTCCCATAGTCCAGTGTTTTCCAAAATTTCTGTTACTACGCACCCCCCTTTGATTTCAGGAAACCCTCACGACCTTCCTCCTCTCAGTTATTTGATTGAAATAAATGTAACCGTTTGCACGCATGCTTATATTATTGTTTATATGCATTTTTTATTTGTAACATTTTATTAAATATTTTAATAACATATTTATATTATTGTTAATAATCAAACTCAATTATTTATGCATATATCAGATGCACAAAAGTCATGCATTGAAAAATACGCATAAAAAACACAGTATTATGTTATTGAATATTTTCAAATGAGCCATAAATAATGTCAGTATTTTCACATTAAAAGTTGATTTTTTTCTCATGGTCTCAGGCCTCCCCTGGAAGTACTTCACGCCTCCCCCAGGGGGTGCGCGCCCCCCCATTTTGGAAACCACTGCCATTGTCGTTATTCTTTCAACATTTGGTTTCGATTTTATATTTAAATCTCTCACATTCACCTTTACATATATTCGCTCCTTTATAATCTTTGCATTTTCTCACTCCTTTTTGAAATAAACGGATTCTCTTTACATATACTTGATTTTTAATTCTCAAAATCGTTGGTGGATCTTTTAACGAATTTACCGTTTCTTTTTGCTCGAAAGACGACCATATCTCCTCGTTCCCAGATTTTGCTGCAAAATGTTTCTTTTGGGTGCCATCAAACGAAAAGTCTTTCATTGGAGCATAAAAATTTGACAAGTTTTCAAAAACTGAAAAAAATCGATTGCAATCAATTGACAAATCTCGTGGCATTAATATGACGTTTAAAATCATTTAAAACTTTGTCGAAGGACTTGCAATGATTCCGAGAGTATTCCTCGCACCTGTCTTTCCTTAACTCATTGCCTCTTTTTCATTCTTCTATTCTCTCTCTCAAAATTTTAATGAGTTGTTTTTGTCTTTGCCTTACGCGTTAATTAGCTTTCATTCTTTTCAACGAGTCTTACTCATTAAATGTAGTAGTGAAATGCTTCGCACACAAACTTAATTAATCTTTTCATATCGACTGAGAATAAGTTTATTTTTTGTAATTTCGCAGATTAATTACTGGCCGCGCATTTTTAACTATTATTATTTTTATCGAGGATCTCACGTACTTGCACTGTTGAGATAAATGTACAATTTAAAATTTTTAATTGTAATAATGCACTTTTATGTCCTTTAATTTAAATCACTAAATTCTGTTGATTTGCATAACGGTCAGTGATGCGTTTTCGTAACTCGCTTCTTCAAGCTAATTATATTATACTAATTTTATTCGTATTTGTCATTTTCATTATGGGGTTTATTTTCATGTTCAATGAAAAAAGGTACAATAACTGCGTTTCTGTCAACTAATGAAACCGTTTAGTAATTTAATGAACAACAGTTTAATATTGAACATGGATTTGGTATGGTGTAGTTGCTTGAAAATGACGGACGGCATCGGCATTATTATTAACAAATACGATATATTTGAAAACGTATTTGTATCAAAACTGCTAACTTAGTGCAAAATATTTGTCTTATTTTTTTGTAAGAACTACACACTTCAGAACTTCTTTTTAATCTGTAACAAAGGCTCCCCCATTAAGGGAGACTGCAACAGTTATTTTTTCTTTTGATATTGTTTTTCTAGGTCATTATTAACGAACATAAACTCGTGAGTCGAGGGAGGAGAGGAGAGTGAGAGAGAGAGAGAGAGACGGAGAAGAGAGGGGAGGAGAGGGGAAGAGAGGAAAAAATCCCCTCACAAAGTGTTAAGCTTCAAATTAAAAAGTTTACGTTTAGCCTTCCACGCGCTTGGATATCCTGTTTCAACTACGTATTTTCGCTAACGAATGCCTTCGGCTAAAATGGAACGACCTTATTAATCTTAACTATTTCTCATTCCTTAAAGAGCAGAGGTTATTGTTATTTTTTGCCTTCCTCCTCCTTTTTGCCCTCTCCCTCCGCCATCTAAAAAAAGTTCTTTTTATTTATGCCCCTCCCTCCACTTCCCCTTATACTTCTCCCTTAAACCCCCCTCCCTTGTATCACCCCCTCCTTTGTATCCCCCCTTCCTTGTATCCCTTATACCTATCTCCCCCCTCCCTCTCCTACCATGCCTCCCCATCGATTATCTCGCATTACACGCCGTCGCCGTTCGACCGTATTTCCACTTGCCTTGTACACAGTTAATGAAATCATAACCGAGAGCATGTAAACGTCTTGCAGGACCTTTTTTCATTTCGATAAAAAATTTTCCGTTTTTATTCTGAGATCGTTCGAGCTGGCCATTCTTTAATTATTTTTACTCTGAAATTCTCTCAAAGCAATTCATCGGGTAAATTAATTAATCTTCGAGTTCCTTATTGGCTAAATTATAGTGGAATTACGATTCTACATATCTGCACATGATTAGTGTCCGTTGTAGACCTCCGTCACCATAGAGTAAAATTAGTCTAAAGAGGACTGAAGTCACATCTTTTGCAACAATGTTTTTTCTGGTTCGTGGAAACCATATTTGTATACAATATACGTCAAATAAATGAATAAAACAGATAACTCTAATAGAAAAAAATGGCTCATTAACCTTGTGCAATTTTTTTCTATAAAATCAACATATTAGTATTTGTAATTTTTTTATGTTTCCGACTTATATTCCTTATGCCGCCACACTTGAGAACTATCTATCGTAGGCTAGCTCTCGTAATTTTTAAAGTAATTTAAAAGAAAAGAAGCGATTACAGACAGTATGTGCAACGAATGTGTTGAATAGCATACATATATTTAAGGCTTCAACAATTTTCTGCTATGAAGATGTTTTTTTCATTTAGTTAATGATTTCACTTTAATCTGTCGAATTTTTTTGTAAGTTACCGCTTTATGAACTACCGAGTAATTATAATAAATTCACGAGTGCCGATAATTTAAAAAGACATTAACAAGGAGTTTTCAGACTCATAAAATGAATAATGAGTTTTTCCGAATTCAGTACTTTTCCAAATTTTTGTTTATAAATCTAAAAATAATCTTATCTGTAATTAATATTTTTGCACCCTATCCGATTTTTATGAATAAATAAGTCGTCCTTCACTTGTTGATGGAAGGTACGGTTTATGAATTCACCGGTTTTTCGCCGATAACTTGGTTCTGCGATTTAACTTTGAATTAATGCATGATGTGTTTATGTGTGGAAAGAAGTATTTCCAAAAAAAAGACCGTCAAAAATCGATTCCATTTGAAAGATTTGATGGGAAATATCATGCTGTTACATTCTTTTAATTTAGACCTTGTTTTTTACATTAATTAATGTCGCTCTATCCCGTAACTCCGTCCACATCTGCTCCTCTTTTCCTCTTAAGAACTTTTTCCAACCATAATAGGTATCATCCTTTACTTCTCCCTCCCCCTCCCACTCTCCCTCTCCCCCCCCACTATCCCACTCTCCCCCCCCCCTCCCACTCCCCCTCCCACTCCCCCCTCCCACTCCCCCCCCTCCCACTCCCCCTCTCCCACTCTCCATCTTCCCTTCTCCGCCACGCCACTTATCTAACCTCCTATTCCAACCAATCTTCTTTTTCTCTTTCCTCTCACACCACTTTTAACTTCCCATCATCGAAACCTATTTTACTTCGCTCTCCCTTGGCCCTCCCTCCCCCCTTGGCCCTCCCACCCATACCTCCCCTCTCTCTCTCTCCCTTCTCCTTCTCATCCCCTCCCATCGCTTCCCACACTCCTTACTACTTCACCCCTTTTGCTCTGTCGAAAAATTTTTGTTATCATTATCATTATTTTAAGGGTTCCGACATGGCCTCCGGCGTCATTGTAATGAACCGGCCCCTCGCTTTTTTCTTCTCCCTCTCTCTCACTACCTCCTCTTTTGTCCTCCATTCCTCCATCTCTCTCTCTTTCTCCCATCTTACTCGCCTTCTTTCTTTCTCTGTCGCTTTCTCTTATTTACACCTTTCTTTTGCTCCCTATAATGTGACTTTCCCGTACCTTTTCCTTCGCAAATTCAAGGTTTCATTTCTCGTTAATCTTCGACTATAGTTCATCCCAAAGGAGCGTTAAAAGAGCTTAGACGAGTTATTGTTTTGAAGGAAATGTTTTTACTCCTAAGTAATAGAAATCTTTGTATTGGTGGCGCTGTTTGTTTTGTGCCATGGAAACGACTCTTTCGGCTGCTTCGTGGGGTCGATAGAGATTTTTGTGGTTTCGGTGTTGTTTTGTCTATATTTGTGGATTTGTTAATTTTATTGGAAGTGCACATTAGAAAACAAATTCAAAATTTTGTTTTAGCGGCGTTTCCTTAATTTTATTTAAAAGTATTTTCGAAAATTATTTTTACTATAGAAAATTTTACTATTATTTATAGATTCATACATTCTAAAGGATACCTAAAATCTTTCTAAAAATGTTATAAAGCAATGGGTATTTCGGAAATAAAGATAAATAAATTTTCTCTTCAAGAATAAGCGCTTTAATACCTGTAAATCGATAGTGAGATGTCATCTTAAGGAATTCAAATTACGAAAAGCATTTAACGCTATTACTATTTTTTATATTGAAGAGTTTGTTCTTGTATTTGTATTCAGCCATAAGACGAGCTCTATAATTCTCTAGTGAATTAAATTTTCTTATATATGAAAAATAGTCAAATGTGGGCAAAATATGATTTGATCGAAGGCTTAACTTATTTCACTGCAAATAAGAAACGGTAAGTTGTTGATCACTTGATCATACCTTAAAATTAAATAAGCTTTCGTTTAAATGGATCAAATATTATTTTAGATTTCTAAGCATTTTTTTTAAATGAAGAAAAATTTCGTCAGCTTCTTATTGTAGATGATTTCTTCACTTAAAATTAACTTGAATATTTTGTGCGCGTTGTCTACCGAACCATATTGCCTTACGTTTATTTATTTTAAGAAAACAATTTATCGATATGGTGCGAAGGCTTTCGCGGCGTTCGGCTGTAGGCTGCATGTTTTTCGGCAGTTCACCGCGTTGATCGGCTGTTTCACAAAACGACATTTCGCCGGCGTTGCAGTCGGCCTCCTCAGGTCAGCTGAGTTCGTGATGCTAGGGAGTGCACAATATAAACACAGTGATCTACCGAAAAACATGCAGCCTACAATTTATCAATATATTTATACCGCGTTGTGAAATAGAATTTGAGCAGCACAATTACTTTAATTAATTTGTATGCATGTAATACTGCATTTCTGCTTGCAATAAAATTAATGCAATGTAATATATAACAGAAAATCAATAAAAAGAAAAGATTCAAAGAAAAAATGAAAGTTAGGAAAGAAATGAAAAACTGCAGAGACGTTCTTACGAAAATAATTCGTGGTGACTGTTCATTTGTTTACATCGGTTGCTCAAATGATTGTTTTGACTTTCAACAATTAAAATGCCAGATTTTTCTCGCACTGTCTCTTACCTGATCATTGAGCTATTGTCAAAAAATGTTTTCTCTTAATTGACAGCTTTCTCCTCAAAATTGTCTGCGAGAGCACGTAATTACGAATTAAGGCCAACTCAAACAGTCCAAGGCGTGACAGATTGTGGCAGCACAGATGTATGCACTCTATATGTTGCCAAGTTTTGTAGTCGAGCAGTTCATAGGAAATGAAAGGAATAAAATGATCTAGTCTGACACAATCGGTCAGAATTGACAACGGTGTCGTGCGATAGCAATTCCAATGAGGATATATTACTCCAGCTGTTGCCTTTTCCCCGCAGGTCTCTTATCTTCCTCCACGGCCATGTCATATAAACATAAATGTTTTTTGACTTTCCCAATAAATTTTTATTTTATTACTTCACAAAGTTAATTGTCTTATTAAAGCAAAAATGAACAAATCTGAAGAGCAACAGCAAAATACTAAGGTTTACAAGGTTAGTACCGGCTCACTGCGCATCTCTACCGTTTACCGCGTCTGCGCGACCACTGCTTTGCAGAGAAGAGAGTTTTTCTCTCACTCATAGGAGAGGAACACTAGTGTCGTCAGGCGAAGTGGATATTAAAAAAAAGCTGGTGTGGCCAACACACAACCTCTTCCATATGTAGTTGGCAATTAACGAGTTGGCCCATTGGGAGGAGCGATGGACCGTTCGAGGAGGCGTGAAAGATTAGGCATATTCCGGTGTTTAACCGTCCTAATCGTGATACATTCAATAGACGGCTGTCAAATTTTAACTGAAGCTTAGGTATTAAAACATGTAATTCCGTTGAAATCTTGAGCTCGATTTCTTTCATGAAAACAATACTTTCTCTATACTACGTATATGGCGAAGGCATTGGTCATTATTACTTTCTCCATGCGTGCGAGTATAGGGGAAAGTATTGTTTTCATGAAAAAAATCAACTTCGAGATTTCAATGGAAATACACGTTTTGAGGTCCCCTGAACATGTTTTGTCCATTTTATCGATGATGTCTCTGTGTGTGTGTATATGATAGCTTTTTTGGGTGCTCTAACTCAAAAATTATTAATGAGATCATCGCGAAATTTTATATTTAACATTTTTATAAAAATCTAAAGAACTGATTAGGTTTTGGTAAAAATTGGTCAATCAGAAGTGGGCGTTTACTCCTGTTACTTATCCGTTATTTTTTAATATTTGATAAATATAAAAATGTACTGGAATAAAATATGTAGAAAATTAAATTTTCTACAATCTTTGTTTGAAACATTTTCCCATATAATGCATTGTTTAAGAGATATCTTGTATTTTAGCTGCCACCGCCACGCCACCTTTCGACGACTATTGTTAACAATTGACGCTTAGTTGCATCTTAGTAACGCTCCTTTTTATTTTCTTAATTGTTGGAGCTTTGTGGCAATATCCAATATCAGAAGGCTATGGTTTGAGTTTATTTTTGTACTTTGTAAAGTAAAATTTTCTCGGTTTCTTAAAATATTTATTATTATGTAATCTATTTATAATTTTTAGAAATATTACAGAAAGTTATGTTTTTTATTTAAGTATTGTTTACATAATGTATCGCTCTGTGGTTGCAAATCGTGAGGTAAATTACGAATAACTGAAATATCTCCTTAACAGTTGACTCTATAAAAAATATTAAATACAAAAGTTCTAGAGTATAAAAATACCTATAACTTAGGTTACTATATACGATTACGTTAATGAAGAATTATTGATATTCCCCTCAGACCCATCGTCTCTGCCATCAACTCTCCAACATACAAAATTTCCCAATGGCTAAATGAGCATTTAAAACAATGGCCTCTTACTCAAGAGTCGCTTAATAACATCCGCTTCATCAACGAAGTCAAAAATCTATCTCTAAAAGACTGTAATTCTTGTTTCGTTCGACGTTGTGTCTCTTTTTCTCAGCGTACCAATATAAGAAAGACTAAATTTCCTTGAATCTTGGCTCAAAGGACAAAACCTATCACAAAAAATAGTCGATAAATACGTCCTATTAACACGTCTTTGCATGAAACAAAATTTATTCCAAATAAACAACAACGTATACCAGAAAAACCATTGAACAAGAATGAGAAACTCTCTGTCACCATTACTTTCAAATTTATTCATGATCAATTTCAAAAAACACCGCAAAACCACATTCACTTACCACAATATCACTAACATCCTTCAAGAATTAAACAAACAATACGACTCGATTAAATTCACACTCGAAAAAGAAAAAGACAACACACTACCCTTCTTAGACTTATTAACAAGACACAACAACAAGTTAAAATTCAACATTTACCGAAAACCAACACACACAGATAGATATAGATAGATAGATTCCAACCATGACATCTCACATAAATTGGCCCATTTTCATTCCATGATAAATAGACTCCTTCGCGTACTTCTCTCTCCATCAGATTACCGTAAAGAACTCACGCACATTAAGAACTGTGCAACGGTCAACGAATACTACACTGAAACGATTGAAAACATTCTACGTAAACATAGACTCCACGTAACATCTCGCTCACCACTAACTGACGCTTTCCCCAAAGACTCAAAATACATAAGAATTCCCTTCGCTTTCGGGATCACCAACAAACTACACAACATCTTCTCAAAATTGAATTTTATGACAGCTTTAGTTAATGACAATAAATTCGTAAATTTATTACACAACCCAAAAGACACAATGCCTTCCTTACACAAATCCGGCATACACAAAATATCATGTGGAGGATGCGACAAAATATATATATAGACAAACGAAACGAAAGACCGCTTCAAAGAACATAAAGCACATTTTTAACACAACAGATTAAACAACTCGAGCGTAGCAACACATGTCCAGGAACACCACCATCCAATCACGATCCAAAACCTAACACTTGTAAAATCAATAACCAACCAAAACAAACTAGACGCTTAGGAAAGCATGCACATAAACAGAAACAACGAATAACGACCCCTTTCACCTCTGTTCGTTGTTACGGCTGAACCTCCTTCCATTTTCACTTCAGCACATATAAATATGGCTCACAGCACTCCCCCCCTCCCCTCATTACACATCAGCTACTGACGATGAGAGCATTGTTATCGAAATACGTATTTAGTACGTTTACCTCAATATTAGAGATCTTGTGTGCGTGTATTCTAGTGCTCGTGTGAGTGATTTCTACGTCTGATAGGTCCCTGTCGCTGCCTCAGGGCACAAACCTACAGGCAACTGTGTGCGACACTAGGTCCCTAGCGCGGTTTAATTTTCCGTAGACCTAGTATTATTTCCCACGCTTTTTCCTTTCATTTCCCCTTACCTCTTTGTGTGTACGTGTGTTTGTGGTTGCTCTGTCGCGGTCGAACAGACTCGCAAACCTTCTAGCAACGGCGTGATTTTCGGATCCCTGGCGCAGATTAACCTCTCGCAACCCCGCCTCCTTTTTTATCCTTTTTCCTCCTTTAGGATTAGTGCTTGTGCGATTGAGTTAGTGATTGTGTGAATGGCTTTAGGTCCCTGGCGTGGAGTAACCCCCCATAAACCTGTAAGTTTGTATATTTCATTTTCTTTTACTTTTCACCTCATTTCTTCCTTTTTCCCCTTTTTTCCTGTGTTTCTAATTTTTTAACTTTACGGTTAAGGAGTCAGATTTCTCATTTTGCATGAATTTCGCCGTAGTCTCCACCTTTATCTATCTGGAAATACGCACTGAACAGAGGATTGAAGTTATAGCCGTATTTTTTCGAAGCATTAAACAAATTAGCTTTTACCGGGAATTGACGGTGGACTAAATACATTTTCATTTTATTTACTAACTACATGAATTAGCCCGATTAAAACGGGCTTTGTAATAAAAAAAATTAAAAGAAAAATTACACCATTTTATTATAAAGTACATATAGCAATCCTACTAAATATGGTTGTACTGGCTGAAATATTGAGCGTTACGGACCAAGAGAATAAGCTTTTTATAGTTCACACTAGAACCCCCAACACAGTCAATTTGACGGTTTTTAAATTTTGCTTCGCTGCCGCTTCGGAATTATCCAATGCCTCACCATGATTTTTAATCATTTTTGGCAACTATTCCTTGAAAAAAAATTTACTCCTCCGGGGCACTTGTTATTGAGAAAAAAGCGGATTTATTTACGGTAGAACACCCGGAGCCGTCAATTTGACGGCCCTACTGTTTTCGACAAATTCCATTTCCACGAACTCGCATATTGTGTTTAGTTCTTTACCTCTCCCCCTTCCATCTTGTATATTGGCGCCTCTCTCCTATCCTTCTCCCAATCGCTTCTGCCAGTCAGTCGTGAATCTTGTCGCATTCTGCATGCGTGTCACGTGTCTTCTCTTTGCTTGCTGCATTTTTTCTTCAGCCATACAATATAATGGCGCGTTAGCGTAGCTTTGAGTCAGCCGAAATAGTAGAGTTATTACATAAATATTGTGATGGAAGCCGAGGGTCCAACAGCACATGCAAGGCGAAATGTAGCTGAAGACAGCAAGGCTTGTTCTTGGCGGCATTTTATCGACAATTTCATGCTCAAGCATATCCAGAAGTGCACAGAGGTGGAAGCGCGCCGACAGCTGCAGGACAACATTTGGACTATGTCGCTGGAAGAATCGGAAGCTTTTATTTCTATTCTGTAGGCTCGGGGCGTAAATAGTGCATAGAATTTGGAACTCCAGTCTCTATGGTCCGAATTCTGGGGGCTGTCTCTCTGTAAGGAAGCAATATCTCGCAACAAGTTATGTGAAATCATGAGATTTCTGAGATTTTATGAGAAGTCAACGCGTGCAAGTCGTCTAAAATCTTATAAACTTGCTCTCGTTTCTGCAATATGGAGCAGGATCATAGAAAACTGTACCAACATCCAGAGGGCCAGCGTCTATCCGAGTTCATGTCACCACAGATAATTTCTTTACTTCTCTTGAACTATCCAAAAAGCTCAAAACAAAGGATACAAGCATAGCGGGTGTGGTGAACAGGGCCAGGAGGGAAATATCTGCCACCGTGAAAAAAAATGCGAGAACCTAAACACTTCAAAAATTCTGAAAAATGGCGACATCACACAATTTATTAGGGCAAGGCAAATAAGAACGTATTTCCGCTCAGTTAACTTCGTGTCAGCATTGGCAACGATGAAAATAACTCCTGAGACTATCATTTTATAACGATACAACTTTTACACCAATTCTGTATTTTTTACTATTTTTTTTGTTTATTGTACCTGAATATATGATGGATATTGTAAAGGAGTTTCAATAAAGTTCTTTGTTCTTACATTTCAACTGAATGGAAAGATCACACAGCTGTAAAATTGACGGCCACGGGGGTTCTAGGAGATAGAACAAGTCCGGACGTTCTAGTGTTAAGTGATAGGTTTCTGATTGTCGAATCCCTAAAATTCGCCTACTGCAAAAAATATTTAAAGTATCTCTGCGATGGTGACTACAAGGGATTTTAAGACCAAATACTCTTCCCCATGCTGCAGTGATAAACTGTATTTAGATTCGTACAAGCTAGAAATATGTCATAACAGATGAAGAAAATATATCAGAAGACGGCCATTTTTATTCCTCAGTTCTAAAAGCCGACAGAAAAATTATTGTTTGTAAATGTGTTTTTAGTAGCATAGCGACCCGCTGGCGTCTGTGCCTCATCGATGAGCTTCACATCCCGATTCTGCAGACAGAAGAGGTTGGAGAGGGGCATGAGTTCGGGGTTGGGGACAGTTCTGAGGCGGGAGTTTGGGGTCGAGTGTTCCGAGGGGAGCGGAGAATTCAGGGAGCGGAGAAAGCGCGGTCGCCTTCCGTCGTCATGGGAACTCTCTGGTCGTAGAGTTTTTGACGGCGCATGGCGCTCCGTATTTCTCTCTCGCGGCCGTCTTCACGGAACCGTGGCTTGGTGGTTCTGCCCGAAGAGGGCGTGGGGAGGGGGAGAGCCTGAGGGAGATCACACAGGAATATAAATGGGAGAGTTCATCCGCCGACCTCTCTCCTTCCGACCACTTACTTCTCGTGCTGCGTGCTTGAGCGGGTGGGGAGGAGGTGGGTGGTGGGAGAGGGAAGGAGGGTAGGTGGGTGGGGGAGAGTCGGGTTGGAGGAGGGGGTGAGAGAAGGGGGAATTTGCACTCTACCCCCGGCCACAAAGTCAACCGGACTTTTGAGAGAGCGAATACGTTCGGCAGAACTTTCTCCGGGGACCCATCAGAACCCACACGCGCACACAGTCGCATATGTATTTCGTATGTGTGTATACGTATATATGACCTCCCTTTCCCTCCCCTCCGCGTATTCTCCCAATCCCAAAACCTCCTTTGTCCCAAAGCGAACTCGAGAGCCTTCCCCTTCCTCCCCCTCGTCCTCTCTGTGTCCCCTTTCCCCTCGGGCAGTGTTTTCTCTGCCACCGCTTTCCACCGAGTGACTCAAACCGCATATCCCCACGGCGCGCCCCCTGAAGGGGGGAGAGGCAGTTGAGCCGCTGTTTTCCATTGATCTCTTCCGTCCTTCTGTGATCGGCCGAAAGAATCGTCGGCTCCCGCCCGTTCGGCGTGGCGTGCGTGTGTGCGGCGGTGCTAATTTCGATCGTGGAACAGATGAGTGAGAGCTTAAAAGTCGTCCCGAGTTGCTTATCGTTCGCTTCCATCTCGCGCGGATGACTTTGTGGGTGAGCGTCCGGAAGCGGTTTCATCGTGGCAGAATGGCCGCGTCTCTAGCGCTCTTTGTTTGGAAACGAAGGTACCCCGAAGTGGCCAATTAGGAAGATTCTCAGTAATACTCTGCTTGTGATGGAATTTCATGTTTCAAGGAACAAGATAGAAAAAATTAAAGAGTAATACATGCAGTAAAATATCGCTAATTACCGGTTGATAATAATTTTTTAAAGCAAAAGGCAGGCAGAATTGGCACGAAAATAATTAAATTATAGCTTATTTTCCGACAAAAGTTAATCTACCTAAAATAATCCTTCGGTGGGAGTTAATACCTACATTAGATAAATTTTTATTCAGATATTTACATTGATTTCCATGGCATTTTCCGTAGAATAAATACTAATTTTTACCTTCTTAGCGCTCAATACTAAGTTGCAGAAATTATTAAACTGTGTAAATGACTTTCTAAACTCGGCAGAGAGGTGGCTAGCGCGTCTGGCTCCCAATGCTAGGGTCGAGGGTTCGAGTCCCGCCTTGGTCATTGTTGTATGTGTCGTCTATTGTTACTATTATTGTTACTGTTGACACTGTAAAATGGCTGTCAGTGCTGTATGTGGAATTACTGAATAAATAAAATAAAATAAATAAATAAAAGAAAATGGTCGATGAGTCTTCTACCTTTCAGAACATATCGCATTTAATGCTTTACTATAGAGTGACAAAAAATCACGCGACCCATTTGGTATATAGGCTTTATTCATTAAAAATGACGAATTAACATTTAAAAACGAGTACAATTAAAAAATATGTTGGAAATTATCATCTTTTTCATTAAAATATGTAAAAATTCTCTTCAGCATGTTCGAAAAGACACAGCAAAGATTTCTTTGAGATATGCACGAAATGCACGTCTAAACATTTTGTTGCAGTTCTTTTAACGTGTGAGATTTGTTTCTGTGCGCATTTTCTTTTAGAAAACCAAAGTTAAAAGTGAGATGGCGATAGATCCGAAATCACGGAGGCCCCAAAATTCTCGAAACCACTAACAATACCGAATTATTTTCTCTTTTATTTTGGTGACTTAATTTCGTGATGTGTATACGATAGGGTTAGCAGATTCTTAGGAAGAAAAACCGGGACATAATGCGTTCTAAAGATGAAAATCCGGGATAATTGTGAAAAATGAACGGGACATGACCGGGACAACGTAAATTTCCGTATTTTATATACTTGAATTAATATTAAATAAGCTTTGCAAATACCGTTTAAAATTTTGTTTAACCCTTGCTCTACCAAGGTATTTTAAAACTTAATCCTCCAAAGTGGGGTAACTCAGTAACTCCACAATTCGTTTGTCAAAGATAGTTGTTTATTGGAAGAAATGTGTTCATATTAGCATATCTATATGAAATAAATAATATAGAATATATATTTATAAAAATAATAATGAACATTTTATAATTACTTCACAATTGTAATATAATTCTTGTTACCTTGAGTGTTAGCACAATCAGAGGGGAACATGAAGCTGACTTGTATTTACGACAGTCTTGCACTGTAACATACAGTCACAAAAGATCATTCTTTCGTAATTCAACACGCACCTGCCCATAACCAAAATGCTTTGAAAAACTCTTTACCTATTTCAAACATGAACTGTATAAGCAGACAAACGCGTAATATGAAAATAACTATTTGTAAAATAATTAATATTTTATAATTACATCGCAGTTGCAATAAAATGTTCTCAGTTACCTTGAACGTTGAACACAACCAGACGAATACGCAATACCGACTTGGATTTACAACGGCCTTTCAATATAACACAATTGCACATAAGAATTATTTTGTAACTCAGCACGCGACTGTTCATCACCAAAATGTATTATTTTTCAATGTACACCGATGAAGTGAGTAAATTACACACGTATCTAGCCATATGTATAGAGGAACTGTATTTAAAGTAAAATGAAACAATGACAAACTATACCAAGGCGGGTAACTCAGTTACCCCGATAGTGTTTTCATTTAAAAAGTGGCTCTAAATAAATGTAAATCTACACAAAATCCAACAGCAATGTTCTTAGACGGTAAAAAACAAATAAATGAGGGGATATGTATGAAATCCCAAAAATAAGCATAAAAAAATAGAAAAACGTCGTTGGGTCAGCTGAGTTACCCACGCTAGGTAGAGGAAGGGTTAATGTATTAACAATAATTTAAAATTAGTGAATACGGAAAAAATATTACAACAAAATATATCACGATTCAAAGGTAACAATTAATAACATATAATAAAGTTAAATATACGTACAAATAGCAAAGGAAGTTCAAGTAAATAAAAGTAAAAATATATTAAAATCACAATATATGGTTTCAATTTGATTTTATATCAATTTACATATTTTAATTAATATATTAGACCAGTATTGCCTGACTATCTCAATTTTTCTTATTTTTAATCATCAGAAAAAATCTTGAAAACTCGTACTTACTCTAAACACAGTATAATTGTTTTAACATCAAGTTGGTTTCATTCGTCAGACCATACAAAATTTATTTTCGAAACATTTTCTTCCTACATGTGCATTTTGTGCCTGTAACGCCAACAAAAGCTACGCAATTTCTCAATCTCTGCGGTCTATTCTTGAAATTCAAATTTTGGAAAATAGGAAGTCCACCGATCGTAAAGAGATTAACTTTATCGGCATATAAAATTTATTTAATCTGATCTATATAAGATCCAATGTTATAATTATTTGCACGCAGTTTGCATTTCTTCCCAAAATAGAATGCTTTTTAAATAATAGCACCCATTTCATGCGTTTCAATACATTTAAGTCTTCACCCCTTTTTTCCAAATGCCAGGGTTGTTTGATACTGTTTAAATACTTCATTTAAAAATGATTCAATTTTTTCTCCGGAATATATTCTTCAGTTAAACTTTTTTAACATTGGGTATAACAAAATTTTCTGCAATTCGTAATTTAAATATACTTATCGTCTCTTTTACAGATATCAGTACTTATATTATATAGATTTATGATTTTTTTATTTTGCGTGTTTATTTGTTAAAAGACAACTGTACAATGCATAACATGTGAGTAAGCTTGTATGGAAAAATAACAGCAAATTACAGCAACTTCTGAAATAAAAATCCTTTCGCGCTTCATATGTTTTCAGTATTTGCTCAACTGATAAAAGCGCAACAGCGAGTGGGAAAAAGACATTTTTTATTTGGAGGAGAGTATTTTGCGGATGGGAACACCAGTTGCAAATGATTTTATTAAAATGTTCATTTTAGACGCAGCATGTCGTTTTTTGCATTTTCCAATATAATATGATTCCTATAGAACACATTTACGAAATTTAGCGGCGAGGAGATTTTGTAAGGCAGAAACCAAAAGAAATGGGTGTCCCGAAGAATTTTATCCAAAGGTACTTTTAGAAGGGCTACAGAACTGAAATTTGACTTGATGATAGGTCATTGAGTATGTTACATGGAGATTTTCTGAAATTTGAAAAATTTACAGTTTTAGAAAAGTTTTTCCGACCCTATTTTTTCATTCCTACTCCCAGTAATAAAAGCGTTTAAATCAGCGCAGGACTTGATAAAATTGCATTTTCAAATTAGTAGAAAATGTGATACGAACTCGGAAAATAAACAGTTCCACAGCTGAAAAAAATATAATATAAAATATTTGGCGTTTTGATGTTGAAAAACGACATTAGAATATGACATAAACCATAATGTTTTTATTAAGATTTTTTCAAAATTTGTGGTTTATGTTATATTCTAATTTCGTTTGTATTGCAATACACTTTTTACTTTAAGAAACCATTAATTGTAGTACAATATTTAGTCTCAAAAAACCACAAATGACTTGACTAAGAATTTCTTGTTTTAAGCTTTTTAGTGCGCAAAAAATATATCTCAAATAATATTTTTATGTTATTTTATTTCTGGCTTCGTACGATTTTTGAAACTAATTCGGCAGAGTCAGATTTCCTCTTCGAGAAAATATTCCTCGTTCTTTCGATTGTACATCTATTCATGTCTCAAGTTTCTATCTTAATGGTAACTAATTTAATGAAGTAATAATACAGATATACATGGCACCGCAATGTATTTCATATGAGAAAATTTTTATTTATTAAAATTAATCATTTTATAACTATCCCACATTATTAGATTTTCATAATTTTTCTGGTGCTTTAACATTCATATTTACATAGACTCCAAATTTCATTTTCCCACTTATCCCAGATCTTACATTTCCACACCAGTGTGGCAATTGCACGCACTATTACATAATTATTTTATATCTACAATTATCACATTAAAATCAATGTTATATGTAACATATATATATTACATTGATTTTAATGTGAGTTAATCGTCTGTATTACGATTCCGTTGATTTCAATCAATGACAGTGTCATATGATGACGTCATAATACTAACACAAGAAGTATGCTATTAATTTACAAAAAACAAATTGGTCCTTTTTGTTGTTGTTATAAAACAGGTAACAAAAATGTGTATTATATTACAAATATTAATTGTATTCATTTTAATATAGTGAAACAAATGTTAAATGTGGCACGTAAAACAAACATAGAATTATGCGCGTTGTACCTGACACTGTACCGCAAGTATTATGCAATATGTTCGTAATACTGGTTCTCTAGAAAATATCGGAAACTAGGGCACCTTGCGAAGTTATCTAGAGGACTGACGGGAGAAACTTTCTCCTCTCTCTCCCTCCCTCCCCCTCTCTCTCTCTCTCCATGCATGAATTCCCCCCTGCGCAGTCCTCTCCATCCTCTCACCCTCCCTCCGAAAGCCCACCCACCCCACGCCAAAGTACATTATCCCCATCATTTTCTCATTTGCGTCCGGAATATATATCCCTTCCCCCTTGTAGTCAAACACTTCCAGAGAAACTTCCTACGGGTTTTAAGCTGACCATCGCAGTCTCGGACAAGTCCTCCCTTCTCCTAAACTCCGCACGACGCCCTCCCCTCCCCCACTCCCTCCCCCCCACTCTCCCTTACCCTCTCACTTACTCCCAAAAAGCGGCGGCCCACACACGCGACAGGCCCGCGTCGCTTCACCTCTTCACCACCAACTTCCTTGCGGCGCAGCGTGCGTCATATGTTTCTCTCGCCGTCAGCTGAAGGAGGGTGGTTTTTTTTAAGGAGAGAGGGAGGGAGAGGTGGTAATTTTGGGGAGACTACGGAGCGAGGGAGAGAGGGCTTTGGGAGAAGAGGGAGGGAGGAGGTGGAAAGGATGGAACTTTGGAAAGGGAGGGATCTGACAATTTAGAACAACCGAGTGAAGATGTTGCGGACTGGTTATGGAAAAGGGAGGGCGGCGAGGGAATGGGTGAGTGACGGAGGAGGAGGGAGACAGTGGAGGGAGAGAGGAGAGTTTGCATGGCAGCAGGAGAGTTGGAGCGGAGAGAATGGGAAAAGGGATCCCTTGGGACTTTGCTCGCGTAAATTTGCGATGTGGAAGGTGATTTTTTTCTGGAGGAGCCCTGTCCTGACATCTTTTGCTAGTCCGCAGGATTTGAGTTGAGTGAAGGGTTTGCTTGACGACATACTGTCTCGCGATGTTGATAAAGAAGCATTTAATAACGGCAGAATGTCTTAAATAGGAATTCTATCCGAGCATACAATTAATGTGAAATATTGGGAATCATTAAAATAATTTTTATCACCTTAAAAAGTACGTAAAAACCCTCAGATGATGGTTAATGAAATACTCTAATGATTTTTTAATATCCTGGATTGGTTTCCAAAACATTCCTTATGCATTTGATAAAATAGAAACTGTGCTATGCTAATATTCTACTACTATACTTTCACAAAAAATTAATTTCGAATTTCGCCATGTAGGCTCGATAATCATGCTAGTAAATTCGTGAATCACTGAGAGAGGTATCATTATTTGTGTTTTTTACGGCTTTAACCTTTTTGCTTCAACTTTTTTGGTCATTTAGCGAATATTTACCGTACGAAAAAAAACGAGAATTAAATTTCGTTTTGTTTTTAATATTAGCATTTTAAGCCGTTCATCGATTTAAAAGATTTTACCTTTTTGCGGTTGGAATCCAAACAAATTGATTTATAATATATCGTGATTTCTTCATTTTTTGGTGGATATTAATTTTATTGTTACGCGCATCGGTTTGAAATGCTTGTTTGCATTAGGCATTTCCATTTGGGAAAATTTAATTTGCTGTAATAACTTTGAGTATTTTGTTAAATATTTACATTGGAAAGAATATTGAATTTTCCAGTTGCCGATTTCGAAACATGTGACTTCTGTTTCAGAGAGATAATAAATTTTGAAATTGCCTGCCTTTAATGTATGGAATATGACTCATGTTTTTGCCCATAAAATATTTATCAGGACGAAATTTTGAATAAATTTCATGATTTAGCATGATCGTGCAGATTCTTTAATAAAAATGTGACCAGTGCGGTGATTATGCTTCAATTAATTATATTCCGATAACAAAATCTTTAAAATTAAATAATTTTTCTAGAGTGTATTCCCGCAACAGTCTCTTCAACCTTTTAATAATTAGAGAAAATTTTTATCGGATAAATTGATAATGAACCAAAACCGAGCTTATTTGTCTTGATTCACAATTAATTGAATAAATACTGCAGCAAAAGTTTGAAAATTTTTCCGAAAATTTTCCTTTGCGGTGTGATCACTAGAGTTAGTAGAGAGTATGACTTTTTTCTGTCACAGTGACAAATTGTTTTAGTGGCAAACAAATACCTGTGACTCCTACCTGTTACTTGAGTCACCGATGACTTTTTCATTGCATTGATATTGAGCTGGCGGGGGACTGCCTGGGCGCAGTACAGCGGCATCAATTGAACCCATTTGGACCGTTGGAACGCTTGGAACTGTTGGGACCAAGTTAGGACTCGGGTGGGTGGGAGTGGGAGTACAGACCGCTCCCATTCTCCTGTTCCACCGAGCCCGGGTGACAAAAGCGGTGACTGAATCTGTCACTGGCTGTGACTCCTATACCTGTTACTTCCCGCGCATACCTGTTACCGGTTCCAAAATAACTGTTGCTGTAAATACTTCACAACTCTAGTGATCACCATCAAGCGAACATGTCATTTCTGCCTTCGCCTCGCCACATGCCTATTGCTTAGAATTTTACCTGAGCTGTCTCTGCCTCCCGATTGTCATTGTCATTGAATTTTTCGCGTTCCGCAGGATGACGATGGACGTGACGAAGGTGGAGGTGCAAAAAAACGGATGCGCCTCCACGACATCTTCGGTGTCGTCGTCTGCAGCGGCGGGTGCAGCCATCTCATCCGCTCCGCCCTCGGCGCCCACGTCTTCGGCACCCAACAACCCGTCGGGGGTGCAGGAGTGTGCGGGGTGCGGTAAAAGGATCACGGACAGGTGAGCAAGGAGAAGATGCGGTGGCTCGCGTCAAAAAATTAGATACCGAACTCATTTTATGCCTTGCATTCAATACTATGTTCCTCCATTAGTTATTAAATATTTGGCTGATCGTTTTGAACTGCAAAATACTCGCCCTCGACGGCAATTGTTAAGGTTGTCGTTCATTCTAACACTGTTATATGAATTAGTGAATTTTCACAAAGAATGGTTCTTTGCAAAAGGATTTCAAGATTACACGAGTTACCTATATTGTTTAACTGATATAAATATATCAGTTAAATAAATACAGAGAAAGCTAAGAAAAATTTTTGCTTGGCCGTGTTTTCAGCTATTATGATTCAGCTACCATTCTTTATTGCCACTTTACATAGCATTATTCTAATATGCCTTGCTTCGTTTAATACTGGCAACGGGAAGCATACGATTAATAGAACTTAAATAATTTTCCCCAAGCAAAGGCCACTACATACTCTCATGCTAAGATAAAACTGCGAGATAGTTAAATAAGCTCAAGATTTATCATTATGACATTTTTGTGCTAGCTTAAAGATATTTTTTACATGATTTTTAGAAATGTTAAGAATCTTGTCTTAGAAAACTTTCTTTGTAATGAATTTGTCATAATGTGCGTCCAGATTACAGCAATTCATCATTTTTATTTTCTTCAAATTACTCAATTTGTTTTGCTATTATTATTTTATTTAAAATATCATCACTTATTAATGAAACCACCAATATGTAATTTCCTATTTTCGTTGCAAGCAATGAATAAATATTATTGTTCATTAAGATGCGTGTGAATATTGAATTGAAGATGAAGTTCAGTAGCTAAATTTCACCCAGAATAATTGATTATTCCTCTATCCCCAAAACAAAAATTAAGTCACTAAGATCAGTTGAATATTTTTTCAGTAAAGTATAAAGAGGATGTCTCATTTTTTCTACAATAATAGATTCCTTCTGAAGGCGTTGGATTTGCTGTGGCACGAGGATTGTCTGAAGTGCGGATGCTGCGATTGTCGGCTCGGCGAAGTCGGATCCACGCTCTACACCAAGGCGAACCTAATCCTGTGCAAGAGGGACTACCTTAGGTAATAAACTCCGATTGTGAGAGGATGTTTAGATCGTAAGAGACTGTAAGTGCAGTGAATGATTTCATTCGGTTATTAACAAAAAAAGCACATTTTATATATGGTAGGGGTCGACAAGGAAAAATTATTTAGAGCATAATTAAATTTACCGTGATGAAAACATATGGAAAATGTTCTTCGGTCATTATGATGCTCTTTTGCGTCATGATGAGTTATGAAATATTGCTCGAAAAGTATTCTTATGGAGGAGTAAGGGAGAGTAGCCAACAGGATACCGATTTGCTTTTCATGATTTTTGAGACCATTAAGATAATCAGAGTCAACTGACGTAAATTCCCAAATTTGTCGCTAAAATATTCGTTATCCTAAATAATGCAGTCCGCTTGCCATGCAACGAATTTGTCTTGCGAAGAATTTGCCATGCGACGAATTTGTCAAGCGACGAATTTGTCAAGCGACGAAATTGTCATGCGGCGAATTAACTGCGACGAATTGACGGTACACCAGTCCGCTTATCATTGATTATGAGATAAATGAATATGTAGAGTATTCATTTGTAAAAATGGAATGATGAGCACCTTCCCTCCCTCCCGCCGTCCCTCCCTCCCTCCCTTCCTCTCTCTTTCCTTCCCTCTCTCTCCCTCCCTCTCTGCCTCTCTTTTGTCTCACCTCCTATCTCTCTCATTCCCTCCTGTCCCAATTCATAGCTCTCCCTCTTTTTCTCCGGCTCTCTCTTTATCCCTTTCCTCCAGTACTTTTCTTATTCTATAACTCCCTTACTCCCTATGTACCTCCCATTCTATATCCCTTCCCTCCGATCTCCCTCCCCACATCCCTTCTCTCTTACTCTTTATCTATATAGTTATTTATATAAGCAAAAGAATCCAAACTAAATCCCATTAGGATTACGTATTTTCGCGAAAAACCCTACGACAATTAGGCAATCTATGCACTAGTATATATTACACGTATGATGGTTGAGACTACAATTGATTCTCGAAGTTTAACAATGACGTGGTTGGAAAGGCAACATCCCGTTTAAGAGCCGATATTTTCCCTAAATATACTTTTTATATGCTTAATATGAGAGATTTCGAACAGTATGCGGAAAAAAATTAATAGAATGACAAACTTCATTAAATTTCCTAAAACACTGTTTAAATCCTAAGATCATAAGTTAATTCTTTATCATTTTAATTTCCAGAAGAATAAAAGCCTTGCACTTTAAAAAGTCGCTTTTTACGTGTTATATTATGAGAAACGAATCGCCCTCCTGGAGTCGAACTCGGGTATCTTTTCGACATTTCATTTTTATATCTGAATCAAACATTCCTACGAAATGGGAGGGAGAATGGGAGGGAGAATGGGAGGGAGAATGGGATGGAGAATGGGAGGGAGAATCGGAGGGAGGAGGATTGGAGAGAGAAAAGGATGAAGAATGGAAAGTGCCTTAAATTTAATACTTAATCCACGCAACCAAATTTGGTAGGATTGCTACTATCACGTACCAATAGCGAATGACATAAACATTTTTCAAAAAAGGTCCCGGGTTCGACTCCAGAGGGCGATTTTATTCTTGCATATGGCAATCAATATCTCAGCCGTTTGTTTGATTACAGCGCCCGTTTTAAACGGGCTAATTCATTTAGTTTTTATATATCTTAGAATAGCTAAGCCCTTACGATTGTCATCTAGTCTGCTAACGCATTTTATCTAGTAATATTTATTTGTATAACAGAATAAATTTTCTTGGAATAATATTTTTATGAATACATAAATGCAGTGAGGAAGAGAATTCATCTTTATAACAGTTTGATTTGTTTTATTTTTCAGGCTGTTCGGCAATACCGGTTACTGCGCCGCATGCTCCAAGGTGATCCCGGCGTTCGAAATGGTCATGAGGGCTCGGAACAACGTTTACCATTTAGAGTGCTTCGCCTGCCAACAGTGCAACCACAGGTCAGACATCCGATCGGGAAATTGATTTTAATCGCTCTTAATCTCGTGTGATTGTAAAATCAAAACGCAATAGAGTTATTATTATCCGATACAATAAGTTTGGAAAGGGTGATGTGGATAGCCTTTTTAATTGGACATTACTGAAAATCCCATGTACCAACATTATTAAGTACTTAAATCTGTTTTAATATATACCTTTAAATATTTATCGAATAGTTAACATAATTACTTGCACAAAATATAATTTAACTTTAAAGTATAAAATTATAATTACTGAATGAGTGATTCGTTTTTTTGCAACTAAATAGAGAACTATTTTCTAAAAACATAAGTCGAACGAATTCACGCTCTTCCTTCCTTTTTAATCATAGCGGGGTGGCGGTTGCGGAGTGGTTAAAGCTTTGGCCTCCCACGCAGCGGTCTCAGGTTCGAATCTGGCGGAGGTCAGATTTTTCAACCTCGGATCGTTTGAGGAGACAGCGCAAGTCAGCGCTCCTTCCTTTGGACGTTAAGCAGTTTACCCCTTGGTGCTCTTCGTAAAGAGTAGGCTAATGCCGGCACCGGGTTTCCCTCACCCCTTGTGTGTGTGTTCGGTTTGGAAGGAGTTATGGCTATAATAATCCAAGAAGTTGATTAGCCAGAAATTCCAAACAAACAAATTTAAATCATGGCATCGCGTTAAGTTAATGTACATGAATAAATTGAAAGTAATATGCCGCAGGTTTCGAATTTCGGTTTTTCTTTTTCTCTCCGACCGGCGTTGCTTCCTTTCTCAGCCAAGCAACACGCGTACGCGATGACACCAATGGGAAGTGCAGATGACGCCGCGAACGGTCACCTCTCGAATCCCCTAGAACAATGCTTCTCTCTCTCTCTCTTTCTCTCTCTCTCTTTCTCTCTCTCTCTCTCTTTCTCTCTCTCTCTCTCTTTCTCTCTCTCTCTCTTTCTCTCTCCCTCCTTCCGCTCAATTCACCAGATTTGTCTTCCTCTCTCTCTGAGGGGTCGCTCTGAGAGGCAGCCAGAGAAAGAGGCTGAATGCGAAAACTCCCGAATTTAAGGGCTCGCAATCGCTAAAGGAAACAAATGACGCGTAGTCGAGATAAGAAGTTTCAGGTTTATGCTTCCAAAGATGGCAGATTTTGTATTTAGGTTCCCCTGGGGAAATATTTAACACGAATTAAATCATCAATTTGTAAAAAAATTCAAAGTTATGTTGAATTTTACCTAAAAGATGCGCTTCTGTTTAAACGAGTCGGATATCATTTATTAATTTATAATCGATAGATATACCATTTAATTATAGCTATTCGACTTTTACATTTAATACACAGACCAATATGTAGTTGCACAATCGTGAATAAATTTGTTTTACAACACATTTTTATTTTTTTGTGTATATGTATATATGTATGTATATATATATGTATGTATATATATATATATATATATATATATATATATATATATATATATATATATCAATTAATTCCATCTGTTTAAAATATTTCTGAATAAAGCGAATTGAGAGTCTCAAGATAAATGCTTGAGGCCGGAGTAATAGGCCAGCCGGAAGCCTTGGACTAGGGAATAGTTTGCAGTCGACGAGTTGGCGGTGGATTAGAGGGGTGGAGGTAAGAGGGGAAGGATGCGTGGGCGCATTTGGAGAGTTTGAGGAGGAGAAATAACCCAGGGAAGATAGGAGGTAATCGGAGGCATTAGAAGTTTTGGTCGCCCAAACTTGATAAGGGAGAATCGAGTGGCGCGCAGGAACCATGGGTAGACGGAAGGGGTGGGGATTGAATTGGGTGGGGGAGCAGTGGGAGGGGGAGAGAGGGTTGAGAAGGCGTACTCTAAAGGAATGGCAAGTGCGAGAGTACCCGTTTACTAATCACCTGATACTTTTATACATCCGACGCCATTTTGACCGATGAGAACGCCGTTGGGCTTTACAGGAAATATTATTTTAATCTTGGTTAAATATGTCTGTAATTTTAATTCTTTTTCTCACCCTCGGAAACTATTGTCCTAATGGCAGCGGCCATTCGGTAAACGATGACAATTAATCCTCTTCTTGAAACAGGAGTTAGCTCTAATATTTACTGCAGCTGAAAAATATAACTATTCACTTATTATTCCACTGAAACTATAGCTTCAAAAAGTAGTTCGCGTACTTAGACAGCAAAACGTAGAGCATAGTTCCGACATTTGGGCACCTTTTCCATATAATTTCTGTTGCCCACCCTTTCACTCTGTCACTCTCCCTCCCTCCGCAGCCCCTCCAGTAAGCCCCCTCCCCCTTTCCGTCATACTCTCAGCCTACTTGTTTTTCATCTCTGCCTCTTTGCGACTCTTATCTCTGGAGCCGCTACTTTCTAACTTTTCCCGTCTTTCAGGACCGTATCTTCGCGGAGACTCTTCCATCCCTCTCTCTCCCCCTCTCTCCCTAACCTCTCCCTCCCTCTATCTCTCTCTCCCCATCTTTCCCTTCTTCCCTCTCCCTCTCTTTCTTCCTCCCTCCCCTTCTCTTCCTTCCTCTCTCCCTTCCTCTCTCGCTCTCTTCCTCTCTCCCCGCCTCTCCCTTCCCCCCCCCCCACATCTCGCTCCCTTCCCCTTTGCCTCTCCTATCTGTCTTACCGATTCGCCCTCTCCCCTTGATTGTGCGACGAGAGATGTGGAAGAGGGATGGAAGACCTCGCACTATTTCACTCTCCAGAGGGCGCCTTCCGTATCTCTTTCTTATTCTTTTGGGGCGCAGTAAATTTCTCTCTTCCGATCGAATCATATTCGGATGCTACTTCTACTGTACCTGCCGACGCAAGTTTTGAGGGAATTATAGAGCATGGTAATTTTACATAGTCTTTCTGGTAGATTGTGTAAGTTTCGCGTTTTTCTGCATTTTACCGCTTTGTTTCCAACTTTTGTTTACAGTTTACTTGAGATCTCACGGTTAGATCACTTTCGCTGTCTTCCTATAGCCTACAGAAATTTTTCCGTTTGGGGCTCTGAGCGGGTGTCATTTGCGTGTACAAGCTATCCTTCAAAATCGCATCTCTGAAACGAAAACTATGACAATATAGTCAAACTACTGGCTAATGACAAACATACTGCTTGTAGATTACAATTATTCCTGTTCTGTGTTATATTTTTGTTTTATTTGTTCAAATTCTCCTATTTTAATGTTTTTCAGTTTATTACTTGATTTCCAACTTTTATAGAAAACTAAAATCGAACACTATTTTCGTGTTGCATTTAGACACAAATTATTTAAAGTAAGGTATATATTAATTATGATATTAAAAGCTAAAAATATTATTAGTATATCCTATAGCATGGGGTGAATAGATTGTACGGCCAATGCAACTTTCTCATCCTAGCAAATAGTTTATTTACAATGTAGAGGTAAAATAAAATATAAAACTATATTATAGTATAATATAAAACGTTAGTTCAAATTGTCTTTTGCCACTTTCTTAAAGGTACTGCGAACTAGGCGGGTTTCTCGCTCGTCGAGCCCTTGTCCTGGCTCTGAATATGATACTATTCTCTAATCTATTAAACGTTTATAATTGGACTCTTCCACTTCATTATAAGTAGTTGTTAACAGTTGATTCCCATAGGCGGTAAGAATGAACGTATATAGATGTCCGTATGGAAGTAGTGGAAGTGACGCTTGCAGAAGCCAACGAGATGGTAGCGAATATACCTAACTAATTTTAGAGCTCTATAACGCCAAATGACAATATAAAACGAGAAAAAAATTTGAATTTTGTGAGCGCGAGCCGAGATTTGCATTATACGTATCTGGAATGTACCACAAATTTGTTAAATTTTTATATTTTGTTTCAAATAAATGTAAAAAATAGTTATAAATATTATAAAATTAAATAATTAACCATTCATTATTTTAATTTATTAGTTTTATTAAGCTGAGTTGATGGTTAGCAATTAAGGGTCGCGGCTTGGAATCCTGCTGAGGGCATGGTTGCGCGTGGTTGTAATGGGGGAAACTGTTTGTGATAAATAAATTTATATTATTATTATCCATCTCTGTAACGCTTCTCATTTACAGATAATACCTGTTTTTCTCTTTCTATCATTTCGCCAAATTTTAATTTTAATTATCATGCAATTTACTCTTTGTTTAAGCGAACAATTTAAATGCTCTCTTTCACACCATTTTTGTTTCTTCCTTCTCTCCTTTTTCTTTAAATAAGTACTCGTCTTTATTCCGTCTGTCCATTTTGTTTTCTTCATTATTTTTGTAGCTTTATCAGCTTTCCAATTATTATATGTAATGTTTTCCTAAATGCATATATATAGGCCCATAAAAGGCGTTTTTAGCAACCTCTGCCTTTGCTCTTTGTTTATTTTACTGTTTTAACTATTATAAATTTCCTTCGACTGAATTCAACGTTTTACATTCTTTTTCTGATTTTCTTCTAGCATTACTCTTTCTTGTCACATTTTTACTAAGGTATTTGTACTATTAAATGTTTTCAACTTCTCATCATTGCTCAATGTTTTCTTGGAGATATCAACATATTTAACTGGCCTTGTAATGTTCCCTCTTGTTTTATTGTCTTTTAATTCTCCTTGAGTGAGTCTTTCTCCAGGCATATGAAATGCCACCGGTGATTGATAAAAATCTTGTGTTACTCATCTAACTGTGAATAATTTTTTTCTAATCGGATGTCAACCATTTCATTATTGAAGAAATTTTTATCGTGGGCAACGCTTTTGGTGACGAAATTCTGGAGCATTACTTAAAAAGTGGAATATATTTTGTGAAGGAAAGGATAATTCTTCTCGGAGCTTATCTTTTAAAGTACTTTCTATTTTGAAATGTTTTCTGGTACCTATTTCTTGTTACATGTTTTTGCCTGAAGTAAATTGTTAATAGAATACAATAGTATATAAATGTTTTGCTAGGACCAGCTTTAAAACGATAAGGATATAAACTGCTAGTTTGGCAGCAAAACTCGCGACTCCGTCATTGATCGAAGAAAGTCAGAATGTAATGGAAAATTTAAGCAGTAAGGCGCCTATTTTCAACATTCTTGTGGTTTAAAGAATGAAATGATGAATAGATGAAGCAAATAAGTTCTGCAATTGGACACAAGGCCTCTATCGGTTCGCATCTCACAGGAATTATAAATATTAAGTTTTTGAAGCTCAAATGCATTATCTTTTGCTTTGTTTAATATATCGTTATATTTCGACTGTGCCGTCGCTCCGTTTTGTTGGTTCTGTTTGATCTTCCAATTTATGTGTGAATCTCCGATTTAAAATAAACTTATTCTGCATATATTATAAGCCTAGCAATAACACATTCCAATGGGATTCTTGCTTTTTAGCCATGGGTTCAACGACTCCATGACTTTCAAATTGTCCCTCTCTCACGAGACACGAGACAATATTTTCTTACATTCAACTTGCCCATTTAATAATCGCTCGAAAAATGTTCATCGCGACTTAGGCATTTTGAGAGGTTGCAAAAGTTTGGCGAAAATGATAAATTCTGAAGAGAACGTGAAGTGGGAGGGAGAGGGAAGGAGGAGAAGAAAGGTAAGAAACTGGAACGGAAGAGGAGTGTTTTCATGGACAAAGGGATTACGCAACTTGTATCGTGGGGATTTAGAGAAATGGTGCATATGCGGGTCAGGTAAGCTCGCAAGAGGATGAAATTTTTACCTGCGTGTGAGGACTGAGGAAATCAATTAAGAAGTGAACGAAACAGCATAAAGTATGAAGGCTCTCTGCACAATAACCCGTGATACGATACGATTATTAGATTGCGGGGTTGACGAGTCCCTACCAAAAAGCATGGTTTCGACACCAGGTTCGTTTACGTTTTTCATTTTAGTTTAGGATAATTTTGATTACGTTTTGCTAGAATAAAAGTAATAAAATTATTGAGTAGCACGCAACTCTTTGATTGCAAGGGGGGAACTAACCAAAGTCACTAAAAGTGTATTAAATTATAAAATTGGAATAATGGCCGATTACCTATACTACAAATTAAAAATAAATTGACGGTTTCAAAATTTTGAAAAAATTAATCTTTGTCCTCGTGAAATTTATTTTCTTCTATTACCAAAGTTATCTAATAAAATAAACCACAGCACATGACAAAGCAATGCACATCATACGACTGATTATAGGCCGATTTCTCTAACATCATTATCATGTAAGATTTTGGAGCACATTATTGTTAGCAACACAATGCGTTATCTTGAGAGTAGATCGCTCTTAGTCAGCTGTCAACATGGCTTCAGAAAAGGTAGATCCTGTGACACCCAACTCGGTCTGTTTGTGAATGATGTTTTATCATGCGGCGAAAATAATAAGCAGGTCGATGCAGTGTTCCTTGATTTTAGAAAAGCTTTAGACAAGGTTCCCCACCGTAAGTTGTTATTTAAATTGGGAAATCTTGGCGTTAATGTTAAAGTTATTAACTGGGTTCGCGCTTTCCTTTGGGATAGAAAACAAAAACTAGTCATCGATGGTAAGTCCTCGAGTGTGGCAGATGTAGTCTCTGGAGTGCCGCAGGGTAGTGTGATCGGACCTATGCTTTTTTTGCTTTATATAAACGACATCAGCTCAGTTGTAAAAAGTAATATCAGGCTTTTTGCGGATGACACCATAGTCTATAGAGAAATTAGTGGTCCTAGCGACCATCGTCAGCTTCAGGATGATCTGGATGCGTTATCTGTTTGGTGCAAGAAATGGCAGCTAGAAATCCATCAGAAAAAGAGTAACGTTCTAAACTTTTGAAAATCTAGAAGCCCATCGTCCGTGTTTACCTACTCGATAGATGGTGAGAGCATTCCTGTTTCGGAATCCGTGAAATACCTCGGGGTAACCTTGAATCGTAACCTGTCTTGGGACACCCACATAAGACGAGTGATAGGTGCGGCAAATAAGAAGTTGGCTTTTGTGCGTAGGATAGTCAGGAAAAGCACGGAAAAGGTGAGAGAATCCTGTTATTTATCGTTGGTTAGACCTCAAATGGAATACGCAGCAGCGGTTTGGGATCCATATAAGAGGGGACTCATAAAGGATTTAGATAAAATACAGCGGCGAGCAGCTAGATTCGTGAAAAAGAATTACGATAAAAAACAGAGCGCTACGTTACTCATTGATGAGTTGAGTTGGCCATCGTTGAAAGATCGTAGATTACAGGCGAGACTTAAACTTCTAGATAAATATTGGTCGGAGATATTCGTAAATGAAATGAAGGATATTATTCGACAACCAACGTATATCGGACGGAGGGATAATGAGGACAAGATTCGCGAAATAGATAGTAGGACGGAGAGGTATAAGGAGTCCTTTTTCCCTAGGAAAATACGTGACCACAATAGATAACTGTGAATAATAATTAGTTAGGAACTTGGTGCGCGGCACCTCCTGCCATCCACCGTCAAGGTGACTTGCAGGGTAATATGTAGATGTAGATGTAGATTACCTTGATTTCGCATTACGCAAATCAAAGGCATATTATTTGACGTTTGAAGTTTCACAACATATGATAAAAAGACACGATAGCGGTGACAATGTCCTCCCTCATGGTATAGCGGCATCAGACGAATAAGCAGTCATCGGAGACAAGATATCATACAATAAATTCGGTAAAATTCAACATAAATGGTCTCATGCGTATCCATAGCCGCTCACTCTTTCGTGTATGAATGCACGTAAAAATTCTATTTTAACAGATTAATTATTGAATATAAACTTATAAATCTGAGCCCCATTTGGTCATCCATTGCAGCCTGAACTATTTACATATTTCCGCAGGAATTAAGAAACGAAAATTGATGAAAAACATTTTCAGAAGTTACAGAAAGACAAAAGAGCGTTGCAGGAATCCGTCTTTAAAAAATGATGATATATCAGCCGCAAGCATCTGAAATAGTATAACCTAATTAAAGATATTAGAAGCTGGATACCAAATTTATCCTGAATATACCATGCTACTGCTTCAGCTCGATTAATTTTAAAATATCTGTTTTGAAGTATGAAAGAGCGCTCATCTATTACAACAGAAAATATTGATTGCATAAAAATATTGACCAAAATTCAGACGCATTTTGGGAATGAAGTTATCTGAAAAGTCGATGTTTGGTAAAATTCACAATGGCAGCGCGATCAATGGAAATGGAAAAATGTTAGCGTCATGACTTATCGAAGATTCATTTTTGTGAAAGAATTCCCGATTTATTTATCGACGAATAATTCCGAATCCATCGGTTTTTATCTGAGAAGATACGGTAAACAACTGTAGAATGTCTTATTGTGAGCGCATCCATCAAAAGCGTCAAAACACGGCCCGTCCCAACCCATCCGCTGCGATCTCATAGCCCGTATTTTCCTTTGATTGCTCGGCCGTATATCTCAAAGACTTGTAAGATTAATTCCATAATTCGTTTAAGATGATTTTTAATAGTTTCTTTTGTCATCTTGGAGTCCGTTTCTATAGCAATATACCAATAATATGTCACTTGAAATGATAGAACTTTGGAACAAACTATCAGCAATTTTAATTTTAATTTTTCTGCACTAGGTTGCATTAACGCAAAAATCTCTGTGATTTTAAAATAATAAATCATAGAAAAGGTATGATAATTAAAGTAAAAATTTCAGTAATTAACGGATTACGTTTATTGTAATGCAAGTGTTATTCGCTATAAATAAATAAGAGATTGTATCTAAAGGATCTAATTTTTTAAATTAATGTTACCTAGTAAATAATTTTTATCTATGCTACACCGGCTAGATTTACAAGCACCGCTTTCAATTTCAGTTTAATGCATTTATAGTATAATTAACATTTAATATTTTGCTTTAAATATCTTCAGTATGTCATTGTTTTTATCCTATTAAGAAGCGTAAAATAGAAAAAGAATTAAGAATAGTACATTAAATATTATCGTAATAAATCGGGTTCTTTACGGAAAATATTAGCGCAAAACCACCTTCAAAAGTAAGCGGCACGCCCGATAATCGCATCCTTAGGGAAACGCACCGAAAATCAATCCATTTGGGAATAAACTAACCGTCTTTTTTTATTCCCTTTTTCGATGAGTTGAAACCGATCCTTTTACACAAGCTCGTGCTCAGAAAATCTTCACTCGCCCGGTTTTAAACTCAACTGTATATTCCGGACTGTGGAGTGCTTTCCAATGCGTCCCATTGTGTGTGTATGTGGATGTGTGTGTGTGTCGAATCCGGTGCAGCCAATGGGAGGGAACTTCCCTGTAACGGAACGCTGAGTAGTGGAGGAGAAGGGGTTTCGGAGTGAAGAGAGATGGCGGAGTGGGAGTTGGAGAGAGAGAGAGAGTTAGAAGTGGAAGGAGAGAGAGGAGTGGGTGGTAGAGAGAAGGGGAGGGGGAGATAGAATGGGGAGGGAGGTGGAATGGAAGTGGGAAGTGGCTGCGATGGGAAAGGGAGCGATTTGCATTAATCAATCACCAACGAAGCGGTATACTACGTTTGTTTTCCCGCGTTCGCAGTGCTCCACAAAAGTGGAGGGGGGAGAGGGGGAGAGAGGACGATAGGGGAGGGGAGAGAGGGCGATAGGGGAGGGGAGAGAGGGGGAGAGAGGACGATAGGGGAGGGGAGAGAGGGCGATAGGGGAGGGGAGAGAGGACGATGGGGGAGGAGAGAGAGGGGTAGAGAGGGCGATAGGGGAGGGGAGAAAGTGGGAGAGGGGAGGTGCATTGGGGTGGGAATTGGAAGGGTTAATGGGAGAGGGGGGGAGGAGATGGGGTAGGAACGGGAGGACTGTTGCCAACTCTTGAGGGCTCAAAAAATTCTCAAAAATAAGGCTTTGATGGCGCATGGACGGTTTTTGTACTCGCGAGCAAATGAGGCTGCATGGAAGCGTGAGAGGTTTTTATTGTTTTTTATTTGTTTTGGAGCGGTTAAAATGGCGATAAGATGGTATTTAATATTTCCAGATAATTTTGGAGGAATAAGTCGGAAGTCATTAGAGAAAAGAAATTTAGTTTTTTAATAAAATATCAGTCTTGGAAAGTAATTAATATTTGTTTTCATCAATTTCGATTGCTAATATTTAGATAATATATTTATAGATATTGCTAAATAATAGATTTTACTGGTCTCCAGTGACACATCATTATTTTCAAATTTCTGCATTATTTCATTTGATCCGCTCTTAAATTTAGTTATATCTGTCAGTCTAATATTTAAAAAATATTTAATGCAGAATTTCGTCACATAGGTTCATCTGTATGTATTCTTTGTTTAGAAAATAATATAATTAAAAGTATATTAATTCTGCAAGGAATACTCTTAAATATGATAAATATAAAAATACATTAAAGATTAATACAATCTTACACGGTTGTTTTGATTGCTCTTTACTTACAATTAGTTATGAACTCCATTGAAAAATAAGTGATTTGTTTTATAGATTCTCTTCTTTCTCCGTCCAGTATTATTCTCTTCCTTGAATTTTTATTTTTACTCTAAAAATAATCAGCGGAGCTCTCTCATTTATCTGGGTTTGATATTATGGCTCCCAATTTGAGATGCATCCATCTGCTAAATTATAATAATTAAAATTAAGGCGTTTCTTATAACGGAATAGGAGATTTCAAGGCTAATCCGTCTTTTTAATAAAGGTAAAGTACTCCTTTAGCCAAACAATTAGAGGGTGTTGTAGCCCTCTAATTGTTTGGCTAAAGGAGTACTTTACCTTTATTAATCTTAGCCAAAGTTATTGAGCTACTTTTAACCGTCTTTTTAGTTCAATAAATATTATAGACAAAGAACTTATTTAATGTGCAAAATTTGTCAGCTAATTTCTTATCGTACTTTCTTATATTGGTGCTTTTTAAATTAAAGAATAACTATGTAAAATCATATAGTTATCCAAAAATCGAAAATTATAGTAATTGTAAAAGTAGACATTTGAGAAGGAGAAAAAATCCTGTACTTGACCGGGAATCGAATCCGGGTCTCCCCACTTTCCGGATACGTGCTTTAACCAACTAAGTTATCAAGCTAGCATGATTCTCCATTCTCGAATTGCGGTATTTACGATGAATAAGGGCTAGCTGAGCAGTAAACCTCCAACAGTAAACGTCCTCAAAGAGGCATCGCGGAGAACGTTTAGTGTTGGAGGTTTACTGCTCAGCTAGCTCTTCTTCATCGTAAATACTCCAATTCGAGAATGGAGAATCACGCTGGCTTGGCTTTATAGGTAAATAAACTGTTATTGTTATTTTAAAAATACGAGTAGTTTAGTTGGTTAAAGCACCCATCCGGCAAGTGGGGACACCCGGATTCGATTCCCGGTCAAGTACAGGATTTCTTCTCCTCCTCAAATGTCAAACTTTAGTTTCAGATTTATGCGAACATGCATAACAGGTAATTTCAACACCTTTGTTTCTTGTTATATTGTAAAAATTATTGTAAATTTTTTTAAAGGTACGTTGGTGAAAATAAAAAACGAAATATCAGGTTCAATAAGTAAATCTATTATACTTACATGATAAATAAATAAATAATAATATAATAAATAAATAATAATACAATAAATTAAAAATAATCAAGTGGATTAAAACGAAAAAAGAAGCTATGTATGACGTGGGATTTGATCCCGGGACAAAATATTTAGAAGCCAGTAGGGTAACCACCCAGCCAAACCACCTGCTTGACATTGTCAGCCTATTATTGCATTTTATCTAACCACAGTTAATCCTTCGAAAATAAAAAAAAGATTCTGCTGAAACGAAGGCCGATTCAAACAAAAGCCGTTACACGGGTCTTCTTATTTTCAATATTCTAACACCCAAAAAAGTTTCGTCGAAATCTACGACCCAAGGTACGTAGTCTCCCCTCGTCAGTGATAATTTAACGATTTTTTATGAGTCAAAATAAAATAAATTTATGCGTTTGTTATATTAACGTTAAAATTGAGCGTAAATTGGTATATGGAAATCGATAAGTTATTAATGCTTAAGTGAAATCCCTACGTGATCAGCTCTCCATATTACATAAAATAAAATCCAATCTCATTCTGTCTGTGTGTGTGTGTAAGATTCTTTGAATTAATGTGAATAAATCAAAATTAGTCGCTTCGATTTTTGTGAATCTTTTGGCTGGCATATGGCGCGTCGTCCTCTTGCAGATTTTAAACGGGTTATCGTCCCAGAAGAATAAATTTTCTCTATTTGATTATCCATTGGATTAATGTATTACATTTTTTGTTTACATTTAAAAAATAGTTATAATCAAGACACAATTTCCTGAGTTAAAACGTTGTTGTTAAAATAAACTAAATTTAATTTTACAGCCAAGAAACTCGAATACGTTCCGAGTTATCTTAAAAATCGATTTTAAAACTAAAAAATGAGAAATGCTTCAACAGAGAAAAATTATTATTGACATGACCACTTAATGCGTTAATGTTGCGATTGATCTCGCCAAATAATTCCTTTTTCCCGCCATCTGTGGACCAACTGGAAAACTATAATTTTTATTGTACAATAAATTTTATACAGGGTGTAACAGTCGTTTCAGTTTATAAATTAATATTTAATGTGTATTATTGCTGATGTTTATTAATTTATTGTTTTCCGTTAACTAAAGTGATCAGATTAAGTGTATTTTTACAAATAGGTATTTATTACAATTAATTTATATTCAGGTGACCTTGCAAAGAAAGAGAGGGCATTATAGCCATTATTATAAAACAGAAAATTCTCATAAATTAGCATAAATTTCAGAAGAAAGATCTCTTAAACTCTACAACCGTAAAAGTATCTCGAAAGTTTTAAAAATCTGAATTCGTTAATGTTTTAATTAGATCAGAACGTCCTCCATTATTTAAAAGTGAGAAGTTCCAATACAACGTTTATGGTGAACTTGAATAAGATATTACAACGTCTAATCGCTGATTTTGAATCAGTTAGTTGGTCAACTTGAATATAAAATTAGTCGCCAAACGGTGTTAAATTCGCAATTAAAGCCATTACGTTCCATTTCAAGGATCATGTATAAGCAATTTGTAAAGAAAGAAGTTAAATCTATTTAATTAAACCTATGAGTGGTAAGTGGTAAGAACGATTTCAATCAATTAAATCTGCACGGATTTGATTGTATGAGTGTCTTCCTCCATTTGGCTAAAATGGATTACATTCTGACATATTGTATCGACATTTTAAGAAGTAGACCGAAACCGACGTGGAGTTATAGATATTTAAATTTTTTGTTCTTTATATGATTTGTCTGGAAATTAATATTTTACGTCATTGTTAAATTGATATAATTTTCAATCGAAACAATTAGTTGTGTAATGAAATTATAATAGGTGTAAGATTATAATTGAAGGGAATTACTGATAATTCATAATAAAATATATGCCATTTCCAAAGAATAAGAATCCTTTGATTACTAAATTCCCGCCATTTTTGAATGGAAATGATTAGCGTTTCTTCTGTAAGGTGCATTAGATTTTGAAAATTAGCCCCGAATATTTTTAATTTGCTATTTTGAATTAACTTCTAGCTAAGACCTACATATTTAACTCTTTCAATGTTAATTTGATATTTCGTTAATTCTCACTCGCAATGTTTTTGACAGATGATTTCATTGGTAATATATTAGTTGTAATCATGGTAGTTACCTATATAATCTATTGAAATGTTTTTGCTACACCCCAATTTAATATATTTACTGGATAATATTTCACGTATATATTTATATTGGTTTTAGGTTTTCATCGCAAAAAGTAAAAAAATGGATATATTATTATTTAATTGATCCTCTGAAATACAAACAAACTTTTCACTTCTCGGTAGCTCGCAGAGCTTATTTGCAATAGGGATAGCATACGAGGGGCTATTTCAGTTCGTTCTCTCAAAAAAGTAATGATGGCAAATACGGTCAATTTTTCATCGAGTTAACGATATCGCTCAAGAGACATATTAACTCGGATTTAAAAAAAGTGGAGTTCATACAAGAAGAGGGAGGGAAAGGTAGATGGAATGGGAGAGAGGGAGTTAGAGGAGCGCCATGTATCATACCGCGCGTTTATCTTCACTCTCCCTCCCTCACTCTGTCTTCTCTCTCTCTTCCTCCCTCACTTTGTCCCTCTCACTTTTCCTCTCCTTCTCTCTCCCTCCCTCACTCTGTCTTCTCTCTCTCCCCCTTCCTTACTCTCCCTCCCTCACTCACTCTGTCCCTCTCTCCCACTCTCACTCTTCCTCTCCTTCTCTCTCCCTCCCTCACTTCCCTTCTATCTCCCTCTCTCACTCTCCTTCTATCTCCCTCCCTCACTCTCCATCTATCTACCTCCCTCACTCTCCTATCTCCCTCTCTCACTCTCCTTCTCTCTGCCTCTCTCACTCTCCTATCTCCCTCTCTCACTCTCCTTCTCTCTGCCTCCCTCACTCTCCTTCTATCTCCCTCTCTCACTCTCCTTCTATCTCCCTCCCTCACTCTCCATCTATCTACCTCCCTCACTCTCCTATCTCCCTCTCTCACTCTCCTTCTCTCTGCCTCTCTCACTCTCCTATCTCCCTCTCTCACTCTCCTTCTCTCTGCCTCCCTCACTCACCTTCTATCTCCCTCCCGCACTATGTCCCACTCCCTCCCTCACTCTTTTCTTTCTCTATCGCTCTCTCCCCCTCCCTTACTCTCCCTCCCTCACTCACTCTGTCCCTCTCTCCCACTCTCACTCTTCCTCCCCTTCTATCTCCCTCTCTCACTCTCCTTCTCTCTCCCTCCCTCACTCCCCTTCTATCTCCCTCTCTCACTCTCCTTCTATCTCCCTCCCGCACTCTGTCCCACTCCCTCCCTTAGTCTTCTCTCTCCCTCTCTGTCTATCTCTCTCACCCCCTTCCTTACTCTCCCTCCCTCCCTCCCTCCCTCACTCTGTCCCTCTCTCCCACTCTCACTATTCCTCTCGTTCTCTCTCCCTCCATCTCCTTCTCTCTCCCTCCCTCAGTCTCCATTCTCCCTCCCTCACTCTTTCTCCCTCCATTACTTTCTCCCTCCATTACTTTCTCCCTCCCTCCCTCACTCTCTCTCTCTCATTCTCTCTCTCCCCCTCCTTCACTCACTGTCTCTCTCTCTCTCCCCCCCTCTTCTCTCTCCCTCCCATTCCTCTCGCCATCCTTCACTCTTTCTCCCTCCCCCACTCTTTCTCCCTCCCTTTCTCTCTCCCTCTCCTCTCTCCCTCCTTCCCTCATTCTGGTCCTAACTCTCACTCCCTCACCCACACATTCCACATGTCCACGCTCTCACTGGAATATCCAATCGGTCCACATCGTTCATATATCAATTTTTTTCACAATCCCTTTGAAAAAGATTTAAAGCAAACCGATTAAATTTTCTAAAAACAAAAACAAAACTTGATGGATCCATTTTTTTTAAACTTCGTTCGAAGTGTTAAAACTGCCCCCTTTCTCTCTATTTGACGTTCCTTTCAAATTCATCCTCCCATCTCTTTCTCCTTCTTCCTCTTTTTTCTTTCCTTTCAGCCTTTCTCCCTCTTCCTTTCTTTTCGCACTTTCCATCTTTTTCTCCGTCTCCATCTTTCTTCTTCTTACTCCCTCCATCTTCTCTCTCTTCTTCCCTTCCTTCTGCCTTGGAATGCTCTTTAATCTTCTCTGTCCCGTTCATTCTCCTTTCACTCCTTTGTTCTTATCCAAGCTATCCTTCTATTTACACCGCTTCCTAAACTCTAAACTTTTCCGTGCTGTTTATTGTGCAGATTCTTAAATACGTACAAAATATATCAAGGTATCAGATCGATATCTTGAACTTTCTCTTCCATTCTATTTTATGAGTGAAAGAAGCGATGAAAATGTTGCGATAAATTTATTTCGACCAGCAGTTGCCCTCCGAAAAGTCGACTGGTTGGTTAGATTTAATACTGTCTTGGTAGTAAGCCTTCTGTCACATAACATGAAAGTCAGTGACTGCAAGGTTTATTTCCTTTTACTAATGTCCGCTAGGAGCGCCACGTTATTTCCTACAGCGTCTAATGGCCGCTAGCAGCAGCCACCTTAACATCAATCACTACGTCGAGCAGATCTTAGCCGGTCAAAACAATCAATATATTGCCAACGGTTAGACTGATTTCTATTTTATTTATTTGCAAGTCGAGACTTTTTAATTTGTTGCATCACACCTTAAGGTGGCTGTTACCATCTCTTTAAAAACCTCATTTTTTACGCTATTCATATATATATATTTTTTTTTCGGGAAATTAACGTAGAACAAATTATTGTAGCTGTGGAACAAATGTTAGGTACAAATTCATGAAATCGAGTAATATTTAGAATATATTTTTAGTTTCTAATCTCATATTTCAAATCTCTTATCGAGGGAACGATGCTTTCGAGTTGAATAGTTTTCATCTGTTTACTGAGCAATGACACCAGGGGATCAGTAGTGCGATTAAGTTAGCCGCTTTATATTTGCATCTTTAGCAACGCGTTCGCCGCCATAAGATAAGAAGCCCGAGGGATATAGGAAAAATGTGCGTAATACGCATGGGAAGCGTTGCGTGGGAAAAGTTAATTTTCTCCGAAGAAAATAGGCAGCATACATCATTCATTCCCCTCGCTTGCAGAATTATGCGAGGTTGTCTTACGTTTCGGTTAGTTTAGTAGTTAACTCGAAACAGAGCAAACGAAACTGTAGGCTACAAGGGCTACCACGAATGCCATGACGGAAAAGTGTCTCGCTAACGCGTCGTCAACTCGTCCTTTGCTGCATATTCTCCTCCTGCGACGTCACAACTTCATCCGAGACAACCAATATTCGTGAGGTCCGCGACTCTCAAAACAGCATGGAGAATCAATCACGGACAGTTTTTTTATTTCGGGGAGATATATTTTCTCATCCGTCTCATCCCGCGATGGAGGCCAGGCTAAATATAACATCGCTAAAAATTTATCACAACCCCTGTGCTCGGGCTAGTCTCGCTCTATCTCTCTCTCTCTCTTTGACACACACGATGACCAATGTTTGCTCTCATTTGTTGAAATATTACTCCGCGCCCTGTGTGTGTGTGCGCGCGCGAGCGCGCGTGCGTGAATGTATGTAGTGGGATGAGCCCCTTTTGCAAAGAGCATGGCCGTGAAAGAGAATCAATTAATTATCAACGCGTTTTGAGAGAGAGAGAGAGAGAGAGGGAGATAGAGATGGTAGAAGGGAAGGGGGTAGGGAGGAGCTGGAGTGAATCGGAAGCTTTGATAGTGTCTGGATACCTCGAGTGTGATGTTTGTGATAACGCTGCAATGCGCCCAAAGTTTGTGTTGATGCTACGTTTATTAATGCGGGTTTATAGGAAATGGGGAGGGAAGGATGGATGAGATGGGGGGATGGAGGGGGAGAAGGGAGTTCGGAACGATGTTCGGGGTTAGGACACGAACGCTATCGATGGAAAGAGTACAAAAGAAATTCTGGGAATCCAACATATTTGCGGAGAAAAATATTTCGCCGATTTTGAAAACGATCGTTTTACCGTGGCTTACTTTAAAAGGGCTTCCCGCCCTCCCACTTCCGCCCCTCCCACCTCCGCCCCTCCCACCTCCGCCCCTCCCACCTCCGCCCCTCCCTTCCTCGCCATTCCTTTGTCTCCTCCTTCCCCTTTCCTCCTCTCTGCCTTCGGAAATCTATTTCGAGGACAATGGATTGTTTGCGTTCCACTGATTCCGAATCAATGTCGAAACAATAAAGTGTCTCTACCCGAGCGTGAATTTGTTCGCGTGTGAGTGTGTGCGCGCGCGGGGGCCCACGTAAATGGGCGAATAAATTATTTTTGTTTCCGTTTGCCATGGTAATTACCCCCTCTCCCTCTCATGCTGCAAATGATTAGCGTGCGCTTTTATCGTTTCATTTTGGCACGGTCGTTTTGTTTGCGCGCTGGTGATTTATTAATTTGTTTGCACTCCACAAACTGCAGCGGCGGAAAAAAATCGATTAAGTTTCGCCTCATTGTTGTTCGCGGGTAATGAACGCACTTTTTTCCGTTCCTTTTTAATTCCGATCCGCGTAACTTCGCGTTCTACGCGTAAATAGCGACGCGGTCGCCCTCGGGTGATTAGTGCGCGCGGACCACCGGTCGACGCGTCCGTTAGCGACCCGAGGGACGCGATAATGGAGCCGCCCTATCGCGACTCCACACTGGTTGCCTTTCGTTCCGACCATTTTGTTATTCGTTAGAAACGGAACTAGTTTGCCAGCGCGCACTGCGATTCGCCGTCGAACGCAAAGGTATTTGTGAGTCGTGATAATTTTATCGCTAGAAATATTCGCTGGCAGACAGTTGGTTGCTGTTGGTTTCCCTCGTCACGGCGATGCAGCGTTGTTGTTCTTTTTCATTTTGGGAAACTGGGCGGCGTCCATTATGGAAAACCGATTGCGAACATTGTCACGCACGGCGACTTTTTACTCTTGACAGAGAAAATTTCCGGAATCTTTGATTAGAGTTTGATTCAACGGACAGCCACCTTGTGGGAATGGCATTTCTTAACCCTTCATTAATATTTTCTATCATTTCAGCAAATCTAACGTTTGACCGCTAGCACAAGATATGATGTTTATTTTAAAATAATCTTTATTATCGATTAGTGCGAATAGTAAAAATGTACTTCTGGTATTAGGTTGTGGCCATGCATTAGTTGCATCTTCGCTATGTAATCCATTTATAGCAGTGGTTCCCAACCTCGGGATCGCGACCCAAATCATGGCCGTGGGGGGTCCTCAGTTGGGTCGCTATTGATCAGAAAACTTTCCCTACAGCCAGATTGTTATCTATACAGGGTGGGCCAAAATCTACATGACAACTTGAATCCAAAATTATGAAAATACAGATTGATTGATGTGGTTTTTATTTGGGGCGAAATTGAGACTAAAAAGTCCCATCTTCCACCCAACCCCTAGTCATGAAACATATACAATAATTCATAGCATTTTATGTAAAGACAAGTAACAATAAAAATACAAGAATTGGAAAAGAAAAGATGTAATTTTGTGGGAAAAAATAAGGACTGCTGAAATAATGAAATCCATGTAAAAACCCACAGAAAGTCATAATGACATGAAACCATTTGCAGAGTATAAGGAAACACTTCAAGTTTAGTTTACAGGTGTTTGATATGAGCTCCCTTGGCTACCCTGCAAATGTCCCGACTGTAGTCTAATTCTTCTCATACGCGCTGCAGCATATCTCGGTCCATTTTGTTGATTGCCTCTGTGATGCGCTGCCGCAACTTAGGGAGGGTGCTAGACATCGGAGGAATATACAACTGATCCTTCAAGATTCCTCAGAGACTAAAATCTAAGGGTGTCAGGTCAGAGGAGAGAGGAGGCCGTGGAATAGGTCGAGATAGGAACGGACGTCTCCATGAAAATGTGGCGGTGCACCCTCTTGTTGAAAAATCATGGTACCGTCTTTTTGTTCCTGTAGCTGTGATATCAGGTAATTCTGCAGCATGTCCAGGTACACCGTTCCAGATAGTGGATTCCACTCATGGAACAAAAGACAACCTTTGGACTGTCACGTTGGTACTCCACAATATCTCTTGGTGGTTTCATGACCCAAATTCTGATATTCTGTTTGTTTACTTTACCACTCAAGTGAAACACACCAGAATCAGTAAACACAATTCGTTCCAGGGAGTTGCCATTCTCCACCATACGAGCCGACATGTTGCTACAGAAGCTCAGTCTTTGTATTTTGTCTTTGACAGCGCCTGCAGCAATTGCAATCTGTACGGCTTCGTTCGTAGTCGTTTACCTAAAATCCTTCTAATGATCATACACGGCAGCTCTAATTTATTACTGGCACGTATCGTCGACCTTTTTGGGCTAGCGACGAATACTGCTCGAATTCGTTTCACATTGGCCTCTGATGTTTTCGTTCTGCCGCCTCCTCGGCCGGGATGATTGCGCAAACATCCTGTTTCCATGAATTTCTTGTACCACTGGCACAAAATATACCTGCTGGGTGGTTCGGTGTTGCATTTTGTTCGGAATTTTTAAAAACTGTAGCAGACTTCGTTTTATGAAACCAAATTACAGAGTAAGCTTTCTGGGGACCTGTGAAAGGCGCCATATTGACCTGCAAAATACTGCGCTGCTATCTCATTACAAATTCAAGAGACATTTGTTTACCGTAAACTTGAAATGTTTCCTTATATTTTTCAAGTGGTTTCATGTCATTGTTTTTTCTGTATTTTCATAATTTTGATTTAAATTTGTCAACCAGGTTTTGGCCCACCCTATACATCATTATTGAAAATTGTCAAACCGTTAACAGTCTTAACAGCCGATGCAAGCCACATTCCCCTTTCGAAGCTTTTAGCACCTATGCGGGAAAACCGATAGGGAAAAGCAGGAAAACTAGACCAACCGAAGATTTTACAACCGCAGCCCCGCTAAGATGTCTTTCGTACATTAATTCTACCCTTTTCTCGAAAATTTTCATGGCAGAGACCGACCATATATGTGGCGCAATAAAGAGATACAATAGTAGCGTCCGCTGGCAGGGACCTATTTACAGCTATTTATGTTGTACCTCAGCTCAGTTAGTAGCACGGGTCGCGAGAGTCCAGGTATGGGTCGCGAAATCCTATTTGTGGTCAGTTTAGGGTAGCAACAGAAGAAGGTTGGGAACCGTTGATTTCGATTTTTTAAGAGAGTTTCCCTAGCCCTTTTCTTTCTCCACCCTTTACCATACTTTTATCTGAATCCTCAAAACATTATTTTCTACGGATTTTTGTTAAACTACCATTAAAGTTCGGTTTAATTTTAACCTCAGTCCTTTCCAAGGTATTCGCAGAATAATTTATAATTTCTTTTTCAATCGGCGTATTCTTTACCACCACCCTGAATTGATAGTTAATGCAGGACTGTTCAACCTTTTAAGGTCAGCGGACAACTTAGTAAGATGAAAATCAACGCCCGGGCCACATACAAAATATTTTTTTTTCAATATATTAATATTGTTAAAATGCAATGTATAAGAGTATTATTACAGAGAAACCAGTTACTTTATTAAATTTTCACATTATTATGGCAAACCAAAATATGATCCAGTGCATGAATTAAGACGTTTATTTTATATTAAACATTATTAAGACGTGTGTGACGTCCTGCTGATTCGTCCCTTCCTACGCGCAATGGTATCTAAGAGATAGTGCAATGAATATCCGGATAGCAAGGGAGAAGAGGAACCTGGTGCCGGCTTTTAGCCAGCTCTTAACGAAGAGCACCAAGGGGGCCAACGGCTTAACGTCCCTTCCGAAGGACGGAGTGTTGATTTGAGCGCACTCATTTCTCATTGGCTCGTCCTCGACTCCTTAGTTCCAAAACACACAAATAGGGGGCCGGGCGTCCTGGAAAAAAAGGATTCGAACCGAGTCTCGCTTTTAGCTGATCATGGCGGTGCCGATACCAGAACCACTACACCACCGGCTCCCCTATTAAGACGTTGGCTGCGATGACCGTTATTGCAGTGGAATGACATTCCAGTTCATTAGATTTGTTTCAAAAAAAGTAGTATCTAGCTAGAAATTTTACCGACGGTCTCACTAAAATTTTATTTAAAATAATTTGAAATGAATTATACCATATATTTTATGAGGTGAATTACGGAAATCTTTTTCAAAGTCATTTGGTAATTTATCAAGGCATTCAACATTAGAATTAGGTTCCGTACGCCTTATTTCGGAAAGAATGGAAGTGGGAAAACTACCTTTGCGGAAATGACTTATTCATTAATGCATTCCTCAATAAAGCATCAACTGATCCTATCATTTCAATGACACTTTTATTTTCCAATTGGATTTCAGCATTGAATTCGTTCAGCTTACAGCTGAGCTCAGTATGCATTGTATTTATAAGTTTTGGAAAGGATCTAATGTATGAATAAAACCAGCTGACTAAAACTATAATTAAAAATCTGATGTGGACACTACATGACTTTCTCCATACCTGTAATATTTCTAAAAATTCCAAATAGGTTACATAATTGGATATTGCCACAAAGCTCCAGTAATTAAGAAAATAAAAAGGAGCGTTACTAACGTAAGATGTAACTAAGCGTCAATTGTTAACAATAGTCGTCGGTAGGTGGCGTGGTGGTGGCCGCTAAAAATATAAGATATCACTTAAACAATGCATTATATGGGAAAATGTTTTAAACAAAGGTTGTAGAAAATTTAATTTTCTACAAATTTTATTCCAGTACATTTTTACATTTATCAAATATCAAAGCAAATATTTCAAAATAACGGATGTGACAAGGGTAAACGCGCACTTCCGGTTGACCGATTTTTACCAAAAACTAACTAGCTGTCATAAAAATGTTAAATATAAAATTTTGCATTGACCTGATAATTAGTTTTTGAGTTAAAGCACCCACAAAAAAGCTGTGACACAGACATCATCGAGAAAATGGTCAAAACGTGTTCAGGGGGCCTCAAAATGTGTATTACCGTTGAAATCTCGAAATCGATTTTTTTCTTGAAAACACTTTTTTTATTAAAGAATAAAAATGAATGGGGAATTTTTTAGTTGTGTAAATTTGAACTACCGTGGAACTGTTAGTTTATACGGAAGTTTTGTGGTAACTTTTGTTGGATTTTACACAAATGCGAAAAAAATTATCCGCAATTTTTTTACCTTAGTTTTTAACTAAAGATTAATTTTCAATATTTTCAATATATCACTATTGTATTTCCCTTTCGCAGACTGTAGCATTTGTAGGGAGTATGTAGTAACGTCTTGTAGGGTATCAACTTGACGTAACCTCTCTCCCTCGTTACATCCCTCTCATTCCCTTCCTCTCTTGTTTTCTCACTCTCTTAACAACCTTCCACTTCCTCTGCTTCATTCCCTCGCCCATTCGACCTCCACCTTAATCACCCCATTTTACCAATCACCTCTTCCTCCGCCGAGAAGAACAACTCCTAGCGCGTTTTTCTTCCCACTCCTTTTTGCCATCTAACGTGCCCCTCACTCCCTCCTTTCGTCCTAGCCTCACTCCTTCCAAACAAACCTTTCATCCCCCTCATTCCCTTCCTCACCATCCAATTCCTCCCTTGCGCCGTCTCATTAACTGCATCCCCTCACAGGCATACCTCGTTCCCACAATTTGTTACGCCTCCTCTCCCACCATCTCTCTCCATCTCTCTCTCTCTCTCTCTCTCTCTCTCTCTCTCTCTCTCTCTCTCTCTATCTATCTCTCCTAAAAACTTCCCCTCACTCCGTCTCGACTCACCCCCTAAGGCTCAGATCCTACGTCTTAAGCAACGCAAACCCAATTTATTTTCTTTCCCTCTTGGCACGGCCAATGCTTACAGCGTTACACTGCCGTCTTAGAGAAATAAAAAGACATCAAATATCACCGCACACGTTTAATAATATTATTAACGTCGCTTGTCCATCGTGTGTATAGCTGATATAAATGAGTAGTGAAAATCAAACGGTGTCTGTGATGGAAATAAAACAGCTGCCATCTCTCTTCACTGATGTCGATTCTGATAAATAATGATTTTTCCGGAGTAGTGCATCGTGGCATCTGCTGGAGATTATCATGAACAAAGTACACATCCCTCAATTTACACGGTACTTGATGTACACGGGTTCAGTTTTACGCGGTCAAGAAAATGCGACCAGCCTTCGATTTACACTGGTAAATCTGTTTATCACACTTAAGATGACAGTGATTGAGGAGAAATTTATTGAAGTTTTCGTTAAATTAGTTTTTTCAATTTTATAATTTAATGTATTTCCTTACTAAACAATTATTTTATTCCTTCAATTTTGAATTTCCCAGATTGAATGATGTTTTAGTCTAGTTTAATATGTATTATTTTCTCTAATGTTTACTCTACCATTGCTTCTGAGTACAAATTTCTTTTGTGAATTTATTTTTTATTTAATGTGAAGGTTTATTAATATAATGCTAATATTATTATTATTACATCCAAATTAAAATTTATGATAAATATATACTTATAAATCAGATTTCCAAAATATGTTTTGTTTTAAAGTAAATAGGAACCTAACCTCCAATTTTAAATTAAGTGTTTCGATTTACACAATTTTGATTTACGCGGCCGTGTATATCGAGGGATGGGTTTACCTAATGAGATATAATGTGTATAACACAGGCTAGAAGAGAAATTATTTGCAAATGAACACCTTCTGTTATATTCAATATGTTAAAAACCCTGCTTCAATTTATAACTTAAATATATCATATCATATACTTAAACGTACATTCAACAGTGGTAAATCATCAACCACTTCATGGATTCTTGCAAACCCTTTAAATATTGCCTACGAGGTTGAAGACTCTATAAAAGTACCAATTACGGAGAATATGCCACGGCGTGCGAGAGTTGTTTGCGTCATTAAAATCATTTTTGATGGAGTGTGCTCCCATTTCATTTGCTTATAAACTGATACAGATGAAATAAATTCCGGAGTTGCGAGTATGGGACGAATACGATTTTTTTCAAATCCTTAAAGTCAATATCTAAAACATAAACACGATTCCATTCGCCGGCATATGTATTGAATTATCCTTAAAAATTCGTCTCTTTCCGTCTGCCCTTTGGGGATCGTTTGTCCTCGACTGCTTCGCACGAACACGGTTCTTGGCCAGGATTAAGCGTACTCCGTGTCGTCCGTCGGAATCCATGTGGCTTCATTATTTCTCGCATCACGCGGCCTGCGGTTCGGATAATCCCTGGAGATATATCGCCCTCCCACTAGGAAAGTGTGCGTGTGTGTGTGTATGCGTGCATGTGTATGTGTGTGAGCGTACACACGTACGAAAGAACTCGTATTTTTAGGCGTCTCGAAATTTTGTTACATGGAAACGAAATAAATATACCAACTCATTCTAATTGATTGCTTCGTCGATAAATGGTTTAAACGATACCTAAAGGAGATTAATCGATGTGGATTGATAAGAATTTATGAAACTTAACTTCGGACGGATTATTTTCGGAGAATTTTCAGTGTTAATTATTACGGTTGCAGATAATCGATCATTATTGTACAATGGAGAAAAACCTAAATACAAAACTTACGTCACGAAAGTATCACTACAAGTGACATTAAAGTTCCCATTTCTTATATCTATTTATCTAATTATTTTCTGTATAACATGTGCGTTAATCTATAAAGAATTAAAGTGTTTCAGAAAACGTAGTGTGAACTGAATTTTATTTTTTGAACTAAGAGAGAAAATTTACAATTTTATGTGGATCTTTAGATAACATAGGCGTAGAATAAGCTACCGTCACAAGTATCACTTCAAAATTTCACTTCATCGAGTAATGACACAGTTCTAAATAGATTAAATTTAGCCTCTGCGTATATATGTCTATGCATATTCATTTCTCTCACTAACTCGTACGATTACAGCAATCCGATCCTACCATCATACCTCGAGGGCAAAGCATCTTTTGTTGATAACGAGGGAAAATAAGGAAGAGCTTTATAACTGCAAAATAGGCATCTAGCGAATTTCAAAAACTATACCGTCAACCATGAAACATTTAACACCATCTCTGTTTGTTATTGACAGGGATAATACCTATACATATTTTGTAATTGTTTCTTAATGACATAAGTCATTTTCATACATAAAGCTATGTAACATAATTATTTTTACTCAATGCTCTTATTTAAATGAATAATCTATGTTCCACTGATGTGTACAAAGAATTTAAACTAAAAAAATGAAGTCAGTTCGTTCATATGAAGTTTAAATGTAATTAAAGGGTTTTGTGAAATATTCTTCACTAGATAAGTTCAACTTCTAGATAAATATTTAGGTAATGCATGATCACAACACCATTTCTTTTAAAGAATGGCGTCTTCAGGAAAATTAAACAGCTTATGCATAAAGTACGCACTTTTTACTTAAATTTTCGATTAATTCATTTGAAGTGTCACCATAAAAATGTGACCATCACCACGATGTCTTCTCCTAAACTAATTCATTTTTCCTTTTCAACTCCGCCCCCTCCAGGTTCTGCGTGGGCGATCGCTTCTATTTGTGTGAGAACAAGATCCTTTGTGAGTACGACTATGAGGAGAGGATGGTGTTCGCAAACATGGCGTACAACCCACCGAGCATCGCGCACATCAAGAGACAGACGACGCACTTCCCGGTGAGCGAACGAGGTTGATCTTTTCCGACGATTGGGATATTTTCCTATATTTTTGGTTGAATAACATATTATTCTTAATTGCTACCTAAACTTGAAATTGTACGTTTATATACTATGACGAGGAACTAGAGATGCTATAGGGGTAGTTAAAATTATATCAGAAAGGGCAATAAAGAACAATCAAGATATCTGCGTATGTTTCTTAGACTGGCAGAAGGCCCTTGATAGAGTAAATTGGGTAACGTTGATGAAGATATTAAAGGATATAGGTGTAGACTGAAAAGACAGGAGACTGATCAAGGATCTACATGTGAATCAAGTTGTAAAGGCCTGGTTGGAGAATACGGACACCTGCGGAGTAAATATCGCCGACCCTATTCAATATATATGGAGAAAGTCTAATGCAAGAAGCGTTAGAAGGCACAGGAGATTTCAAAATTGGAGGAAGGATTAAAAGAACAGCAAAATACGCGGATGATCAGGTACTTCTAGCAAGAAAGAAAGAGGAACTCCAGAAAATGATAAATAGACTATTAATAAAAGGTAGAAAATACGGTATGGAAATAAATACAGAAAAATCCAAGGTCATTCGAATATCGGACAAAGAAGAGAATCTGAACATAAGTATTGGAAAAAGCCTTTAGAACAAGTTTCAGACTATAAATACTTAGGAAGCATCATAAAAAGAGAAGGTAAATGTATGGATGAGATCAGGACTAGAATAAGAAAAACAAAAGCGGCTTTCAGAAGATAGAAACACCTACTTACGGGGAATATAAGGGAAGATATCCGCAAGAAGTTCATAAAATGCTATGTATGTACGGGGTAGAACCGTGAACGCTAAGGAAAAATTACATCAAATACTTGGAAATCTTTGAAATGTGGACTTGGAGGAGAATGCTGAAGATAAAATGGATTAAAGGCGTGTTAGAAGGAAAACTAGATGGTGAAAGGGAAAGAGGTAGGAAAAGGTTTCAGTTGATAGACGATTTGAAAGGGAAAGAGAGTTATCAAGATATGAAGAGAACAGCGGAAAACAGGAGTATATGGAGAACCAGGTTTAACCATGAATAATCACGGGCCTGTCTACGGACAGACTACCTATGATGATGATGATGAAACTATGTAACTTTCTTATGCAATAAAAAAAATTGGTAATATTGATGTTAGTCGATAAGGGGTGATGCTAAAAACATTGGCAGTTGGCCTATTCTGTAATTGGTTGACACCCATTTATCCTTTAAAAGAATTTTGAAGAGATGGAGTATTCTTCAGGAAATATTAAAATAATTGTGAACATTTTTCGTTTGAATTTTGCATTCCGTTTTTGGTCAGCATTTTTCATATTCGATAAATATAAGGAAAGTTGACTCTATGCGATAACTTATAGGCAATGATAGTTTTTATTTTTATTTTATATATTATCGCAGACGTGTGGATTTAAGATATTTTTGACCTCTTATTAAAAGTCACAATATATATTAATAGTATGCCTGTAATTCTTTGGATTAAAAAATCGAATATTGAATTCTTGGAGTTTAAAATTTACATATTATTACAAGCGCCCCTCGGTTTTATATAACATTAATTTCTCTCCCTGTAAAGCAAGAATGTAAGCATTCTTTTTGGGCAACTAATCCAAATATTTTCTCAACGGAATTCTCCGACACGTCCCTCGACCGTCACGCAGTAAACCCTCCATCTCAACCCACCCACACCTCTCTTTCTTGGAACACCTGCCCTCCTAATATTGGCCACCTTCGTCTTCGCACTACGGAGATCGCCAAGCACCCTCCCCTCTCAATCCCCCTCGGTGCCGATAACCCTCTCCTTTATACGACCTGACTACTTCCCCTTTCCGTATTCCTCCAGCCGGAACAGCCTCAAAGGACACTTTCCCTCGGGTGGGAAAAATGGAAGGAAGGGTTCTCGTAGGTCGTGGACGAGAAGGCTCACGGCGCCGAGAGATTGATAGAGAACAAGCGAGCGGTGATGAGAGAAGGGCGATGAAGGGCGGGGGAGGTCAGAAAAGGGAGGGGGGAAGTAATTCTACGGGCCGACTAAGAATACCGGGACCTTAACCCATTCTGTTAGCCCCGAAGGAGTGGGTGAGCGAGCACCCTGGGTCCACTCCTCCCCTTCCCTCCTTCCTCTACCCTCCACCCTCTCTATCCCCCCTTCACCCTCGCTTCTCCCGCCCCCCGACCTCATCCGCATTCAAGACGCCAGCGTTCGCCTTATCTCGAAACGGCTCTGCTCTCACTAATCCTTCCCTCCCATCCACTCTTTCCATCTCATCCTCTTTGCTGACCTCTCATTACCTGTTCCGCATCTCCTCTTCCATGTTTCCCGCCCATTTACTCCATCTCCAAAGTACTCTTCCTTTTATTCTGATCTATTAAATTTGTTATTTTTTTCTGGCATTTAATTCCTACCAAATATAGACTTTTTTCTGTCCTCTGCCGACATTTTCGTCCTAATTTTATGTCTGTTTCGCGGTTTTATGTGGTGGCTCTATTTGCAATCATCCGTAAGATATGCTTCTACAGTCCATCTCTCGCACTCTTTCCCTGTGTAATCTCCTCTCTTTCTCTTGTGTATCTGCAGTTTTCACACATTTGAATACTTCACCATCATATGTTTGCTCCCTAAGAATCTGATACGCAACAATCTCGAAATAACAATCGCAATTTATCGAGGCGTAACGAGTGATATTTCGTTTACCGTTTCAACTGCAAGATTTCAATGACCTGATGAGGTATAACGTTTTGTGCCGTCCGATCAAACCTTTCTCAAGGCTCAGTTTCCTCGAATATCCTTCTCAGTCCACCTGAGGAAAATTAAGGGTTTATTTTTAAATTTCAACCATAAACAATGGTATACAAACTTTAAAAACGTGATATTTAAGCATGTTTCCTTAACGACATCAACTTGTCATCCATTCTTATCGGTTTCACGGATCATCTTCTTAAAACCGCAATCATCTTTCCGCAGCGTATATCCTTCTCTTAGCTCTCTCTCTCTCGCTCTCTATCATTCACTAAACCTCTCTCCCTCGCTAACTATTCCGTCTTAATCTTCTCCCTTGCGTATTCTCCACTCCTTAGCAACCCTCACCCCCTCCTCTATTCCGAGCACATCCTCTTACTATGCAAATAGACCGTGCTCTCGAAACCCGCCCCCAACAGCCCTCCCGCGCCTTTGGAGCCGACCTCTCGCCTCCCCCTCCTTACCGACACGTCACCTGATATTTGTCCCCTTGCTCCGCGCCCTCTCACTCCCTCAATCTCCTCCCCCTCCCTCCGTCCCTCTCTCTATCTCACTTCACGTCGTCTGTTAACCTCCCACCCACTACAATTCCTTTTCTTTAAGCCGAACTTTAAGCCCCTCTCCCCTTTTCCAGCCCGAGGGGCCATCCGGGACCCCTTCATAATTGTCCTCTACCCCTTCTTACTTCACTTGCATACATACAAACACGCGGGCACCACATACCATGAAGGTCTGTTGTTTTGCACAGATAGGTTGCCAAAGGGGGAACAGCATAACATCCCTTCCGAAAATTTATAGTTAAAAAATTATTTTTTAATTCTTTAAAAACCAACTCCTAAGCCGTACGAATCTCAAAAAAATTAGAGGAAAACAGTTAAAATATATCAAGTTTACGGAAAAATTTGTTTCACGTTAGGGATTTGATATCTCAAACAAGTGTCTGATGGTTTATGCATCTTACGGCAACGACTGGAACCAAACCGACTAAATTCAAACAGACACACACACACACACATACGCGCTCAAACACAATCGCATAGATCTCTAAAAAAATTTAAATGAAGGAAGTTATTCTAAACTATTCTTTAACTGTAAATTTTCAGTTCCCTTTCTCTCATATATCCCTTCTGAAGGTCGGCGCGGTTTTGCTTGAATGCGCTCCTCGAGTTGCGAAGGGATAAGCCAAGAAAAAATCGACTTCCGTCGGATTTAAACTCGAATCCACAGCGTGGAAGGTAAGCACTCTAGCCGCTACATTACCGCTCGCACTGATTACTACAGCATTCCCTTGCCAATCGCGGTTTTTAGTACCTGTGGTTAATAAATTGTACCCGGTTTTACCAACCGCGGCATCCAGTGCCGTGTATTCGCGGTTCTTCACGTGGCCAAGACTTATTGGCTAATTATTCTAATAATTCATTTATGTTATTAAAGAAGCTATAAAATAACTAGTTGTTACTAGGAGAGATATAGAAAGGAGGGTTTTTAGCTCTCAATGAGACCACGAGTAAGTCAAGTTCGAGGAATTCTATGAAAGCTTTGGTTTTATCAACGTTCTTTGAAGCGTAAGGTGGGGCAGGAGGCAACAGCAGGAGATGCTCTGCCATTATGTTTACTGCAGAGCACTTCGTTGTACTTTAAGCGTGTGTTTCTTTTGTATTTTTATATGATAAACGTATATATGAAAAACGTATGTTTTTAAATATAGGACTCTTATTTTTAACATTGAAGTGCACATTATAGGGCTCTCAGGGACCACTTCCCCATAACTCCCAATTTTCCATAGTCCCTCACCAACTGCTTTTTTGTCACCCGTGTGCGAAGTCGAGAACGTAAATCCCTAAATGCACTTACTTCTTGGTCCTAATTCCCTCTGTTTTTTCGCCCGGATCCACGTTTATATATCGTAATTACACACGCATTGATAACGAATCCTAATTAGTCGGTCGCCTATGGAGGCGTCGATTATTTTCATCGTGTGGCTTCTATTAATATTCTTTTGGTAGTGCCGAATTTAGTAAAAAAATATTGTGACGCGTAATATGTTACGCGTTTCAGTCCAGCTTAATATAACTTTGGACGCACATTTGAATATAAACTTGGAATTTAATTTGACTAAAGAGACAAAGGCTCGCCGTCCGAAATCCTATACGGTTCCTTTAAGTCAGGGGTCGGCAACCTTTTCTGCATGGCGGGCCACATTTGCTGTTGCGAATGTTTCGGAGGGCCGCATTGGGAGTCAAGAAAGCCTCGGCGGGCCGGATGAGCAAATAAATCAGAAGTTTTCTAGAGATTCTGTGATTTCATATGAACGAAATCAAGTCTACGTAATTTACTAGCGTTAAAACTTCACCAGAAAAGGCTTTGAGACCATAATATTGCTCAAAAAATATAAAATTGCCCATGAGAAATTTTCCTGAGCACTTTTTCATTACAGCTTTGCGGGTCGCATAAAGCGTTCTCGAGGGCCGCACATGGCCCGCGGGCCGTGGGTTGCCGACCCCTGCTTTAAGTGGTCCGTAAAGGCTCTAAAATTCAAGTTTTAAGTTTGTATGTCATCTGAGTCCTCTGAAAACTTAAGTATCATATTTGGCTATACATAAGACTAAGATGTTGCATTTAAGAAGAGTTTGACAACATGCCCATAGAATGAGCGCGGGTATATCTGCATATGCAACGAGATAGATTCTATTCAATGTGCGCTCCATATATACCTGCATGATTCCGCCTTTGATGCAATTTATATGGATGTTTTCCTTCGAACACATTCTACCCACCTCTCTACCACTCCATATAATTCGATTGGAGTCGTCTTCAACTCTACTCGCGAAATTTAGCTGTACCTTTGATATCTCTTCATCTATGTTAACAAAGTTTTGAATATAAAATGAGCTCTATCTTTTTATTTGATTACATATTTTGAGATTTTGAGTAGCGGTAGTGAATTATTATCGAAAATATGAAGCATCTCATTAAAATACAGATACTGATTGCATAGGTATTGAGCGTCAGATGAAATATCAAACTTTTATATGCATTTCCTACATACAAGTAGAATAATATATATATATATATATATATATATATATATATATATATACACACACACACATTTAGTCATGAATATTTTACATACAGCACATGAAGGGCCAACTTACAGTGAAATCTATAACACAACAGGCAACAAACACAAACATTCATATCCTAGGCGGGATTCGAACCCGTGACCTTAGTATCCGTTGGCATATACTCTAACCACCTGTCTACCACCAGAATATATATATATATATTCTGGTCAATGCCGTGACAATTATGGCCTACGTAATGTTAATTCTTATTTCTCCATTTCACCATTCTTTTCTAGTCTCTATCGAATGTTACGTCTCGTTCCCATCTAGGCACATATCCTGACCGCTCACTCTCCTAGTCCAGCTATTACCCTCTCATCTCCCTCCCCTTGTAACTCCTCCCCATTTTCCTTCTCCAGCTCCACCTTTGCTTCTATCCCCTCCCTCCACTTTCCCTCTCCCTCCCCTCTCTCCCCTTTCCCTCTCCCGCCCCTCTCTCTCCTTTCTCCCCCTTCATTCTTCCCAAGACTCTCTCCACCATCATAATTCAGCCCCTTATTCATATAGTCTTACCTTCCCTTTCTTCCTCCGAAATCTTCCTGTCAACCGACCAAAGATTAAGGGACGAACCTTCCCTCAAACCCATGCACAAACGCACACACACACGCACTATCTCACTCATTCTCTTCATTCTCCAAGATAACCTGCTCGGAATTGCGAATGTGAGATGCATTTTTGTTATGCGGAAACTAACGCCGAAATCTCTTCCAATATTTTTGTTTATGCTCGCACTAATTTTGCACGAGGTTAGTATTAAAGCTTCTTCAAACATGGCCGCCCCCTTCTTCTCTCCTTGGGAACACACGTCTCCCCCCATCCACCTCACTCCATCTTTCGCCCTCTTCCTTCTACTCTCTTCGTCCTCCCCTCTCTCGCCTTCCTATCCCTTGCCGACAGAGCCAATTTAACGTTCCTACCTCTTAAAGACAACACAGTTGCAATTATGTTGTGGTACGCTTAATTCCTTCCTTACCTCAATCCAGCCCTTCCCACCTACTTCAGTCATACGGCGCTCCAACACTACCTACCCACTTTCCTCCCCCTCTTAACGCCCACATCCACTCACTCTTTCCTTCCTTCCTTTGTTTCTCTGTCTCCTCCTCTTCACTCTCCTTTCGCCTCTTATACCCTATCTAATCTTTGTTTTGGATGGAAGAGCAGACTCTCTTGTCCCAGCCTCCATCTAATTCAGATTTCAAATATATATATATTTGTAAAAGGTGCTTGCATTCTGCAAGCATTTCGTCTCACCATACAAAAATATTCATTTGTCAGAGAGATATTTCATGATTTGAAATATTTTTTTAATTCTAAAGATTTCACCTCTGCACCGATTTTCGTGTTTTCTTTATGTAACAATAATAGAGTAATACTATCCCTAAAATTTGCAATTTTAAAAATATTATACTTTTTCCATAGTAGGGTACTAAAGTCACACATTTCTGCCAAATTTTAAAGTTATAACATATCTAGAAATGAAGCAATATTTATACATTTGTTTAAATTTTTAAAAATTTGAACTGCCGCAACAACATATTCATCGAGATTTTCAAATGTATATTTGGGTATGTGCACTAAGGTTTAAATAACTTTAAAATTTCAGCTCGAACACGACATTACTTTTTTCAGAATTCTCTAATATTTCCTGTTTTTGGATTTTGACGTCGTTATAAGATTACGCCGTAGTTTTAAATCAATTTCATTATAATACAATCCCCTGATTCTCTTTAGAGGCACTAAATTAAAGCTATCATTATAAACACTTCATCGACCCCATAATTGAAAGGAGTAACGTTCTATTATATAATAACATATATCGCGTTTTAAAATTGAGTCATCATATGTATAAGTGTTTGGTTGAAATCAATGGGACAATAAGAATTTCCCTTTTAAAAAGCATTAAAGCGATGCTATTATAATATGGATTGCCAATTCCCATTGAAAGGCAGTGTCCTGGTTGCTATGGTAGCTGAAGTTCTTTTTTGTTGAGCATCTGTTTTTCCGATTAAAAACATATTTCTTCATCAATTCGGCACCGATTTGAACTTAATCTTCAACAATAAGAAACATTCTTTTAGCTATAGAATTATTTTCATCCAGAGTTTTTATCTAAATTATAACAAATTTTAAAATGCAAATTTATGAAACTCTGTACAGATTTCCATGTTTTTCTTATGGAGTATCGAAATGGAACATTGAGGTAAAAAACCCCACTAAAATTTAAATATTTGTAATTTTTGATTTTTCTGGTCGCTTGTACATAATAACCTATCATTCTACCAAATTTCAGGTTCGTGGTATGTCTAAAATTACCTTAGGTTTTATCTATAATAATATAGCTACTTTTTCCTCATTCACTCACTCATCCATTCACTCACTCACTGACACAAAACTCTTTGGTACTTCTGGGAGAGCTATAAATCCGAAATTTGTCATATTGGTAGTTCGAGTGGTATAACCGATGAGATAAATCAAAAATCACAAAAAAACTTATATTTAAGGGGTCTTTTTAACCTCAATGTTCCTTTTCAATACCCCATAAGTAAAGCATGGGATTCAGTGCAAGACTTTCTAAAAATGCATTTTCAAATAACTAAAAATTAAGATACGAACTCAGGAGAGTAATAGTTGTCTATCTGAAAGAATGGAGTTCTTAATTTTTGAAAGCAGAATTCAAATATATACAGAATTAGCGTAAATATCTGCTTTTCATCGGAAAAAGTGTGAATTCTTTGCTCTTTTCAAATGTGGAAATCTTTAAATACTATGGCAACGACCTCAATGCTTTTAAAGAGATCTGGTATTATACGATACAATTGCAGTGATTTAAAGGAAATTAATGCCGCCATAACGAACATCCATAACTCGAATCTCAACGGAAAGTACACATTATTCGAGTATTACAAAACTCAAGTTATGGAAATATATTTTTAAATTTTTGTGTGTGTATATATATATATATATATATATATATATATATATATATATATATATGTAAAAGTCACATTTTTATACATATTTTAGGTTTATAATATGTTCAGTATTAATTAAAGCAAAGTAATTTAGTGTGGAGGTTTTCTTTGACATTATATTAAAAATGCCGTTTTATATACCAATGGGTACTGGGTTAGATTCTAACGACAGCAATGTCCAGCATCTGCATAGGAAGGGAGTATCTGATTTTATAATGAATTAGGATAAACTCAGCGGCGCCTAATGGAATGTTATTTTATTTTCTTATCCCTTATTTGCAAACTAGTGTCCATAAATTTTAATATTTTTTAAATTGAATTCTATTTAATGAAATTTCATACAATGTCTAAACTTTTACGCTTCTGCTCGTTTTCCATTTCTCTCTAACCCACACGTCTTCCTCCTGCAGTCTTACTCCTCCCTCAGTTTACATCACACTTGTCTGCTTCCCTCCCCTTCACTTCCCTTCCTTCCCCCCTCTCTCTTCACCTATCCATTTCCTCTATCTTTCTTCCCATTCCTCCATCCCGTTTTATATTTCTAACATTTTCATATTTCTTGTTCTTCCTGTAAATAAGAACAATTTTGGTAATTATAGTTTTCAAAGCTAGCATCAAAATAATTCCCTGAAAAAGCATTAAATCGTGCATTTTACCGTACTTTCCAAAATGGAAAATAGACTTATTGTTTCGTTGTTTAATCTTTCTGTCCCTCTTATCTTTTGAACCGATTTACCGATGTTCATGGTATTTGGTGGATAAAGAGGGCATATATTGGAATTTGGATAATTCCATTTAGTTTTATCTGATAATCGATCATTCTACCAAATTTTGGGTCTGTAGCAGGAACATGTTCTCCGAGTACAATCGGTGCAACCGACCGACGAGTTCCTTTTATTAGGAGTTCTTTACCAGCGAAGCCTTATGGGTACGTCTGGTCCGTCCGCCCGTCCGTCATAACTTTCGTGTCCTAAACCGCTGGGTGGATTTTAATTAAATTAAGTATTAGTGATCGTAATTAAAATTTATCCTCCAATTGTGATTTTCAACTGAATCCGTCAAATAGCACTTCCACTTTACTTAATTACTTTAATAATCTTATACTCGTATCTCGTTAGATGGCATCCGTCAAGCATCAATGAAATGCCAAACTTTTATCTTCCTAGCTTTTATATGATCTGTAAGGTATAGATTAAAAACTTTATTTGAATAGAGAACAACATTTACTACAAGAAAGTCCACGGGGCGACGTAATTACGTGTTATTGATTCGGAGATTAAATTTTGAGAAATCCCGAGAAAAACATGGCAATATTTGTTTACACCGATCGCGAAGACGGTTCTCTCAGAAAACAGCAATTAAAAATCCATATACTCCTCTCCCATTCTCTTATATTATCTGTGAGGTGTAGATTAAAAAATTTATTTGGATACAGAACAACATTTATTCCAAGATAGTCTCCGATACTATAGTTTCGGGGATAAAAATTTGAGAATCACCTAATCTTTCGATACAGTTCCATGCGTATTTCCCATTAAGAACGCCTTTGAAATTTCTGTGTATTCCATTTAGAGAGTATACTTTTTCATCATGTTATCTTTAATTACGGGTCCATGGGTTCTCAGTGTACTTTTTGTGTTACCTATAAAATATTCTAATATAGGGAATAACCGTTACAACACTAATATTTTAGTCTTAAATTTGTGCTGTTTATTAATTTGAATATAAAATTTTGAATATGAAAATCAGAATTCTCATACATGATCATCAAAGACGAAAAATGTACCGAAAACTTTGAAATCTTAAAAATGTTCCTGATCTGCAGCATATATTTAGAAGTGGCTATAAATTAGTATTCTAAATGAGAAGCACGTATCTAAGGTGAATACGTAGCCTCTTAAAAAAAAAAACAAAAAAAGTGTAACTACACTTCATTATTTTTTACCGAATTATTTCGTTATAACGTTAAACGTAACGAAAAACGAAATGTAGATTTTAGCGTAACGAAAAACGAAATCGCTTTTTGCCTGTACTGAAAAACGTAACGAATCGTTTTTTTTCGTTTGCCAGCACTAGTGCTTGTCATCCCGGGATCCCGCTTTCCCGGGATCCCGGGGGTAAAATGGTTTTCCCGTTTCTCTGGAAATCCATTGAATATCCCGGGAATTCCCGGTATATCAAATAGAGAATTTTACTCTCTAGCCTTTATCGTCCATGCGGTTCCTAAAGGGTCTACTAAGACTCTTTGTTTTTGAGTAGCTTAATTTCACTTCTAATGCAATAAAAAGGAAGAAATTTATATAGAACACTCACAAATGCTTACATTCTCGTGGAAATATATACAGTGACACTCAATTTGACGTCCTCCGATTTTAAGTTTTCCTTGAATTTACGAATTTTTCTTTCGGTCCCGGTGTTTAGTCTACAAGAACAATAATAAATTTTAATTGATTTTACGTTTTTCGGTTTTTGCGCTTTCGCGATCTTTCGCTTTCGCGATTTTGCGCTTTCCTCGAATTTACGACAGGAATTTCACGTCCGAATAATATGTAAATGCCTCCGATTTTACGTTTATAGTATTCTCAATTACAATTCAACTGAATCGTTTTCCATATTCCCCAATTAAAAAACTATATTTGTGTATTCCATATTCAAAAAACATTTAGACGAAAACTAAAACGGCTGAAGACCACAGCGCTATAGGGTGTGAGTTGACATTGTATACTGATTGTCTCCCAAATTGAGAATATTTTGACAAACTGTTTGGGGTATCAAAGTTCAGCTTTTTCTCATTACTACAGCTGGTCTTTTCATAACCAAAATATGCACATCACTGAGCGATCGTTGTTTTCTTAAAAGTTATTATAAATCGATTACTAATAGGAAATAATAATTAGAGCACATTTGTCGATATGATCTATGTGAGTAATGTAAGTATGCTAATGGTATAGATATTTCAATTCATATTTTATTTTACATACCGTATCTATTGGTAACTATATTTTTATAATCAATATGATAGACAAATTTCAGGTCAATAAATAAATGCTAATTTAAATTATTTTTTATTTTATTCGCGCAACCCATATTTGTAAATGATTTTAACAAATGTCTTCGAACTTCTCAGGGTCCCGGGATCGATTAAAAACCGGGACACACAAGCACTATTTAAACATCAATATGTAAGCGTTTTGTGTGATACGATTGGAGAACACAAAGAGCGGTGACTTTAAAGCTAGTATTAAGGCCAATATAAGTATTATTTATTTGAATTTAATTTTTATTAAATGGAAAGTAGGCATCATAAGTTCGGTTTGGATCATCTTGTTACTTAATTCTTTTTTTATAATTTTAAAAAGCACTAACCTAATTTTTTTAAATCTCATTATCTTTTAAAATAAAAGAAAAAATTAAAGAAAAAATAAATTGTCAAAATGTGCTTACCGTAGTAGTCAGAAAATTGGTGACAGGACAAAAAAAATTATACGTGAAATCGATTGGCCCATTTCCTTCCAAATTCGTAATTACCGAAAAGATTAATTTTGCAACTATAGCACCCCTGCTGAGTCGTTCCGGTCCAAATATGTCAATTTGGTCATTAATGTATGTATTTTATTTACCAAGTTTGGTTGAAATTGGTTCAGCCAATTCTTCCCTGATATATGAGTACGGACGGACATCACGAAGATAATAATGCTTTTCAGCAATAACGAAAAGCAATAAAAACTGCAAGAAATAACCGAATCACCTAAATCTTTGATAAATAAGAGAAAATAACGATGTCATCTTTTAGTTTTAAATATAAAAATGGCAATTAATATGGTTCTTTTAAGTAAAAATTAAATAATTTTTGCAATGTATTTCACAATCAAGTTTTCCTTAAGAACATTTGTTGTAATTATGCATTTCCGCGTCAATTTCTAACTTAAGTTCTTTAACGTCAAGGAAGACATAAATGTAGCGAAGTTCAAACGAAATTTATCACATGCGATGTTTATTGCTTTCAGTGCCCCGCCATTTTTATTATTTCCAGGATCCATGCGGAGGATCTTTGCCTCGTGGAGCAGGAAGTTCCCTTGAGTCATAAAAACCTCCATGTCGCGTAACCGCGCGTATCCGTGGCCTTACCAACTTAATTGCACGATACTGGGTTTACGCGCGAGGCAACGACTCCACTTCCAGATAATGCCTCCACGGAGGAATAGCGCCAAGCAAGAACTGAAACAGGTTTCGTATTGCAACCGAGTTCCAAATTCATACACGATGAAAGACGCGAGCTGATCAATGAATTCGTTACACGATTTCATCACAGTATTTGTTGTGAGACGCAATGCAGAAACGATTAATTACGTACGAATTAAACCAAGAGGATGCTGCCAAAGCCGCTTTCATTTACACACAAACACACACACACACACACACACACACATATATATACACTAGTAATATGTGCTTGCATACTGCAAGCATTGGTAAATTTTTGAGATAGTTGCAATGGTCACATTAGTATCTTTCATAATTCTCTAATGTTTCCTGTTTTTGAATTTGGAAGTCGTTTTCATTTTTGTAACATATCGGGAAGTTGCCTAAATTAATTCTTCTTACGGGAAAAGAACTCAAGTTCCGGAGCGCCTGAAGTCGAACAGACGACACTTACATAAGATGTCTCATACTATCTGAAGGCCTACTGATGACATCTTCAAACCCTGAAAATCTCAGCGCAATATTCCTCTTAGTATTGTCTGCGCACAAAAATATGTTTTCCCTTTGCTTTTAAATGTCACGGTCTGAGAGTGACTTCATGACACTAAGCTGATTTTCAGTTCGTGGCACTAAGATCTCGTTCAGTTTTATTAACACATAAAATAAATTCCCGAAGAAAAGCATTGTCTCGTAGTCATGACAGAAATATTTGGGGGCCATTGTTATAAATTGTATAAAATCCCGTTTGTATGCAGTAAAAATCGAATAATTGGACTAATTCGGAACGGATTCGTGTTCTCCTTTCAGGAAAAAAATATTCGTTCTTTTTTGCGTCTTTTAATTTAGATTTGAAATTTGTACGTTAATTAAAAGTTATTTTAAAATGTAATCATAAAAAGGCTTGTACGGATTTAAATGGTTTTCTAATGGGACTTGAAAAATGAACGTTTTGGGGTGTAAAAGAACCCGTTGTAAGGGGAAATTTTGGAAATTTCGATTTTTTCCTGATGGTTTTGGACCAACACCAAGGTTCCCTCCAAATAAAAAGCTCTGTGGAATATATAGAAGTACCTTAGGATTTTATATCATTATATATAATATATCCTCCGTAAGAAGCAGCTATTTGTTATAGATATCAGCGGTGGCCCTCAGATCCGTATATGATAATCTTCCTAAGTTTGAGAGCCGCAATACACGCATTCTGCACACAAATATGTATGAACAAAAAACGTAATTTGTATTTGATACAATACTGAGAGACTGCATGCGATTTGGCCGCCTCTGATATATATATATATATATATATATATATATATATATATATATATATATATATATATATATATATATATATATACTTGGTCCTTAACTTGGTAAGTGTCCACTGGGCTTCCTTCAACATCTTCTTGCCACCCTAATTATTACCTTTCATTTGCCTTAAGATTATAATATATAAACTATATCTATTATATATATAGGCGTTCCTTACAGAGGAGGATATAGCCATATGATATTATATATATATAAACTTTCAGATTAGATAGAGGGTTGAAATATCGCAGAAATGTTTGATTCAGATATAAAAATTAATTGACAAAAAAATCCTAAAAACCCGGGTTCGACTCCAGGGGGGGCGATTTCCTCCTCTTTCTCTTCGATTTCGTGCCGTCTCGCGTCCCGCTACTCCGGCGCCTGCGAAAGATTCCGCGAGGGCCGAAATGAATACGATGATGCGGGCCATAACAACTATTGCGTCGCGAAATTCTCGGGCTTTCTCGAGACGATGAATGGCCTCCAGAACACCTTGGAGGCGCACGCCCTCGCTTCCCGAGCGCCTTCCGGCTCCCGCCTCGACCCCCACGACTACCGCGCGCTACGTGCGACGCGGGAGTAAATATGGAAAATATCACGCGGAATAGAGAGAGGAAGTTAGCGGAATGGAGTGCACCGCACACGTCGCACGTGTAGATACCGTTTACCGATGGTACTTACTCAAACATAGGTGCCAGATGAGATTTTCATCTGATGGAAGAAATAATTAATGGAATGCATATGTAATAAAATTACATACGCTCAACTACTTTTTCTTCTGCAGCTCCTTTTGTGTAGTACATAACGATTTTGATCGATACAGCAATACCAAAATTCCTCTGTTCTACTATATATCATTTCCTTCTCTAGTTGTGGTCATTTATGACCTAGCTTACGAAGAATATGTTTCTCTTTTCTCATCTGCTTCAGTTTTTCCTCGTTATCTTCATTCATGGATTACTTTTTCTGTGGGAGGTGGACCGAAATGCCGCGGTTTTGTATATTGAATCACCTGAAGCTTATAGGTAAAAGTCATGGCCGGCGCAAGGCAGTTTGGCGCCCTAGGCTAACCTTTTTTTGCCGTCCTACTCCAATCTAAATGATACTAAAAATCTAATAGATGAAAATTATTTTTATAGTAATTACACAAAGACGTCTATAAGCACCGGTATTACATAAATATAGTATTAATATAAGATCGGTTTTTATTATTAAATAATTTTTATCATAATTACTAAAAACAATGTTTTCCACGCGGCATATGGCATATATAAGCTTGATAAAGCTAATTATGCCATGTGGCATCGTATTTTTATTTTTTAAATAAAAAATTGCTTTTTATTATCGATATTTGTTCCCATGATGATTTTAATTATCCAAAGAAAATTTAATTTAGCGTTTTCTTAATTCTACCAGGAAAAGGGTTAAAGATACATATGCCCATGGTCTCATCAACCTTTGAAAATCTCTTATGAACATATTTCAGTTGCGCTGAAACGATTCGCAGAATAAGGCTTTTTAAGGGTCCATATTTCTGTTCGGAAATCCGATCTGGAAGTCCTGGTAGCAGTCGACGTTCCGCTAAATCTGAAGAGCGCTGAAGTTTACCTCGTCCTCTGGAGTCGTCTCGTTATCAGATAAGGAAGCGCCCTCGCCAACCCACGCGGGAAGAATAGCAAACGGAAGAAAGGTGATTAAACGCGCCGAGGATCATGGGCGCGGCGCATATCGGCCGCCTAATAGGACACGGTGCAGTTATTAAGAGATTGCCTGCGATAGGGGTGGAGGTTGGGGTGAATGCTGATTGGCCAGATTGGTATTTTGGGGGAGGGAGGAGAAAGGAGGATTGGAGCGGGCGAGGGAGGGGATTAAGGAGAGCCCCGCCGTGTTGATGAGGGGGTGGCGTAACCAGGGTGACGATAAGGGTGCGGCTTAAGGATCGCGCGATGGAGACGTGGCGATCATCCATCCGAAAGGGGAGGGAAAGAGGAGGTGGATGCAAACGAGGCTCCATTTGGAAGCAATCCATCAAAAGGGATTACTACTTCGGAATCTGCCCGTTTGATGCGCGGTCCTCTGTTCGAGAAACAATTTCTGAATGGAAAGTTCTTGATGTCGCGCTAGCCCAAAATGAGCTTTTTCTAAAAAAGTTAATTTATTCCACATTTGCATTGTCGAAGAGGATTAACTCAGAAATGGTTAATACGCGGTAGTTTCTGTATTTACGAAGTACATCTATGTGTGTGTATTCCTGGCTAATCAACCTCTTAGATTATTAGAAGTGAAGTACATCACAAATGTATATCCTAAATCAGGAATGGGCAAACCATGGCCCACGGGCCCCATGCGGCCCGCGAGGGCATTTTATGTGGCTCGCGATGACATTATGAGAGCGAACCGTAATATAAAATACCGATAATTTCATATTTGTAGCTTAAAATTATGGCCGGAAAACTTTTCCAGTGATGTTATGGGGATAACATAATTTATTATTGGTTTTACTAACAGAATCCCTCGCATTATCTTGAGTAGCTTCCACTGTGGCCCGCCGAAGCATTTTCATCTGTTAATGCGGCCCGCCTAAGTAGCTGCAACTGCTAATGTGGTCTGCCACGTGAAAAGTTTTCCCATCCCTGTCATGAATGCTTGAAAGCCTTATCAACAGTTTCGTGACAGTGAGAGTTTGGTAACCTATAACTTTTATTGGAAGATGATCGATTATTATTCTCGTTGGGAGGAAATGCAGTAGAAATGCAATTTATTTAATGTCGTATCACTTGAAAAATGTGGTTTTAGTATCACTAATTATACGTCAGGCAAGTGATAAAAACCATTATTTCCGATTTCAATTGTTTTTTGGATTTTCGTCTCTCTTAAAAATAAAAATACATTTCGCTCTTTTGGTTCTCCGTGCTGTCTCCGCCTTCAGCTCTTTAATCTATTCTAAACATGCAAATACAAAATATTCTATATTTTATTTGCATAAAATCGATAACAATCGAAGCCGTGTTATATTTATAGACCACGAACCTCTCATTTCCGTTAGGAAATACGCAGATTAAATTAATAGTATTCAAAATTCGACCAACCACTCAAATTTAACTTAACGCACAACAAGCTAATTTCAACTCAAAACATTCTTAATTTTTATTCTTCCAGCATTTCAAAAAACATTTGGCGAACTATAAATTACGTGAATCCTATTGGTGACATCCATGGTAAAATACAAAAGAACGGTATCAAGAAATCCCAAAAATAACAAATCCATAGGATCGCTAACGATAAATCAAATGATAAATTTCGAATCTTTCATGAGCCCTCGCAAGGAATTTCTCGAAGCGATCAAAGCGAGAAGTCGGACCTAAATTTAATTTGCAGAACGCCGTATTGCGTAATACATAAAGAAAAATGGCGGATTATACGTTTCATGTACTCTGAACAACTTGCTTTAAATGCTCGCCGATCATTTTTTCTGACCGACAATCTGTCCTTTTTCTCGGAGATATATATTCAACTAATGCTACGCGAACTGTTTCGGCGAAAAAAAATAATTCGTAGCGCGGATAACGCGTGATCGATGGCGCATAGGAGGGCGGGAGTGACGTAATATATTGGACAACATGGCGTACGAAAAAAATGAATAGCGACAGCGAAGTCTCCAGCGATCCACAAATCTCGGGAGCCGCTTTCCAGAGGAATTTCGAATCGTTCTCTCTCTCTCTCTCTCTTTGTTGCACACACGCACGGATCCTCGTCAATTTTATTCTCGTATATCGAACAATGGTGTTTTCTCCATTGTTGCATTGTTCGCCTAATGTGAACAACAACAACAACGCTGTCGGTAATTCACAGTGCTGAATTTTATTTTTCGTCGCATTGGAGATGGCCTTAATTAGTTAAGCTGGCGGTGTTTTCCATTCCTCGTGCATCATCAGTGATATTCATTGTAGATTTGAAGGCCTTTCAAATATATGCCACCTCACCCACCCATGCCCCCTCCTCCAACCTCTTCTCTATTAGATTACTCTCGATGCCGCAAGTAACGCATTAGCGCTAGTGGTATTGCCTGCCATCGTATTCCTATTGCTGGCGTTGCGTAGTTTAGTTCGTATTTTTCGAATATTTAGTTTTTAGATTGTTTGTAAACAATCCTATTTTCTCCATAATTCTATAAAGACCGCCTAAATCATTTGTAAACGTTGTATGCTATCTTATTTTCATTTGTTTTTTAAGTATGATTCAAGCGGCGGTCTGAATTATTTTGTATTTGTTTCGAGATGCAAATGACATTCTTCGACTAGACCGAATATTTTGCCATTACTATAAAATAGAATGGGATTCATGCAAAACGCGCTTAGTATAAAATTGGTGACTCGTATTAACAGCGAAATATTCGTGGTTGCGCACGTAAATGGGCAATGAATCACACTGGCAAAAAAAACAAATGGCTTTTATCAGTTCGGCGTTTCAACATAAAACTCCAGCATGAATGCAGTGTATCATAAATTCCAAATTAATCCGTATTCCGGCGTTAAAATCGCGGAGAGGAAGATATGTTCCGCGTAATTTTACCTTCGATTCGAAATGAATTTCTCTCCGGATCACACAAGTCGCGTCGGATCGCCGGCGGAATTATATTCGGGAAAAAACGCCGCCGAACGAGTAGAGGAAGCAGTACGCAGTATTTCGCGTGTAAAACGCTTGCTTAATGAAGCCCTGGTTTAGTTCCGCCGTAAATTACTAAATCCATCAGAACGGTCAAAAATCACGTAAGAACCTATATCTCGGGAAAAAAGGTTAATATATCGTTGTCGGAGTAGTTAATAAGAGGGATTGCTTTATTTACGAAATGTATCTGCGTATCTCGCATTTATCACTCCTCCATATTCCCCACTCATTCCATTTTCATCTCCCGCCGTCCACGCACCTTCCCCCCTCTCTTCTTCTCCTCTCCCTCCTCCCCACTGTCTCCTCCCCTCTCCCTCCTCCCCTCTGCCTCCCCCCTCTCCCTCCCCCTCTCCCCATCCTACCTTCACTCCCTCTCTCATTGCCTTCTTCCCTATCTCAATGGAACAGTGCTGCCACCACACGTCCCCGCTTAATATCGTGATTAATGACAATGATTTACGGGATTAGCAAGAAAACGTGGGCGTGCGAAATTAAAGTCGGGTTTTGGATGGAGTGACCGACATAAAGGAGGGTTGGGAATTGAGAGGACTCGGCGGGGGCAGAGAGAGAGAGAGAATGGAGGAGGGGTGAGAATAGAAGGTAGGGGGAGAGAGGGGGGGAGGTTAAGGAGCAGGAGGGGAGGGGAAACATTCGCCCATAAAGAACGATAGAAGTAGGAATGAAGAGAGAGAGAGAGGAAGGGGGTGAATTGGAAGGGGGGAGAGGGAGAATTTGAGGCACGGTGGAAGTGAGATGGATGCGAACGGAGTGAATAGGTGAGGAGGTGGAGGAGGAGATGAGCGGTGGTGTGAGGCGTACGTGTGTGTGTTGGGCGTAGCGACGGAGTTGGGTTGCTGTGGAGACAGTGTATCTATGGGGGATGAGAGTAACGATGGAGGGGGAGAAGCGCACTTCCCCTTCAACCGGTGTGTTTGGCAACGCTCTTTACTCCACTCGGTCGCCACTTTCATTACGATGCTCTTTTATTCTTCATTAACCTTTGAGTGGAGCTCTGTGCATTTAATTTGTTTTTTTTTTTTGCCGAGATTTTCTAAAATGCTATCAAATTATGTCGAATGCCCCCATAGGTATTGACTTTACGTCTTGATTGTATTGTTGTGAATTTTAACTCTTTAATATTAGTAAATACACGAAATAACATTTATAAGTAAAATAAAATCCGCGAATAATCAATTTCATATATTGCGAAAGTTAAATCGTTGTGCAATGAAACCCCTCCCTATTCAACGAAACCGCGAGTGTTTGAAGGCTTACTGTGGTATATATAAATGATATTTATAGGAGATCTTAGTGATTTTTAAAGGAATTATCGTATTTAATTAATAAAAGTTTTGGAACTGAAATAGGACATTATAAAAAGCTTTATTGCATCGATTTTTTCACTGTAATATTTTCTAACATAATGAGATCACTGCCAAATTGAAGCTATCGGATCAATGGATACGCACTGGGGAATGATTTTATTTTGGTAAGTTGTTTTTCCTCAGGAAAACGATTCGGAAGTGACGAGGCATGTATAAATGGACCGCGGTTTAAATAGATTCATGAACAGGAGCGTTCTTGCGCTGAAAGTTTATAAACGCGGTTGAAATATCACTACATATTAGTTCGCCGTCCAAAAAGTGGAGTTTTGACCTTTTACGGTTAATTGAGGCACTGCGACGGCAAATCCTTGACATCTTCTTCCGAGGTGAACGAGCGATATAAATAAACCCGCTGCGTCGTGCGGCTTAGGGACAAAGCGTCGCTTCACTCCTCGTTCTAGTCGTCGGCGACCGTAAAATCGAGATCTAGATGGCCTTTCATATATATCCCGTGATCCCCTCTGCCTCGTCCATCGCCTTTACCCGCCACCACGCCCGCCCTCCACGCCGCCACGCCCGCCCTCCAAGCCGCCACGCCCGCCCTCCTTCCACGCCACGCCTCGCCTTCGTCTTCCCTTCTCTCCCATTTTCTCCGTTTCAGTGAACTGGTGTTGAAGGAGTTTCTCCTTTCTGTTCTTATTTTTGAGAATCATTTTTGTCGATGCATCATCTGTATGAAAATTTGTCCTCTGCCATTCCTACATGCCAATCCACCTTATTTTCTCTTCCTGGGTTTACCCATTGTTATGCACTTAACCTGCCAAATTTATGTTTGATTTTGAAAAACTAATTTTTTTATTAATTCTATTCGTCTACTTCTTTCGAGTATCATTTATTGATAACTAAATTGATGTTAGACTCAATTTGCTTCCTTAATTTTTTGGAACTATCTTTTCCTTTCGTTTGCCGAACTATTAAATTCATAGCAGCATAATTGTTATTTGGAAAAGTAAACAACCGCAGGATTTCGCTCAAATTATCGCCACAGTGATCATTTTACCGTTTTATTTTATTAAAATATTCATCTGCTTCGTATTACCAGTTTAATGACAGTATTTTTCATTTTAAATATTTATTTCAATCCATTTGAAAGCAATGCAATCTGCCAGTTCCGTTGTCTCTCGAGCATTATTTGCAAAATTTCGATGGCATTAACATTTCACTTATACCTTTGCGATTGGCCAAATAATTTCATAGATTTTGATTTAATTTTAGAAATATTAAATTACTTCGTTTATTGATGGAATATTACTTCGAATTTCAATGAGAATCGCTGGTAACTAACTCCCATTCCTCAAATAAATGATACACTTCTGCTTTTATATATATATATATATATATATATATATATATATATATATATATATATATATATATATATATATATATCTCACTCGACTATTCTTTTCTTCCTCTCACTTTAAGCAAATGCCTATTTTTACGAATCTATTGATTTCGTTAATCGACATTATCTCCATTTGGCCTTTTTCCTCAGGCTGTCCCCGGCAACCACTCCGGAGGAGGTTCGCCCCTTCCGCCGTCGACGAATAGAGGGGCGCCACCCTCGATGGGCCACCAGCCTCCGATGCAGTGCGGTCTCGGGCCCGGAGGGCCTCACGGGACCATGTCGGGGCAGCAGGATATCGGCGACCGTCGCGCCGCCAACGGCGATTCTTCGAACAGCGCCAACGGCGGCGCGAGCGGAACCAACGTGACCAACAACGGCGGTTTCCCCGGTCCCGGCGACCCCCTGGTCGGATTCGATAACAAATGAAGTTGGCTTTGCATGCCGTTCTGTGACGGCATCGAGGGCGGGGGAGTGGGCGGGGCCATGATGTCATCGGGAGCCGGAGGGAGCGGCATGTGCATGTCCGGGGACCCGATGGGGATGATAACGCAGCACCACCACCACGGGCACCCGCACCACCAGCACCCGGAGGCGCAGCACCAATCTCCCCTGCCCGTGGAGTACACGCAGCAGGGCAGGCGGAAGAGGAGGAAGAAGAACTGAGCGGATGACGGCGGTGGGTCGCCTCGGCGGAATAAAGACAAGAAAGAAACGGAGAACAGAGAGTCTGCCGTAGTCGTCGTTTTTTATCGCCGCGCGTATTTGCGTCATCTCGGGGGCCCGGTTCTTGCGGGCTCCACCCCCGTGACGTGCTCGAGTGAGTGGAAAACGTCCCTCGGACGAAACGATTGACCCGCGTTCATAGTATAGAACTATCAGAAACACTCCCGTGCGAACTACGCCCCCTCTAAGGTTTGTTATTTGTTTTGGCGGCACCACGCCGAGTATTTTTCCAGCTGTCGGAATGGATTATATTCGATTCCAGCGAGGTCTTTGGACTCGGAGGATGAGGAGGGTTGGCGACGGCTGCTAACATTCCTGAGATGGAAATGGATGTTTCTTATTTTCGTTGACAAAATTTCGTTATTTGGAAGGATTCTCTTTCCTAGTCGGAGGCTGAAAAGGATGAGGATGTATTCCAGATGGAAGTTGACATTATAAAGTTTGTCCGAAAAATTCGTCGGAACTCCCGATTCATATATACTCATATGGATGTATGTACATATGCGAGTGTGCTTGTGTGTGTGTATGTATATAAGTATATATATATACGCACACACACACGTACACGCAGACAACTGTTTTTATAGTGTTCACTTTTCCTCTTCCACCCGCAAATTTTACGCTCTGTCCATCCTGTACAAATATTGGCTATTCCCTTAGGACGTGTCCTTCGAATTTTTTATATGTTTTTGATGTTATTTGTTAGGAAAGTTTCCTTAAAAAGAGAGACAAGATGATTTTATAGAAACGGCAGGATACGATGTCGGAAGTGTTTGTTCCCTGAGTTTGTTCACGGAGCGTTGGAGTCGAGGGTTGAGGGGGTGAGGGAGAAGTGGAGTGAAGGGGAAAGTGTCGAAAGGGGGTCGAGGCGAGGACTTCGGGATAGTGTGCTTACTCTCCGAAGTCGAATATGAATGTAGGACCGAATGGAAGTTCTCTTGGAAAATGATTGTTCCAGAGAACCGCGCCGAAAAATCGAGATATAAATTTTCGTGAGCTGTACACTTTGTTTTACCGACATTTTTCACGTTTTTTTTGTATTTAATATTGGATTGGTATTACTTTAAGTTGAATTTTTTCTTCGAATTTTATAAATTTCAAATTGTTGTTTTACAGGAAATTCATGCGTGCTTCCAAGATCCATTCCACATATTTGCCACCGTCTTTTTATTTTTTCCTTATTTCCTAACCAAATTCGAGTTTTCAATCAATTTGATTGTTTAGAAAGGGTTTGAGTTGGAACGTTAAAACAATTGTTTATTTTTCGGAAATAAAATATTTGAGGAACAGATTTATAGTCATTTATAACCGCCAATTTTGAGTAACATGCGTAAGAAGTAAATCGTTTTTAACAGGCTCTCGTAAATATTATTTCGATTTTGAAATTTAAGTAATAGCCTAATAATAGACGACATATACGTGAAAGTGTAATTTTTCTCACCAATGATTAAAACCCTTTATTCGAATAATCATACACAAGGATCGCTTGTCGCTTTCGATCTATTTCTTCAGAGAATTCCCATAAATTGAATCATATGTTTGTATCGAAGGAAAATACAATTTTATATAAATAATGCGTGTTGATTTTCAGTGGTGTATGCGTTCGTACCAGTTAACGCATGTGTGCGCAACTCGATAAGGAACCGCATTTCGTCTTCTTCCAGCAGATCGTTTCCTATCAAAAAGTGCGAAAATAGACAAAAATCTTGTCTTTCCGATTAATGATATCTTAGAGAGAGCGAGATAGGATTTATAATTCAATGCCAAATTGAATATTATTCAAAAATGGGGATCTATAACTCCATTCCGAACGTGTTTGCCACTAACTGGTCGTCTTATGACAGTACTCTCTCGGAGGGGAAACCGGTGATCGGGTCGGCGACGAAGCCCTTTCCTCTACCTCCTCCCACCTTGTTCGTCATAATGGTTCACGGAAAAGATACATGACGTCATGGCGAATACATTTTAAATGGAGTATAATGTCTCAGATTGATTTTTTATTTTAAGTTTGACATTCTTTGAAATCATCGTCCTCGCATGTTTTACACCGTCTCCGGGAATCTGAAGTGCTCTCCTAAGAAATTATTTGCCGAATTTCTGTTTTTTTTTCAATGGTTCTAGACCAATTGGGAGCTGGACTCCAAACTCTTCCCGGTACAAATGTGTTTTTTATGAAGTTGCACATTGTTGTTATTATCATTATGCCATTTTTAGGGCAATAGCAAAAAGATTGTTTCTGCTTAGTGCAATAAATATTTTAGTCTATTATAATTTAACTATTTATTGACTTAGGTTCAAGAATTTAAGTACTAAGAAACAATTTCCCTTTTCGCTTTTCATTTAAAATTCATAAGCATAGAAAAAATGGAACTCGCGAATAATATTCCATCAACAATGCTCAAATACTAAAAATTCTTTGGAACGCCCCTGATGTGTTTGTTGGTATTCTAGTTAAAAGCAAAGTACAAGTTGTAGTGCAAAAATTTTTTTAAACTTGCCGTCTTTATAAATCACAAAAGGTTTATTTTCGAACCCGAGAAATTAATTAGTTAATTTACTCATTTTGGTAATGGAAATAATCATGGTATATATTTCATTTCTATATGTCAGAGTAGCTTGTGCTATTTTAAGTGGGATGTGACGTATGCAAGACATACACAATGTTTAAATGTTAATGTTCAAGATATATACTGAGGGAAGAATATCTCAAGGGTTCTGTTAGATTGTGTTAAACTGTTGTTTTAATTCAAGTGTAACTGAAGTACTGCAAATTTTAATTGAAAAATATACTGTTACGACAATTGAACCAATGTGAAATTATTTTGGAAAATGCCTATTTAATTTTTCTTTAAGTAATGGAATTATTTCAATTTAATTTATTTAAGATTTTTATTTTTTAATAATTTAATTTTTCCTTAATTTTGTCTACATTTCCTTATATTTTTATTTATTTTTTCTTTCAACAGGCCGATTTTGTTTGTTCTGCTGTTTCATTTAATCAAATTTTCTGGTAAAAGCAGAGCATCGTGGGTCTCTTGGGTGAGCCTCAGCTGGTAAGTGAGCACGTTTATTACTTTTTAGACATTTTGTCTCTAAGGTGCGCGGTTTATTTCCTTTCCACCCTTGATATTCTATACTGAATGTAGACTATTAATCATTATATGTTCTAACCAAAGGATGATTTAAGAAAAATATTAATTTCCAACTTACTTTTGGTGAAATAATTTTCTCCCCGAAAATAAATAATGGGAGTTGTTTAATATTTTGTACTTCTGCCGTTATTATTGCCTTTGTATTCAAGCCATATAAAACCAATTAGTTTCAATAAGTTTCTTAATAAGATCTGTGAATTATTGAGAAGGCTTCCGTACTTGGTCCATGTTATCCGGGTTTCTACAGCGTGATGTTTACTTTTGCGGCTAATGTTTCGCTACCATTCCATGTGTCGTTTGCAGAATTACGGCCCTTATATATATCCATATCAGTCAGTTGAGGTGCGTCGTGATTGGCTGTTCGTTTTCTAGACTCTGTCGAGTGTTGGAATATCCTCTTCCAAGTGTTTGTGAGATTAAATCCATTCTGTCTATTAGAATTGCTAGGATGTTTTAAAAAGACAGTAGACATCCTTCCAAAGGCAAAGAACCGCATCCCGTCGTATATGTACGAGGGGGTCTACCAGATAAAATGTATTTGCGGTAAATCATATAGACAGGGAGATCTGCCAAGTGCACGTTAAAAGAGCATCAGAGGGCAATGGTTCCGTTTCTCGGCCGTAGCTGAACACGTGTGGTCTGAACCGGGACACAGTATAGACTTAGAAAACACCAGAGTCATCAATAAAGAGGGCTATGTGGTAAAACTATTTACCAAACCTAATAAGAGAGAGAGAGAGAGAGAGAGAGAGAGAGAGAGAGAGAGAGAGAGAGAGAGAGAGAGAGATGAACCAAGATCTGTGAATATTAAATCATTATATTGTAATTTGTATTGTAAACTATATGAAGTATAATATTGTTATACGACATTTGCCGGTCTTGGCCAATTAGTCAAGAGTTATATTCAATATACCTAATATATTGGCAAAATATAGATAGCGCAGTAAGAGCAGTAGAGTATATGGGTTCTCATCAATCAAGCGTGCTGATTTTTTCCCGAAAAAGATCACCTCTCATATATTTCGTGCCCGTCTTGTGCGTCTTTCTGACCTTCCTTAGAGTCTTAATCTAGGGCACTGTGTCAGGCTCTACAAGTACCCTTGAATAAATCACTCATATAATCCTCTGACGTTTTCGCAAAAATCTATAATGCGAAATGTGCAGTAGCATAATTTACTGTGTTGAATAGCAAGGTGGCCTTTTTGAAAATTTGACTCGCCACTGGCATGTGCCAGATACTATCGACATGGAGCCCGATTTCTTGACTGATGAATTGTATTGGTGTACTACTACAACATGCCGGATTGAAAATGCCTGATAAATAATCCTTAACTTCATAACGATTGAAGTTATAATATCATAATTTTCCAACAATTTTCAGTTATTTTCAAATTAAGGCGGAATTAAGGGAAAAGGGGGAGGAATAAAGCTGTATTGCTTTAATCTTGCTGCCATATTAAAACAAAAATTGCTAAGATTCAAATATTATTTGTTTCAATTTATCATTCTCTCGCATAAAGGACATTAGAATGTTTAACGTGATTTTTTATTTCACTATTAAAATAATAAACTACTCCTTTTAATGAAAACGAGTATTATGGGATTCAAAAATCTTTGTGCATTTCATAAGGATTCGCTTTATCTAGTAATATATTTATTACTTTGACAATTATGAAATTTTTCTTTGACATAAAGGATTTTTTATAGCAGACAAATTGTTTCAATTAATTTTTATAGTATCACCGGAACAACTTGTAGAAAAGCACTAAAAATCCTTATATCCGTTTTGCATCTTAAATAAAGCCAAATTTTCACGCACATAATATCATAATTACATGTAAATTACTTGGTGCACGTTCGCTTAAATCATCATCAAAGAACCAAGCGATACAAATGCATTCTTAAGAAGATCTTCTGAGAATGAAATTGTATGTGCTTAACCTATTTTCGCGAAGAAATTTTCAGAATAATTTTTAAACGAATTTACTAGTAATGTTCAATAAAATGATTCCACACACCTTCAGTTTTATCATACGATTACCATTCACAGAATTTCAATTTTTTCAACAGTTCCATATTGGACATTTTATTGCCAATTAATCGATTAAACTAAACCGATGACTTTTAATTTTTTACTAGTACATCATTGCGAGTTTTTCTCGCTAAGATATCTGCTATTCCAAAACCATAACATATACTAAAATGAAATGAATGATTTCATTACTTTAGACGCATAATGATGAGGCTTAGTCTCCTGTTTTAGTTGATATTCCACCATTCTATTTTTTCCAGCCGACGTATGCCGAAAACCCTAGATATATATCCCTCGGACATTTTTTCAGTTATTTCATAAATCGAATGCGATGGAACACAACAGTCTCCTCCTCCACATAGGATCGCCGATAATATCCTCCAAGATCTGATCCTCTTGCTTCGCCGGTCTTCGATATGGATATCAAACGGAATTTCATTCGAGTGGGCTTTCCGATATGCTCGTAGCTTGGCAACGTCCAGCCACTGGGTGACGGAGTAGGGATGGAGAGTGTGGAGGTAGAAGAAAATATGTGGAAGTGGGCGATGCCTTCGAAAGAAACCATTTGAAACCTCTTATGAGATACGCCTCTGTGTGTGTGTAATATACATATTTCCTTCAACCTTCCTCGTACCTTTCCTTCAAAAGTCCATTCTTTTCAACCTCGTCCACGCCTCCCTCCCGGATTTTTCTCTAGCCACCATTCTCTCCCTCCTCTCTCTCTCCCCCTCATATTCTCTCCTCTTTCTCCTCCTCGCTCCTCTCTCCCTCCTCTCTCTCCCTCTCCCTCCTCTCTCTCCCTCCTCTCTCTCCCTCCTCTCTCTCCCTCCCTCATATTCTCTCCTCTTTCTCCTTCCTCCTCTCCCTCCTATTCTCTCTCCTCTCTCTCTCTCACTCCTCTCTCTTCCTCCTCTCTCTCCCTCCTCTCTCTCTCACTCCTCTCTCTTCCTCCTCTCTCTCCCTCCTCTCCCCCCCTTCTCTCACTCTCCCTCCTCTCTCTCTCTCTTCCTCTCTCTCATCTCTCTCCTCCTCTCTCTCCTCTCTCATACTCTCTCTCATACTCTCTCTCCTCTCTCCCCTCCTCTCTCCCTCCTCTCTCTCTCCCTCCTCTCTCTCCCCCTCTCTCTCTCCCTCCTCTCTCTCCCTCCTTTCTATCTCCCTCCTCTCTCTCCCTCCTTTCTATCTCCCTCCTCTCTCTCCCTCCTCTCTCTCCCTCCTCTCTCTCCCTCCTCTCTCTCCCTCCTCTCTCTCTCCCTCCTCTTCCCTTCCTCCTCTCTTCCTCATCCTTTCAGCCTCCGCCCATACATTTCCTTTACCACTCTTTTTTCCCTACCTACTTATATTGTCTTATATACTTATATTTTTCATACATTTTTCTAATTTTTACACGACTTTACACAAAGCTTTTATCTATATTATGTGCTGTAATTATCCATTTCTTCCCTTTCTCCACTTTCTCTTTTCGCCGTCCTTTCCCCTACTTTCTCTTCTCTCTCTTCAATTCCTTATAAGCCAATTCTTTCGCTCCATTTCCTCTCAATGCTCGAGAATTTCACGTCCCGCTTCTTCTTATCGGGCTTTGTCAACTTTTTGATCATCTTGAAAGATCCACTCGAGAAAATTCCCCTCTTTGGGGAGGTGGAGGGGGTTAAAGCTGGGGGTAAGATGTCCTGCCGCCTCCTCCGTATCGCCAATATGCATTTCCTTCTCGGATTTTATCTTGTTCTCTCACGAGATAAACTGACCTCGACGAAGTCCACGGGGAGAATGGGAGGCTTCTGCCCAAATTGGTTTTCAAGAATATTACAATTTTATCTGATGAGTAATTATCTCCGAATGATACGCCAGAATAATTATCGAGAAAATTCTACTTAGGGTGATTAATTAACTTTGTCTTCCATAATACCCTGACAGTAATCAAATGTAAAAAATACCTTTCGGTGTGAATGGATATGGGCATAAAATAAGAATTTCTGAGGAAAATATGTTATTTAAGAGGGTGACTGTAAAAATGAGTTACTAATTATTTTTAATTTGAGTTTCGACCTATATTCGTAATAATTCTCCGATCGCAAAAATGCGTTTTCGTAAGATCCTTATTATAGAATACCACAAGGCTTATGCCAAGGCCGTCAATTCAATTGATTTTTATTTGCTTAACGTTTCTTTGACTATTCATAAGGAATATGGATAGTTTAAATCATGTTTTAACAAAATAGGTAATTGTTAATTCTTTTGAGAAAGCTTTAGAATGACATTTTAAAACTAGAAGTTACATATTAGTTATTGGTTGTGGGCAGATCGTGAAACATTGGTCTACATATTCTCAGCGACGATCATATCCGCCTTTCACTCCCCTCCTTTGCCCCTTTCACTTTACCTGCTCCTTTCTCTGCCCCCTCGCCTCCCCTTCCTCTGCCCCCTTGGCTGCCTCTCCTTCTGCCCCATTGCCCTCTCCTCCCCTTCTCCTCTCGCATCACTCCCTTCCTCCGTCCTGCTTTATCTTCCCTCCTCCTCTTGTCCGTTTTCCTGCTCCTACCGTTCTATTCCTCTCTCTCTCTCTACGTTCATTTCCTCCTGACCCCACTCAACCTCCCATCCCACTCCATGGCTTCCTCCCTCCTTGCGAGAGAGGGAAATGCGATTCCTAATATATCGAAGAGAAAGACGAATGTAATAATACGGGGATTGGGGCGTGGAAGCAGGAGGAGGTGGGGCGGAGATGGGGCGGAGGTGGAGCTGGTGGGCGGAACTTCTCCATGGGAAAGCAGGCTCGGACAAATACGTTTATAGGGGGACGTATGAATCGGATGAGGGCGGAAGTGGGAGCAAAGAGGAAGAGAGAGAGGGTAAGGGTACAGATTTCTCCCGGACGGAGGGAAGGAAGCTGAGAGCTTGGCTTTTTATTATCATTTCTAGGAAAAATGATTCGGCCGTATGATTTTAAAAGTAATATTCCTCTGTATGTTTGGCGGACGATACGTTGGAAAGAATTTTCGGCGCGTGTTACGGAAGAACGGCAGGGGGGATAAGAAGGAGCAATGGCCACGGAAGTGGGGGCATGTTTCTCATGGCAGGGCCCCACACTGTAGAAATTAAGGAAACTGGTGCAGTTGCACGTTGCCTACGACTTGCTATCGAAGTGATCAAAACTCGAGGAAACATCTCCATCAGGGGTGTCCAAATTTACTTACCCTCCGAGCCGCATTCGATAATCTTTAGAAGTTCGAGATCCGCACGACAAATTCTGTGTTCATAAATTAACGAACAGTATAACAATCTGTATTCGAAGTATCGTACTGTCCCGAGTATAACGCGATGTTTTTTTTTCCAAAAAATGCAAATTTAAAGTAGCTCCCGCTTTATATTCGAGTACTAATGATATTAAAATATCGTAAAATCGTGTTTCGAAAAATCACCGTACATTCCGAACATCCGTTTACGAGATAGAAGATATTTTTTACATTGTAGAAACATTAGGTGTACATGTTACATTGTACTTGAAACCCGTCTGAGGCGAGAACAGATCGAGTTCAGTCGGCGGCTGAACCACTCGATTATCATTGCATTGAAGCTATCAGTGTGTCGGCGTATTCGAAAAAACATAACTATCTGCTAGGCCAGATGAAGAATGCAGCTCAAACCCCTGTATGTTATGATATTCCGTCAAACGTCACCGTCAACGAAAAAGGTGCTAAATCAGTTTTGTTAAAATCCACCGTAAATGAGAAATCAAGGATAACTGTTATGCTTGCAGCCACGGCCGATGGGCGAAAACTGACTCCCTACGTAGCTTTAAATCGTAAATGGATGCCAAAGGTCAAGTTACCTTCAAGTGTAATCTTTCGCGCGCAGGAGAAAGGATGGATGAACGAGGAACTTGTGTTAGATTGGCTGAAGATGGTTTAGGGTCGCGTGATATTCGAGGTTTAGTTTTTTCTTGAAAACTTTTCAAAAATCTTAGGGTCGCGTTATATTCGAAGTCGCCTTATACTCAGGACAATATGGTAATTCGGTAATACGGTAATTTCCAACGCGTTTTAAGTTACACTACGACACTGTGATCTGTAATGAAAAACGTTGGCACGCCTCTGAGTGTAAATTTAAAAGAGCCGCATACTTGGTTAAAAGAGCCGCGGTTTGGCCAATCCTGCTCGATATAAATATAGTGATGTTAATTGGTTGTTAATATGTCGCTGATATGGTGCATTAATTTCATAATATATTCCAACGTATTATATCAAACATTTTAAAAAAAATTAAAAACTAACTCAATATTACACTTGTTTGATCAATTGAGAAAGTAGCACTATGTTTATGGCGGAAAATGAAACTAATTCATCTTACGTTCAAGCCTTAAATCTAAAAGAGGTATTAAACATAATAATATGTAATTAGTTTTTTAATTACAAGTAAACGAAACAATGGCCATTAATGCTTAGTATAATTAACACAAGTTAGAGCGAAAAAGTCATTTTTATGAGATGTTCCGAATTCTGCCATAGAAAAAAGCGTCCGCGAAATGTTTTCTCTTCTGGTTACAGCGACAGTGAGAAGTACCTTTGAGGGGAATATCATTTCTTAGGAAAAAAACCAGGTTTTAATTTATTTCTCCGCAAGACCCCGCATCCTAATAAGTATAACTCCAATAACGAATTCCATTCAATTCGTCAGGAAACGGTGCGCTTATCTGTCTCTCTTCCTCGCTTTGCCGTTATTTAGCGTTTATTTAGCGTCGTGCTCTCAAAAAAAGAAAGGTTCCCTTATTTCCGCTGCCCTTTACCTCAACACTACAGTTTCGCCGACGTATGCACGCGCTTTCCGACAGTCACTTATTTTCGAAAATAAAATTAATTTCCTTCCGGCTTCCGTGCCCTTAAACACTTCTCCTTCCGCCCTCTCTCCGGAGGACTCCCTCCCCCTTTCCCTCCCCTTCCCTCCCCCTTCCCACTCCCTCTCGTAAAACATCTCCCTCCCCACACGTGCTCCCCCCTTCCCAAAGTCACCTTGCCTCATTAACACGCACGCGCTGCCTCTGAACCTCCGCATGTAAGACTCTTTTTATCCTCCACTCACTTTGCACCCCCTTGTACCCTCTTTCAACCACCCACGACACCCTTAAACGTCTTGAAGGGAAAAAATGCGTGTTATAAAAATCAAACAACAAAAACGTCCCTCCCCTCTCTTTCGCTCGCGTTTTCCTCGCAGCACTGGCGTCGTCGTTAATTTCCGAGAAATAAATCCCTTCATTATCCGGGCCTCGCCATCTTGCTAATTCATATATAATTGCGCCAAATGTTTAAGCGGGTTCCTTTTATTTGTCGAAAGTGAGGAGATGTTGCGGGTGGAACAAATAGCGGAAGCAGTTTTGTTTGCAGATTGGTTTGTTCTTTTCTACTAGAAAATAGTTGAAGGAAGTCATAAAACAGCTTCGGATTCGTCAAAGGAACGCTCGTGGAAATAGATTTCCACCGCGTACCACAGGGAAGCTCAAGCTGCGGTCCTCTCAGCAATTCCATGTGGCCCACCACCAGCGTTTCGTAATTTTTCAAACCTTTTTCATTTATCATATTTACCCGCCAAATGTTATTTTATATCTATCAAAACTATTTAAATGTCTAGAATTAAATTAAGAACTCATTAATAAATATTTCACGGTTCAAATAAATTCATTTAAATTTCGTTTTTGATCTTTACTCAAAGCTATTTCTAAGAATGAATCCCATCATGACTCTTAATATTGTAATGTTAACTCTAAAAATGTAATTTTACTTGATTTTCACTCATATGCTGCCTAGGAATCTCTAACTAACTTCCGATTTAACTTTAATCCAGTTCGCCGAAGCATTGAAAATTTCCAATGCGGCCCACTGAGGGATTCACTGCCACCAATGCGGCCCACCAAGTAGAAAAGGTTGCCCACCACATACCACATCCTAAAGTTTTACACTCTCACCGCAAGAGGGCAGAGTCACATACGACGTTGTTTACTATTTGACCAATGTAATTCTACATTGCCGCCTGCCTTGCAATCAATGTTTTTCTCTAACTATGCCATATTTGGCTTCATGACTCGACCCATGCTGATCACGGTGGAGTTCTCCCTGCTACTCATCACATCAAATGTCTCCCTCTCTAGCTCTGCGTTCTGTTATGACTTCTATTTTCTAGCAGTGCGTTTTCCTGGTTCACGAAATATTATCTTTTTACTGTAGATTTTGTCCTACCTCCACTAAACTCAGTTCTAACTAAACAAGTATAAAAGTCTGTATGACGGAAATAAAAATATTTATTTTTTTTATAATCTAAAGAGAGATATCTATAGGAAGTCACCTTTCTTCCTAAAATTTTTAAACTGACCAGCTGTTCATTGGACTACCTCTCAGATACCCATTGACGTAGGCAAGAGGGAATCAGCAGGTCGTAAAAAAATATATTGTTTATATACACTGGTGGTGTAGTGGTTAGCGTGTCGGCTTCCCATTACGAAGTTCCGGGGTTCAAACCCCGCGAATGGAGGTTTTATAAAAAAAACTATCATCGGTGCCTGGCAGTAGGCGGCAGTACTGTCAGTATAATAGAGAGCCAAAAACAAATGATGTTGGCTGGGTCTATATCCAAAACAGCTGTAGGCGTGATCGGGACGATTTGAACGGCTACAGTACTGCGATGTGGAAAGCAAGAGGGAAACTACCACATTAAAATCCCTAGTAATGATTATGTAGTTGGACAATATGAGTTCTCTCGAGGTAAAATAATCCGGAGGTAAAATAATCCCCCAATCGGATCTCCGGACGGGTCTGCCTTGAGTAAAACATCTAGAAAGTAATTTACCAATAGGCACTTGGAACGTAAGAACTATGAGAAAGGCAGGAAAGCTAGAGAACTTGAAAGAAGAAATATCTCTCTCCTCGTTTATTTATTTATTATTATTGTTATAATTTTAAATCTATATTAATATTATTGTTAGATTCTTCACTTTATTGTGTCATTGTATCGTTCATGTTGTTCCATCATGCATCTAGGGTTTCTAGGTATTTTAATATAATGTATACTTAACATTGACGAAGGGTTAAATGTTAGTCTACTTTATGGTCTAAAGTTCCCCCGAATAAAGACGTTTATCTATGTATCCTCACCATTCTTATCCCATCAGTCTGTGATAAAATGTGCCCCTATATCTTATGCCGCTGGCAGTGCAAATATCGTGGCAGGATTACAGGGCTGCCAAAATAAATTTTTCCAATGTGACTAAATCCACCCTAAAAAGTAGCTAAAACGTCGCTCAACTCAAAGGAATGTCGCTAAAAAGTTGTTAAAAATAAAAAGTATATAAATATTTCATAATAGTTCTTATTATATATAATTATTAAACAATTAAGAAAATATTTAATTTATTATTATTAATAAGGTAGAATTTTTATAAGCATTTTTTTAAATAAATAAGGACTAGGCATTTTCATTTATAGGTTAAGCTTTTAAAATAAAAAATATAAATAAATATTTAAAATTCACAATAAAAATATTAAATTAATGCTTATACACAAGTAACATTCAGGTAACTCTTCACCACTAATATGACTACTTTTTGTTTCATCTTTGGCTAAATTCTCATATCCATCAGTGGAACCAGTTTTTTTATTACACTTTCGGGCAGTTCGTTATTGTAACAACATTTCCCATGCCTTTAACCATATTAATGGTCAAAATTGCTTTTAAATTTTGACACATTATGTTTCGTAATTTTGATTTTACAATGTCCATGACACTAAATTGACGTTCAACATCAATATTTGATTGGTATAATGTGAGTAAAGTTAAATCTAGATTTGAAATATCTTCAAAAGTATTTTCATCAGTTGAATCTCGATAGCTAGCGATTTCCGGCCAAGGTTCAACGTACTCGTATTTTAGGTTTCTGTCCGCGCGACTGTGTGTTGTTTTTTCCACTGAAAGTCAACACGACTGAGAATTGTTGAATCTTCGACGAACATTTTTGCTAGATTAAGTATTCCTAGTTTCATTGGTTTCAAACATTCACTTGCACTCAAACAAGACATTGACTCCAAAGAAGTAACATTCTCGGGCAACCATTGCTGAAGTTCTTTTGTAAGTGAAACTAGAAAATAATGATGTTTCACGATTTACTTCATAAAAAATTTGCGCTCTGTCATTTTCTTTTCAAATTCATATCCTCTCATTCTGTTTACATAATAAATGCGAAATTCACAATGTAGTGCCTTTTTCTATAAGTGTTAAAAGAAGGAAATCGTATTATTGGTGCGGGATTTGTACTATTTTCTACGAAAATAGAGACTTTAATTTTTATCATAGAATTTTGCTAATCGAACAAGTAGGAGTGGAGCCAAAGTGTTTATGAGCTATCATCTACTGAACAAGTAGGAGCTACATATTTTAGAAGAAAATGTTTAAATTTTTACATGTATTTTTATTCAAATGCAAAATAAAATTAGTATTAAAAACTAATGTATAAAGTATATTATACGTGACGTTAAAATATGGCATTCGCGAAATACTATTAAACGTCTTTTAGTTATAGCGGCGAGTGATCAAGAGATCACGAGCGCTCTGGTGAAAGCGAAGAGAGATCGCGTTGGGATTTGCGATTTACGGTAGGCGATAATATCCTTTATCCTCATTTTAATAAATATTATGTATCTTTCAATCCTAAAAATTTTTATTCATAATTATCGAGCATAAGTCTTATCAAAATGATAAACCCTCTAATCAACTGAAATTATAGAATTTTTAAAATTGTTTCTTCATTTTTTATCAACTACTTTGGAAATAGACTACAAACTAAAAAATTCACATGAACGTAGTCAGATCCCACTGAAGGCATTAAATTAGAGATTTCACGATAATTTTGCTAATTAAAATTTAATTGTATTCTATTCGTCACGACAGCAATTGAATGCCCGCATTGTTAAAAATTCCAAATTTTTCTATTTTATCCGAAAATTACCTACATTCATCGTAATTTTGGAGTAGTTTCAAATTTCTTCTTACAAATAATTTACTCTTTTCTTTCATGTACAAAATTAGGCTATTCCTGGGTTAGTATCTCAAAACTAAAAATTTTGAAATCTAATATTGAAAACCCATGCATGGTTTCCATATATTTCTTATGGAGGATAAGAAAAGATAGAACGACATCAAATATGATCCTTAAAGAGGACAAATATTGGAATTTGGATAATTCTCTTTAATTTTATCTGATGACTGATCATTCTATCAAATTTGAGGTCCGTAGCAGGAACATGTTCACCGAGTTACAGTCGGTGCAACCGACAGACGGGTTCCTTTTATTATCTTTAATTACGGGTCACTGGGTTCTCACAAGGGGAGGACCCGTACGTGAGGTAACGGATTTTGCTGAAACTTGGTAGGTACGTAGCGCAAGATGCCAGGATCACAACCAACCCCCCTTTTGTGCGTATATGATCAGTAGTTTTTATTCAAATTGCGTTCAAAGTTCGCAATTTTGACAGGCGCTCGATAAAGTCACTTACGACGGCATGTTTCTTCATCGTAAGCTGTAGCCTAGCGCTAGCGAGCTGGGCTAGCCATTCCAAGGTCTGGAGTTCACTACAATTTTCGGTCACTTTTTTTTCCTCGCTTATTTTATTATTCCCGTTTTCCTTTTTCGCGGTTAAGTTTTACTCGGTATCCACAATCACTTTTTAATTTTTTTCATCACCACATTTTCGTTCTCGGAATTTTTCACATATTCTCTTGTTCACCGCACGACAGACATGCTAGAATTTACTGTCAGATCAGATCTTCTTTCATTGATCTCTGTATACGTTTTAACTAATATTTATATTCATAGTACATGGTAAAAAAATCCATAAAATATTTTTGCGAACACTGTAATCGATGCTATTAAAGATCCATAATTGGTGAAAAAAAATATCAGCCATAGAATCATTGCCAATCTTTTAAGAATATGAATCGGTAAAGACAGCCCTAGATATATCCATCCTTTTTCCTGATCCTTTGCTCACATTGTTCGTCATGCTTTCGTGATGATCTGCCTTGGATTCTTACGAGTGGACTGCGAAATTTGAGTTACGGAGCAGAAGCGAGGAACAGGGGCCATACACTCGTGCTGGTTAATGCATATTAAAAATATTTTTATTGTATCTTCTAGACAAGCGTGTAATGCTCTCCAAGCTCTACGTCTTATTATGCCCGCATGGTACGATTGGTTAGTAAACCATAGGTTATATAAACATTTACGGGCGCCGTAGGTGTATTAAAACATTCTTCCCTGTAGAAACGCTTTGAACAAAACTCTACATAATACATCCGTCAAACGGTTCACGATAGCGAGTTTTACACACGTCTTGTCCCGTTATTTATTGCCTTCCTTTTCGAGGGAAGGGGATAGTAGCTGGGAACGGCTGTGCAGTTAGTACGAGCTATTCAACGGAACCGATTGGTACCCCCGCGCGCTTGCACGAGTTTTTCTTGTCAGAAGTTTAAAAAAAGATCGTTATATTTGGAATATACGGCCAAGTAAGTATTTTGTTTTTTTTCCCTGTATATTATGAACGACTTTGACTATTTCCCAACCTTATTCGCTATGTTGAAAAAGAAATTTCACAATCAAATTACAGATATTGAACGTTTCACGATGGAATCCTTACCTGGCCCATTTACTGCGGGATATATGTCGTCCCCCAGTGAAGAGTATCAGGAAAAGCCCGGTTTGTTCGCCGATGCTTTGCATTATTGTGCTGGACTTCTTCGGGGCAGTGGTGTCATCTCCGATAGCACAAGTTCCGAGATTTCTGATCGTGCAGTCGCAGTTGGACGCGAAATGTACGATCGAATAATTGATATAATGGATAATATGGTCGTCATTGATGACGATTATCTACTGAACGAAAATGACCCCGAAATGGATAAACATTGTTTGCTAGTGTCATCTGCTGAGGAAGATGGTAGCACTAGTCCCAGCTCAAGTGAAGCTACATCTGCTACATACGAGCCATCACCAAAGAAATTTCGAGAAATTCCCCTGGAAACCAAAATTAACACAGTCACGGCGGTGAGACTGCATCCGACTTGGACCATCAAGTCCCTTAGGGCACGAGTGTCTCGCCAAATAACGAGGATGGACAGAGTAAAGTCATGGAAAAAAGATGAATGAATGAATGAAAAAGAATGGATATATCTAGGGCTGTCTTCACCAATTCATATTCTTAAAAGATTGGCAATGATTCTATGGCTGATATTTTTTTTCACCTATTATGGATCTTTAATAGCATCGATTACAGTGTTTGCAAAAATATTTTATGGATTTTTTTACCATGTACTATGAATATAAATATTAGTTAAAACGTATACAGAGATCAATGAAAGAAGATCTGATCTGACAGTAAATTCTAACATGTCTGTCGTGCGGTGAACAAGAGAATATGTGAAAAATTCCGAGAACGAAAATGTAGTGATGAAAAAAATTAAAAAGTGATTGTGGATACCGAGTAAAACTTAACCGCGAAAAAGGAAAACGGGAATAATAAAATAAGCGAGGAAAAAAAGTGACCGAAAATGGTTGCGAACTCCAGACGTTGGAATGGCTAGCCCAGCTCGCTAGCGCTAGGTTACAGCTTACGATGAAGAATCATGTCGTAAGTGACTTTATTGAGCGCCTGTCAAAATTGCGAACTTTGAACGCAATTTGAATAAAAACTACTGATCATATACGCACAAAAGGGGGGTTGGTTGTGATCCTGGCGTCTTGCGCTACGAACCTACCAAGTTTCAGCAAAATCCGTTACCCCAGGTACGGGTCCTCCCCTTGTCAGTGTATTTTCTGTGTTACCTATGAAAAATGCTAATATAGGGCATAACCACTACAACACTAATATTTTAGTCTTAAATATGCGTTAAGTATATCAACTTGAATATAAAATTTTTAATATAAAAATCCGAATTTCGTACATGATCATCAAAAACAAAAAATATGCCGAAAACTTTGATATCTTAAAGACGTTCCTGATCTGCAGCATATATTTAGAAGTGCCTATAAATTAGTATTCTAAATGAGAAGCACGTATTTAAGGTGGACTCGTAACCTCTTTACAAAATCAAAAGCAAAAATAAAGGAGTAACTACTCTCCATTATTTTTTACCGAATCATTTCGTTATAACGTTAAACGTAACGGAAAACGAAATGTTTATTTTAGCTTAACGAAAAACGAAATCACTTTTTTGCCTGTAACGAAAAACGTAACGAATCGTTTTTTTCATTTCTCTCTTTTCTCCTTGCGGGAATTTTCCTTTAAAATTGAACTTTTTACGTAGCTGTTTTTAGTCTACTTTCCAGAATGAAAATAAGCTTATACATTAGTCATTGTGTCTCTCTGTCTGTCCGTCCCTTGCTATTAACTTTTGTGCCAATAGACCGATTTTTATGACACTTCGTGGAAATCTCTTGCTACTCGTGCCGAGCTCCCGAGGATAGTTTTTGTTGCGAATATTGAGAGTCCCGGGTTCGATTCAAAGAACATTCCTTTCAATTTGATTTCCATGAAAAATCTGAAATCCATCGTGTAGGGTAATATTCTCTTGCACATTAAAATATCTTAGAGTTGTAATATCTGAGTGGGATTTGTACTATTCTCTGAGGAAAGGAATAAAAATTCTAATTTTTATCGTAAAATTTTGATTATCGATCGCATTTCTTCTAAGTAAGCGTAAATACTAGCGTTTTTACCACTCATTACGAGAGTGTTGCCATCGCAACGACTTTTGTTGGGCTCGGATTCGGTATATTGTAATACATACGCGCGTTATATTTTCCGCACAAATACGCGAGATCAATTTAATATTCCGTTCGAATGTATTTGTAATATTTTATAGCTCTAAATTATGAAATTTGGGAACACAAAGAGCAACATATCCGTGATGATTTTAAAGCTATTAAAGACAATATATGTTAGTATTAACAAATTATTAAATGTTAGTAGACATCATAAGTTCCGTTTGAGTCATCTTGTTTTTAATGTTGCATTCGATTATATATTAGGAACAGTAGACTGCGTGATCTCAACTCGTACTAATGAACAAGTTATGCGTATACGTTCATTTAATTTTGCTTCTCTATATATTCTCTAGCAATTAACTTTGCTATGAAATATTTCGGTAATTCTCTCCTGGCGCCCTCTCCCTCCCACTTCCTATCATTCTCCCACTTTCATCCTCTCATTCTTCCTACTCTTCCCTCTCCTCTTCCCTCTCCTCTCCCTCTTCCATTCTCCCTCCCATCCACTCTCTCGTATTACCAGACCAAACTTCTGTACGCCTTTAGGATCGCATTTCTCCTCCTCACCACCTCCCCTCCCCTCCCACCTCCCTCCCCCTCATCCCTTCTCCCTCCTCCTCCCCACCTCCACCCACCTCCCCCCTCCGAAAACACCAACCCACCGCCCCTTTTCCCATGCAATCGCGCAATTCGGGGCAAATCTTGCGCACGCCGCGAACTACCTACGGACACATTTCCTCGGATTCTAATTTTGGATCGTTTTTATGCAAAAACGCGGGGCTATTCGGGATGAAACCATAACACGAATAAATAACAATTTTATTACGAACATAAGCAATGCCACGCAAATGTGGCCCTTCTTTCTTCTCCTCCTCCTCCCTAATCTTCTCTCCTCCAGTTACTTTCTCCCGCACTTTCTCCGTTCTCTCCACATCATCTCTCATTCTCTCCTCTCACTTCCATCTCTCCCTCTCTCCCATCGTTAAAAGAGGTGTGAGCTAAGAAGCGTCGAGCTCCCGTAATTGGAGTCCCATGAGAGCCGTTGGTGGGAGTCGTTTGTGGACTAAAGGAAAAAGGGGGGGGGGTCCGCCGTGCTGCTGGAAGGAATCCGGAGAAGGAGTCTGTGCGAGGAGGCTGGATAAGGGGTCTTCGGCTAATGAGGAGAGCGGAGGGAGGTGGGGTGTTTGGGTGTTTCTGCACACTCTCCCCCCTTTTCCACCCAGGAAAGGGCGTAGAAGTAGTAATGTTGGGGTCTGGGGAGTTTGGTGTTTTAAGGGAGAAGAGAATTGGTTGCGTTCGCGTGGGTGGGGGAGAAGAGTGTGAGGAGGGGGTTGAAAGGGTTGGAACCTCGCCTTGATTGAGATATGGTGGGTAAAGTAAAGGTATTCCAGTTGGTTAGGTTCGATCCATTCCGTACACCAGCCGGTGGTTTGCGATTTCCCTTCGCGGGTACTAAATGGTTTTCGGGCTCCCATTCAAAGCAGAAAAATAATTTAATGCCAATATTAATAGGGTGAGAGTCTTATGTTTTCTCTTTCTTATGCAATTTAATATAAGAATTTTTTTTAAGAAAAATTCTTTACAGTTGTTTTAAATTCGGGAAACGTTATCGTAAAAATTGAAATTAAACACATACCAAACAGTAGGGATGTTTTCAGTTCTTTTTTTAATTGCCCAACTTTCTGCATTGTTTAATCGGTCTATTATGTTTATGGATGTATTTAGGAATGCGCTGTATTTACTAGCTCTTTGAAATTTCTTCGTAATATGTATTTGAATTATTCGCGCAGATTTTATATTACTTATAAAGTAAAACAGTCTCACAAAACGGCTCTTAAAACACTTATATCTCTTAATAAGAAATAGGTATTGAGCAAGTGACACAAAATTTCTAAGAAATTTGAACTTGAGATGGCGTTCCGTATCGGCTTCCGCGAACTTGGCGAAATGCAAAAATAAAAGTCCTCTAAATATGTAAATTCTTACGTTAATTTGAAATACTCTCCTTAAAATGTTCTCCTTCGACTCAAAACTTCATCCAGACAGCGGAGAGTGAGGTAAGAAGCTTTATGAAATCCATGAATAACCATGAGTCGAGTGGGAACCCATAGCAAGGGTATTAGGAGAAGCAGTGAAATAAGAAATTTGTACCCTAAGTATAGAGAAAGTTATAAGCCAAAAATGCTGCATCCGAACGACGTGGGAACTTGGAAAGGTGTCGTTTGCGTCGAAGCAAACGAGGAAGCGCTAAGATCAGTTTTGCAATACTTTTAACAGACGCGTGACCGCCCACAGAAGCCCTTCTGTTTGCGAACATCAGCCGAATATCCTGAATTTTTTCCAATGTGTTTATAGTTAATTTTCTTGCGTCAATGAATTCAAAATGTTTTATTATTTTTGCTTCTTGACCGTTTATTGCAATTAATCAGTGGTTCTCAAACTCTCTTGAGCTGCGGCACACTTTCAAACATAAATAGGGTTTCGCGGAACCCCAATCTTGTGACAAGCTTTTTATAGTTTTAGATACAGATATTACAACCTTTAGACACATCCATTTGTTGATGCTACTACATAATCAATTTATTAGAAGAAATTATTGCCCTAATTACCCACCAACACTTGCAAATCATTTATTTATTTACTAAGCAAGATTTTTCGCGACACCCCTAAATATCTACAGCGGAAAATCGGTGTGCCGCAGCACCCGGTTTGAGAACCAGTGCAACAGATAATCTAACATTTGCAACGATAGATATTTTATAAAGCTACCTTTCATATAGCTTTGGTAGAAGTAATTTATATTCACTGATATTCCAAATCGAATAAGATACTCCTCAAGCACAGAAACACAGGCAACTCGTTTGTGTTTACTCAGCGCTTTTACGTCTGTAGGAGTTAATCATTTCGTTATTATTTTGTTGTGTTTCTGCATCGTCGGTTTTCGACCTATTGGTAGGATTTTGACTTACCAAACCCAAGGCCTTTCTGTTCACACTCATCCTGTTCCTTTTAACACTTCTACTCTTTTTTTTCTCTTCTTTTCTCTTTGTCTCTTTCCTTGCATCCTACGACTTCTTTCAAAATGCCGTAGCCTCTCAAAAGTTGACTCAATCATTTTTCTTGTCTTTTCCTTATTACTTGAATTGAGCTTTTACCATACCTTAAATTATTTTAAACTTCCTATTTGTTTTTCTCTCGTCACAACAAATTTTTTTCGTTCTACGCACTACCCACATCTCGAAATCTTCTAATCAGCTCCCATCCTCTATTTTCCATAGTCCATCTCCCACGCTTATATAGTTTTACACTCCATATTAAAGTTTTCAATAATCCCTTATTAATATCTTTATAGAAACTGCCTGTCAGCCTCTCTTGTTGTCTCATGAACGTATTCTTTGATCTTGTTATCCTTTTCCTGATTTGTACTTCTTTCATCTTGAATCAGAATACTACCTAAATGAATGAAATGTAGTTTGTATATAAGCTAGGAATAGAAAGTTGAATCGTTATTTGCTGCGAATATGCTTAAATGATTGTCTGACCTCTCAAAACCGTAGCTTTTACTTTGGTCTTGAAAAAGTTAGCTGACATTATATATGGCAATAATAACACTTCCTATAAAAATTTCTCGGAAGATAAACGGCAACTTAATGGAACATTTAAAAATCCATACTTTAGATTATAATTTTTTTATCACCTTTGGAAATATTCCGACTTCCTAGAGATAAATTTGTAGTAAGTAATTAAAACACAAGAGTTGTTTATTTATAATTATATAATAGGATCATATAGCGCATCGTGGAGATGATAGCTTAGGAAGGCGAATTGCAACGTGAAATATTTACCTCCACCGATTCTAACAATACATTTGCTTATTTCGCTCATCTTCTGCTGCTTATATGAACATACTGATTTATTATAAATCATAACTTTCGCAGGAGCTAACTCGTAATGATTCATTTCGCGGCATCTATATTTCGAGCGCTATAATCGAGTGTAGTTACGTATTTATTTAAATATAGAACAAATTACGCAAGAAATAAAGCATATTGCCGCGTAATTTTTTTCCTAGTGCTGATTGCAGCGGAGTTATAGTTTCGGTTTTACGATGAATAATAGTTGGGACGAGAATAGGTTTTGAAAGAGATCGATACTTTATGAAAGGGAACCTGCCGCCTGCTCCGGAGAGTAGGGTTAATCCGTTGAAAAGGGAAGACAATAGGGAAAAGAGGAGGAGGTAGGGAAGGAGTGAGAGAGAGAGAGAGGGAGGGAGAGGGAGATATTGGAGGAGGGAGGGGGGGAAGGAGAGCACGGTGCTGGGAGAGAAGGGAAACCAAGTTGTTTCATATGCGTCAGTCTAATACTACCAATTTCCCAGGGATAATTGAGCAGGCTCCTGTGGAAAATCCATGGGATTTAACTCCTCTCTTACAGGACCTGTCCTCTCCCTCTTCCTCCCTTTATCTCTCTCACTCTCTCTCTTCGCACCCTTCATCGCCCTCCATCCGTTCCTTTTGCGGTTTTCTTTCATCTCTCTTCCGTCTCTTTCCCTTTGTTCTATCTCACCATCTTTAACTCGCTCTCTCTGTCTCCTCTTTCTCAATGAACAGAGCATTTTATTTGCTATTCTTATTCCAATTCTTATTAACGTCTTATCCTCAAACTCATCTTTAACCTCCTCTTGCCGCTTATTCTTTCTTTGCATCTCCCACATTTCTCTCTCTCTCTCTTTTCTTTTGCCAAAAAAATGAATGCTTATATATTCCTCCATCTTCCTCCTCCCATTCGTTCCAAATGTTCCTTCGATTTTCTTTATCCATTCCTATTTATTTTAATTTCCTTCACTTGTGTTTTGCTTCTCCGCCGTTTATCTTAATTTATGTCTATACAATGGCTTTAGTTTGTTTTCAGCGATATAAAACGTTTAATTACGCAATGATGCCGTCCTTATAATCCTTATCGTACCCTACTACCGCATTTATTTATTTTTATTCCTCCTTAATACATTATTTAGGCTGTCCCAACGGAGATTACGTATCCTCCTAGGGTCCACAAAAAAAATTAAAAAATATGTTATCACCATGCAATTTTCTCTTCAATCTTGTTATTCTCTCCTCGTTAAAATATAATTCTAGTTTCTCATTTACATAATATTTTAATACTTTGTTCATTTCAAATTCCAAGGTCACGTTATGAATGGAATCAAATTTGTGATAGAGATAACTCCACTGGATGGTTGGGGAAACCATTTTATGGCCATTTTTATGAAAAATTTTAAGAATCATGACAATTTCAGTGAGTCAAACTGGTTTTAGATTGTTTCATATTTATATTTTATCATTATAGCTGGCTTTTTACGCTTTATGTGTCGCACGCAATGATTTTTAAAATCAAATTATTAATTTTTCTCGATGCCAGTGCACAAATTGAACTATTTGTTGACCTAAATAGCAAAAGAGAGAGAAATTTATTGAATTTTACAGACACGAGTGATAAAAATTAGCATTTCTACAATTTCCTGTAGAAACAAGATCTAACTAATGCCATAGAAGAAACTATAACTGTAGATTTATTACCTGATAAAGAATTAAATTTCGTCTAAAATTGTGTCATTTATGATGTTCTGGATGGTCTGGAAATCCAGTAATAATCTCGATAAATGTTATTACATCAAAGAATTCTGTGGTATTATTCCTTTGAACGAAATTTATCAAAGAAATTAGGATTTAATTATATCGACCAGTTATTTGAATTAAAAGAAATGACTTAACCGAAATTTTATTCTTATAACTATCGGAATATATTTTAATATATTCTCAAAATTCATTATGCAATTCAATTAAAAATGTTTCACATTTTTATAACGTATAAACCTCTTCAAAAAGGCTTTTAATTTTAATAAATATTAGTTATGGAGTGTCTGAAATGGCATTAATTAAAACGCTATTTAAACGTTTCGTGACCACTAAAACGACGTACTTGCTTTTCTCACCCTTATAAATTTAGTTCGTTTTTTCCTGTTTATACGGAGATGTTCCTTGGAGATGGACCTATCTCAAAATGAATTTTACTCGCGATCACTTCCTAAATCATAGGAGCTTCCTTCCTTCTCATACCCTCTCTCACTCCATCTTTCCCTCTCTCCCTCTTTTCCTCTCTCCCACTTTCCCTCCCTCTCCCTCCATTCCTCTCTCCCTCTCTCTTTCTTTTCCTTCTCCCTCCCTCCCACTCATAACCTCTCGCTTTCACCTTGCATTACTATCCTTCCTCCGTTATTACTTACCCTTTCTCCTTTTACCACTTGCTTCCTCTCCTGTGTCATCCCTCTGTCCTCTATCCATACCCTCAATATTCCTATTCCATTCTCTTCCTGTCTAATTCTCGCAAACCTTCTTATTCCCTACTCCAGTATACCTATTTTCCCCTCTATCCAGCCCCTATCTCCTTCATATCCCCCATCGCTTTATCCTCAGCAGCTTCCTCTCTCTCTCCTCTCCCCCAACGCTCTCCCCCACCCTTCCCCTACAAATAAGCATCATCGAATGACTGAACTTTTGTCTTCTCACCATCCCCCCTCCGTCTCCTGTGGCCCCTCCCCTCCCATATCTCCCTCCCCTCTCTCCCCTACCTCTCTCCCTCCCCTTTATCTTTCCCAAACATCGTATTCAACCCTATTCCACTCCCTCTCTCGCCATTCCTCCCAACCCCCTTTCCCTCTTGATATAGTCAAACTTCGAAATAACTTGTTTGGCTTAATTAACCCTTAATTAACGAAACAGTGGCGCATACCTAACTACCGTTAGCAGCGCTGCCGTAGCATTGGCGGTCGTCTTCGTAGACTGCTGAGAAGGCGGTTTTGGGTCTCAAAATATACTCCGTCTTATCCGCTTTGTTCCTCTTCCTCCCTTTCCCACTCCGCCTACCCAGCCTCCCTCCGCCTTCTCTCCCTCTTCTCCTCCTCTCCCTCCCTCTCCGCCTTCTCTCCCTCTTCTTCTCATCTCTCTCCCTCCCTCCATTTCCCGCTTCTCAAATCTTGAGATTCTGCTAAGGCGTGGGGGATTTTGATTTCAGCCGCACCTTGTACATGACACCGACCCATTACCAATCTTCCCCATTGTTATCCGCTTTCTGCGAAACATTCGCCTGCGTCATCAATTATACCATGTATCAAAGTCAACAGAAATCAGTTAAAAACCTTGATACACACCTGCAACGAAAACATACTGGTTAATTAGCATTCTGGAAGAGATTGTAAAAATTCATACCTCGTTTGATTTTCAATGCTTACGATAAATCTCTCCAATGAAGGCCATTCTGTTAATCTGTATTGCTCAAATTTACGCGGTGTATATATCACGTCAACATTTTGCAAAACTTTCAAAGGTTATCATAAAGAAAAATAAAATTATTTGTTTGTAGTAAATGTCACTGTTCTGGTCAGATATCTCGACAGTCTATCGGCTTTTTGGTAATTAGGATGCAGGTTAGATTTTTGCACCAGACTTGACTGTTTGTTTCGTTTATTCGATCTAAATCAGATTCTGCTGCGCAGTTAGTCATGATGGATATATTTTAAATGTTTAAATAATTTAAAGTCAGTTTCAAGGAAGGCTTTCATATGCCTTTAGAATAAAGCTATTTATATTTTAGACGGTTTTCCATACTTAATCCTTCAGTTACTTTTTTTGTTTCTGCTGCTAATTACGTAATTAACTTTGGTTCGGTAACTGGGGCTGAGATTTCTATAGCGAGAGAATATGTTCCAATTTTTTTGTAGATATGGTTTACTAAAAATCACAAAGATAATTGCTGTTATTACCTTTCAAAACCCGTTGTTTTACTTTGTGTGTAATTTAATAGTTTAAGAAAATTATTTAATAAAGTTTCACAAATCTATGGCTCTATAAGTATTGTTTTACGTGTTCTCATTATAATTTGTCCGTAGAATATTTTATTCATGAGATATATTATCATCAATATAATATATTAATCGCAGATCACACTTATGATTACATGCAAACAAAGAGTTATACCATTTTGAGTTTTTAGTTATATTTACTTGAAATTTAAAAGTTTTGCTTCGAAGTGACGATATTTTGTATTCTTAAAAACCTTTGTCCGTCATTTTTATCTGAAAAAATCATTACCGTAAAATAATTGATGCTATTATAAACTATAATAAAGCGCGCATCACCATATTTACACACAAGACCGCAACTATATTAACTACCTGATTTTCCTAAGTATCTTCCACAGTAATACAGTTCCTTAATATTTTAACTCATTATTTTCGCTAACTTCGGTTACTTCGGAATAGGCAGTCTTATAGATTGTTATCATAACAAAACATTTAGGTTGAATTCGTCGGTGGGCGTCTGTTGTCGAACGCTCTCATGTCTTGGGGTAACCTTATCTTATTGGCTCATTCATTCGCTCTATCTGCCTCGCGCTAGCTGCTTCCTTTCTCCCACCCCTTTCTCCTCCGTCGGGGCCCATGTCTCCAAAACGACCCCTTTCTTTCCCTCCCCCCCTCCCCCCTCTCTTCTTCCCATAACCCACCCACTCGCCCAAATGCAAAATCCCTTTTCCTTGCGTTTAACCTCTTCTCCCTCCCCTCCCCCCTCCTCCGAAAGATAATCCCTTTACTGAGGCCCTTAATCAACGTTCGCCCTCTTAATCATCCTCTGTCTCATCCACATCCTACCTTCGCCTCTTATCCTCTTAACGGTTCCACATGTACTCCCACTCTCCCTCTCTCACCCCTCACTCTCTCTCTCCCTTTCTACCTCCTTTTTATACTCTTTCTCTCGCTTTCTTTCTTTCTCGCATTTATTCTTGTCTAATATAGTCTCTTTGCTCTGCGTTTTTATCTTCTTCTATTTCACCTCCCTTTTACATTTCAAAGAATTTTTCCCTATATATATATATATATATATATATATATATATATATATATATATATATATATATATATACCCCGAGAATCTTCCAATTTTTTGTTTTTTTCGTGTTTTTAAGTGTATTAATTTGGCACCCCCAATTGCTCCCCAAACTCTGGTAAGTGTCCATTGGAATTCCTTCCAACACGCTGCAGCCACAGTCATCTCTGCCTTTCCTTTTGTTAAGCATGCATATATATATATATATATATATATATATATATATATATATATATATATATATATAATGTACCATTCTCTTTCCTAGCTGATTCTGCTTCCATCATCCCTGTGTCTGTTTTAGTTTTGCGTCGTATCTTACATCACTTCATTCTTCTCCTTCCCCTTTGTTTCTTCCTCACTTTCTTTTTGGCTGACGAAAGATATTTGTTTCATCGCATTCCTATATTTCCTATTCATTTTCCTTACCCCCTTTGCTTCGCATTTTCTCCTCCTCCACTTCCCTTCGTTTCCCTGTTTCCTATTCTCTCTCTCCCTTCGAGTTTCTCTTCCCCTTCTCTTCTTCGCCTTCTCTCCCCTTAAACTTATCTCTTGCAGCCATTCTAATTCTCATGTGCTTAAGTAGAGCCCGTTATTGGTGCGGTGATTGTGATTGTGACCTCCGTTATATGGGGTCGATGATACGAATCCGACCAGAGGAAGTGAACGATACAGCGGAGTGCGAATCAGACCCGCAGAACTCATTGCCACCGCCAAAATATACGTACATGCATGTTTATTTTTACTTGCAAATTGCTGTGTCTCAGGCTATTTAAATAGGAATTTAGTACTCCCTATAATTCAATTAGTTATGTTTCGAAGATATTTTTCTGAAGTTTTTGCTAATTACACACATTTCACACTATAGAGTTCTGTATATTGGATATATTCGTTATCGAAGGATACATTTAAAAAACTGGTATGAAATGTTTGGCTAAATGCATCGTTCAATTACTGAAACTTTTACTATTACTAATGAATAAGTAAGCGATTCTCCGTGAAAAGCATTATATTATGTTTCACCTACTAATTCTCAAATATTTGGTAGTATTTTTACTTCGTAGATTACAAATTTGGCCAATCCTTAACGATACTTAAAAGAAATCCGCAAAGCCGCTCAATTGTTCAATGTCCAAAAAACCAATAATACACCTCAGGAATGTGAACAATTATAGATATGTTAATCATTTCATTTTATTGCCTGATTATAGCGTCGACGGAATCGCTTCGGTTTCGAATTCTGAGAAGCAGAAGTTAACTTCAATCAGTCGTACTTAATTTCCTTCTCACCAAAAGTTTTTGTCTCTTTCTCCATAAACTCCTCTATCCGTCGCCGTTCCTTCTCTTCATCTCATTCTCCCCCTCTCCATCTTCCCCTCCGCTTCCCCTCCTCCCCCTCCCGTCCTTAGGCCTTACTCACCAAATCCCTCCCGGTTATTAGATTTTCATGACAGATTGTGTCCAAAGAAAGAGTAATAGACTGATTTGCATGAACTTAGCTTAATTGCAAATCGCTGTAACAAGAAGACGGTTGGTGGGACGGAAGAAGAGCCGGGGGGTGGGGAGAATGGGAGTTGGAGGGATGGGGAGGAAATGGGGTGCTCGGGAGATCAGAGGAGAGTTGGGCTGGGGTGTCGGAGTGGGGGAGAGGGTAGTGAGGGGGTGGTTTGGGTTCTGTGACGAGGGTAAACGGAATGAGAGGAGAGCGCGAGAAAGGTGGAGGGAGGGAGGGAAGAAAGGAGGAATGGAGAGAGGAAAGGAGGGACAAATGGAGGGAGGAATGAAGGAAGGAATGGAGGGAGGGAGGGATGGAGGGAGGGAGGGAGGGATGGAAGGAGGGAATTAGGGAGTGAGAAATGGAGGGAGGAATGGAGGGAGGAATGGAGGGAGGAATGGAGGGAGGAATGGAGGGAGGAATGGAGGGAGGAATGGAGGGAGGAATGGAGGGAGGAATGGAGGGAGGAAAAGAGGAAGGAAAGAAGGGAGGAATGAAGGGAGGAATGGAGGGAGGGATGGAGGGAGGAATGGAGGGAGGAATGGAGGGAGGAATGGAGGGAGGAATGGAGGGAGGAATGGAGGGAGGAAAGGAAGGAGGAAAGGAGGGAGGAAAGGAGGAAGGAAAGAAAGGAGGAATGAAGGAAGGAATGGAGGGAGGGAGGGATGGAGGGAGGGATGGAGGGAGGGAGAGAGACAGAGAGGGAGGGAGAAAGGGAGGGATGGAATTAGGGAGGGAGGGATGGAGGGGTAGAGGGAGAGATAATGGAATGTAGAGAGGGAAGGAGGTATGGAGGGAGGGAGGGATGAAGGAAGGGAGTGATGGAGTGAGGAAGAGAGGGAGGGAGGGATGGAGGGAGAGAGGGAGGGAGGGAGGGAAGGGGACAGACAGAAACGACTTTATTAAGAGTTAAATTGAGACTATATATTCCCTTCTTACATTTAACCCTTTTGTCATATAATTACAATATTTTCATATTAATAATAAATTAATTCCATAGGAATTACAACAAAATACATATTAATTACAAATTAGTTATATGTTGGTTAATAGATCCCAGAGCATTATCAAAGAATATTGTTAGTTTTGTGTGTCAAAAAAACTGTGTACCAGCTGTTTAAACACAGAAAAAAATGTCCCACTGCGTAAAACACCTACGAAGAGAAGAGAGCTGTAAAAAACCCGCAAAAAAATTGAATTGAATACAAAGTAATTCTAATACAGGAAAATATAGTAAAATAAATTATTAATTTATGCCCAATAAGCGTTAGGGATGGAGGGAGGGAGGGAAGGAGGTAGGGAGGGTGGGAGGGATGGAGGGAGAAATGGAGGGGATTTTGGAATCGGACCACGTGGGAGGAGGACACGGGTGGTAAGGGAAACGACTCGATAGAATGTAGTTAGAAGCGGGTTGGAAAGGAGTGAGGGGAGCTCACGGTCTGGGAACGGAGGTGGATAGGATTAGGACGAGCGGATGTTATGATCGGAGGGAAATAAAACCGGGGAGCATTCGAAGAACGAGTGCTTGTAAAAATTGCGTTCCCATCAACAACGTATGAAAATAAGAGTAGAGGCGGAAGAGATGAAGAGAAAAATGTTCTCTCTCTATCTTTTCTCTCTTTCTCTCTCTCTCTCTATTCTCTCTTTCTCTCTCTCTATCTATCTATTGGCCAATCGCTTTCCTACCACTGAAATACACCGAATTAAAGTATTTTTCCTCCCTGACAAACGCCACAAAATTGCGATGCATTTGATGGATGGCGGTTGTTCGAGAGTAACTAGATTGCCGCACTAAGTGTAGTTATGTCCGAAAAGCGCGTCGTTAACTCGATTAATTTCCTCGATTTTTTTGTTTCGTAAACCGTCGCTAGGCTACCGTTCGGTGTGCGTGGGCTCGGAAGGGGTTTTGTGAGTGGCATTGGGAATGGAGAGAGGGATTTTGCCTGGTGTGTGTGGAGTGCAAGGGGTGGATTGGGAAGGAGGAGGGAGGATGGAGGAGGGGAGGGGAAAGGAAAGGAGGAGGGAAAGGAAGGAGTAAGCGAGGGAGAAGGCGAGCGAATAAGACTTTTTGATAACGTTAATTAAGAGTTGTAAGCTAATGAAGCAGTCAGTCGATATAATCCTGCTTTTATGGAAACGAAGAGGAGTGGAATAATTGTGGAAGGGGTTAGGCTGTGGCCAGAGGAGGGAAGGGGAAATGGAGGGGAGGGGAAAGTGATGGAGGATGGAAGAGGGGCGGGAGGTGGGGTGGGGGAGGGGAGAATGGGAGGCCGCACCTTTGTACGGGACCGGGAGCTGGGGCTGCGGGGACGGCGGGAATGACAACATTTGAAGGGGGGGGGGGGAATAGGGGAGGGATAAGAAGGGATGGAGATGGGGGGAGGAAGAGGAAGGGATGGAGAAGGGGGTAGGGAGAAGAGGGGAGGGAGAAGAAGGGATTGAGAAGGGGGAGGGAGAAGAGGGGAGGGAGAAGAGTGGAGGGAGAAAAGGGGAGGGAGACGAAGGGAGGGAGAAGAGGGGAGGGAGAAAAGAGGGAGAAGAGTGGAGGGAGAAGAAGGGAGGGAGATGAAGGGAGGGAGAAGAGGGGAGGGAGAAGAGAGGGAGAAGAGGGGAGGGAGAATAAGGGAGGGAGAATAAGGGATGGAGAAGGGGGGAGGGAGAAGAGGGGAGGGAGAAGAGGAGTATGAAGAGGGGAGTGTGGGGAAGTTGACGAAAGTGAGACGAGGATAATGGCACGCGCGTGTAAAAAAAAGATATGCGATTTAAAGCGATCGGGAGGATTTTTTCCCCTGACCGTTTAAAACTAGGGCGGGCAAACTTTTTACGTGGCGGGCCACATTAACAGTTGCAGCTTCTTAGGCGGCCCGTATAAACAGATGAAAATGCTTCGGCGGGCTACGTTAGGGTTCACATCGTAAGTATTGCGAGGGATCCTGTTAGTGAAAATCAATAATGAATCATATGTTATCCCCATAACATCACTGGAAAAGGTTTTTCAACATTAATTTTAAGCTACAAATATGAAATTATCTATATTTTATATTACGGTCCTCTTTTATAATGGCATAGCGAGCCACATAAAGTGCCCTCACGGGCCACATGTGGCCCGCGGGCCGCAGTTTGCCCACCCCTGGCTTAAAAGATTGATATTTTTGTAACTTTATTATTGCCGAGTTTATTTTTGCCGTTCTACGTTTTTACTCTCGGTGTGTAGAAATGAAGTCCCTGCGGAAAATATACAGTAATAATTCGATATGAATACCGCGTCCAAATGAAAATGCACTTCGCATTATCACTTCGTATAAGGGGTAGAATTTTGGCTGAACAAACTAGAGGATATACGTCAATAAATGATAAATTGACTGAATAATCGCGTTATAAAAGGTGAATATTTTAATTCTTAGCCTAATTTCAATAACTAATAAATGGATACTTCTTGCATATATAAGAAGGCGAGGAGAATGCTTCTAGAATAGTTTCAGATCTGCGATTTATCATGACGACAGTGCATTGGTACAAATGACGAAATAATTTCGAAATTCAGTCAAGTTTGATTTTTAGGGTGTTTTTTCCAACCCGATTGATTCGTTCCTACTCAACAATAAGAAAATCCTGGAAATCAGTGCAAAGCGTTTAAAAATTGAAATTTTTAAAAAATTAAGATATGAACAGATCTATAGAAAGAGAATGAATTTTATTTTCCTAGAAGATAACATTCAAATCCGTGCCTATTTAGCGCAAAATTTTGTTTTTTTAATCAGAATATTGGGAATTTTTCCTTTTTAACTATGAAAAATATCAACTACTATGGCAGCTAGTCCAATTTTTTTTTATGGAAGGTTATAATCTTATATATTTATTATGCGCTGTATCTGCGTACGTCCGCTTGCTAAACCAGTGTGGAATTTAAAGATGCGGAATAGCTGAGGATCTGAAACTTAGCAGGTATCTTATTTATAAAAATCTGATGTGGCCACTACATGGCTTTCTTCATATCTGTAATATTTCTAAAAATTCCAAATAGGTTACATAGTGATAAATATTTTAAGAAACTGCGAGAAAATTTTCGACTTTACAAAGAACAGAAATAAACTCAAACCATAGCCTTCTAATATTGGATATAGCCACAAAGCTCCAACAATTAAAAAAATAAAAAGGAGCTTTACTAAGACGTAAATAAGCGTCAATTGTTAACAATAGTTGACGGTAAAAATTATTTGCTACTTAAAAGAAAATTCTTTCCCTAGTGAAGCCGGGTAAATCCAACTAGTATTTTTATAAACTTAAAAATGAAATAGGTGTTGCTTAAATTACGTAGACGCTACCGATCGATAAAAGTTTGGGTCACTTTCAAAATTTGAGGGATACAGACAGTTTGACTTTCATCTACATGTCGTACGATCACAAATTATTTACGATCTTTTACCGCGTTCACTAAAAGTATAACTTGACAAAATTTCCATTTCCCTCGGTACCTAATACATTTCATAGAGAAGTTGTACCAACAGAATTACAAGAAACCTCACTTAAAAAACGAAATCGCTAAATTTATCAAGCTATAGTCACCATTTTCATTCTACTGATTTTTCACTCTTAGTTTACATTTTCTACTTAAAATCGAATTCACTTACGGCCTCATACTTTTTAAATGATACCTCGCTATTTAATTCTAATGTATCTAAAACCATTATACTTTTGGATTCCGTAACATTTTTTAAATAAAACTACCTTATTCGTATACGTAATACTATTCGGTGAGCGAAAGAACATGCAAAAAAGGGACCGCGCACATATCCATCCATATTACGGGCATTCGCTCGAGTTCACGACATAAACAAATTTTCTCGATTTGCTCCCGACGAGGAGAGAAGCGCACTCAACGTTTGGGATAAACCGACCGTGAAATCTTCAAATAGATATCAAGCAGGAAAACGCTTTACTTAACGGAGCGTAACAAAATGGACATAATTTTCCTCCCGAGGATCATCCTAAGCGCAATGAAATAATCTTCGAAAAATAAACTTTAACATTTCTGAATCTTTCGAGTGCGTAGTGCTTTATGGTGACATTTTCACATGACTTAATCTGAGCAATACGTGGGATAAGGTAAAACGGAAGAGGGGTAAGCCACGGGGGAGGGGGAGAAGTGTATGGGATATGGTCGGATCGAGTAGGTAGTATGAATTTGAAACTAGATCCACTCCGAAAAAAGCTAGAAGTTGCAAGCGGCTGCATGGAGGAGCAGGGATGGGGTGTGGGGTGAGGGTGGTGGTGTAGGAGTGGGATGTAGTGGGTTTGATGGGATGGTGCTCGGATGGAAAAGAAAAAGAGGGTGGAGTGGTAGGATTTGGAACCTCTGCGTCGAGAGATTAGCCTAACTGCCTCTCTTCTCTCTGTCAAACTCTCCAAACCCTTTGCCTCCTCTCTATCCTTTTCCCTCCCTCTCTCCTCTCTCTCTCTCTATCCTTTTCCCTCCCTCTCTCCTCTCTCTCTCTATCCTTTTCACTCCCTCTCTCTCTGTCATTTTTCCTCTCTCTTCTCTCTCTATCCATTTTCCTCTTTCTTCTCTCTCTAACCTTTTTCCTCTCTCCCTCTCTTCTCTCTCTCTCTCTATCCTTTTCCTCTCTCTCTTTCTTTTCTATATCTATCCTTTTTTCCTCTCTCTCTTCTTTCTTTCTCTATCCTTTTCCCTCCTTCTCTCCTATCCCTCTATCCTTTTCCTTCTCTTTCTCTTCTCTCTTTATCATTTTTCCTCTCTTCTCTCTCTATCCTTTTTCCTCTATCTCTCTCTTCTCTCTATCCTTTTTCCTCCCACACTTCTATTTCTCTCTATCCTTTCCCCTCCCTCTTTCCTCTTATTCTCTCTATCCTTTTCCATCCCTCTCTCTTTTCTCTCTATCCTTTTCCTCTCCTCTCTCTTCTCTCTCTATCTTTTTTCTCCTCTCTCCTCTCTCTCTCCTCTTTCTCTCCTCTCTCTTTCCTCTCACTCTTCTCTCTCCTTTCTCTCTCCCTCTCAATCAACCCCGCTTTCCTACTCCTGTTTATCTCGCCTCTTTCACCATACCACCATATATCTCATCCCCTTCTCTCTCTTTCACGAACACTATTGCGTCTCTTCGTCTCTCCTATTGTTTCCGTCTTTTTCGCTTTCTCCCTTGTCCTATCCTTCCGTTCCTATTTCCCTCCAACTTACTGCTCGAATTTATCCCTTTATGATCTGATTTTATGTGTACCATTAAATTTTTATTATTATATTCTCTGTTAGAGGTCAAACACTTGTCGTTAATTGTTATACAGGAATTTTGTCATAAAAATCGCTTTCTAGTTTAGGACGGTAAAACGGATTGACGAGTGGTCGTTTGAAGATCTTTCATCGATTATTTATCCGACCTAGATTAAATGGAGCATAAGAAATTAAGACGCCTTCGCGGAGTGTTTTAGAATACCCAACGCGATTTCGTGATTTTATTGAATCTTTGCGCAAATATCTGCAGATTGGTTTGTTTCGCGATATATCTTCATATTTATTCTAAATTAATTTCAATAAATTTGAACAATTTGTATAGAGATGGCATACACGAATAGTTATCGTTTTATTTTCTTCTGTTCAGAGTTTACAACAAGAAATCCTGTTCCACATAAATATCAAGGGAATAGTCGCTTTACTCGTCACAACCGGAAAAATAAAATTCTGTGCATTATGTCACCTATATTAAGCACGAAGGCATTGAATTTTACCTATCTGAAAAGCTACCATTTTGATATAACAAATAATACTTTGCTGGAAATCGTTTAAGCAGTTATGATAAGAACGAATTCAGTATTATCGCGACATGGTGATTCAATAGAAATTTCCAGCTCCACCCAGAAATTTTTATATTTGCTTTATATGTAACGATGCATTTCATGAGCTGTGATAAATCACTTCAATTAAACTGAAATCGTATTTTTTATTATAAAATCTGAAGGAATTCCTATAATATTTTACGCTCGTTATAAAAGGTTCCAAAATCAAATATAGTAAAATTGACATGAAATATATTATTTTAAGATGAATTTATTTCGCTAACATCAAAATGGTTCCATTGGATCTCTTATGTACCTGATACACGCCTATTTCGGAATTTGATAACAATTTTTAAACGGTTTTTTTAGATTGACTGAACACAATACTTTTCTCGTAAAATTACAGATATTTTTAATAGCTAACTAAAAGACAATGCTGAATGCTCGAATTCTCCATTATTATAATCAATAATTCATATAACCTTCCGTTGAACTGGTCATTCGTAGCATGATGTGACATGATCCGTAAATTCCTTTCAATCATTGGAATTTAGTTTTAATATGGTTTGCGAGGGCCGGAATAAGGTTTTTCTGCAATCATAGTTGGCATAAAAGCACTCCATGCCTATAAAAATCAAATAATTCATTTACTTGCTCTTACACCAAGTCAAGTAGTATTCAGAGTATGAAAAAACGAAACCTTTTCCTCGGTAATTTTTTTAAGAGAACACGCCTCGCTCGCTTTGCTCCGAGATAACGGTTTTGAATATAATTACCCTTCTCATTTTCTTCATTTTTATTCTCAAACGAAAAATAATTAAGGATAAAAAAATCTCTTTGTCTATAGATCCCTCGATTCCGCATATCAAAATCCTTTCTTCTGCTCCTTATACTCCACGTGTGGAGCCAAAAAAAAATTAATCACAAAAGGGAACTATATTTTATTTTTCTCCTGAACCCAGAAAAAAAGGAACGGAAAAAACCACTTAACATTTATTCCTTTCCTTTTCAACCGCCCCTCTCAAAAGCCGACGAGAGGAAAGAACAAATCTATTTCGCGTCTTTTTTTAGCAAAACCACACACAGAGCGTTCTCTCGTCAGCGGGTTTCCTCTGTATGCAATTCTTTCCCCACACCCTCACCACATATTCTCCTCCATCCCAAAACTGAACCCCCGCAAGGGCGCCCTCTGCTCCCGCAACCACCTAAATGTGCCTCTCTGTTCTCTGTGTGTGCAGGCGTGTGTTATATATATATATATATATATATATATATATATATATATATATATATATAAACATAAACAAGCGACGCGCGCGGGGGTGTTCTGTGTTTGGGTAAATTTGTATAATTAAGAGTGGCTGCTATGAGTGTGTGTGAGCATGTGAGTGTGTTTTTCTCGGCGTGTGTGTTCTCGTACATTTCGTATGTATGTCGAGGGCTAATTACCAACTACCTTTCTTAATTGGGGGAGAGATATTTTTTCCGCAGGAAAAAGGAGCTTTGTTTTCTTTTTTTAACATTTTTTTCGGAGAGTGAGGGAGAGATGCGGGTTGAAGTTGTGTGGAGTCCTTTTTTTTAATTATATTTTTCCCATGCGCCGCTAATTAACCATTTCCCCTTCCAGAACCTCCTTCCCCCCCTTTATCCCTTTCCCTCCACGTATACACACGACAATCCACCCAGAACCCTACTCTTTTATTTTTTTTAATACCCTTACGTCAGTGTTCGCTTCATCCTCTGCTTCTCCCTCCCTCCCTTCCTCCGCCCCTCCCTCCATCCATCTACCCCTCTCCCTACGTCAACTCCCCCTTCCTCCATCCCTCCACCCCCTCCCGCTCCCCTTTTTTGGGCCCTCTTTCGCTCATACACTCCCCACTCCCTCACCCTATCTCAGATCCTCCCTCTTCTATCCCTCCGCCCCATTCCTCTTATCTCTCTAACTGTTCAGTTCGCTTTCTGCGGATGGAATCGCCGGGTTCGGTTCCCGATAGAATGTCACTCATTTTTCTACGCTGCTCGCATTTATCGATGGATTCGGCCATTTTCGCGTTCTCGATCATTTTTTTTCAACTCCGCATATTTTGCATAACTGCATTTTTTGTAGATGCTGGTCGCATGCTTTTTTTGCCAAACGAATGGATTCGGATCAGCGGCGTTTTTTATTCGGGAACGCGAGCAAAGCACCTCGGCCTGCCTTGCTGGTTTATGCAATGGCCTCGCGGAAAGGAAAATGGAGCTTATGGCTGGAATTTCTTCACTTGGATGGCAAATATATCACGGAGTTCTGATGTAAATTTTCTTTGGAAAAACGAATAAGCGGGAATTTCTAACGTTTCTCATTTATCAAAATAATTAAGTTTTATAAGATACCAGACTTACTCTGAGAGTTGAAGCTCCTGCAGTCATAAAAGATTTTGTGATATACAAATAGGAGCCATGTATTTTATTCATTGAATGTGAACCGTAAGGTTAGCTCAAGAAACCATATTCTTGAAAATATCTACATTAATAAAAATATTTTCATTTGATTATTGCATTTCTAAATAATAACCTCTTAAAACATCTCCTGAATCATTTCCTTATTTTGATTTAAGAACTGTGAACTTTTGAAATGATATATACACACAGTTGGTATTCATTTAATCGATATATACACAATTTCAATGAGATTATGTATCCTTGCCAAACTGCTGTACTCACTACTATTATTACTATTCCTTCCATTTCCCACAGAAATATCACGTAAGGGACTCGTAAATCATGCATAATGAATCTTTGATTTTCATTGGGAAATTAGTGAGCATTGTGCTTAATAGGAAATTTTCTTGGGAAATATATTTAGCAAAATGAAAGGCTATATAGAAATTTATGAAATACTTGATTGTGAATCTACATAATGTTGTTATTTGCTTTCCGGGCCCTTTACGCATAGATACAAAAGGTTCGATCCATTGTGCCTTTCCCAGCTGTAACGACGTCCATTCCACGCCATAACTGGTGCGATGCATACTCGGTCAAATAGAGTTTGGTGTGTAGCCTGCATAGTGTGGCGTGGCGTGAGTAACAGATTGCTAGCCCCGATCGCGTTATTTGGTGAAATTCCGTGCCTTCTGGCGATCTGTGTTTCTCTGCCTTGCTAACGAAACAAACATTTCTGACGGCCGTGGCAGCGTTTAATATTCTACTGGAGTCGAACAGGAACAACCTCTCTAAATGGCTATCTATAAATTTAGTAATCTTATAACGGTTATAATATGTTGATTCGGAAAATATCGGATAATTATTTACACCGATTATAGCTTTTCTTTTCATTGAGCAAGGAAATGCGCAAGGTAACAACAGAATGTAAATTCGATTTCTACATATGTTATCTGTTGTTTGCTCTTGGAAATTCATGTAGGTATAATTTATTTGCCAAGCTATATTGAAAACAGTATTTTAACTCTTAATACAACGAAGTGAAATTTGTATCAGTACAGATTAAAGTGCTTCTTTTAGACCTATCACTTTCAGGTCACGTTGATACGATTACTTACCGCTCGCTCGGTGCAAGACTGGAGGCTTGACGTGTGTTTTTTATTTTCTTTCATAGTATAATTTTTATATTTTGTTATGGTTTATAAGAGATTACTGTTAAGGTATCTAACAACAAATGGAATTCAATGGAAACATCATAATAAGAATATGATAGACCAGCTATTCTTTGTTGGTATCATCAGGAAATTTCAATAATGCGCATTTAAAATAAATAATGTAATCGCCTATCATGACAATCTTTGAAACACAAAAGTGAATATAATGATAAATGATAATGAAATTTTCTCTTGCGATTCTTAGCGGTGTTGTTTGTTCTGGGAATAGATCTCCCAAACCGTTTCATTAACAACATTCTCTGTCCTTTGATAAACTTTATAAAGAGCAATATTAAACTTTGCATAAAAGTTTATATGTAATTTCATCAAAATCATTTAATAAGAATCCCTGATGTAGACAACTTCTAAAGTGTGATTATAGTCAGAAAATGTTTATTTTTTAAAGCAGATAATTTATTATATTAATAGTAATAAGGCTTTTATTCAGGACAAGAATTATAAAATTGATATCTTTCAAATAGAAGGAAGAAATATCTCTTCGTTCACAGGGACAGATAATCACAAAAAGCCAAGGATGGAACAAAGGACCTGAGATTGGTCACGAGTCAGTTGGTAATCACGATTTTCTCCACGGCTAGCGCAAGCACTCGGCATAAAATTAGTTATGAAGTTCAGCCAATTGGCGGCGCCATTGCAGGTGATTTCTCCGTTTTTCCTTAATTTCGAGGAAAGCCTTCTTTCTCCGTTTACCCGATCAGCCATATCCACCCCATTATCCCCCTCCATCTCCCTCTTCTCCATCTCCCTCTTCTCCATCTCCCTCTTCTCCTCCCTCACTTCTTTTCCCCCCCATCTCCCCCTTCTCCATCTCCCCCTTCTCCATCTCCCCCTTCTCCTCCCTCCCCTCGCATCCCCCTCCATATCCCCTCTCTCACCCTCCCCTCGCCCCGCTACCCAATCCGATAGACGCAATTCCTTCCCGGCTGCCACTTCGCCACTCTTAAGTTCCATTGCGGCGCGAGTGATTTAATAGCAAGAGAGGAATGGATTTCATTTTTGCAGTGCATGGAAGCGAGAGGGGAAAAAGTTTGATGCCGGAATTGCTTTATTAGCAGCCGAATAAGAAAAAAAAGCCCTCGGGTTAATTTTTTAAAATGGAAAGCGATGTCGGTTGTATGTAGTGGCTTTTTAATATTTTTCAGACTGGAGGTAATTAATGCATCGGCAATTCAAAATGCGATCCGTGGTTTCCTGACGGCGAAATGACTGAGAAAACTGCATTGAGTTATCGTCTATTAAGCAAACGTTAGAACACAAAAGAGTGGTAATATCCAAAAATTATTCCACCGAATTCTGTAGTCTCAAACTCCGTACATTATGGTATTATTTAGAAAAAAGTATTATCAAAGTAAAAAATCCAGTCATGTTTTTCTTTTATTTTTCATGCGTTGTATTCTTACGCCTCTATAGTTATTTATTGTCACATGTATTAAAAATTTAATTTCATGTAGATTAGTTTTCACAAGTCATATAATCCTACCATAATTGATGATATGCGTTTTAAACAACATCTAGTAAGAAATTTTCATTAAATGAGAACATACAGCTTTAAAAATGTAAGAATTTGCAAAACACTTTGCTGCAGTAAATTTAATAACGTACAAGCCTTATTTTACCAATTTTCGATGGAGGTGTATTATGAAATTATTTACCTTCTTTAGATTTTGTGATAATATATCTATTTTCTGTGAAATTAATAAATAATTTGTATTAGTTATAAACTAACAATGGAGTCACATTCTCAAAAATATATATAAAAGTACGAATTAATTTGAATACGAAAGAATTACATATGAAAGCTTCCTTAAACTAATTTATATATTACTAGCTGAAAGTATCTGGCGTTGCTTATGTCCTAGCTCGTTTACGTCATATTTCCAACCTAGGGAAACAAAGCGTCTCTTTCCTTTGTGCTTTCTATATCATTGGTTCGGTTGCAGAGTGCGTAGCGCAGACGGCCTCTTTTTTCTTACGCCCTACTAAAAAAGATTACATGTTTATGTTGTCATATTTCATATGCCACTCCCGCAAACTCCATGGAATAGTTCTTTCTAATTTCTAAAAATAGAATGTTGCAGTAAACATAGTAGAAACTTAGTAAATATATTTTTATGGAAGCTAAAATGATATGAGCTAAAATAAGATTACATTATTTTAGTTCAATCTCATGTGCGTGGAGTAAATGAATAATTTTTGTAAATCCAACAAACGTTGAATTTTGTTTGATTTTAAAGAAATGTTTCTGCGGTCAATAAAAAAAGAATTTCTTTTAATATGGTTTTATTGTAGAATTTTGCTGAACGGGCGGACAGAGGAGTTTGTGATCAATTTAAATTTTAATATTTATCTTTATAGACGTTCTCCTATTTAGAGATCGGCCTCCTGACGATGGCTCTTCTATTTTTCCAGTCTTCTCATATTTTTTCTACCTCCAATTCCTTCCAAATCAACACTTTCTCCCATTCTCTTATATCCCCCTACACTACATCAATCCATATTCTCCTAGATCTTTCTCTAGATCTTTTTTGATGCAATTCTCTCGCGATGCTCGAAATCCAGACACAGTCGAATTTTTTCAGAATTTTCAGAGGAATTTTAATTTTTCAAATTTTTTGGAAAATCTAAATCTAAAAATTTCACCGAATAAAATCGAGTCCCGAAAACATTAATGTATTCACGCGTTGCGTCGATTCTTTTTTCTTTCCCATTTTTAGTCATGGAAACATTGACTGAAGCTTAAATTGGCCCTGAGCGAGTATAACTATTTTGTAGCGATTTTTTAAATATTTTTTATATTTAAAAAATCGCTACAAAATGCGCTCGCGACTTTTCCTCTCATGAAAAAATGCCCGAATAGTTTTAAAAAACTTATCTGTTGGTCGAGTTTGAGAAGCGGGAGGGAAAATTCATGCATGTAGCGACACATTTCGAGAACGTGTTCATCTTATTCTTTTGGGATTGGATGCGAGTAAATTGGAAAAATGAAGATGTTAGAATATTGAGTTGAAAATTCAGTTGCTGTCATCAGAAAGGGAAAATCTTGAGATTTATTATTGACACTTTTTGAAAGAAGTGATCTTAATAAAGCGTTGATATCTTGTTTCATATCATATAATGTCTTTTGCCATTTTTCGACATAAACTTCATTATTTTCTCTCTGATTAATATTATTATATCATAAATGATTTAGTAAATATATTTTATCGTAAGCGTAAAATGTTTGGAAAACAAAATTCACTCAAATAAAAACAACGAACAGGTTTCAAAATATTCCATTGAAAAAATAACTCTCCATATCAGTAAAACTTAAAAATGACGGAAATTTTATTATTTACTAGATAATTTAGCCCGTTTAGAAAAGATTTGTAATCAAACAATTTAATTAATAAATTAAATCATTTTATTATAAAATTTGCGTATATAAATACTACCAAATTTGGTTGAACTGACTGAAGAAACGGCTGAGATATTGTGCGTTACGGGCAGAGTGACCAAGTTATCAAGAGAATAAGGGTTTTATTGTAATCTGATTTTGATATAAAAATCTGATTTATTCTTAGAATATTTCCTGTGAAATGTTCTTTACTTGGGTATGTAGTTATTTAACTTTTTTAAAATCACTTAAGCCATTCTGACTGTAATACCTAATAGGATGAATGAGGCAATGTCAGTTTCAAGGCGTTCTAGCTTGTGAAGTGTATTGAAGCATAATATCTTTTTCTAACAGAGAGACAAGTAATAACATGGGATTTACATGCCTAAAAAATAATTTAAAAAATGAAAATACTCTTTACCTTACCAAAAAATATTTGGCATTCAATGGTATTTATCCAATTTAATGTAACAGCTGGAATCGGTAGATGCATGGAAACCAAATTAAAACGTTGGCCTGACAGAAACGAGATACTTGGAACATTTAATTGAAGTGCGCGGGAGAGAAGAATGTATTCCATTTTCTTAAGAACCCTCACCTGAAAGGTTTTCGATCAGTTACTCATGAGCAACATTTCGACTTTTAACCTTTCGCCATACATATTCTATCATAATATGAATGTAATTGATGTTAAAGCAGTGGCGTACCGAAAAATGTTTGCCACCTCCCCCCTCCCCCTCTCCCACCGCCAAAACAAAATTGAAGTCCCGGAAAAAATTTAAGGGCCTCAAAAATAAATATGGGCCCGCTTTGGCCATGGGCCTTCCGGCCTCGTGGATGTTGCGGGGATGTCCGCTACGCCACTGTGTTTAAGATATAAATTTATCAAGTAAATCGGAAGATTGATTTCAAGACACCGTTCTCTGCTACTTAATTGCATAAACATTACATCATTGGATAGAGTGAGTGATTCTCCGTGAATGTCAACGTGAGATTTTATATTATCTTGATCGATTACTTTTCTTATCCTATGATTCTATCCGAAAGACATCTTCAGTACTTTGTCGGAGGACTTATTACAATAAAACTTCTCACTACAGTTTCTCTAAACAAGTTTTTTCTTAATTTCAAACGCCATATTTCATTGTGCTTTGCTTATTTGGTGGAGCCACTGTTCATCGGAGGAGAATGTTCAAGAATTTTTAAGTCGCAAAGGCAGAATGAGCGTTGGTGTTGTATTGCTTTAAGTCTTGGATTGGGTGCAGGCTGAGACTGGTCTTTTCAAATCCATCTACTTTTCACTGAATTATGCAGAGCAGCTTAACCAATTAAATTCAACTTACATGCTCTAACAATAAGTATTAAAAATAGGAATGCCATTTTATGAAATGTTTAACCTAACCTCCATATGGGAATGTAATAGATTTTCTTTTTTCTATCCAAACTATTTATTACATGTATATGTGTTTACATAAGAGAAGTTATAATTGTTTTTTTTCACACAAATAAACGCGAGAATTTAGCACGATATTTTTAAGAGGCGAAACCGGGACACGGTGTTTTGCGCCGTAGGCAAGATTTTAAATTCACACCCCCTCCCAATGAAATGATACAGTACATAATTTTACCTCTCAAAACAGAAATTTATTTACAATGTACAAGTATAACAAAATATATCCCCCCTTATAATAAAAAGCTATGTTGGTCCGCCCGTTGGTTGGTTGGTCCATGTCACGCTCTTAAAACGCGAATAACTCTATCAAATATCTTGAAATTTCGCAGAGATAATCTACTCGGATATAAAAATGCTGTAACGAAGGAAAATTAACGAAAAACGTCCAGGGTTTTACTCCAGATGATGATTTGCATTCCTCATAACACGTAAAAATCGACTTTTTGACGTGCAGGATTTTCTTCTTTTTTATATTAAAATTAGAAATAACTAACCTAAGATCTTCAAATTTAAACTATTTTACAGAATTAATTATATAGTTTCTTATTATGTTCATGTTTCCCTGCCTGAAGTATGAAATTAATCATGTTAAACATTTAATTCGCATATTTTGGGGAAATCTTGCCATTTTAACGGGATGTTGCCTTGCCTACCAATTGCATTGTTAAACCTCAAAATCCTATTGTTATTACAGTCCTCATGGGTTTAAGCGTGCTTTGAAGGCTTTTAATAGGAGAAGGAGAGAAAGACGGAGGAAGAGGAAAATGATTTTCATAGCAATCACTATATTTGCTGCGTTGTTTACGAGAAGGAATCCCTAAAAATCTGAAATACCATTCAAAAAGTTTAAAATCGTAATAATGAGCTAAATTCAATATTAATGAAATAGAAATGGTATGAAAATCTGAGGAACAATCTGGACGTTTTAATAAGCAAAACGAGCGTGTAAAAAATGTTTAGAGAGAAGGATTGCACGATAATTTACAGGAGTTACGTAGAAGGTTGGAGCGGTTTGGGAAACTTTAAAGGAATCACAAAAATAATAATAAAAGGCTAATTTTTTAGTCAGTTGGTCTGAGTGTAAAGTTATTAAACGCGAATTACTCGATCAAGGATGTAGATAGAAAATTGAATTTTGGCAGAAATTTATATAATATGCTAATCAGAATTAGTATTTTTAGGCTTGACATGGTAATTGAAGTTGGGAATAATTTTTTAAACGAGAAAAAAGTATGTTATGACCGGGAATCGAACCCGGGTCTTCCAATTGCCGGGCGGATATTCTACTACTGAACTATCGTAGCAGATCAATTTTTTCGTTTCTGAACTCAGATGTTTTCTTGGTTAGGACGGAACTAGCCAAGCTAGTATAAAACTGTCCCAACGGATGTCCTCAGAGAGATATATCGAAGAAAACTCCTCCTTCTCAAATGGTGAGATTGCCAAGCAAGAAATTGATGTAATAAAGCGATCCGAAGATGCTATGCAGAGAGGCATGAGCTGTAATGTTGGGAATAATTTTTGAAACAAGAAAAAAGTCTGCTATGACCGGGAATTGAACCCGGGTCTTCCACTTGCCGGGCGGATATTCTACCTCTGAACTATCGTAGCAGATCTAATTCCTCGTTTCTGAACGCGGATGCTTTAGTGCTTTAATACTGAATCTATTTAGTAGATAGATGGTGGAAGGAAAAGGGAATGGAAATGAAAAGAAATTGAGGAAAAGGAAGAGGAGGACGTAGAATTTTCATAGAATTAAAAGGAGCTGCAGCACAAAAATAACAATAATAAATTACAATTCATTATAAAACATTTTATACGATCGAATCATGCGCCATTTCCAAATGGTGAGATTTTATAAAACTAAATATAGCGTTATTTTCAATGGATTTCTTTAAACGATACTACAGAAAATATTTCGAACAGAAATCTAATACGATTGAAACAATAACATTCTATGACTTTTATTTAAATTTCTTTAAATAAAGCCAATTTTCTGAAAGAATTTCAAAACTACTATAGTTAAAAGAAAATTGCGCTCTCAAAATATTGTTAAAACTTATTGCAGTTCATGTAAGTATTTAGTTCACAGTAAGTTACTACATATTTTTCCTTTGATGGTAAATTGACTGTTCATTAACATTTTATCCCGTTTTTACGGGTAAGAGTAAAACAATTAAATAATTAGGTTAAATTCTATACATTAGAAAGAATTTATAATTTGCCCAGACATTTCAAGTTAATTTCTATAGATTCTTCATATATTATATCTTATTATTTCAATTTCACTCTTATTTTTAAAAAATATTTGAAAAAGAATTTGGTCTCACTGATAATAATTTTTAAACAGTATAACAAAGATAACTTTCAAAAACACTGATTTTATTGTGCATGAAAGCTAAATCAGATCATAGCAAATTTTACTGATTTTTCACAACGAAATCAAATATCTTTGGAATAATTTTATGATGATTTGATTAGAGAGAGAAAAGGAGAGACAGGAAGAAAGAAAGGAGAGAGAGTGTGAGAGAGACAAAATTTAATGTTCCATAAATTAAAAATAGTTTTGGGAATATAAGAATTATATAGCGTAATGTATTTTTTTGTCATAAAATTTATATTAGCCCAAAACTATGTTTACTCTCTGGAACATTCAATTTTGTGAGTTTTATATCCATTGATTACTTTTTAGTTCATATAAAAGTTCGTTTCATTAATATTTTATTTCAATTTTATTTTTACTTAATACTTAATTCACGCATGCCCATCATATTTTACGGGTAATTTTTCTAGTCCCCTCTTACAATAAAAAGTTATGTTGGTCCGTTGGTTGGTCCATGTCACGCTCTTAAAACGCGAATAACTCAATCAAATATGCAGATATAAACTTGAAATTTCGCAGTGATACTCTACTCGGATATAAAAATTTTGCGACGAAGGAAAATTTACGAAGAACGTTCCGAGTTTGACTCCAAACGATGATAACACGTAAAAATAGACTTTTGACGGGCAGACTTTTCTTCTTTTTGAGATAAAATTATAAAAACTAACCTATGATATTTAGATCTTAACCATCTTAAAGAAAGCATTATAAGGTTTCTTATTCTGCTCATGTTTTTCTGCCTACAATTCGAAATTACTCATGTTAAACATTTAATTCATATATTTTGGGGAAATCTTGCCATTTAATCAGGATGTTGCAGTTGCAGTTCGCCTTCTGTCAGATTACCATGAAGGTCAGCGACTGCAAAGTTTATTTCCTTTTACTAATGTAAGCATGGAGTACCACATTGAGTGGTATGCATAAAACGGAGTATATACTTCTGCTCACAAATTTTGAAGTATAGGCTCAATTCAGTATACATAAAAAGTTGAAGTATAGACTCAGTTGGGAGTATATACTCAAGAGGCGGGATGCAGTCTGCCAAGCTGAGTATAAACTCCGAAACCGTATGCATAAAACCGAGTATATACTCATCGCGGTAGTTTATACTCAGAATATTTGGAGTGTGGTCAGTAGGAGATTCACTTCTATAGCGAGTGTTCTTTGTTCAAATAGCGAAGTTTATGGGCGTTGTTGTCGACAATTTTCGACGTCAATTGTATAATTCACAGAGGCGTCTACCCGTTAGGAACTGTAAAGAACTATACTGATTTAATTCCGAAAATATTTCGTGGAGTTCCAACTACTTCCTTGGAGAACATACGGAAAGGAGAGGAAAAGCAGTGAAGAACGAAGAGAAAATGAGAGCATTTCTCCAATTTGTTGGAGATCTTGGATTTCAGGCTGGTGTGGCCGAGGAGCATATTGCGAAACACATTTTTACATAAAGGCAATGCTATAAAAAAATACGTTCCTAAATATACTAAAATCACGTTTAAGTATGACAGATATGTTCCAAAAAAAAGGGTCTTGTTGAGCGAGATCATGCTAAACAAATGCAAAACTCTCATTGAAAACCATGTCAAAGATAAAATCGCTTTAATTATTTTTGCTTGCGACATTTCTCAAACTCATAAGGGTAAAAACTCAAGCACAAATTCAATGTGTTACCACCACGATCTCGAGCTGAAAACTGACTGTGGTCCGCCGAAATACTACTTTGGATATAAAAAGAAACTGGTCGATTATATTATTTCTCCGGTGAAATATTGTGTACACATGAAATGAATATGAAAACAATTTATAAAATTAGTTCGCATACAATGTAACAAATTTGTTTTTCATTGCTCGCGTTGAGACCTTTTGAATGGGCAGAAAAAGTCTCGTCGTTCTCCGGGTTTTGTAAGAGCGTGTGTTCGAATAAAGTGAGAGTATCGAGAGGTAAAGTCAGAAAGTGTAATGATCGTAAACTCGAAGAAAGCGTATCGCGAGGTGTAGCTGTGTTGTTTACACTTGAAACAAAATAAAAACGAAATATTAATGTGACATGTGCATTATAAAAGTTATAATTCATTATCAAACTTACTATGTCCCGATAATTTCAATTTGAAAACGTTTATAAAAAGTTTGTCAGTTTTATCTTGACACAAATCCTGGTAGTAAGCCTTCTTGTTTAAACTAGAAATAAACACCCTACCAAGAAACTCAGCGACTTCTACTATTATCCGCTAGAGGTCACGTTATTTCCTACAGCGCCATTTTAACATAAACTATTACAACTACGTCGAGCAGAGCTTATCCGGTCAAAAAAACCTCAATATCTCTCCAACGGTTTGTCCGATATCAATTTTATAATTTTTCTGCAAACCTGCAGGTAGAGACGTTTAATTTGATGCTTCACACGTTAAGGTGACTGTTACCTTCGCGTTAACAACCTCATTTTATTACGGTATTAATGTAATAGATGTCTGTTTTTGGCGCTATCTTGAGGAAGAATATATTGCATTTCTATTGAATAAAATGTATAAATTTTAATTTAATGAAACAATATTTTAAACTGAATATTAAAAAATATATAACTCACATTGTAGTATGTTTCAGAGGGTTAAAATAATTTTGGTAAGTTAAAGCGAAAGTAGCGTAATGTTTCAGAAATTAATATTTTTTTTTATCTAAGATTTGTGCCTACGTATTACACTGAGAGAGAGAGAGCTACATTTTTTAGGGGAGAATGTGAGAAAGAAAGCGAGGAGAATTGGAGGAATGGAATATTAAGAATGGGAAGAAGTGAGGGTGAAGAATAAGAGGGATGGAGAATGGAAAGGACGAGAGAGGAAAAATACGAGGGAGAGAGAGAATAGGGGGAGGGGGAGGGAAGAAAATGGGAGGAAGACAGAAAGAAAGGAAGGAAGAATGGGAAGTGGCTTAATTTCAATACATAATCTGCACTTACCCGACATATTTGACGGGCAATTACGCTAGTTTTATATTATAAAACGTTACATTTAAAAATTGCAGTTGTCATTTGTTGCGCCCCTAAGCATGTCGCGCTTTAGGCGGGCGTCTAGTTCACCTAGCCATTGTCCCGGCTCTGCCAATTCAATTCACCTGCGATTATGTTTTCTCAAATTTTATGAAAATATGGCGAAAATTAAATTAACTTAATACATTCAGGTAGTATATAGCCACTGGAAAATGATTCAAAATATAGGAAATACTTTCTTAAATATTGAAAGACGTGTAATTACATGCGGAATAAGACCCCGTGATATTAACTAAGTTTCCGTTGGTTTTATCTATATTAGTGTTAGGCTTGTCAATTTGCTTAAATAGTAAATACGTCGGTAGCGATGGCAGAGCGAGGGCGAGGCTCGAATCGACACGTCATCTCGGATCGAGACAAGGTGCGGAGGCAAATCCGACAGTTAATTCTAATCCCCTAATCAGATTCCCTCGGAGCGGCGCGCATCCGTTATTAATACGCGTTATTTTCCACCTGTCGCTGTTTTTGGACTTGGACTTCGACTCGCCTGGAACGAATTCCAGAGGACGGCCATTTTAACCCTTTTAAAACACCTAACGAGGCGAAACTGAAAAAAAGAGGGATGACGTAAAAAAAAGGAAGACGGATTTGATAAATAACGGCAGATGGAGGAAAGGGGGAGGGAGGGGGTGGGTTGTAGGGGGAGGGAGGGAGAGAGAGAGGGTTTATTGGGAGGGAAGCTCGGAAAATAAACGAAACCGCACCGATGGCCGAACACGGGGCCCGATGGGGCACATACATACATCGATTAGCGTGATCAATCGCTGAAAAAATCCAGTCCTCTTTTCCTCTCTCTTCTCCCCACTCCCCACCTCCCTCTCCCTCATTTTCCTTCCTCCCCTCCCACTCGTATCCATCCCTCACTCCCTCCGAAAGCAAAATCTCTCTCTCTCTTCGCGCGCTACATAACGCCATCAACCCCCTCACACGCGAAAAAAAGACGAGCGGAATAACAGTATCAGAAAAAAAAAGGAAGAAGCATCGCGATGCGCGGAGGGTGTGGGAAGACTCTCGGGTGGGGGCGGCGTAAAACGAGACAGTTGAGGCGGTAGAGGAGATGGAAAGGGGGCGGAGGAGGATGGAAGGGACCCGAAAAAAAAACTATTTAAATTATCGCCATCATGGTTAGTTTACCTCTCGGATTTTCATACGGCACGGACAGTCCCCTTCATTTTTTTCTGTTTACCATGTTTTCCGCGCGGTGTCGCTACCTGCGGCCTATCACGTCACGCCTCCGGAGCGCAGGGCGGCCATGTTACGTGCTACTCCCGCCTCCTATGCCCACCTATAACCCGTCCCACTTTCGAACGCGGGCTCCAGCATCTGGTTCGCGTTTCCCGCTTTAAATAACATAAATAATGTATAAAGAGAGAGAGAGAGAAGTAGAGAAAGAGAGTAGCGGTAATGACAAAGGGGCGGGACAATTAATCACGCGTCAAAACACATATATCCTTACGTAGGGCTGCCACACTTCCCCCATCGCAATGCGTGTGCGTGTGTTTGTGTTTGCAAGCGGAGTAAGGTTGATGGCATGACATTTGATGCATAGTGACGGCCTCCATCTCCCCCTTCCCCCTTCGCCCGCATCCCATTCCATTCCCGATATCTCCCTCTCCCCCCCAAATTCACCTCCCGTGCCGCCCCCTTCCCGTCATGCAACGCGTATCCGCCGTTTCGCGGCCATCAGAACCCTCCCACGAATTCGCCGTAACGGCCTTTATTCAACATATTGGTCGTGCGTCAATTCTGACGGAATGCGGATTTTTACGCCTCTGCGTATTATTTTAAAGGTGCCTCCTCCCCACCCCCTCCCCTCCTCCCCTGGGGACTTGTGCATACAATTTTAGTGGATGCCATTTTGGTTCGGGGTCACATTGCGTGCACGGAAAAAAGGGGAGGGAAAACGTGAGGATATAAATTTTTCATTAGTTTTGATGCATGCAAAAATGAATCCGTAAATTTTTAAAGCGCATGAGTGATTGGCGATGGTGTTTTTTTTCGTTGTGAATGGAGGCGATATCGCGCTGCGGTCGGAGCGATTTTCGTTTGGTCTTCGTTTAAAATTATATGGAGTTGTTTTCATGCGTTCATGAGATGGCGGCGCAATATTGATGCCTGTTTGCTAATCAATTCATCATTTACAGTCAAATTTTCCCGAATGTTTATTTTTGCGAGGGAAGCCGAAAATCATAATTTTGTTTAAATAATGCATTAGTTTATAAATGTGCTCTTAATTAATTTACGCTTCGAATATCTTGCGTAATTAACTCGATTTGAAGGACATAAAAATATTTGAATCGCTTCGATTGAAGTTTATATACATTCGTAAACAAATTTTGGGCGAATAAATTTTATTTTTCTTTCTTGCATCACATTAATTTCTCATAATGAATAACTAGTTAAATATCATGGAAAATGAAAAAAACACAGTTGCCATAAAATTTATTATATTACCGAGTCTTCTACTTCAGTGCCATATTTATCAGAACATTTATAGAATTAAATTTTCAGTAAGCAAAAAATACAATAGCTCTGTATTAATTTTTAATCATTGATTGCTTAAAAGGATTTAAGAATTAGAATATCGACGGTGTATTCCACATTCACGCGATTGATAGAATTATGATCCGAGTTTTTAATGACGCTCTTCTCTTATATGACGATGACTGTTATACGACCAACGGAAAGCCGACTCCGTGAGTAATGCTCACGTTACAGGCCTAACGTTGTTTATTTACATTTTATTTTATTCTTCCATTAAATTACAATTGTGCATTAAAGGGTTTTATAGTAATTTGAATATTAATACTATTCTACAAATTTATTTTAATATAATTAACTAAATTTAATTTGCTAACTTTCATGTATTAGTTGAATGCAGGGTTACCAGACGTCCGGTTTTTCCCGGACATGTCCTCCTTTTTATGGTGTCCGGGGACGTCTGGGAGGGATTTAAACACCTGTTCAGAATTTGAATATTTCCTTTTATTGTACATTTTTAAAGTTATTTACGTTAATTTTTGGGAAATATGAAACATGTCTTCGGACAGTAGCATGATGATGATGATTGCAGCTTGTGATTTTAACGTTTTATTTCTAATTATATCGTGAGATATTAAATATCATTTTTGACGCTTTACTCGATCATTTTGCTTTAAATTTGTAAATAAGTCTTTCGGCAAACCGCAGTAATAATATAATGTGTCATATTATTATTCCTTAATCATCAGTTTAACTTTTATTTCCAAGTTAATTAATAAACTTAGGTTTAGAGTTTATATTTTTGTATATATTATTCAAGACATGTATAAAAAGTTGTATATTCCTATATATTATTTACATATTTAGTCTGCATCGTCAGAATTATTGTTTCGGATAACAAGTCATAATAATGCATGAAATTATAAATATTGTTGCATTTTGTTTTTATGCGTAAATGTTTAAGTAATAAAAACAGTTACGTTCAAAAATTAACTTTAATAATATTTAATTATATTTCCTTTATTGATATAACACCACAGTACAACTTTTTGTGCTTAAAAAGATAAATTTTAAAAGTCAGGGTTTTGTCCGGATTTTTGTTCTTTTTGTCCGGGAAGTAAGATTAAAAATATGGTAACCCTAGTTGAATGGATCTTTCTTGCAATATAAATATGGTTTGTTTGGTTTATTATTGTTATAATAATATTTATTTTATTTTTTAAATCTTTGTTTACGTATTTATATTTATATAATAGTTTTGTTATTGTTTTTATATAATGTGTATATTTTTTGTTGACCATACAATAGGTAAATATAAAACATTAAAAGGTAGAATAATCTTTTGTTGATAAGAGCGAGAGAAAGACGTTCATTTGTTATCAGATATGCGTGGAGTTGAATAAGAGGAAACGAGGAGTCAAACGATTCTTTTAAAGGGATGCACATGTACAATGAGCTAATCGATAATGATGGGTATATTATTAAATATTACTTAAAACTAGGTAGCTTATTGACTAAGATTTGGGTCATCTAAATTTATGCTTGCGCTTTACTGCTAAATTCAATATATTAACAGGGAGGGTTTATTGGTGTATATTAATTTACGAAATGACTAATCAGCCAAAATTTCACGAAAATCTATATAAGAGGAATTTTATTTACGTTGAGTATTTCAGAGATGGAAACTAGGGTTGGTTGTTTAAATTAAATTATTTTGGCTCGAAAGGATTCTATTTTTTGCGGTTACAATGTGTCGGCGAAATTTATCTCTCAAGAAAATGTTGGCTTTTAAATTATTGAGGAGAGCATTGATTCTGCTCCTTTTGTCTATTTAGTGGGTAGTTTACTTGAGTATTGAATAATAATTTTAAATCAAGTTGACTGCCAATAAATTTAAGGTTAGTAAATGTGGAAATGGTTCATCCTGCCATTTAGAGGTGAGTGATAAGATATAAGTGCGTGTGCGCGCTCTTTTCGGGGTTTATTTTTATTTCTGTTGGTTGGTTCAATATGAAATTTGGTTTATATGAGCCATTAGTATTTTTATTGCAAGATCGGGGAAACGGGTTTGAAAAATAATTGCGATATTGTAGGCAGACATAAGAAAATACGTAGATTTTTTTCGTGGTAAGTTGTTTACGTAGACATGAAAAATTGAAGGACTTAGAATTGCGCATTGATGAGATATTGAGATTTTAACGACGCTCAGCTTTAATGATACTTAAACAAAAAAATTGAATCTATTCAGTATTCGGTTTTGAAAAAAATTCAGAAGGGAACGGATATTATGTAATTATGATTTTTCAAGTTTAAGTTAACATTTATTGACTGAATAACATATTGCATATTATCTGTCATTTGATACCTTCGCAAATATGTTTACGCGCACCCCTCAAGTTATTTAGTTTATCTTTATTAGTTGTACATTATACATCACATTGCAAATAGAAGCGGTAATATATTTTGAAAATCATCGTTTAACAAGAGATTGCTATTTAGAATTATGTTATTAGAAGTAAGTCTCTAAGACTTGTGTAAAGAGAAATCAGTCATAAGCATTAAGTTATACTTTATGAACCAACGATCTGTAAATTTACTCAGAAGACAGCTTGTGCAGATTACCCCGTATTTATATACGAAATATTACTATTGGTGAGCATCTCTGAGTAAAAATTTAGTCAACGCGTAATGGAGCTTCAAACAAGTAGGATTAGTCAAAATTACATTTGGAACTCTAAAAATATTTGTGGTAAAAATTAACGGAAAAACATTACTCGATACTGGTAAATACTTAATTGTTTTTGGTTTCTTTGGTCCAGTTATTCTGAGAAGGATTTCTGATTTAAATTTAGCCGTTCGTAAGCAAATTAATTAAGGAAATATTCTTCCTCGTATAGCTACGGAAAAATGCCATGATGCGTGCACGAGAAAATCTCGTCCCTAAGTTTAAGATATAAGAAGAGCGCATCCTAGTTGCGAAGTTCATATAGAGACTCGGCTAATAATGCCTTTTGCTTTACTCCATTGACTTTAATGTTTATGAAAGACTTTTTTGCCATTGTAGTGTTATCATAGATCCTCTTGCATTATTGATTATTATTTATACTACCGCTACTATTCAAGACACAATCGTTTAAGTTATTTAATATTCAATGACAATTATTTATTAAACTGCATTGAAGGAAAGCGATTAAATTGAATATAAAATGGCGTAAATTTCCATAATCTCATGAAAACCAAAATGAATGGCACAAATCTTCCCAACACGATCATCGTATTAATCGTCAATATTTCAGCCAACGATAGTTTTGCTGTTCCAATTGTAAGAAGTGAATTTATATTGATTAATTAAGATCGCAGCTTAAGATAAATTCATCGTCTTTGTTTATAATGAGATTTGATTGAAAAACGTATTTAGCAATAAAAATGAAGTGAAAATTTTGTTAAATGAAACCATTATTGATCATTTAAGAAATCTGAAAATTACCGATTTCCCCTTGAACCGGTTTAATGTGGCAAATCGCCACATTTAATGTTTTCTGTCTTCCCGAGAAGTTTTTCCATCGACTCAAAGCCTTCCTAGAGGGCCATGGACCCACCTCGTTAAGCAAAGCACCTCTTATTCTCGCCCGTGCGCAACTAAGGGCCCTCCCCGCCCCTTCGGGCCCCTTCCCTTCTCCCCCCCCCACACCCTCGCATCTCTCCCACTCGGCGAGGGTCAGCTTGGGCTAATGTCCGCTCGGTCATCTTTTTGGGAGAGGAGGGGGACGTCTAGGTGGCCCATTATCGCGGCGTGGCGCATGCTCTGGCTGAGCGAACGGGTGGAAAGAGGTGTCGGGAGGCGCGGAAAGGGGCGTCGGGAGAGACGGAGGGACGAGAGGCAGAAAAGGATTTCGAGCCGCAGAGCCCGCTCCGACCCGGCCTCGGCCAGTCTATCCTGATTGATAGGCAGAACCGCACGCTGGCCGTGTGAGGGTAATGAGGTGAATCACACGCGCCCGTGGGATTAGAGGGCGGAAGGGGAGGAGGGGGAGGGAGAGGGGAGGGGCAGGGGGAGGAGGGAGAGGGGAGGGGGTAGGGAGGCGGCGGCGGATCAAAGGATGTGGGAACGGAGAATGTATTGTAATTGCTGCAATAATTGGGATCCGGTGGGTGGCAATGAGTGCGCTGGAAGATATCTACTGCAGAATTCGAGAGAATGTGAGGCAGGCTACTTGAGGTACTCTCAAAAATCTCATCTTAAGCTATAAATAAAGGTTTTTGGTAAAATCATGCATGCTTGTGAATTCGTGTATGGATAAATAAGAGGAGAGAATGTAAAGGAGTTTTTATCATTTCTTGTCTTTTTTCATCGATTGTGGTACCATTCGAGCTTTATACGATCGCTGCTATCCGATAATTGGACTGAAAATCCGATTTAGTGCTCCAATTCGGCAGATTAGCAGTTAAGTAACTCATTTTTCGGTTCGAATCCATCCAGCTGGGTTTCTACTTTTTTTTTAAGTCGCCGATTTTTTTTAATCGTTTCATCTTTCATTCCTGTGTGATATGGCGAATTCATTTACGGTTCGTTATCGAGAGGTCACATAGGGATTTTCTCCGTATCTATCACAAACATTTCCGCTATTAAATGATTATAAAATATATTAGCAAACGCTTAGTGGTATCTCCCAGAATTTATTTCTCAAGAATGAATTTGTGGTATAAAAATACGTATTGCGGTAGTTTAAAAGGAGGACTAACTTATGAAGAGGTTATCTTATCTCAACAGATCAAGTTCCATCGCCGAACTCGTTTTGGGACTAATACGCACTATCAAAATGTCTTTATTGTAGAATTTTTATGATTAAATGCTTGTTTAGTTATATACTATGCTTTTCAATGCCGAATGAAAAGATGTAATTTTTTTGCACTTTTAACCGCAATTTATTATCTCTTTATCGAATTATTTACGTTTTACTCATTAAATTATATCCATGATGGTTGCAGTAGCTTAAAATGCGGTAGGCATTAAATTATAATTAATAAGTGTTTTCGTTATTTTTCATTTACATCGTAAGTGATAACTTAATTTGGCCAAAGAAACGTTTAACGATACATAACAACGAAAGTACCTTAATTTGCTCATGTTTTATGACAAAATGGCTTCCTGCTCCGCACGTAGTAAACAAGCATAACCGAATTAACCCATAATTATCGTAGCGCTATGTTTAACCAGAAATTCAAGTTAATATTACCAGGCGTGTAATCACATCACGGCCGCATGGCAAACAGTTTATTCCACTTAACCACCTGCAATCCACTTACATTTTTCCGACTCTCCATTACGGGAGCGGGCCTTAAGCTTCAATATCGCCAATAAAGCTCGCCGTATCCATCAAAATCCCAGTTTGGGGAGTTAACGTCAACTCAACATTCCTGACACCTGCTCTCACTCCCTCTCTCTATCCCTCTCTCTCCTTCCATTACTCCCTTTCTCTCCCCCTCGCCTTTCCTCTCTCTACCTCTATATCCCATGCCCAACGGAATATCCCCACATCGACGCACTCAATTACACACCGAACGACCTCTATCTAGCTTCTCAAATGTCCGATCTCCGGTTGCATTTAGCCAACGCCATTTACTATGTTTATCATTAAAACCTTAATCGCCGTGTTCCTATTTGCTTGTATCAAGTCTTGCAATAAATTCGACGCAGAATAATTGAGTTTCTCTCGTTACACAAATCCGATGATTTTGTTCTCCCTGACATTGGCGATAACAGAAGTATTTTTGCGTTCGACTGTACGCTTAAAATCATGCTAAAATCATCTAAGGTGCCTCCCTAAATTCTGAAGATATAAAGAACTACACCGCGTCAACAAAGAGACCTTTTTCTGATAACCTAAGTAATTAATACCGTGAGAGAGACTGACCCCACATGTTTGGTTTCGCCTCCTTAATATTTTGAAGGTCAGAATTTTGTAGTGGTAAAGGCAGTAATCAATTGTTTGACGCGCATGTACTACTTCTGTAAGGAATAAATTTAATATATCTGTTCTGTAGGATTATTTATTATTATATTTTGCTACATAAAAATGTTCAATCTGTAATCATATAGTTTCATTTTCTATTTCTCCCCAACTTAGCCTTTCTCGAATTCGATTTGTATGTTTTAATCATCTTTTCTTCTCAGTTTATGTGCTTTTCAAAAACTTCATTTGGTGGGTTAAATTAGTTGCAACATCCATTTCCTTATACTTTTCTCTCTCAAATATCAGGTTTATAGACTCTGCTATCATTTTCTATTAGTCTTAAGTATATAAACACAAGGGTAAATAATCCACTTCCAACGCGATATAAATTCAGTTTTCATAAATTAAAGAGTAATATACGGCAATAATATCATAAAAAGGATAGTTTTCCGATTTAAGAGAAACGACCCCTTGTTTCTGTTAGTCAATGGCTGCTCCGCTGTCATCACTGAAAGGAGACGATAGCATTTAGAACATTCCTCGGTTTCGTCGTCGCGCTCTTTGAAGCGGATGCCAGCCCCCTTTCGTCCGCCCACCTACACTCCCCCTTCCTCTTACGCCTCCGACATGTTCTACCCCTTTATAGCGCCACAAAACCCTTTCTACAATGTGCGTCCATTTGATCACCACTCGGGGTTTTGATTACAGCGGTCGCCAGTGATTGGGCCTCCGATGTTGTTGTTGGCATGGGATAGAGGTAGCCTCCTCTACGGCTGCCAGCCTTCAACTTTTTTTATCGTGTCGTCCAGATAACGTTCTGGAAGGGTGTGGTGGGGAGGGGTCCGAGGGAGTGGGGAGGGGTGCGCGTGGGTGCGGCGCGTCCGAACCGGGCGACGGAGAAATGGAATCATGATACCAAGGGTTCCTGAGAGGCAAAAAAGGAGTCGGAAAACGGGAGGGGGCGGAGAAAGGGTGTTGTTAAATTATGGTCCGCGCCATCTATCGCCACTCCGCCGCCGCCTATGTCGCGATTATAACAGGCCGTTCAAGCGGATTCAATAACATCGTTCCACACATCCCGCTCACGACCTGCCGGATAAACTCATCCCCTCTCTCGATACTTCGCCCCGGGCTGCTTTGATTCTCCCTCTCGACTCTCCCTGTCTCTTCCCTTTCTCTTTTCCTCCTCTTTCTCTCTCTCTCTCCTTTCTTCCTTCTCCAGAATCAAGCTCATTTATCCCGTCGCTTATGGTCAACGTCAGAATTATGAAAAGGCCACGTGTCGCATTTGGGCGTATTCCCACGAACGAACAACACTATTTTCTTCATTTTACTTGATGCGGAAGATTATATTTTCCGGCACCACTATTGCTTTGTGTAATAAACAGATACGGACAGCAATTCATTCCGTAAAGAGGCTGTGAATCCGAATTGGACTCAAAAACAGTTTTTGTTTGCAAAACATTTTGCATCCGTTTTATTTCATATCAATTCCCGTTTAATTTTCTCTTGCTTCCTGAGCAATTTACTAATATAAAGACCAGTTATTTCTGTGTATAACGGTGATGACGTAAGTTTTGACCTGTCCTATCACGGTACATGCACCACCGGTAGCATAAAATACAAAGGAATATGCACTGCCAGCGACATAAGGTACACGGGTATGTTCTATCACGGAATGGGAGAGAAAAGAATGGTGTAGAGAGAGAGACAGGGGAAATGGGAAGAGTTTTAATTTAATTCTATAGTCATACCTACCCGTCATTTCCTAGCCCCCTCCGTAATGGAATCGGATTATCAGATACAGGGAGCGAGGGGAATTAATGTAGAAGCCCAAAGGGATATACCAGGTAAAAGAGGGTAGGTTGGGATAAAGGGGAGGGGCAAGAAAACAGAAGAGGTAAAGAAAGAGAGAGGGGGGAAGAGGGGGAGGAAGGAGGGGGGGAAGGGGCAATTGATCATCGTTTGTGTTTTTCATTTTCCCAAACAGACTTTTTTGTAACACATCTATAAAGAGGATGTTCATTTATTGCTGAATTTGATATCATTGATTAATTTTGAGAAAATGAACATTGGATATTTATAAACAAGATATAGCTTTATTTAATTTTTGTTAGAGGACCATTTAGACCCCCAAGTTCGAATCCCGGAAAACAACTTTTTTATTTATTAATTTTGATTAAGTATTAAAAGGTAGAATTACATTCTGTTTGTTAGAGGACGCTTGAGAGAGTATATCAGTCGATATACTCTAGAATTTCTCTTTATAATTTTATTTTCTTTTAAATAAATACAAATAATTTTTATTTAATAAATTTATAATAAATAATTTTTAATATACCATAAATAAAGTGATTTTCAGGGATTCGAAGTCAGCGGTGTAAAGGGACTCCTATCTTAATTTTTATTCAAAGAAGCTAAAACAGAACACCTCTATCATGGTACTACTTTAGTAGTACCATGACCTCTATTTTAGATTTCTTTAAATTTAAAGTGTACTTACTTTTAAAACGACTGAGTAGTTATAAGTGATCACAGTTACAATTAGGGACAATCGGTTGGACGACGCCGAGTTTGCCGCCTGATTCCTCTCCGCACTTCGTCTCCTTCAAACTTGTTCTATTGGATGTGGATGTTCACTTTGTTCGCTTCGGCCACTATTGCAATGTATATGCTATGAACGCGTTATCTGCTTAGATTAACGCAAACAAGGAAACTTCCTAACTACGTATTTCATTAATTTAAATGAAAATGTTAGGAATTAAAGTAAGATAAACACATTTGAGAATCTGCGTAGAAAAAGTTACAAATCAATTAAAGCACTTCCTTTCCACACTGTACTAATTCAACTGAGCTCGATCTGTAATTCTGTTGGCTGGTGGGGATATTCATAGGAAAGAGCATTTAAGTAAATTAGAGACCAACTGATCACAAAATAGCAGTAATGAAAAGAAGTTACATAGAAGTTTGGTATAATTTGTATATGTATTAAGTTTACAAAAATATCATCTCAATGATTTTTACGCCTTCAGCCGCAGTGGCGCCTCTGGAAATTGCCACACCTGCCATACCCTAGTTACGGCTCTGTGCCGAGAGTCCCTTGTCCGCCTCCGGACGCCCTAAGCTCCACGGGGCATCCATAACCACCACCTTTGCAGCGGATAAATCCCGTTGTTTGCTTCTATATACTCTCTCTTCGACACATTTGCCAGGATAAATTCAGTCAATATATAGGATCATGAAAAAAAGGAACTTAGTTACTTCCACAAATTATATATATATATATATATATATATATATATATATATATATAAAACAACTTACGGAAAAGGAAAGGTAAAATAGATATATGTATGTCAACAAGGTGTTGGGATGAGGAAACCCAGTAAACACTCACCAATCAGACGACTTCAGGTTGGCGAGGCCCCGGGGATGTCGAAGCGACACACGTAAAAGAACACTAAAACACAGAAACATCACAAACGTAGAAGCTTTCGGAATTGTTCCTTCATCAGCTACAGAGAGTTCTCTCTCTGTAGCATCCTCGGGGCCTCGCCAACCTGAAGTCGTCTGATTGGTGAGTGTTTACTGGGTTTCCTCATCCCAACACCATGTTGACATCCATATATCCATTTTACCTTTCCTTTTCCGTAAGCTGTTATATATATATATATATATATATATATATATATATATATATATATATATATATATATATATATATACAGACTTAAGGAAATGAAAAGGTAGTGATGAGGGTGGCAACAAGGTGTTGAAGGAAGCCCAGCGGACACTTACCAAGTCGGAGACCAAGTTGGCAGGCTGCTGGGGGCGTCGAAGAGACACGCTGAACACACGAACACAAAAACAAAAAACACGCAAGCTTATCGGGCCTATGCCCTTCTTCAGCAGTAGAGTAACTGAGAGTGACACACTGAGCGGGTAATGACAGGGTGACGTGGGGAGGCTGATGATCGGAGGAGGCGGGGAGTAGGAAGGGTGGATAGACAATAAGGAGGGAGTGTGATGAGGTAGAGTGCGAATAGTTACAAAGTAACAAGAAGACATTGTAAGGGGGCTAATAGGGTTAGCGGAGGTTGAGGCCAGGCGGAGAGAAAGAGTCAAGAAGATGTATGTGTGCAAGTTCCCAGTGTCGGAGAAGGGGGGCAGGAGTGTCATTGAGTAAGGCGCGAATAACATATATATATATATATATATATATATATATATATATAGGATATTCTTTTATGTCGATTTTTAAATGGGTTGGATGTGGCCACTATCATTTTTTTCTTTCGTCGTTATTGTTGAAAGATCCGTCCGCATATAAGAACACTTTAATCGGTTAAATCGAATTATTTATAGCCACCTGCTCTCTGTTACCATTTAAATTACTGGATTCCTTTCCTATTTTCCCAAACACACGTTTCAGACCTATATGAGGCGGTGTTCCATTTAAAAAGCATGAAATAATATCTAATTAAAATTACTTCGTAATAAATTTACCATATTAAATTATTGTGTAAGGGCTTTCGCATCTTCAGGAAATTATTCAGAGAAAAAGGCGTATATTTTGTAATTGTGCCATGACTGCCACACTGCAAAAAACAATACGTAATAAATTTGTTTAAATTGTTACAGGTGGTACCTTTTGTTTACTAATATATGCTAATTCTCTTGACATTAATTTAATCGGGTACTATACGATATTGGTTGAATTTCATTGTTTCAACAGTTTCCTCGACTATATTAAGCCTAATTTACGCATATGTTACAAGTAGCGTATTAATTTTATATCAGAAGTAAACAAACTACAGTAAGAATGCGAACCTTTTGTATCCGGACCACTCTAATGCTGTTGCTGCTATAAGTTTCCAATTACACACATTTTCAGCCCGCCCGCTTGCTTCTTATCCTTCGCATGCTTCTATTGCTAATTGAGCTGTCTCAAAACGTATTCATTCACATTATCAGAAAGATTTACTCAGGAAATGATTTGATTATAACTTAGAAACATTTGGTTCTTTCATTTCGTTTTTTTTACTTTTCAGAAATATCCAGAAAATCGAGTTAACGTTGATATACAGCAGCATTGTTTAGACATGTAGAAAACGCACGATATTGATAAATCTGATGGAAGTAAGAACGTCAAAAGTTCCCAAGATATGCTTAAGAAATTACTGGGGTCGAAAACATTAGAAAAACATTAGTTACTCGAGGGAAATATATTCGCGCTAACAAACAACCATCCAAAATTTCAAGGAGTTCAGGGTAGAATTTATGAATATTTTTCAGGGTGAAACTAGTGAAGATCGAAATGCATAGCTAGATAAATAGATAGATAAACTTCTTTATTATGGTGATATTGAAATACCTCTCAAGTAGATTTTGATAATGTCATCCTTATGGGCGATTTTAATTCTGATCTCCTGAACCCGAGTAACTTTCACACTAAAACACTCCTTAATATATTACATCCACTAGGACTCAGTTTGGGATTTCAAATTTACCGACTTTTTCAATTACCGGTAATTCGGTAAATGTTTTCATAAATACCGTTTTACCGGTAATTTATCGTTAACTGTCGACATTTTCAAAAAATTATAAATTTTATAATTGAACGATAAATGTAAATAAATAAAAAATTTATTTCAAGATAAGTTCTTTGAGAAAAACACAACATAAACTTGAAACAAAATCGTTAATAAACCTTTGATTAAATAAACATGAAAAAATAAACTCTGAAGATAAGTACCTACTTGAAGGAAAACACAATATAAACTTTAAACAAAAATCTTAAATAAACCTTTGATTAAATAAATATGAAATAAACTCTAAAGACTAAAGTACTTGGGGGAAACACAACATAAACTTTAAGCAAAAATCGTAAATTAACCTTCTATTATAAACTCTAAAGATAAGTACTTTAAGGAAAACACAACATAAACTTTCAAAAAAGTCCTAAATATACCTTTGATTATAAATATGAAATAAACTCTAAAATTTTATTTTAAAACAATAGTTATTGCAGCTGATTTTTTTTATTTGTTGTCTCTTTGGTTGTTAAAATAGGCTCGAAGAAAACAATTTATCCAGACTTTGGTCTCCTAACTGCGACCTGATTTTTGTGCATATCAACCCTGCCGTAGAAAACGCTCTTTCTGATTCGACACTCGTTGGTCGAACGGTCATTAGGAAATCGATAGCCATTTTAAAATGTTTTTCTCTTAATTATTCTTCGTGAAAATACGTCATTTCCTTTCTCACGACATGTGTTAGGTCTTTCGTTTTTTTGTTTTTGAGTTAGATCTTCATAAGCTACATCAGGTTTTTCTTTATCGCCAATTGAAGTTTTTCCTTCATCGACAACGCAGCCGATGTCGAAGGAACTACTGAAGTTGTAACTTTCTCAGAATCGGAACCAATGACTTCAGTTAACTTAATTGTATTACCTGTTTCCTTTTTATTAGATACGCGTTCAACTAGCTCCATGATTATCTTTGTTATTGTGTATTTGCTGGTTTTATTAAAAATTCCGGAATCTTCCATCATTCGATTTCGTGAGATCATAAATGTACTGTAGCTCGCGTGAACCAATGTGCTGCGAGATTTGTTCAAAAAAGGGAGTATTATTTTTATTCTGCTATGTAATTACTATCTATTAAAATACATCAGGGTAAAAAATAGTTCCAAAAAATAAGGTGTGTAAATAAATTTTTGTTCATATTAATAAAAGTGTGACGTGTAATGATGTTTTAAATATTTTATTTAGGTATGTTAAAGTGTGCCTAATCAATTTTAATATCTATTCTATCTCTTTATTGAACATAATAAATTATTATTTAGATGTATAGATCTAGTTAAATATATACTTTACAAAGATAACCAGCAGGTAAAATTATTAAAACGTACATTAAATACGTTCTTCTTTTGCCGAATTACCGTTAGAAAATACCGAATTACCGGTAATTTTAGTAAAGCATTCTTACGTCATTTACCGGTAAACCGGTTTACCGGTATTGCAATCCCTAGACACGCCGCACCCTAACCTCTTCTACTCGATATAATAGTAACGACCAAACCTTACAAATTACTCAAACACGGTTAGATCTCAGTATTGACTCAATGTTAATCCCCTTAAAATCTCAATCAATAATATTCTGCTACCTTGAATTACCCGGTAAATTACAAATTCAAATATAGACAGTCTTAAATAACTCTGCCCTTCTACCGTTTTTCAAGTCAGTAAAAAACCTTGATATTTTTATGAATGACACACTCTGCCGCTCTAATCATGTAGATGAAATTTGCCAAAAAATCAACTATTCACTTAGGCTACTTAAAAACACACTTCTAGTAAAAATTCTACTTTTAAATTCTCTTGTAATTCCTCATTTCGATTATTGTAATTCCGTTTTTCTAGATCTAAAACAAGATTTGTCGCAAAAGCTCCAGAGGATCCATAACTCATGTGTTAAATACATTTATAATATGAGCAAAAGTTGCCATATAACAAACTCATTCAAAGAATTACGGCTGGCTGTTCTTGGAATAACGTAGAAAGATGCATATCCTAACGCAGCTAAGAAATATCCTCACCTCTTCATAGCCTAAATATCTAACCAACAACTTCAAATCCCTTAATTCTGGGCACTCCTTGAACATACGAGGTTCATCCAAAGTACTAATTCCCGTTCATCGTAGCAGTTTCTATAAATCCTTCATCGTTACCGCCTGCAATCTTCGGAACTCTCTTCCCTTACACTTTAACTCTGTCATGTTAACCAGTTTAAGAAATATTGCGCTTAATACTTAGCTATCATTAGATTCATAAAAAGGTAAGTTTCCTCTGTATTTTGCCCTTATCTCCTTCATTTAAATACCAGCACAGTCCTTATAACCTACAGGTATGGAGAATTCATGTGGTGGCCACATAACTTTTTTTAATATTTGCTTTAATATTTAATTAATGTAAAAGCGTATTGGAATAAATGTTGTAGGAAATTTAATTTTCTACAACCTTTGTTTGAAACGTTTTTCCCATGTTTTAAAAACTAAACTAAACTAAACCTGCGATTATTGTTAACAATTGACGTTTAGTTACGTCTTAGTAACGCTCCATTTTATTTTCTTAATTGTTGAAAATTCCTGGCTATATCCAATATCAGAAGGCTATCATATGAGTCTATTTCTGTTCTTTGTAAAGTCTTTAAATTTTTTTCTCAGTTCTTTAAAATATCCATTATCATTTAACCTATTTGGAATTTTTAGAAATATTACAGGTATTGAGAAAGTCATGTGGTGACCACATCAGATTTTTTTACTAGACTATACAAAATCCGAGTCCAACAATAGTCGTTGCAATGGCAACACTCTCGTAGTGAAATATACATACCAACGCTTTATAATGCACCTAAAAGCATTTAATGCTTAAATTCTGAATATTTAATTAATTGTACAAATGCGTAGAATACTCCATATTTGCCATTTTTTTATATAAACGCTTTATATAAAATCAAGTAAATAATATAGTTGTACTTCCATTCCCTTATCACAAATAGCTTGCCTAACGCTTTCCAGCCGAGCGTTTTCTCGCACACTCCCGAGAAAAGAGACGTTGGTACCCGAATAATAAATATTTCGCATCTTCCAAGTTTCGCCCAACTGGCAAAGAATCGAAACATTGAAAGAATCTCTGCGCTTGCCAAATTCCATCCATTTCCTGGTTTCTCCCTTTTTTAAAACCATATTAAGTTTACTATTTCGCCGCGTACTCATTTCATCCGTATCGAGACAACGCAATCGAAAAGTCTTCTTGTGATTCACAGCGCACGCACATAAAACCCTCCTTCTCTTTTTAGAAGGCCTCCTTTCTCCCTCAGACTATCTCATTTTGCCTCTTCCCCCACTCCCAACCCTTCCTCCTTTCTCTCTCTCTCCCTCCTTTTTCTCCCTTCCTTCTCCTTTCCTTAGCCTCCTTCCGAACTCATCGCGGGAGATCCCGTTATTATTATTATTTCTTGTTTTATTTTCCGCCCTGGAAATGTCTCCGTCTTTTGTCATTCTCCCCTCATCAACTCGCTGGAAGACTCTCAACTACAACCCAAACATATGGACGCCTCGATGGAAAATAAAAATACTTTTCGTTCTATTGCTTCTGAAATCGAATACGGGGGAAGAAGTTATGGAGTTCTCGAAAGAATGCGGAACAATAAAATTGTTTCCTGTGGAAAACCAGCATGTGAATGTAATTTTGAGCGCGAGAGAGATAAATAGAGAGAAATGGAGCGGGGTTCCATTTTAGTAAACGCGATTTTTTTCTTTTAACAGCATTTTCGGAGAGTCTCTTTTAAAGAAGCCTGCTTCTTAACCCGTGCATTGATAGCAGATAGAAGAACGCGGCCAGGTTGAGTGCGTCAATTTGAGCTACAAACAATCTTTTTATTTTGGTGTGACTTAATACTCATGAAGTATTTAATATCCCTATTCGCACATTTCCTTTGCCGCAAATAATTGATTTAAAAACGGGATATCGCTTTGAAATATTGAACGAAAACACACTCGAATAGTTATCGTGATTGCTGCAGTTTGGGCCACTTAAGTGGTACTTATTATATTGGTAGAATTGTGCAGTTAACAACCAGTGGACCTCTTTTATCGTGCCTCAGTAATGCTAATGCCGATCGGCACACGTAATTCAATTAAAGACTAAATTTACCGCTTATATGAAACTGTATTTTATTATTAGAAACATAATGAGTGAGATAAAGAGTTTATTTTGCAAAGATCGAAAAGAATATACCTGGTCTCCTCAAAGCTGTATCAGAAGTAAACAAGATTTCGGTGATACTGAGCTAAAACATAGTTTCTTAAGATAGATAATGATTTCAATGTTTCGTTTGAGTATTCGCACTCTATAGAGTTTTACTGTTCTTGATCATCATTTCAAGACCTCAAATATAAATTCATAATCATTTAATAGCTGATGTATTCTTATTTTTATGTATTCTTATATTTTTATGTTTTCAGAGTGTATGCATGACAATTTATTACTCAAAACCAAGACGTTTCGACGAATACACACGCACGCGCACACACCCACAAATTCCGCTGTCATCCTGAGCCCCACTTCGTTCACCAATCCTGCTTCCTCTCTTGGCATTCACTCCCTTCATTTGCTTGCATTCTTGTTCTCCAAACCACCCCCTTTCCCCCAACTCTGTCTCACAATGCCAATTTATTTTCTCCACAAACTGTCGGTGTACCCTCTCTCCTTCCCTCCTCTCTCTCTCTCTCCTTCCCTCCCTCCCTCCCTCTCTCCCTCTCCTTCCCTTCTTCTATCCCCATCCCACTCTCTCTCCATCCTTCCCTCCCTCTCTCTCTCTCCATCCCTCCCTCCCTCCCTCTCTCCATCCCTCCCTCCCTCTCTCTCTCCCTCCCTCCCTTTCCCTCCCTCCCTCCCTCTCTCTCTCTCTCTCCATCCCTTCCTCTCCCTCTAGCCCCTTCGCTTCTCCCTCCTTCTCCACAAAATATCTTTGGCGATAAATTTTACGCCACTTTCCGCTATCGAATTGAATATCGAAACCTGTTTTGTTGTCCCCATCTCCTTTCCTCTCTCGCTATTCCTCTTCTTCCCTCTCTCCCTTCTCCTTTCCCTCCCTCTCTCTCTCTCTCCCTCCCTCTCTCCCTCCCTCTCTCCCTCTCTCTCTCCCTCCCTCTCTCCCTCCCTCTCTCCCTCCATCTCTCCTTCCCTCTCTCCCTCCCTCTCTCCCACCCTCTCTCCCTCCCTCTCTCCACTCTCCCTTCCTCCTCCCTCCCGTTCCTCTTTCCTACTTTGTACCGTATTTGCTCCCATCCTTCTCTCTTTCGTAAACATTTCTGACACATTCCCGGCCACGCGAGTCAGTATCTATTTTAATATGCGTAATAATGACGATCGAAATTCAAAATTACAAATCACCGTCTGTTTTTAATAAAAATAATAGAAAACGTTCTTTAATTTTCATCCTATTTATGCAGAGATGTAAAGAGAAATTAACGTTTCGTGCTCTTCATACAATGAATAAATTTAAAAATGTGCATGCGTACTGAAAATTTTATCGAAATCTATCGAAAATTTCCTTGCTTAAATTAACAAATTTTAAAAAAATCGTATTTTACTCGAGTTTTGTAGTCTAAAAAAATGCAGATTATAAAACTCCATTAAGAGAGTTGCTTCAGTTTCTTTCATTTAAATTTCACATCATCTCTATTGGTTTATTGCGAGTTATGAATTCATGCAACCGCATCAGGAGTTATAAATACATAATGGCGCTTACCACTAAAACGAGGAATGGAAATCCTACTCGTGTTTCATGATTTTTCAGTACATTCTCTTTCCAGTGACATTAAATATACACTTTCCACAATCGGCTATTGGGAACTGCTGTTTTTAAATTACGTGATTTTTGTTGCTTAAAGCTTCTTAGAATTCCTTCAAAACTTGAATTAATTGGAATTTAACATTTCTGCACTCTAGGCAAGGTTTTAAAATTACGCTCCCCTCCTAATGAAAATATGCAGTACACAATTTTATCTCAGATAGCCAGTTTATTTGCAATGTAGAGGAAAAGTAAAAAATATAGTTTATGTTATAAAACGTTACATTTAAAAATTAAAATTGTCATTTGTCGCCCCCCTAAGTGTGCTGCCTTCTAGAGGAATGGCTCGCTCGCTTAGCCTTTGTCCGGGCTCTGATTATAGCCAAGGTTATGAATTTATACTTAAATTTAGTTCTCACAGAACATTCTCAATTATCATTAAAATTACTATTTGTAGGAGAAAAATTGCCATGATACTTGTACTTAATAATCAGTATCCTCCTAAACTTTCATAATAATGTATTTATAATATATGTATGTATAATATATGTATACATGTTATGTATGTATGTATATATAATATATTTATACTTTATTATTGTTCACAACATAATAGGCAAAGATTATGAAAACAAGTTACTATGGTAATTGAAGCGTTTGAAAATTGAAAGAATGAATGAACTGCTCTCATTATAAGTTTGAATGTCTCCGACGATTCTGAAGAGATATCGTCGTGTTAAGTATTCTCTTTATCTTAAAATGTCAGTTGTATCAAACGTTTTTCTAGTGAAGTCTCCTGCGCGCAAGATTTGGTCGGCAAGGAAGTGAAACAAACGACAATCAAAAATGGATCGGCGTCAGGAGATTCCTAGCAATATGAACTTAACAAAACAAGGGAAACAGTTTTCTTTATTCATTCGAAGACGGTAGCACAGTAATTGAAAAAGAAATGAAGCGGAGCAGGTGTCGGTAAAACGTCGGAGGAAACTCAAAAAAGGTCCCGAAAAGGGAAGAAAGAAGCGCGGAATAAAGAAAATGGGAAATTACGAATTTGACGGCAAAAGGGGAAAATAGAGAGAGAGAGAGGGAGAAAGAGGGTTTAGCATTTCAGAGCGATGGGAGGTGAGAGAAGTCGATAAAAAAATTGAGCGTCGGGAAAAAAACCAACGGAATCGGAATTTCGTTGGACATCGGATGCTCGATAACGAATTCGAAACAAATGACAAACTGGTCGCGTCAACATGATTAAAGTTAATGGCCTCAAAACGTTGACGTTTTAGATTTATCGCTGCGGTTCATTAGGTGGTGCTATATCGGGGGAAAAGGGAGGAAAGTGGAGAGGCATCTGGCCGTGTGTCACAGTCGCTGGTGTAACGACGCACCCGCCAGATAGAGAGAGAGAGATAGAGAGAAAGGGAGGATGGCAGAGGTTGAGAGGGCGCCGCAAGAGAGCAATTGGGATTGGTTGGCGGGAATAGATAGTACATTTGGAGAGTAGGGACCGGTCTGTGTCGTAGATGGAAATATTTAATATACGAATGGTCTTTATATGATTTATCGCTTCCGCTATGAGCGTACAGGTTTTGTGGATGTATTTTGATTGGCCGCGTTATTTATTCATATGTGCAAGTTAACGTAGATGAACGCCACAAAAACATTTCGCCTCTTACAAATATTTCGCGACTCATTTATACCTGTCCACTTGTACGCTGAATATGTTACAAAATAATATATAGCCGCAATTCTTTTCATCTTTGGTAAATATCTAAATTCAAAACCGACCGTTTATAGATGTGTGAATGCCAATCCGGCAAAACCAAAGAACTTGCCATTTTAATTTCATGCAGCCTATCTTATCTTTTTTGTCTAAATCTTTTTCTTTCTTTTTTAATCAATTGAACAGGTTTAAAACCTCATCAAACCAAGGAAAAGATAAATTTTAATGAACATATTTATTGCACTTTACTAATTGTTTTATTGAATTATAACTAGTTCATTTCCATCTTACGCAAACAAATACTAAAGGCAAGCGTTCAACTATTACTATTTCGAGCCGTGGCTATACAGACTGTCGTTTATTCTATGTATATTAATTCCAAAATGAATTTCAAGAAGCAGATTAATCACCAGGGTAAAAACAATTTAACTTCCGTAAATAACATAATGGAAATGAATTCTATTATAAGCGAATACGAAGTTTTTAAATACCCTTTATATTATTACTTCCTTTGCTACCAATTATTGGATATTAGAAAAGCCGCAAAGTTACAAACAATCTCATTCATGAATTCGATCATTACAAATTATGAAACCAAAATCCCAAGAAAAATTTCCGGTAAAACGTTTTTTTCTCTCCACTGTGCCATTATCCGTTCTTTTGATTTAGTGGGCATGCGAGAACGGTGATTGTTTTTGAAGCCAATTTACGACTCCGGGGCCAGCAAAGTGACCTCCGCGATATGAGATGTAAAAAACGTTGACTTGGAAACCCTGAAGGTGAGACGCGCTTAAAAATAATTTATCCGCTTGGGATGAAATTGTAGGTGGTGTTGAATTGCATTTTATGCACGCCGACCATGATATTGACGGTTTCTCACCGCATCAACTGCCGACGACTGCTTGATAAGCCGTTCGACCAACGGCCAGACAAATCAATTATATAGAAGCCGGTAGTTTAGGGCGAATTAAATAGCCCTCCCTTCCTGACTTTCAATTTTCAAACGATAGCATTGTATGCAATAATGGTTTTATCATGGCTTATAACAGGCAATCAGAATTATTTTAGAAATAATTTAAATTTCCAAAGAAATATGTATTATTTCTCGGGCATATGAAGTTAACGATGAAGTGCTACGAAGAGTAGGAGAGAAGCAAATGATTATACAGACTATAAGAAAGAGGAAGACAAACTGGGTTGGACATTACCTGAGGAGAGAGTATGATTAAAGACGTGTTAGAAGGAAAACTAGATGGAAAAAGGGAAAGAGGTAGGCAAAAGTTTCAGCTGATAGACGATTTGAAAGGGAAAGAGAGTTATCAAGATATGAAGAGGACAGCGGAAAATAGGAGTATATGGAGAATCAGGTTTAACGATCAATAATCACGGACCTGTCTACGGACAGACTACCGGTGATGTGATGATACATATATGTAAAACAGCTTGTGATTTTTTTTCATGTTTTAGGCGCTCTTTGAAAAACCAAACAAAAAACACCTTATGATATGAACGGGTCCGTCCGTATGTCAGTCCGGCCGTCTGTCCGTCCGTCTGTCCGTCCGTTTATGTATCCGTCTGTCCGTCCGTCGGTCTGTCCGTCCGTCCGCATGTTTCATTTGCGAAACTACTTGGCGGATTTTCATCAAACATGGTATTTAGGACATAAGGGCAAATAAAATTATATACAATGGCAAATCAAAAAGTTAAGGCAATTTATTTTTTATTAAATCTAGAAAGGTAAAATGTACAAACTTTTAGTATCATTTTTCAATGTAGTCCCCTTACTTTTACAAACACTTGTCAAATTGGTCCACAAGCTTCTTAATGGTGTCTGAGAAGAACGTTTTCTGTTGTTCCTGCAGCCAAGTATGCACTGCTTCTTTAACTTTGTCATCATGTGAAAATTGACATCCGCACTGTGCTTTTTTCAGAGGAGCAAAAAGGTGATAACCATCTGGGACTATGATTTGACTGTAGGGCGGGTGAGGGAGAATATCAGATTTAAGCTCTTCAATTGTTTCAATGGTTGCAGTGGCTGGATGAGGTCGAGTATTGCCTCGATGCAAAAGAACACCTATTGGCAGCAATCCTCTGCGTTTACTGTGAATTGCACAAACTTTGAGATATTTCAGGTCATCGTGCATGATTGAACACGCAGATCCATAGCTGATGTCTTACATTTTGGCAACAGCAGTAACAGTATCCCTGTTTTCTCGTATGAGAGCATTGCCCTAGGCAAACTTCTCTTTCGGCGCCCCTATCCTATAGCTAATTTTTTTCTAATAATCTCAGTAAATAAAATACTTCCTTCGGTAATTACACATGCCCAACGAAATATACATGTACGTATATAGAGTAATCATAATAAAAGATGAATTATTCGTTTTTTGTTACGTAGATTTATTTAAAAACTGTTATAATTTATTTATTTTTACAAGGATTTTTAGTAACCCCAATTTGTATGGCTATTAACTGTGCAAACCTAGCTAATCAAAATTTTAGCCGCCTGAGGCAATTTTTTCTTTATCTCAACGTTTCTTTCGTCAACATAATAGTAGTGTTGCGCGCGGGTTATGTAGCTCGGGCTGCAATGGTTTTAAAAGAGATTCAGGTAATCCTCTCGAGAACTCACCATGTCTTTCGTAGCATTCGGAATTCGTTTCATTTCTTTACTCTCCCCGTCTAAACATTTTTGGATAGCTGGCTGTAACTGCTTACATTATTCTCCATCCATTTTACAACCGCAATTTATTTTCTTGATTTTTCCATCATTAACACGTCATATAATAAGGAAATGGTATTTGTTTTTTGTACGCAATTTTACGCATGGATTTCCGTTCTATTTAGCGCCCCTTCTACCACGGCGCCCCTGGCAATTGCCTACTTTGCTACCCGCTGGCGCCACCCCTGGTGGCAGCGACACCGTTAGTACGTGATAGGGGATGAAGAAATCAAGATAATTGGAGCGGGATAATTTTATCTCAGGGTAACCTCAGAAGATCTTTAATCACAATGAAGAAGCGCGAAATTCCACTTGTATTTCGCAAGGCGTTAGTGAGCAAACTAGTCGTTGCCGAAGAGCTCTTTCAAACCGGCTCGGATTATTCACTCACCGCCGATGCACCCGCATACACACAGGCACGAATTATCCTCAGACACGAACGCAGGCGAACTCGCTTCGGCCTCTCGAACGCCCTCGGACACACACCGCATCGCCAATCCCCCCTCGTCGCGGGCGCCACCTTTCCGGTTCCAGTGGATCGGGTTCCGCCCTCCGACGATGGGTCGGCTTCATTTTATCTCTCCGCCACCTCATTTCTAGGCCCTCTTAATGCGTCCGAGACAAAGGGTCCTTCCTGCCGATATAAAGATTTCCATCGCGCACCTATTAACGCACAGCTCCCATTCTGGTGCTCCCTCTCAGTCTACCTCACACTATTTCTCTCCAGTCTCGTTAGCCTACATTTCAGACTGGAAATCGGCTTCGAGTTTCGTTTCGTCGTTGTGTGCCTGTCTGTCCCCATATTAACTTTTAAACCAATAGACCGATTTTCGTGAAACTTGGTGTAAATCTCTTGCTATTGGTGCCTTGCTCTCGAGAATAGTTTTTGTTGCGTAGATTGAAAGTCTCGGGTTCCAGGCACTAACCTTCCCGTTTGATTTATATGGAAAAATCTGAAAACCATCGTGCAGGGTAATTTTTTCTTGCACATTAAAATATCTTATAATTGTAATATCAGAGCGAAATTTGTACTGTTCTTTGAGAAAAAATAGAGATTTTAATTTTTTATCGTAAAATGTTGCTTATTTATTGTATTTCTTAGTTTTGCGTAAATACTACCTTTTTTGAAATTTTTATTATTCATTACGAGTGTTGCCATTGCAACGACTATTGTTGGACGCAAATTTGGTATAGTCTAATACATACAGGCTTTATTTTTTCACATAAATCCACATGAACAATTTATTTTTCCGTTCGAATGTATTTGTAACATTTTAGAAAGCTAAATTATGAAATTTGGGAACACAATTAGCTACAAATCCGCGGCGATTTTATAGCTATTAAAAACAATATAAGCATTAAATAAATGATTAAATTGAAAGTAGGCATAACAAGTTTCGTTTGGTTTATTTTGTATCTTTATAAAATGGGAAATTCAGTCGCGTAATGACGTATAAGTTATGAAAAAATATTTAACCGGAGGCGTACAAAAAACTTGAGGACAGCCAGGGGCGGTCGGTCATTGCGAGCAACGCAAGCACTGCCTGCCTGGTACAACAACAAAGCAGACATTTTTATTGGCTTTAAATAAATTTGGTTACTATTTCAAAATTGGTAAACATATTTTACATTTTCGTAATTGAAACGAATTTCTACTAACTCGATCGCGCCTGGCATTACTCAACTGTTATTGAGCGGGGCAGCGAGAAGCAGTTTCGGCTCTGCTTCCCTAGTGGTTATATGCGTAGAGATGAGAGTGGGCAAAAGAGGGAGGGCATGTGTGTGCCCATTGGCGAGAATGTAAGCAAAATTTGAACTGCTTCTCAGTGCCGCGGGAAATTTCTACCAATAATACAATGGAGCTGGTGATATTAAAATACGGTTTTCTGTGTCCATCTATCGCAAAATTAATGGTTTACATCGTTTACATATACTCAGATGTTTCTTTGTTTAGCAGTTCTGTTACCTCCACGTGGTTTATATGGTGTTTATTTTTAGTGCGTGTTCCTTTAATTAAACACTTCATACTTTTTATCCCAAAAATGTGTGTGGATAATGGACAGTGCGTAATACAAAAATTGTTGGTGAAATCGTTTTCAAGTAATCAAGATTATGCAAGTAAATATAAAATCGTTTAAGCTGGAAAACCTACACCTGAGCTCCCGCAACTTACTTCTGCTAAGGAAAGTATAACTCTTCGATTTCACGTAATTACTTATTATTTCCATTCCTGGATTACTGGATGTTCTACAATAAATAGACTGTTTTGTTGGGTGTAAAAATTTTCAAAAGAGTCTACCAGCTCTTGAGTGATGTGGGGGTCTCTCTATTTAAACGTGAATCTTTTTACAGTTGTGGGAATGGTAGACAGGAGTAGAGAACTCAGTGACAAACGCAAGAATGTTTGGTATATAAGTAGTAAGAAGTTTTATAGTATCTTTTGTTTCATTAATAAAAATACTGACTTATCCATTCATATTGCTTAAAATTAACAAAAATATATTGCTAGTTCAGAGTAATTCAGCTTTAGATACTAGTAGGAGTAAAACTTGAACATTGCATATTTTAGTCACCTAACATAAATGACAAAAACAATAAATTGTTCTTTTCCGAGCATCACATCAACCATCCACATAAAACCACTGTATAAATATAGTTAGCTGAAGAATTGCTAAGCTACAACACAACCCTAAATGTTTTATTTAAATTTGTTCAAATTAACATCCATTACAACAGTATTACCTATGTTAAATACTGAAATAAAGGAATATGGTACTTAAATGTGAGGGTTTTTAGAAAAATGCAAGAACAATTGGTCTTAAAGGCCTATAATTAGAAAATATTTCATCCAAAGTAAAAAAATAAGCCAAGTGAACAGTTCCAAAGAATAAAATTATGTCCATGGCACAAACTACATAAATATAGTCATCTAAAGTGCTGTTCAAATGAATTTTCAATGTGAACTATTCCGAGAAGATCGCATTAATGATTATTAATAGTATTGCAATACGAATGTGATTATAATGTAATAATAATGAAATGCATGTATAAGGCAATATTATAAGAGGAGCGATAAGAATTTAATAATAATAATAAAAGTCATCAAAAGCTTACATGTACCTTGATTTTCCAGTCGAATTTCTTAAAGAAACTCATAGGGAAAACAGTTTTTAGAATAATCTTAAATGAATAAAGATAAAAAGTTTTTAAGATAAATAAAAACTTACTATCAATAATAATTACGATAAATAAAAACCTATAATTATTTGCAGAAATAACACTTCAAAAAACGTAGGAATGCTAGTACATATCAATACAACGCCACAATAAAATAAAGTTCTCTTACACCATCAACAATTACAATAGTTCGTTTAATCCCGTTGCCATGGTTGACGCTTGTCTATCTTACCACGTGAATTCAAATACACATTTATCGCAACGCCAGCCCAAGGATCTGGTGGCCGAGGTAACTAAGTCATTCGTCTTATGCGACGTCACGTGACGTGACGTGGCGTGAGGTGAAGTGACGTGAGGTGGTTTGAACTCCGCAAGCAACTTTGGATTTTTCAGATTAGACGGAGTCCAAACCACACACATATATATAGCGAAGTTAATATAAAAGTTGATAAAAAAGTGCTATGATATCTAATTAACAATATGTCTGCTAGGCAAGCAGGAATTTGCTCTTCGTGGCCACGACGAGGGAATCGAGAGAATTATATTGAGTTTTTTATGTTCCTAAAAGACTATGATGCTCATCTCTGCGAACATTTTAATAACGCTAGTGATTTCAGTGTTTTCTCAAAACACATTAAAAACAATTTTATCGAGGCTATAGGGATTGTCATCTTAAATGAAATTCAACGTGAAATAAATTCATCAAAATTTGTTTCTACTTTGGTTGATGAAACTTCAGACGTTACTAAGAAGTCGCAATTATCAACTGTGTTTCGCTATTGTAATGTAGAGGGTGAAGGGTTAGAACGTTTTGTGGGATTTACTGATGTGAGTGCTGATAGAAAGGCAACCACTCTGTTCGTCCATGTTGATAATCAACTAGATAGATTTGTGTGTGGTAAAAAGTTGGTAGGTCAGGGCTATGATTGCGCTGCTGTAATGGCAGGAGTGCTCAACGGCCTGCAGGCAAAGGTGAAATACCCTTGTGCTTTATTTGTTCATCACTCGGCGCATCGTCTCAACCTGGTCCTCTAGCAAGTGGTCAAGCAAATCAGCGCATGCAGAGTGTTCTTCCTGACTTTGAATGAGTATGCAGCGTTCTTCTCCAATTCTCCCAAGGGAATGCATTTTCTTGATTTAATGGTTAGCAAGCGATTCCCTAGAGCCAGCACAGTACGTTTGTGTTTTCAATCGCGACTTGTAAACGCTGCGCATGATCACCGTGATTCGTTGATTAAACTATTTGAAACAGAGACAATCCTGATGATTTGGATGATGAATCAGTTGTCAAGTGCCAAGGACGTATTCGTAATTTAACAGACTTTGATTTTTTATTTCAATTGGAAATTCACTACATAATTTTTCCCATACTGATATTATGTTTGACGTGCTTCAGAAGCGTGATATGGATATAACACAATGTGCTGTAAGAGTTGAAAGTGCTATTGCATTCATGAATAACAGAGAAACAACTTTGAAACCGTGTATAAACATGTTGTTCAGCTTGTAGGAAAGCCTCTTAAGAAACGTCGAAATGAAACACATTTATTATAAACAATTGTTTTTTGAAATTTTTGATTTGCTAATCACGCAATTGCAGACCCAATTTGCCTCCCTTAGAAAAATTAAATTTTTTTAACTTTTAGTTTCCGAAAAATTTCAAAATTATGCGGAGAGTTTTCCTCAAGAATGTTTTAATTCTTTAAAATCATGATATGGTCAGCATTTTGATTTCATTAAGCTAAAAAGTGAACTCTCTGTAATATATAGCTCGCCTTACCTCAGTTCAAAAACTGTGATAAATATTTTCCATTATTTATCAAATGAGCTGAAATTTACCTTTGAAGAAACATACAAGCTCTGTGCATTAGTTTTGACATTGCCAAGTACAATAGTGAGCGTCGAATCTAGATTTCCAGGTTTAGCACGAATAAAAGATCATAAACGAGACAGTATGGGGAATGAAAGGCTGACAGGTCTTGCGTTAATGGCAACAGAAAAGAGGCTGCTTAATACCCTGCGTTCCCGTGGGAATTTCATTGACTTGGTTATCACTGAATTTGTAAAGAAGGGGCGGGGATTAGATTTAATCTACAAGTGAAAGTATAGTTTTTTAATAATAAAAAATTAATGAATATATTTAATTTACTTTCTTTAATTTCCAAATTTCTAAAAATACTTGGGTGGGGGATCCTCCCACCCCCCTCTCTCATCCCTTCAAAGTTGCTTGCCCTACTCCATAGGTCACCGACCGCCCATAAGGACAGCCTCGATTATGAAAGCGCTTCAGATCCTTTATCAAACAGCAGCAACTCATGGTGTGGAGCATATCTCAAATATAGAACGATTTATATGAGAAAGGAAGGTAAGTGGCTCGTCGTACGAGTCCACCTGCTTAAAACTTCTATTTAATAGTCGCAGTCTTAAATAAAACAGCCAAAACTCGAGTGTGGCTTCCACTAGTTATTATGGCGAAGTTGTTTGGGGCACCACTATTCCGTAAGGATCATTAAATTTTCTATTAACACGATAACATATGATGTTATTTTTAATTTGAGATTTATTCCTTTATTTTCCAGTTATACAACAAGTTATTTTTTGTGTTCACAATTATATTACATCCAATCGTCAAGGTGAGTTAATTTCATAGAAATGTCGTGTAACGACTATTTTTTATACAGTTGTTGGACGTTTGTATAATAACTTACACTCGGACGCCCTCAATTTCATAATGCAACGATTACCACGACTAAACAAGTACGAGGAGTCCTCAGATGAATACATCATAAGCGTCCGCCTCTTCATTAATTTCAGTAATAAATATGTTGCGATTGAACAAGTAACGATTCAGTACAAAATATTCTTAATGCATTTTTCATATTTACTCATTGGATTTTCCGCATAACATGTGTGATACGAACTACTTGTATACGCAATTATGACATGCATTAACAAAAACTGTGACGAATCGCGGATCGACTCGTAGAAACTCAGAAAATATTTCCGTTAACGTGGCGCTTCGTAAGTGACCCTCGTCTCTGCGGAATAATTTACTCGCTGCGAGTCCATCCTTGAAGCGCCCGCACTCTCCGATGTCACCTCTTCCGTTTCCTGCACGGTTTCTCGGACGTTCAAATCAGGTTCCTCGCCATCCGGGAGCGAGCTCTCTAGCACGTTGCCGGTAACCGCCACGTAACAGAAAGCGCCATTTTGCGGCTTTGGTTGACCGGATAGGAAGTCTTCGGCCAGCGGCGACGTGGGGTCGAGCGAGAATTTCTTCGCGTGCTTTTTAGCGGGCCCGCCGCTTGCCAAGGCCGCGGACCTCAGGGTAGGGAGAGGTCCTCCTTCGCCGTTGTTTGGAGGGAACACGGTGAAAGGCCCGGCCAGCCTCGACTCGGACAAGTATCCCAGCAAGACCTGTGAAAAACAGTCATCGCAGTAATATTAATGTAATTTAACGGTACTTTCGATATAATTTCAAATACGAGCACTGATTATTAGAGAATTGATAATTTTCCTTTTGCATGAGCATGTGGTGATTATTCCATCATTCTATATTCGATCGATTCATACAAGTATCCCAGGAAGACCTGGGCGAAGTCATCTTCGTAGTAATATTGCTGAAATTTAGCGGTACTTTCTGTATATAATTTCAAATAAGGGCATTAATTATTAGAGAATTAATAATTTACCTTTAGCATGAGAATGTCGTTACACTTCCATCATTCAATAATCGATCAAATTAAATTTTAATTTCATCTCTTTGGGGCGTTTCATTGTTAGGAATGAGTCTTTAAGACCGCTTAAGTAAACATTTTTCTTTGCAAAATCTAGAAATGATGATTGCTAAAAATGTAACTTTTATATTTGGGGCAGCTTACTAATTACAAAGAAGATATTTCTACGGATTGTTACACTTTGCAATTTCATGCAAAGGTAGGTCCATGTTTTCGAGTCTGGTTAGAGTTTTTGTTGGCTAAATATTTAGCCACCACATTCTACTCTGTTTGCATATTTTCAAGCTAAATTGGATAAGTTTCCTATTGGAATCGTTTATAATGTTTATATTATTGCACAGAAGTTGTTTGTGACTAATTCTTTATATAATTAAAAAAAATATATAGATTGCTAAATATTTAGCCACTAAATGTTCAGTATTCAATAAATGTTCAATATTCTTCCAAATATAATGGCTAAATATTTAGCCATTATATTTACTACGAAAAAATTTACTCAGGAAATGTGAGCCTCAAAGGGTGTAATATAAAGTATTTTATTGCCAAGGAAAATAACAATCGCCCTTAGCTATCTTACCGATTCTGGAGATGGAAACAACTCGGCTTCTGTGCGCCAATATGCGACATATTTGTGAAAGATGTAGCTGTTAACTCGCCTGTATGTATTCATTTCTCACTCCCCTCTTGAGGGCGCAGGGCCATCTATCTCTCCCATCCCTCCGCCTACTCGTTGAATGCGATTCCGGGGAGGTCGAATCTTCGGCGACGGCGCAGAGGGCCTGCAACCACGATGCGGCCAGCGTCCTCTCGATGGGGTTCGGGAGAAGCGCCGCGTAGGGCTTGGCCATACTAAACAAGAAGCGATACTCCCTGTCGAGCATCGCCGCCGTGGCCACATCCTTGTCCCTATCCCCAGTCACGACACACGCCCCTTTGATGGCCGCCCTGGCCGCATTAGACTCCGGGCAAAGCCAGCCAGGGAGATGAAGGCTGCAAGGCTGGTCCAGCACTCCCGGATCCGGGATACCCTCGAGCACCTCGTCCCATATCTCGTCGCGTTCCCAGGCGGGAGGGACCCGGAGGCAAAAGCCCTTGTCCTTGGCCACGACCTCTGGGTCAGGAAGCATGTCCTCTGGAGGCGGACGAAGGAAGTGGACGAAGATGTTGTCAGCTGAAAAATAGTGTGTGGAGTTCCAGCAAAAGATAAAATAAGATGTAGTGGAATTAGCGATTGGGATGTCGAAAAGGTGTGTGAGAGAGACCATACTATTTTACCTTACTCATAGTCTATATCTTTCTTCATGGAATATAGGGAAAAGAAGATAACTGGAATGTACGTAAGTAAGCCATTAGAAGAATTTTAAGACTATAAAGATCTATGGAAGCATCATAACAAGTGATGCAAAAACGCACCAATAAATAAGGATTTGAACAGCGAAAACAAAAGCCACTTTCAGAAGAAAAAACTACTAATTTCGGGAGAAATAAAGGAAAATATGCGCAAAAATTAATTAAATTCTGTGTAAAGTTACACTTTTTATGGAGCTGATACATGGACACTTAGGAAATATGACATAATACGATTTGAAAGCTTCAAAACGTGGGCATGGAGAAGAATGCTGATGGTAAAATGGATAGATAGGATGAAAAACTAGAAATATTCATAGTAGGGATGGGCGCGAATGAAGCCCGGACCCAAGTTACTCGACTTTTTCGTCTCCAAACACCGGAGACGTTTCGCATGAGAATAGTCGATTCCGCGTGACGTCATCGTAAACTTCACGCGAAGCCAGCGCGAGGGCGCTCTACGAATAGCATATTTACATTTTGATTTCACATTTATTAAGAATTAAATCGAAATTTAATTATTTAATTAACATTATACACCTGAATTGGCTTACAAAAATAGACCTTTCAATGGAATATATGTTTCAATTCAGTATTGTCATCAAAATAAAGTTAAATACGGTTTTTTCTTCATAAAATGAAAATAGTTATACTTTGATGAAGAGACAAAGAATCATTTAGGTCCTCTCAAGCCATAGGATTGTCGGGAGGTGCCAATTTTTAAAATGAAACTTAAAATAATAGAAAGGTGGGTATGGTGTTGGTACCAGAACGTTTATGATCTCAAAAGGCAGAGAAATTGTATACTGGCGTTTTTATTCTGACAGTGATACGGCAATGTCAATGCTATTATAAAATTAATATACTGCCCTTCCAATACTATTCATCTGATATAATATAGTTATTCCACCTAATTTTCCTTTTATCAAAGCAATTACAAAGCATTGTTTGATGGTATATCAAATATTCCCGTAACAGCGTTGCTTCTCTCAACATCGGACTACAAACGGTAACCTCAACCTATATATTAATAACATAAAAAATGAAGTTTTTAAAGCGAAGGTAACAACCACCTTAATGTAAGATGCATTTAATTAAACGTCTTGACCTGTAGATTTGCAGAAAAATGATAAAGTTGAAATCGGTTATACCGTTGGTGAGATATTGAAAATTTTCTTGACCGGTTAAGCTCCGCTCGACGTAGTTCTAATGATTGATGTTAAGATAGTGCAGTAATAAATAATGTGGCACCCCTAGCGGGCAATAGTAGAAGTCGCTCAGTTTCTTGGTAATATGTTTATTTCAAGTATAAACAAGAAGGCTTACTACCAAGATTTGTGTCAAGATACAACTGACATTAATTTGTTATAAACGTTTTCAAATTGAAATAATCGGGACATAGTATGATAATGAATCATAAATTTTTAATGCACACGACACAGTAACATTTCCTTTTTATTTTGTTCCAAGTGTAAACAATACAGCTACACCTCGCGATACGCTTTCTTCGGTTTGACGCTCATTACACTTTTTGACTCTACCTCTCAATACGCTCGGAGAACGAAGAGCCTTTCTCAGCCCATTAAAAAGGTCTCAACGCGAGCAATGAAAAACAAATTTGTTTCATTATATGCGAACTACTTTCATAAATTGTTTTCATATTCATTTCATGTGTACACAATATTTCACCGGAGAAATAATATAATCGACCAGTTTCTTTTTATATCCAAGGTAGTATTTCGGCGGACTACAGTCAGTTTTCAGCTCGAGATCGTGGTGGTAACACATTGAATTTGTGCTTGAGTTTTTACTCTTATTAGTTTGAGAAATGTCGCAAGCAAAAATAATTAAAGCGATTCTATCTTTGACATGGTTTTCAATGAGAGTTTTGCATTTGTTTAGCATGAACTCGCTCAACAAGATCCCTTTTTAGGAACATATCTCTCATACTTAAACGTGATTTTAATTTATTTAGGAACGTATCTCTTTTTTATAGCACCGCCCTTATGTAAAAATGTGTTTCGCAATATGCTGATTCATGATACACTCTGATTTTTTGGAATGCGTATTGCGAGGTATGCCTGTATATCCTTTTTATTTTGTTTCCATACTGACATTTTTTCGTTATAAACATTTTCAAATTGAAATTATCGGGAAATAATAAGTGTGATAATGAATTATATCTCTATATTAATAGCGTAAAAAATTATTTTTTTTAAAGTGAAGGTAGCAGCCACCTTAACGTGTGATACACCAAATTAAATGTCTTGACCTGCAAATTTGCAGGAAAATTATAAAATTGAAATCGGTCCAACCGTTTGCAAAATTATGAGGTTTTTTGACGGGCTAAACTCTGCTCGACGTAGTTATAATGGTTGGTGTTAAGGTGGCGCGCTAGTGGAAATTACACGCTAGGAAATAACGTGGCGCTCCTAGCGTACTCTTAAGTATGTCAAAGCGAACCACTCAGACGCTTATAATACATTTTTTCGGATTCCAGAACATTCTGGGCGACTCGGGAAAATTCCATCGCGGAGAAAAGGGAACCTTCTCGAGTGCATCTCTTGCGTAATCTGCGCCCCCAAGCCGAACTCCAGACGCCGCATTTGGCCCAGATTTTGACAGAAAAGTTGCATGACATTTCCGGTACTTCGCTCTCTAAGGTCGAGCTGATATCGTTCATATAAATTACAAATAATAGCGGACCAACCCTGTGGAACTCCAGAGACAAATTCCACTAAGCTTGAGGTTTTCCCATGTGTAACAACATTCCATAGGCAACTTTGGGTTGTGGTGCTGAAACCAAAACTAGTCACATGTAACAATTTTGTCCAAAAGCACTGGATCTCAAAGTAATCTTATTTACAATTGTTAATTGAGATGCATGTGTCGCAAATGCATGCCAGTCGGTTTGGCGGAGTAAATTGGGGGCCGACGCTGTTTGCGTGATGGCCTGATTCAGAGGAAAATTAGTCTAACAATAATTCGGGTGGTATTAGATCAGTGGGCATTGAAGTACATTGGTATACGCTGAGGTGCAGTCGGTTGCAAGTTAGATAGCATAAGGTCAAGGTGAATTGGTATAGGTTTGGTGGTGTACATTGTAAAGCAGGGGTGGCCAACCAGCGGCTCCGGAGCCGCATGCGGCTCTTTGAGAGTTGATATATGTTACTGCGGCTCTTTGCTGGTGTCCATTGCAGTTTTGTGGCTCCTGCGCAGACCCAGGTTGACCACCTCTGCTGTTAGTTGGATGCCATAAATTCAGGGTATAGGACAGTTGGGCGCGACCGATTCGGTGACGGGACACTTCGGCGACGGGACAAGTCGGCGATGAGACAATTCGGTGATGAGACACTTCGGCGACGGGACAATTCGGCGATGGGACGATTCGGCGATGGGACATTCGGCGCCGGGACAGTTCGGCGCCAGAATGACGAATCCAATCTCTAACATATCAACCCAACCCGGGGGGTAAGGAAATAAATCAAATCCAACCACCAAACACTCAACCCAAAGCGATGGGGGGGAATAGAACTAATCCAACTTCCAGACACTCAATCCAACCCGGAGGGATGGAATAGAAGGAATCCAACGCCCAACCACTCAACCCAACTAAAAGTTGTTGCTTTTCCCTCCAGGCGCCGAATCGTCCCGGCGCCGAATTGTCCCATCGCCAAATTGACCCTTCGCCGAGTCAGTCGCGCCGAGTTCTCCGTCGCCCAATCGGTACCGCCGAACTGTCCTATTCCGATAAAATGAAGGGCTATCTGGTGTATGCTTGGTGGTATATGTTCTAAAGGTGCCAGTTAAAAGTTGGGTGGAATAAAATCAGGTGCATATTTTGTATTGTTGTTGCGCAGGATTCGTGGCCGCTGCCCTTTTGAGCAGCAGGTTAGTAGCAGTCAGCGCCCTAACCGATACTCCTCCGCCCCCCGTTAGCAGATTATAAATGGCAAATAAGAGAGATCATACTACCAAAACAATCATAGACAACGTAAAGGCTTCTTGCATTTAACATTTCTACGAGTCGCTTTAGTGAACTCACCGAGCACACAGATGGAAAGTGACAACATGTATCTATTCCTTTTCTCTTTCAAACTGCTCGATCCGTAATATTCGACTCCAAAAAGCTTCTTGACCCATCTGGCGACCGACTTCCGCGCCATGGGGTTACTCACTCTCGACGAGTGCTTATCCAGCAATTCCGCGTAGTGCGCAAACTCCTTTTCAAGCACATCAGGTCTCTCGGTCTCGTCCGGTATCACCACGCTTTGAATAGGCTCCTGTATTTCGTGGGAAGGTTTCTGAGGGTCCGGAACGCGTTCGAAGCCCGCTACTGGAGGTCTCAATCCAGCCTGCCAAGACAACCACGAGGTCTGAGCCGCCATGGATTCGTCAAGGGTTATGTCCAGATCGTCCTTAACGGAAGACTCGTCCAGGCTCTTCTCTAATACGGCCCCGCTTCTGAAATTTTGGAGTATATAACGTTATTTCTCTACCTACAACCTGGAAAATATCCTTAAGGATCTTATTGCATTAAATTCTGTATCCGGCGATGGTTAGCACTTCAGGCAATGTGACTCGCTCGTAGTTATTTCAGAGTGATCGCTTCAGTTATAATTTCAAAAACATATTATAGATATCTTAATACTAAATACGATATTAAATTTGATTGTATCAAAGATATTGATTGAAAGACTTGAAAAATTTAGCAAGAAGTGTGCGGAAATTACAGACAGTTATCGAAAAAATGTTTTTTTAATAATTTTTGTATATTTGTATAACATTATGAGAGTATAATGCGTAAAATCATAGATAATGATGGCATGAAAATCGATTTATTTGTTTTTTTACATACTGCTATCGGGAGAAAAATCAGGAGATTTTAAATTATATGCATGATTTATCTATCCCATTTTTAATGTCAGTTTATATTTGATTATATAATTATATATATAAACATAATTATTATACTCACAGGCTAACTCTTCCCTTTGGATAATGAAAGGACTTGTCAAGAAAGGCATATTCAGGAGGCAAAGGATCCGGTATTGGCTTTCTTAGTCTGAGGATTAAAAGAATTACCATTAAGTTACATTTTTAAAGCTTTGGTGCGATTTCCTATTTTTGCTAAGATCATTGTGAATCAGTAACTTTCAGTAATTATTAAACTCACAGCTTGATGAAGGTAACAACAATTCCAATAATAAAAACTAATGCCGCATAAACTCCATATAATGTGTATGGAATATAAAGAGAACTTTATAATTGCGAGTGAAAGCAGTGTCACCGTAAATTTCTTAACGTTACATGTACGGAATTTAATTTTTGGCTATTACGAGCACTTGTTAGAAAGCGTGTTCTTATGAATTTTGTAAATTCTCGCTATATCGAGGTTTCACTAGTTTTTACGTACATCTACCTAGATTTTTTCTCATTATCCTGAGGTAAATATTCACATTAACACGGGATATAATACTCTGTACCAATACAAAACTTTATGGACTGCATCGGTTTTACTGGCTCATTGTTTTAGATGAACTTAGTTTTAATATGTACATAAAATTCGGATTGTTGAAATCATATGAGCAATATTAACCTTTCATTTGGCTGCTTTTCCAAAACTCGGACCTAAATATATATCATTAAAATCTTCCTCCAACAACAAATTTCAACCATACTATTTCTACCAAAATAGTGCAAAACATATGCGCGATAAATTCAGACGAACTTTTTATATTGGGTAGTAATTTCACTCTTTTATCAGCGAGTTCTTCTAAAAACCTCTCTTATGTAGCCACCTTGATCGAAATTTAAAAATTCAAAATTTAGCAGCAGAAGTTAAACGAATCTACCTTATAAAAAACTGATGTGGCTACCACATGACTTTCTCCATACCTGTAATATTTCTAAAAAACATCCAAAAGGTTAAATGATGATAAATATTTTAAGGAACTGCGAGAAAAATTTAGACCTTACAAAGAACTGACAAACTCATGCTGTAGCCATCTGATATAGGATATACATAGTCACGAAGCTCCAGCAATTAAGCATAAAAGAGCGATACAAAGACCTAGGGCATGGTTTGATTAATCGATTAATCAATTAAACATTTTACTAATTTAATCATTAATTAATCAAACTAAAATATTGGAAAAATTATTAAAATGATTAATTGTTCCGATGAAACATATTCAGTTCTCATGGCCAACATTCCCACTAATGGGTCTGTCATTGTTCGACAATTGTAACTGTTTTGACTTATCCTGACTTTTGAGTTGTTATTCGGCAAATAATCACTATTCTACATTATGTGTTTGTGACTGAATTTTCTCGTCTTTTTTGAAACGCATCATTTATGAGCAGTAAGTACGAGTAACGTATGGGATAAATGAGTAACAGACAGACGGACAGCAGGTTGGCACATAGCTCTACGTCGTGTGCTCTGCCATCTTTTTGAAACTCATCAGTTCTTATATACTATTTAGAGCCCTGCTGTTTATCTATACAAAAAGAAAGTTGTGACATCAAATGCACTGGGTATAGATTCCTCGCCTCAAGATGTAATTAAGTTCATAAAAAGAGAAATGGCTTTCCTCGAGAGCCCCAATGCACGTCCTAATACATCGAAAAAGATATTTAATACCATAGTAACAATTCCTCCAACATGTGTAGAGACAGAGAGTGGTTTCAGCGCAGCTGGACCTTTTGTTACGAAACTGTGCACTTCTTTAAATGATGAAACTATTGATAAGTTGTGTTTTCTGCGTTCCTATCTAATGCAAGAAAATCTCCCAGGAGATAATTGAGATAATTGACCAATGTGTTTTGTTAAATATATGTACAAGTACTGTTTTACTTCACTTATAGCGTAAAAATAAATTTATTTAACCCCATTTTCAGAAGTATTCCATTTGTAATCAGTTAATCAATGATTAATTTTAAAAATTAATCAATAATCATTTTCGCACAAAAATTATTAAATTTCCATGCCCTACTAAGACCTAACTAAGCGTCAAGTGTTTACAAAAGTTGCCTCCAGGTGGTGTGGTGGTAGCAGATAAAAAATATAATTTTAAAAATATCTCTAAAAAATCTGATGTGGCCACCACATGATTTTCTCCACACCTGTAATATTTCTAAAAATTCCAAATAGGTTACATAATAATAAATATTTTAAGAAACTGCGAGAAAATTTAAGGCTTTACAAAGAACAAATAAACTCAAAGCATAGCCTTCTGATATTAGATATAGCCACAAAGCTCCAAAAAATTAAGAAAAGAAATTGGAGCGTTACTAAGATGTAACTAAGAGTCAATTGTTAACAATAGTTGTTGGTAGGTGGCGTGGTGGTGGCAGCTAAAATATAAGATATCTCTTAAACAATGCATTACATGGAAAATATTTCAAACAAAGCCTGTAGAAAATTAAATTTCCTACAACCTTTATTTCAGTACATTTTTACATTTATCAAATATTAAAGCAAGTATTTCAAAATAACGGATAAGTGAGAAGAGTAAACACTCACTTCCGGTGGGCCGATTTTTACCAAAAACTAATCAGTTCTTTCTACTTTTATAAAAATGTTAAATATAAAATTTTGCGTGGAACTGATAAATAGTTTTTGAGTTACAGCACCCACAAAAAAGCTATCACATACGCACACACACTAACACGCAGACATCATCAAGAAATTGGTCAAAACGTGTTCAGGGGACCTCAAAACGTGTATTTCCGTTGAAATCTCGAAGTCGATTTTTTCATGAAAACAATACATTCCCCTATACTACGTATGGAGAAAGTAAAAACGGTTCAGTGACAAGAGTAAACTCCCACTTCCTTTTGACTCATTTTAACCAAAAACTAATCAACTCATCCCTTAATTAAAAGTGTCAAATATAAATTTTTTCTATAATTTAATTGATAGTTTTTGAGTTATAGCACCCACAAAACCCCTATTCATATACAAACACACACGCATACGCACTCTCTCTCTCTCTTTCTCTTTCTCTCTCTCTCTCTCTTTCACACACACACACACACAGACATCATCAATAAAATGATCAAAATGTGTTCAGGGGATCTCAAATCGTGTATTTCCGATGAAATCTTGAAATCGATTTTTTTCATGTAAGCAGTACTTTCCCCTATACTACTCATGAAGTAAGTAACAGGATGATGCAAACAGAACTTATGATGCCTACTTTCCATTTAATCATTTATTTAATACTTATATTGTCTTTAATAGCTTTAAAGTCATCGCGGATATGTAGCTCTTTGTGTTACCAAATTTCATAATTTAGCGTTATAAAATACCACAAATACATACGAACGGAATATTAAATTGATCACGCATATTTCTGCGGCAAAAATAACGCGTGTACGTATTAGAATACTAGTAATTGGTGCTTGCATACTGCAAGCATTTCATCTCACCTTGAAAAAACAGTAATTTTTCAGACTGATATTTAATCATTACAAATGTTCTTTTAATTCTGAAGATTTCACCTCCGCAGCGATATTCGTTTTTCCCACATGTAAAAACAATAGTTTAAAAAATCCCCTAATTTTGAAAATTTAAAAATGTTATACTTCCTCCATTATGGGGTATTAATGCTACACATTTTAGCCAAATTTTAAAGTTGTAGCATTTCTAGAAGTAAAATAATATTTTTCTAATTGTTTAAAATTAAATAATTTTTAACGGCCGCCACAAATTATATATAGTAAAACTAAAATGTTTATTTGTCCAAATTTACTACTCTGTAACTAATTTGAAAATTTCAGCTTCCTAGCTCATCCCGTAGTACCTAAACAGTTATCCAGTTGTTTAAATTTTAAGAATTTTTAACTGCCAAATAAATTAAAATATCAAAATTTGTATAATCCCTATTTCGTTTTTTTAAGAATTCTACTTAAAAAAAATTTCAACTCCGTAGCAAATGCGGAAATACATAAACCTTGAAAATTTGTTTAAACAATTGCGAATTTTTAGCGGACGCATTGTTGCACTTTTTGAAGATTTTCGTTTTTTCTAGTCGGTTTTGTTCAAATTCCTACCTAAGAAAAAAAATTCGAATCTCCAGCTCATCTGGAAGTGCGTAAACATTAGTATCCTCCTATATGTTATATATATGTTATATGTTATCATTATATATCGACGACTCTTACAGAGGAGGAGGATATAACATACTAGTAGAAGGTGCTTGCATGCTGCAAGCATTTCACCTCACCTTGAAAAAACATTAATTTTTCAAACAGATATTTCACCATTAAAATTATTCTATTAATTCTAAAGATTTCACCTCTGCAGCGATTTTCGTTTTTCCTACATGTAAAAATAATAGCTTAAAACAATCCCCAAATGTTGCAATTTTAAACATTTTACATTTTCTCCATCATGGGGTACTAATGCTACACATTTGAGCCAAATTTTAAAGTTGTAGCACTTCTAGAAGTAAAATAATATTTTTCTAATTGTTTAAAATTTAAACATTTTTAACGGTTGCCGCAATATATATATGGAGAGATTGAAATGTTTATTTGTGCAAATGCACTGTTCTGTAAATAATTTGAAAATTGCAGCTTCCTAGCTCATCCCGTAGTACATAAAAAATTATTAAACTTTAAATGTTCAAATGGGGTTAAAAAAAATCCTATAATTTTCAATTTTAAAATTTTCAATTTCTATAGTTGGTTATGAGAAAAGTTCTATAATCTTGCAAAATTTCAGCTTCCTGAACTTATTAGATTGGTCTACACACTAGATTACGTTTTCCCATGCTAACTTATGGGAGAAATTCCGGGGTCTCTGGAGTCGAACCCAAGACACTGTAAGCAAAAGTAACAATAATTCCTAATAGATATTGCGGCCATCTAGCAACACTGATAATTTCATTTTTCTAGTTTACCGGTAAGTGCCCATAATTAATTTACAAAAATGGCGCAATGCTTTTCTTATGGGAAAAAACGCAAATTTCGGAATTTCTGGAGTCGAACTCATGTCACTTAGGTAAAAAGTCTCATTTTATGTGTAAGTTTCTCCATCATATCTACAAAAACTGTAACTTTCAGCTCTCTAGCTCTTGTAGTTTGGGCTGGACATTAGTATCCTCCTATATGTTATGTCCTCCTCCTCTGTAAGAGTCGTCGATATATAATGACTAGTAGAAGGTGCTTGCATACTGCAAGCATTTCATCTCACCTTGAAAAAACATTAATTTTTCAGACAGATATTTCATCATTACAAATATTTTATTAATTCTAAAGATTTCACTTCCGCAGCGATTTTTGTTTTTCCCACATGTAAAAATAATAGTTTAAAATAATCCCCAAATGTTGCAATTTTAAACATTTTACACTTTATCCATTATGGGGTACTAATGCTACACATTTCAGCTAAATTTTAAAGTTTGAGCACTTCTAGAAGTAAATTAATATTTTTCTAATTGTTTAAAATTAAAACATTTTTAACGGTTGCCGCAATATATTTATGGAGAGATTGAAATGTTTATTTGTGCAAATGCACTTTTCTGTAAATAATTTGAATATTGCAGCTTCCTAGCTCATCCTGTTTTACCTAAAAAATTATTAAACCTTAATGTTCAAATGAGTTAAAAGAACCCCTAAAATTTACAATTTTAAAATTTTCGATTTTTATAGTTGGTTATGAGAAACGTTCTATAATCTTGCAAAATTTCAGCTTCCTAAACTTATTAGATAGGTCTACACACTGAATTGCATTTTCCCATGCTAACTTATGGGAGATATTCCGGGGTCTCTGGAGTCGAACCCAAGACACTGTAAGCAAAAGTGGCAGTAATTCCTAATAGATATTGCGGCCATCTAGCAACACTGAAAGTTTCATTTTTCTAGCTTACCGGCAAGTGCCCATAATTAATTTACAACGATGGCGCAATGCTTTTCTTATGGGAAAAAATGCAACTTTCCGAATTTCTGGAGTCGAACTCATGTCATTTAGGCAAGAAGTCTTATTTTATCTGAAAGTTTCTCCATCATATCTACTAAAACTGTAACTTTCAGCTCTCTAGCTCTTGTAGTTTGGGCTGGACATTAGTATCCTCCTATATGTTATATCCACCTTCTCTGTAAGAGTCGTTGATATATAATGATACCGAACCTGAGTCCAACAATAGTTGTTGCTATGGCAACATTCTCATAATGAATGATTAAAACTGCAAAATCGTCAGTATTTACGCAAAATTCTAAGAAATACTATCTATCAATAAGCAAAATTCTACGATAAGAATTAGAATCTTCCTTCTTTTTCTCAGAGAATAGTATAAAACTCGCTCCGATAATACAATTCTAAGATATTTTATTGTGCAAGAGAATATTACCCTACACGATGGATTTCAGATTTTCCATGTAAATCAAATGGAATGGATATTTCCTGAAATCGAACCCGGAACTTCAATCTTCACAACAACAACAATCCTCAGGAGCTCGGCCCATGTAGCAAGATGTTTCCACCAAGTTTCATGAAAATCGGTCCATTGGTTCAAAAGTTAACAGGGGGCAGACAGACAGACACGACGACGGAACTATAAGCCTATTTCCATTCTGGTAAGTAGACTAAAAATGACTTATTGTTAGTTGTGGTGGGCGGTGGGTGGGACGACAGCCTTGGCACAATAGCGGACTAGCGGCGAGCCTTGGCGCTAGAGCGGACTAGCGGCAAGAAATTCAACTATTTGGTGGTGGTGGGTGGGATATAATTGGATTCGGCGATGGCGTCCGGCATAGCCCGGACAATGCCGGGTAAACTATGCTAGTAGATTAATAAAGGGCGCACTCACCTCGGCAGCGGAGCTCGTCTCATCTTCCTCCAGGATCGCGGCGGCGGATGATCGGGGACCAAGTACTTCAAGGGCACCCCGATGGGCCCCACGCGTTCTGGTGAGATAGGGGCGGGTTGGCGGCGCCTGGTTGGGGAAGGTGACAGCAGGTACCAGTGGGGTAGGGGAGTCATGGTCACGAGCGGCGGAGGTGACGAAAACTGCAGTCGTCTCGGTCGAAGGGTGGTGCGTGCCTCGTCGTGGGGAACCCGTGAACGAGGTCGGGCTCCCAGCGCTTCTGTCGCTCTGAGGATTGATATTCATGGTTAGCATATAATTTTTATATATAAGTGTGTTGTGAATTGTGAGAAAGTATCTCACCTGCCTTCTTCGGATAGATTTTCACCTGGGAATTCTTCGGCCGGTGAAATCTCTGAAAGCGGAGACCATGGCAATAGCGGTGGAGACCTGTTTTGGAAAAAGTTGCTATTAGTGCAATGTCCATAGATGAATAGACGAAACTATTTTAAAATTTAGTATTTTACGTCAAAAAGTAGATATTTGATTGTGGAAATTGACGTACTTAGGAACAGGTAGCAGAGGGGTCGGAGGGGGCGGAGGAGTGGCAGGAGGCGGAGGCGGTGGAGTCTTGGCGGGCGGAGACTTGAGAGGGCTTACAAGCTTTCCTGTTCTTCGATAGAGAGATCTCGGCGAGGGTTCCGGTGGAGGAGGGCGATTTCGTCGCTTCGCCTTTTTGATGAAAGCAATGGCTTCGCGGGCGTGTCGAAAGTACCTCTGAAAACTGTAAGAGAGAGAGTGTTAACCCGCAGTGACTTTTAAGGAAATAAGGGTTGAATTATTTCCTACTTAGATCTTCGATTAGTATTATAATTACGTCCAATAAGTGTATGCAAGAGAGACAGAAAGAAACAAGGTACATTTGAGTGCTTGAAAAACCTTATCATAATATCATAATTGACGGCAAAAATGACTTATCTACGTGAATCTCAGGATGTTTCCGCGATCTGTTAGTAAAATGATCGAGTCTCAACACATTAATTATGAAATCGGTTAAATTGTTCTGTATCATATTTTTACATGTGTTTCGCCGTAGAGACAAAGAATGCTTACCAATCCTCTTCTTGAGGCCCTCCTTCGCTTTTCGCCGTCGACTCCGGATAATATTCAGCCAGGTCCATCCTGTCGTAGACATATTGAATGAAAGTTGCTGTTAAAGTCTTTATAACGCTTATAAATAAGTACGTTACATTATGAGATACGATTCGTTATACAATACCATGGTTCATGCAGAGAATCAGTAGATGTCCCGCGTAACACTTCTGTTGAGCGACCCGAGTCACCTCTCCTAAAGTCAATGGATAAAAAAGATCACAGAGAGAGAAAATTGGTAGTGAACATTTTTATTCAATTTTTTAAAATATGACAAACTAATTATTATAAGTAATTAAATACTCACTCGAAACTTAATACCTCCGCAAACGCCACGTCTAGAGCTTCTTTGGCTTCCAAAGCGTCTCTGTTTTCGAAGAATAAACAAATATTACTTCCGATTTGGAAAAAAATGCCGTTTTTAAATATAGAATTAAAGGAGGACGTTATGTGTTATTTTACTTTAAATTTATCAAAGTTCATTATGGGAACTAGATATTTTTATTGATTATTTTTGGCAAAAACTGGCATTAAATGGCAAAAAATGGACATTATCCATTCTAAATATATTTCGTTTGCCATTCATTAAATGTTTTTCACACTTTCCTCATTGGTTCATTAAAAAGTTCTAATAACATTATTTTTTTTCATTTTCTATATTATTTGTCTGCAGATGGCCTGCGCCTACCATACACAAATTAGTTTTCATTTGTTTTCAAGGACGACCATGTTCCCCAATATTTACTTAGTTTCCTAATTCAGTTGATGCAAACTTTTCAAATTTATCTAATAGCTCTTCAAAATGTTCTCACTCTTTTTTGCTGACATATGACTTTAGTGACACATTTTCTGACTATTATCTAAATGATGGGACGTTATTAATAGGACTGGTTAATCGATCAACGTTTAATTTCAACTTAACGCATTTCTTACTTATTTTAAAATGGCATCTTCTTTTACAGGTTTTTTTGGATAATGTAGTTTCCCTTGTATAGTATTACACATTCTTTCATCTTTCCTGTATTTTATTCATGCTACATTACATCCATTTGTCCAACTTGCCTATCATTTATTCATAAACACGTGGAATCTTTATTCCCCTCACCGAATCTTTTGCATTATCTCCACTTCCCAAGGCAGATTTTCTATTTTTAGCTATCAAAAAAATTAGCAATTTCATAGTATCATTCCCAAATTATTACAATATTATAATACTATGTGTATCTTTCGACATAATGAGTGTCCCGTCTTAGTAATTACATATCTATTCCTCGGAGAAAACTCCGTATTTTCTGTCCTTCTTAATGAAGATCTTTCCTCAGCCACAAAAATTTTTCAAATTTTGACGTATGGGTAACATTTCTGATCTGCGTTTAAATCACGTTACAGCGAGGAGCACCAGAATGATTCAAAGCCAAGTATCGAGCATCAGAAACGTTCTCCAGGCGGCGAAACCTAGGAAATTTACGATCATATTGATCTTTGTTAAAAATTAAATTTCGATCATCATTTAAAACTACATTTTGTTAACACCTAGCTAATTGATAGTAGCTCAATAACTTTGGCCAAAACTAACAAAAGTGGAATACTCCTTTAGCCAAAACAACTAGAGGGCTGCAAAACCCAATGTATTTCGCCCACAAGGTGGGCATCGTCAGGGGTAGAACCTGTTTCACCAGTGACTGGAAGCCAACTGCCAACTGGGCGAAACGCATTGGGTTTTGCAGCCCTCTAGTTGTTTTGGCTAAAGGAGTATTCCACTTTTGTTAACACCTAGCTAGTTAAAATAATCGCCCAGGTCGAAATTCGTGCTGCTGAAAGTTTAAATGTCTTAACTTATTCTATTATTTTAACTTAACAAAAGTTTTGCAACTTGTTCATTCTTCCATCCTGGGTCATCACACCACCCTGTACATAAATGATCACTTATCGTTAAATATCTTTCCTTTAGCATGCAAAAAATATGCGCATATGAGTTACGGAGTAAATACGTACCTTTTGAGTTGGGCGTCTATCGAATCTTCTCTTGTAATGGGAGAATATTGAATGTCATCCCTGTTGTCAGAAAAAATAATAGATTAAAACGCGCACGTGGTGTAAATATGTCGATATTTCAGTTCAAGTGCACAAATCCGCAAGGACCATTAGAAAGCATTAGTAGCACAGACATTGCCAACCTATTCTGTCAACATCGATGAATTTTATATAAATATTTATAAACTTAATAAATATATAAACGTGCCATGCAGGCTGACCCACTGGACTCGATGAGGAAACATAAGCGGCTCCTAATGGCTCATCCTGTCTTACTGGAGAAAACTGAACTCTTCTCCTGTTTAAAAAACAAACAGAACACTTGAAATTTCGAATATCGCTGAGGATATATAGTTATAGTATCGGTCGCAAAGAAAAAGCCAAGTATCCGACTATAGTGTCCATTATTTAGAAAAACGTATTATAATCAATCGTTGATGCAAAATCATTCATGATTCATTCGTAATATTATCAATTCTCTTAAAAAAGGAATATTCACAATTAATGAAACGAATTCTTACCTTGTGTGGGAATGTGGTGCTCTTGTTGGAGACGATAATTCGTTTTCCAATGACGGTGCAGATCCATCGTCATATACAAAATCGATGTCACCTTGCTCCAATGGAGACATTTCTATGCCATACCTGCAAAAAGTTAAATTATCTGCAACAACTGAATTTAAATTATGAACAACTAAGCTAGTGGATATTTTTCGACCGTGGTATTAGAATAAGATTTATTTGGTTAACTTTACGGTTAATTATTATTAAAATTGTATTATTAGTATTAGACATTACCAAGATATTGGGACATCTGGTGCTGTTTGAGCCTGATACTCCTCTTCTATATTTACAACTGAATATGTTCGGTTTAATATTATTGGAGATTCATCGAGTTCCCTGTTTGGGAGAAAGTGATATCAGAATTTAAATTTAAAACTTCCTTTCACCTTGGCTGAACGGATTTATATATATATATATATATATATATATATATATATATATATATGTGTGTGTGTGTATATATATATATATATATATATATATATATATATATATATATAACGATACGGAAAAAGAGATAATATGATAAAATAAAAGCAACGATAGGTTGAGAGGGATAGGAAGGAGCCAGTGAACACTCACCATACGGTGGTAGACGTCCACAGCGATAGAGGAAGGCTTGTAATTTGAAGCTTTCGGGCAACACACGCCCTTCTTCAGTTCTCGCTGAAGAAGGGCGTGTGTTGCCCGAAAGCTTCAAATTACAAGCATTTGTATATATATATATAATTGCCAACAAAATAGATGTAAGCAAGCAAAGGTTAATGACAAATGAAGAAACTTCCTAATAACCACAAAAAACAAGATTGGAAAGGTGTGCTCCATGTCGGAGTACACAGAGTTTACAAATGCGTTCTTTGTTTGTTTTAGTGCCCAGTCAATTGGCCTCTCTTACAGCACAAATGGGTATCCCAGAGGTAGTGCAATGAATAACCGGGGAGGGAGGAGGGAAACCCGGTGCCGGCATTTGCCTGATCTTACGAAGAACACCAGGGGGGCCAACGGCTTAACGTCCCTTCCGAAAGACGGAACAGCTGCATTTTCGCGGTCTCCTCAAACCACACAAACAGGGGGCCGGTCGTCCTTGGAGAAATCCTACTTGCGCAGGATTCGTACCCGATGACTTTTTCAAGCATCGGGCGAGTAGCAGCCAGCGTCCTAACCACTACACCACCGGCACCCCATGCGTTCTTTGAGATTTCACAATGTTCTCAGTATTTTTCGCTCAGATGAGTATTTAACGAGAAGCAAACGAGGTACGTTGTAAAATACATGTAGGTCTTCATGTAAAGTAGGCGTAATTATTTTCCGATTTTAACCAAAATTGGAATCGATTTACCAATTTTTGCAAAACTCTCCAAAACCAAATTTCATCAAAATACGTCCAGCGGTTCCCGAGTTGAAACAAAGGAACATTGTAGGTCCTTATGTAAAGTGGTCATCATTGTTGTCCGATTTTGACCGAAATTGAAATCGGTGGACGCATTTTAGCAAAACTCACCAATACCAAATTTCATCATAATACGTCCAGCGGTTTCCGAGATTTAACATGCGGACGGACGGACGGAAACGATCTCCCCTACATGCGTTCACTTCGTGCAAAGAACGCATAATAATATAAAGTAAATACACTCAGGATCGGACCTAGATGCATAACTTAGGGAGAGGGGGGTAATAAGAAAACAAATCTATTTACTGACACCTATTCATGCAAAATAATACCGTCTCATTATAATAAATACAGTGTATATTATACACTTGATATATAAAAAACATTTCTATAATACCAATCATCTAATAATAACTAATAATAATAATATATATAACAATAATAAAAGGCTAGTTCTGTCCCTTTGTCCCTAGCTCCCTTTGTTCCTTTGTGACTCCCTCTGTCACGCTATAAAAATACGAATAATTCAATAATGGAACTAGATTAATTTTTTATATTTGACGGGAATGATTTGCTCACATATTGTAAGATGATGACGAAAATAAATCTTTAAAAAGTCCTAGGTTCGACTTCAAGAAAGGCATTTCCATTTCCCACATGATAACACGTAAAAATCGACTTTTTGACTTGCAGGCTTTTATTCTTTTTAAGATATAAATTATAAATAATTAACCTATTCTTCAGATCAAGCACATTTTAAAGAAAAGCTATGAAGTTTCTTACTCTGTTCATCTATTCCCGCCTACGGTTCGGAATTCCTCATGTTAAAAGTTTAATTAACATATTTTGGGGAAATCTTGCCATTTTAAAGGGATGTTGCCATGCTAGCCCATTACATTGTTAAACTTCGAAATCCTACTGTTATTTCAACTCTTATGGGGGAATGCGTGCTATAAATGCTCTCACAATTAGTACGAGAGAGAGAAGGAGAGAGAAATTCTTTGTAAACAACATTCGTTGCGTTATTTACGAGAAGGAGTACATTTGAATGTAGAATATTATTCATTCACATATTAAAATTACGTACTTAGAATCATCGTAGGAGTTCGAAACTTGAAACAACGAACGCCTAAAAGAACGAAAATTTGTTTTCTTGCCATCCAAAGAAAGTCAAGGCATATTTATGTTCATTTTTTATTTCACAAAAACCTTTCCCGTAGAATTTCAACGGGTATCTCCCTAGTATATGATAAATTTATTGATATAATATTTTAACGATTGATCATCTCTCTTAGGTGATAATTATCCTATTATCTCTCTCCCCCCTTTGTATCCGCCATTGCATACACGCCGGTTTAGAAAAAACTACTCCTCGCCAGGGGTCGAACACTAATGCAGTCACACACTCTCCGGGTATAGGGGCAAGTACTCCACGCCAGGGACACTTTTCTCACACACGCGCGAAACACAGTCAACTACACACGGATAAAAATAAATATGCGTGCTGCCAACGTTTGAAGCTAAATAAAATTTTTTTAACACCTTATACACCAAAAAATAAGTAACTACTGGTGAAAGTACACGCACGCACCTACTCGGTTTACGGAAAACTATACCGTCTTCCGCCGTTTTCCTAACACGGTCCTTTATAATTTTATGAGTACGGCAACAATGCTAGTTGTTCTTGGCAACGAAATATTTTATTCACAAAAAAACTTAAAATTTTCATCTACAAAACAATTTCATGAGTCATTCGAATATTATTTAAATATCTACGAATAAAAATAAATTTACGTTCTTTTGCACGTATGATGGTTAAGTTTTTAATTTCTAGGACCATTATAAGTAATTTTAAAAAGTAAACGAAATATGTCTTACACTCTTTCACGTGTAAATCAAATGGAGAATGAAAACTTTCCTGGCATCGAACCCATCAACTTATGTTAGATAACTGCATATTTTTCACATTCAGAATCTCACGCCGGTCTGTGTTCTGTTCCCATTTCCTGCTTATTCGCCTTAAAAATTTTCTCTCCGCGATCTCAAGAACTTTCCAGGACTTTTGCATTAGAAATCCTTTCCAGACTGGCGAAGCGTACAGAAGTGTCGGTCTTATCATTGTTTTATAGAGGTGTGTTTTTAGTTCCCTGGACATGTCAATTGAGTTAAAAATTGGGAAGAGTCTGGTTCTCTTCCCGGCTGCCGCTAGATTAACTCTTTTAACATGTTCGTCGAACCGAAGTTTCTCGTCTATAGTTAAACCCAGATACTTTATATGTTTCGTCCAGGGAATTTCCACACCCTCTATTATGAGATTCCTTGGAATGTCGGCATCCTTTTTTTTTAAGAGGATTGCTTGCGGTTTCCGGGGGTTTATCTCGATTATCCATTTTTTAAAATATTCAATGAGGTTTTTTGTGTGCCTATTTTGGTTATTTATTTATATAAAGATTATATATACCATAATGGGTTGAAATTCATGCGGAGAGTTATCTGGAAATACGTGTAAAAGAAATATATTTTTACCTTTCATTGTGGTAGCTTTTTAGCTCCGCTTTAAACATCTTGATTTAATTATGCTACTAGCTTATTTTACCCCGGCTTCGCTCAGGGAAGTTTAAGTTAATTTCAATTTTTAAAAGGTGCGTTGAATCTTCTAGGATAATCATCACCGTGGCACTCTATCTGATTTTATGGCCAATTTCATCTCGTTGTTTGCTCTCGTTCCAATGCTGTTTTGATTGTTTATACGTATAAATTGGAACATTTCTTGTAGGGATCTTACTATGGAAGCGTTTGTTCCAGGATTATGTCTATATCTTTCATCTACTTGCGAATTTTCATCGCCAATAAAGTGGATTTGAAGAAACATGATTCTGATCATTGACTGGTAACAATGAGCTTATACTATGATAGATTTGTCCTTGCACTCGAAAAGTTGATTGAAAACCATATTTCGAAACCGAATGAGTAGACCCAAAAGAAGTCATTTGAAAACACGAATTTTATTTCCTTATATTTTTTAGAAAATCTTTTGATTGTGCAGAAACATTTTACATCAATCTAAATAATGGCTCAAGCACATCTTCAAGATCAGCTGAAACTATTTTTCCGTTGGAACAACACATGCCCTCCACTTCCGTAAAATTTTTTGGCCTCGCTAAACCTACATATTTTCGTAAGACTTCCAATATTAATCAATTTAAGAACTTCGTAATCAATCGCAGGATCCTAAATATAGGCAATATTTCTCAATGAAATCCAGTTGGTTAATCTATTTCGTGTAGTGCGTATTTGTTGTAGTTGAAAGCGATTAAGAGAATTTTCATTGGTTTCATTCAATCGGAAATTCTTATGTACTTCTCTATCTTTAGCGATTCGCGATTCCCTATCTTCAGTTGTCTCATTTAATCGGGTGTTTCTTTTGCTTTCACGGTTGTATCGCAGACGACGTTCTCTTGGTTCTTGATTGATTCTTCAACAGAAATTCATCTAATTTTTTACGGCAACTGACAATAAGGAGCACACATCATTATAGTTTAATTTAAAACTTTTCAGTAAAAAAGACGCACAAAAAAGAGGAATAACTACATACACGAACAAAATTATGAATAAAGAGAAGAAAATTTCTCAGTGAAATCAAGTTGGATAATCTATTTCGTATATCTCTATTCGTATGCCAGGCGTTTCTTTGTCTAGAAGATCAAATTCTTCTTCGAGGTTGTCCTAACAAATATTGTAAACAAAATATTGCAAATCGAATTTTATTCGATTAATTTAAATTTTTATTTCAATTATGATCATAACATTAAATACGATGGGAAAATATATTAAAGTCATTTAAAATACAAAAGAAAAGATCCTAAATAAAAGGTTTTCAAAATAAAATGCATTGAATAAACGTTAAGTGAATGAATTAGGTGAAAATTCAATGCATAATATGGGTAAGATATCCCATTCCTACAATTAGATTCCCATAGCAGTCTTTAATTCGGTTTTATTCCATTACATTCGCGATAATACAAATTTTTTAAACATTAGATAATAGAAAATCAAAATGGATGAAAAGAATAAGAACCTTTAATCCTTCTTGCATAAATCAGTCCAAGTCCGATTGACGTAGGAAATTGATGTATTTTAATGTCAAATTGTAAAATCTGCTGCACCCGACTTAGAATTGAACTAAGGCCTATCCTTATGGGTTTTGGACAGACAAACTTTCCTCTTTGTTTGTAAGATGTCGTGCAAATCATAAATATTAGATTTAGTTGACATCCGTTAGCCATTTCCTTCCAAATCTATATTTATTGAAAGAGTTTAATTTGATATTATGGCACCCCTGTTTATATGTTCCGATTTTTAATGTTATTATGGTTATATATATATATATATATATATATATATATATATGAAATGTGGACTTGGAGGAGAATGCTGATGATAAAATGGACAGATAGGATGAAAAACGATGAAGTGCTACGAAGAGCAGGAGAGAAGCGAATGATTATACAGACTATTAGAAAGAGGAAGACAAACTTGGTTGGACATTGCCTGAGGAGAGAGAGTATGATTAAAGACGTGTTAGAAGGAAAACTAGCTGGAAAAGGGGAAAGATGTAGGAAAATGTTTTTAGCTGATAGACGATATGAAAAGGAAAGAGAGTTATCAATATATGAATAGGACAGCGAAGAATAGGATTATATGGAGAACCAGGTTTAACCATGAATAATTACGGACCTGTCTACGGACAGACTACTTATGATGATGATATATGTTTACATTATAAATATTACAACTTGGTTAAAATTTATGCAGACAGTTCAATACAAATACTGGTAAAAAGATTTTTTATAACTTATATTGTGGTAGCCCTGCTTTCTATATCTATACAAAAATATTGAATTTGTGATTTTATGTTGCACGCCTTTATCATGCAAAATTTTGTTGAAATAGGTTCAGCTAATTCGATCCAAATTCATAATTTCCGATAAGTTTTATTTTGCAATTGTGGCACCCCTGCTCAGTCGATCCGGTCCAAATATGCTATTTGATCATTAACTTATGTGCCTATTCTATGTACAAAATTTGGTTTAAATCGGTTCAACCAGTTCTTCCCTGATATATGCGTACAGACGGACGGACATCACGAAGGTAATAGTGCTTTTCAGCAATGACGAAAAGCACTAAAAAACACAACACTGGATTTTCGAAAAAATGGTGAGCATAACCGGTGTTTTATATTGAAAATGAAAATATGACAGTGAATCTGGAAGTATTTCTAGCAACTTATTAACTACTTGGGAAAATGAAATCTATTTTGCATTAGAATGGTATAAAAATGAATTATAATCGATTTCAACAAAAGACATTCATATATTGCATTTTGAAAACAATTATTAAATAGACGCGCATGGTATCAGAGTCCAGTTAGAGGTTTGTAAATAACGAAAAACTTTGTTGTTTGTTGTTGTTTCCTTTCCTATTAACACTCTGAAAATCGTATTGCAATTGTCTTCTATTAATGTAATAAATTCATTTTGTTTTTCCAAAGTAGTTGTTAACGATGTAGAAATGGTTTCTGATTTATTATTAGAAACTGATTTTAATTCAACAATTTATGATCAAAGCATTTTCTCTGTCGAAATTTTGAATGAAAATTGGAAATATTTTGATAAAACCGTGAATGGAGCCAACAGTCAATATACCAGTGTATTCAGTGTACTTTTATATTTTCTTCAAGAAATGGGGTGCTAATTAATTACTTTGGCCACAGCTTTAGTTCTGGCTGAAAAAATTTTAGATCCCACTTCAGTACTACTGAGTAAATGTCTATTTAATTTAGGTCAATGGTGAGAATCCCGTAGCCCGCAAAAGCCTTTCTAAGAATGCTTGCGAGGTCTGAAAATAATATTAAATTTTGAATGAAATGGAGGATGTATATGGGAAAGGGCGAGTGCAAGATAACAAATGACTAGCAATAAGTGACCTAGCGTTAATGGCTGAAACTACTGGACATCTCAATATTTTAAATTTAAGCAAAACATATATTTATATTTAATTTTACGGTTGTCAATTTTAATTTAATATCACTTTCATCGTAGTCTCCACCATTATTTATTTTTCTTGCTGTGTTAAAAATACTTAATCATGCTTTTGTCGATATTCCATTGAACATAGGCTCAGATAAATTCTTGTGGTTGTATTATGTCTTAGGGCCACAATATTTTCCGTAGGAACGCATCTCCAATTAAATAATGGAAGCCAATGGAATAAAAGCGTTCCATATTTGAAATTTTACTTTACAGACAGCTTTTCAGGAACGTAGTATCTTTTTTGTATATCGAGGGATGCCTATAACGAAATTCCAACGATTCGATTCAAGAAATTAAAATAACAGAGAAATTGGGAATCTTTTTGGAGTGCTACCCCTCCTCCCGAAAGGAAATCTTACATAGCTACGCCACTAAAGTCAATAACACAAAGGTATGCACGTACTCATCTCATTAAATTGCGTTCAATTTGCGTTATAAAACACAATAAAATGCAATTTTTTTTCGTTTATGTTCCAAATTGTCAATAAGAGGGTACGACAGGACGACACACGACACGTACATCAGGGTGGCCACAGAGGCCTTTTGCAGTAAAATTAACAGCATATCTGTACGTTGTCCTCCATTCTCAGCACATTGTTTGATCCGTTTCCATGTTTTTTAGACGTCTTCTTCACTGATGTGCTTAAATGGCTTCAACCCTTATTCCTTTTTCATTATTTTTCCATTGTTGAGCGCAAGACTTGTAAAGGGACTTTGTGGTCACTTTGCCCTAGATGTGATCCCATCGAATTGGAAGGAATAGAGGTAATTGGCAGTTGGAAGAGAGATAAAAAGAGAGAAATGACTCCAAAGCCAATACAAGAATTTTTAATGCGATGATACTATATTCTCTTATATAAAATCCCAGATCTGTACAAACAAAACGCCACCGCTGCAAACATGCAGTAATATTGCGGCAATACGATTCTCTCCACTCCTATTGGTCACTACTGTCCCCCACTACTTATACGAAATGGTATAGTACTGCTTTGACTCAAGGAATACGGAGAAAGAGATGCATTTGGCGATGACAGTTGAATACCTAGAAGAAATACGCGTCTTTTTCCACACTCAACTAAGAGTAGGGTTTCTCCTACAAATTGCCAATATTGTAACATTGTACAACATAGTAATTACCAACTTACTAACATTGTTGCATTGTACAACAATGTAACAATGTTGGTCATTACTATATTTAATATTTTATGTATAATTTGTACATAAAATATCAGACAGTCAAGTGTTATTTAAGAATTATATTTATCCGAGAAAATAAAGTTATCAAAGAAAGGAAAAGCGGAACATTCTATATTCAGAGAGGGAATCGGGACAAATTTATAAAAGGCGGGACAATCCCGCTAAAAGCGGGGCAATCCTAGTTTCATAGCCCGAAAATACGATAAATATGACTCTAAAATATTTTTTCCATTAATTTCTCACCAATTCTATAATAATTTTGTGCACATAATATTAGGATTTGAAAAGAATTATGGGCTACTTTGTCGGGAAAATCATTTCCAGGCTACGCAGAATTGATCTATTTGGCATGTAAGTATATTGTCCCGATTATGTCCAGGTTTTTCTTACCCAGAATACGCTGTGTCCTGGTTTTACATCCTCAGAATCTGGTCACCCTAACTATGTATATAGAAATTGATGGAATAATGTGATCGAAAGATCCCATGCAGATAGGCATAAGCTGTAATTTTGGAAACATTTTTTTCCTGTTTCAAAATTAATGCCACAATGATATATAATGTAGCTACAATGTAAACAATCTCGGGATGGAGTTTGAGGATCCACTAACACTCGCTTTTTAGTTGCCTTTCCTGATGTCATCAATTGGTCGATCCCTCGCTCATCTCTGGTGATCTTTCCACTCCATCCTGAGATTGCTTACATTGTAGTGGACATTTTTTAAGGTTTTTACCGTCTCGACGTTAGCAAAACAAACATGTTACACTGAGGCCTTCAAACTTAGGTGATTGGGAATGCCGATAACAATGACAGCATCTCGTCCAGGAATGACGTTATAGACTGTCTAATAAACATTTCTTGGATTTGTTACCATGTATAACGCAATTTTTTGTGAAAAAATGTGTATTATATTTGGAAAAAAATACGGTATGCGTTCTGTCCGAACAAACTTTAGGTTCCACACAATTTTCGACGAGAATATGCCCAAATGGCAGACATTGGCGAGAGATAATTAGATAAGACAAAGAAATTAATTGACCTATTGATGTAAAATTTAATTGAATTATATATCACTCACTACTTGCTTACTTGTCTCTGAAAATTGCATGCAGTAATGGTACCTTGATTACTATTTCTCACGCACGATATAATTTCCATGGGCCGGATAATGAATATGCATTTAATTATTAAGTGAGAAAATAATTGCAATCGTGAAAAATGAGTTTCATTGTATAGATCAGTGGTCCGCGACCTATGACCCGCGGGTCATTGAGTGACCCGCCATAACGATTTGGGTTCCAAACGTTAGAAGTGTTTATGTTTTGAGAATAAAATAGTAATTCAATTAGTAAATATAGTTTGTGTAAACATTCAGGATTGATTTTCTTTTCATTAATAGTTTTTAATCGTTCCATCGCATTTTCCAAAAACTGTAAATTGACCCACCATCAAAAAATGTAGCCGACCACTGGTATAGATAACGCAAATTGTAATGAGGAGACAAATTTGCCCACTCAAATGGGAGAAACGGCACATTTAATGGATAAATCTGTGTATACAAAATAACACCTGATTTTCTCAGGTAATTCTGCTAAGAGTTGTACACGTAAGAGTATTTATATTTGCTGTGAGCGCTCAAATGTTACTTTTTATTGTTTTTAATTTTTAAGCTTTCAAAACATTTGGTGAGCGATTGCTGAGATTATTGCATATAGGGTTGCCAACTTTAAGACCTTCATGACCAGGAGATTTTGATTTGAAACCCTAAGACTTTAGAGCAGGCATGTCAAACTTGCAGACGATATTCTTTTCATAGTTGCCGAATTACAAGAGAATGCATTTTCTAAATTATTGATTTTAATTGTAAAGCAGGCGTCCAATCTTATAGCTAAAGTCTATCGTTCCAGCTCTGGCCCATATTAAACAACTGCGGCCCTTTTATAACAATCATCTGTTTAATGTGGCCCAGACGCCTCTTCGAGTCTGATATGGCTCCTTTAGAGGAAACCCTGTTTTTTCACTTTTCACGTTTTCTGTTATTTACGAATTGCCTGATTAAAAAAGTACTGTAAACTGCATAAAGCCATTATTTACATGATATTCGAAGAGGTGCGATTAATAATCAAAATAGTACAACGAGAATTAGAACTTTCATTCTTTTATGCTGATAATAGCACAAATCCTGTTTTGATGTATTAATTCTAAAATATTTTACTGAGCAAAAGAAAAATACCTTGCATGTCAGATTTCAAAATTCCCATATAAATCAAATTTGAATGAAACTTCCTGTAATCGAACTAGGACCTTCAATCTTCGCAAAATATATAAACCTCAGAAAGTTTTTCGGAAAATTCATTCCTTTACAGTACAATGTTTTGTATATAAATCTCTATTTTGCTATCACACGCCTCTAGTTCATTCATACTTTAGAACGAGTTTCCATTTTTTTCGCACTTACTCGTCATGAAATGCACTGACCCGGAGATATTGATGTAAAACCCTGAACCTGGAAAAACATTACTTCACCCGGAGTCTCCGGGTGAAAATGACACAGTTGGCAACCCTAATTTCATCGGAAGTTCCTTTTAACCCACTCCGTTGATTAACTCACCGTACGCACTCAGTTCATTGAGTTTGTTGTCGTATCTCGCGGAAAAAAATTCAACCGCTTCGCTCTTTCGTCCGACATTGTATTATTGCCGGTACTTTTCTTCGGACTGTTGCAAACTGGTTTACATTAAGAAAATGTTATCCCGGGGATTGTCTATTATGTACTCAAATTCCTGCCTTGAGGTAAGCAGATCGAAAACGTCTTCTTAGAAGAATATCATCTCCAAATTTTGGAAATTTTATGTTAAAATTATCTTTACAGTTGGGATTCTCGCTTCCAAATTGATCTGACGATGCTTTATTTGTAGTACTTCACCCTCAAATTTACTTTTAACCATGAAATTAATTTCTTTAACGTGTCTAGTGAATGTCGCCAGGCCATGGCCTTATAGGAAAGTTATACCGCAAAATATTTTATATTGTTTTTTTTTGAGCTTAGCGAGGAAAATTGAAAATCGACGAAGAAGAATTTCCTCAAATCGGATATTTAATTTTAACATAATTATACTTAAATTAACAAAACTACATTATGTCTCAAAAAAAGACCCCTCGGAAATGATTTTCAGATTATTTTATCAATCTGTTTAGCGTTGCAGGATCTTCTTATTGTCAGTCAAACCTTCAAATGCAATTATTTCACAAACAATTTTAACTTCTAAAAAATTAAATACTGAAATAGTTTTTCAATATGCAATAGTTAGGTACTTGCAAAAATTTGGAATGGAAAAAAAACCGATACCGCTAAGAAATATGATATATTTTGCGATTGTGTTGTATGTGATTTGAAAGTCTCTTCGTTGTAAGATTGTGTTTATATGACTTTTGGCCTTTTTTGCGAGCGACAGGAAAATAACGTTATATGGTTTGCTAGTATTTCTCTGATTTTCAGTCATAATAACAAAAACATTGATAAAACCGCGTTTTATCGTAACAATTATTAATTGTACTATTCCGTGATACAATGTCAATTAGAAGCTAATAAATTTTCACAAATGAAAAAGTACATTTATTTGAAATAAATTATAAAACTTATTTTCGCACTATCAAAAACTTCGAATGAAAGAAAAAGTAGGCTTCTCATGCGTAATGAACTATAATAAAACTGTATTGAAGAAATATTGACAGCATATGAAAAGGCTTCGTGACAACGACAGAACCTTTTGTTAGAACCAGTATCATTTACAGTGGCAAAACTCTCGCAATAGATCAGTAAAATAATTCTATTATTATCAAAATATACATCTGCTATTTAGTTAAATATGTTTAAATTACTCACTGATATCTTTGACCACCATCATCTCCTTCGATGAGTATTGGAGGGCTTGGCAAGTGAGTTCGATAATGTCCAGGTGGTAGAGTAAATGGAAATGGGATTGGTGACAGTTCACGGGTTCTCCTGCGAGGTGGTGACGGCATTCTGTAAATACGACCCGCACCAGGTCTGGCTGTTTCATGTAGCAGGTAACGGGGTACACGCCTACGATAAGTAACATTTCTGGACGGAGTCGGTATTCCTTCGTAACTGTCATGGTATACCTCAAAGGGAGGTCTCAAATAACTCATTTTGGAACTATTGAAAGTAAGGAGGATAAGATTTAAAACATTATTAACTATAGAATTTTAAAATATATTTATTATATGAGAAACTATTTATTGTGAAATCATTTAAACAAATTTTAAGTAAAGTTTAATAAAAATAAATTCTAGCAATAATGTGACATTTTATTGAGCTACATATGAACAACAAAGACAGCAATACTTAAAAAATATCCGCTTAAAAATACGTAAGGAGATTTACCATATGGTGTGTTATACTCACTTTGAATCCAAGCGTGTCCCTAGTTTGCAAAAGAAATAAAATATGTGAGGAACGTTAAATTTCGGATTGAATATCAAGTGTATAAGACATGATTATAATGGTTCTGTGTACTAATAATATTTGTGTAGGTTCGTAGTCAGGGCAACATGAAATAAATAAACATATTGAGTAAATCTTTGAAGTGGCCACTTAATTGTTATTTGATTGAAGAATAAATATGAATACAGGTTTACCAATGGCATTTTAAACAAAAACGAAGCAATTTTCCATTTATCCTATATTATATGTATAGTTTATAGATATATTACATATACTATATGGGAAAACCCAGATTCCCAACAAAAGGTAAAATAGCGTAACTTTCATGCTTATATGCCAATGAATCAATTTAAAAGGTAAATTTGGAGAGAAAAATTCAAAGCTTTGATTTCACCTAATCAATATAAAGAATTATTCTTTGTTATCTTCGTCAGAATAAAAATAAAATATAGTATATAGTTAGTGTAACATAAAATTTCAAATTTATTTTTTAAACAAGACGTACATAATACACTTTTAAAATGACACGCTCGAATTTTTTCTAAAATTATTCTGAAAGTTTTATGGGAAAAGAAGTACCTTGCCAAGAAAATAATTATTGTTTTAATTGTTCGTAAAAGAATCCCTTAAATTGTTATTGGTACAAACACTATTAGACTAATTATGCAAGTTGCTTTCATGGTTTCGGGTGAGCTCGGCGAATATCCTCGAGGCTTTTAACAAACACAAAGAAGGATCGAAGACTATTTAGCGAGTTATGCGGAATGTGAGCATGCGCCTTTTTGAGTGACGTCATAAAGAGCGAGGGAAATGTTCCTGGGGCGAGGAAGGCTTCCTGGAACGCCGTCAGGCAACGTTTCGGGAGGGTGGTGTGACGTTGCGGGACTTTCCAAGGTATTTAGCAATGGTGGAATGCAATTAAGTTAGCCTATACAAGATGAACCTTAAAGGCTAGGATCGGATTACCTGTGATATTAGAGGAAAGGCGGCTGTAAGAGCTTAGCTCAAAGAAAAGGTTACTGTATGCTTACGAGCCCTTTTGAACCATGAAAGAACATACGCACGCTTGGTACATGTGAAGTTGCTTCAGACGAATTCCTTTTGAGAGAATACCTCCGTGCACGTAGACGGGATTTTAGAAATGCATGTTAAATATTCAGATGTGTAAGATTGTCCATGAAATGTTACTTTTTCCTGAATGCGCCCATTAAAATGACTCTTACGAGGACCTATGCGGACATTATTTTATCAAACAAACGCAAAAAATATACCTGTATCATGGTAATCGAGCGAATAATATTTTTAGGAGTTAATAAGAGTTCAGAAGTATACTATTTCTGCTACTATCTGTCACGTGCAATTATACGCGTAGGTACTAAAAGACATTATACACATGTCTTTTTCAAATAATATACTTAGCTGATCGTGAGCTTTACTTAAAGCCATTCCGAATAGCTCATTTCAATTCTATATATGCTTTCTTCTCAATACCTACATGGATAACTCGGTCGTTCTTTCGCATCTCTGTTATGTGTCACAGATGACCTTTATCTCCCATTCATTGTAAAAATATTCGCGCCCTCAGCAGCTCCCGAGTTATGCTGCATTTATCTATTAATTTTGCTTTTACTGCGCAAACCTTAAATGAAAATAAAGATCACAATTTGAAAAGCCGGGAAACACTTAGTCGTCCATCAGTCAGTTGAATTGCTTCCTAACAGAATAATGGACATCTGTTGATGAAAACTATGGAATAGCGCGTTTGATTTATATTTCCTAATACCTCATTTTGAAAACATTCTGGAGAAAGGAAACCGAGGCACTAAAATTAAAGTGATGAGAAATAGGAGCTGGACTTAGAGAATAAAACGCCAATTGCAAACTTTTTGTGAACATCGATTATTTATCAATGACTGTGCGTTGTAAAAAATTAGGTTATTTGATAACAGCGACAGATTTTAGTAGACGAAGAAACGATTTTGTAAATGGCAGATGGATTTATACGACATAATGACCATTGTCAGAGAAAATTCATCTATCTTACTTTACTAAAATTCAATTACAATGAGTTATAGACGAATTTCGTTAATTGCGAAAACTTTTTGATGGAAGTTTTCATAGCATGGATTGCTCGGAGATTCATCAAGAAGGAGTTTCATATGCATTATATTTCCTCAATTTTAATAGCAGTCGAATGGGAATTTGGAAATGTAGGCGTAAAAGTAAAGTGGTGGAAGGACATCGTTATCATTAAATTAAAACGGTATGGTTTAAACAATAGAATCTGCTTTTCCTTCTTGTGGATTAATGGAAGTTGATGTGATAATTGAATCAATTCTATACTTTTGATTGTTACAAGTGTTATAAATAATAAATTTCCATAAACCTAAAATTTTATGTAAAAATTAATTTATCATTTCCAGAAAAGAAGTATTTATATTTATTTTCTTATTTATGTATTCTAATCATCGATACCTTCATTAAATAAATGATTTCATAAAACAGCACTCATATTTGAAGTCAATTCGGTCTTAGGATTTAAGTAGAAGATTTTAAGAAAATCCGCATAATGACTTGGGAATCGCATTATTTCCCTGATAGACAAAATGGCGATCGACTTCTGGATGCATTCCATGCATTCCACCGTGTTGCTTCAATGAAATAACACCAATACCATTTAACTCTCAGTAATAATGGAGGACCTCTGCCTACATTATGAAAACTAATTTAAAATGCTGATTCGGCATTCGCATTTCATGCATGAAAATAATTTATCTATTCCGTGAGAAGCGTCACGAAATGTTTTTCCGCCGTCGCTAACATCCAAAATGTTACGACAGATTTACGATCTTTGCTGGTGATTGTAAATGAAGCCATATCACGTGCAGTTAGGGTTACCAGATGAGATTGTCACGGCTTGATAGGGTGTTTCCCGCGTCCCGACTTATAATTCTAAAGCCTCGCTTTTTAAGCAAAATTGTTCAACACTAAAATTTTTAATCGAAATATGGATGCTATCAACCAGCAATGGCTAGGTTTGTAGTGCTACATACTACAGTGACTTCATCGAATAGACAACGCTTTCTGATCATGTGCTTGGCCTGGTGACAATCTCCTTTGCTCCTAATGCAATTACATTCTCTCTTGTGCGCACCTCACCCGCCACCTGAAACTAGTTTTACGTTATGTGATAGCGTGGCGCGCAGATATTATGCAAGGTTAGATACCCTAAAGGGACAGTAATTGTATACATTGTACATGTGGTTTGAATAAGTCGATCCTATTAATTATATCAAAATAGTTTTGATATAATTTTGTCTTGAATTTGATTTCATATAAATGTCCCGACTAAATATTTCGAAAATGTGAAAATGTCCCAATTTGCGATTTCAAAAATCTGGCAACCCTACGTGCAGTGTAACCGCTTATACCATTAACCACTCATCACTGGCATTTGTCGTCTGCTCAAACCTAAGCGATTGCCTCAAGCACCAATAATTCCTCCCGAAAGATGAAGAAAGAACGCCGTGGCTTCTCCTACACGCGGGATCAACCGCCGCACCCGACGAAAGGAGCGGCCCGCAGAGAGACTCCGAAAGTCGTCGAAAGAAGCGAATCCGAACTACGATTCCCGAAAGCGTTTTGCGACCCTAATTGTCCCGCTGTTTAATCTATCGATTGTCTGCGATTAATGGATTATGGATTTCAATGGTAAAAGGTCTCGTAATCGACTTTGGTCGATTACTACTCCTTTATTTGGTTTATAATGGCGGTATGAGGTGGGCGTAGGGAATGGAGAGGAGGGAATGCACCTCGTACTATCTCTCTCTCTCTCCTACTCACACGCCTCCTCTCCCTCCTCCTCCACCACCGCACCATTCTCCCCCACTCCACACCACTCCACTCCACAAAACGCTTAGCGACCGCCGAAATATCCCCCAATTGGGGCGTACGCGGCATCCTGGATCGTTAATAGGGAGCCGCAAATATTGCGCGCCGGGGAGCTTCCACCGGCCGGCGGCGCGTTTAATCCCGTCCCCTCCAACCCCCTGCTCTCGATCAACAATTAACGTTGTCCCCAATAATGGCGGAGAGGCTACTCCAGCGATTATTTTGATGGAGTGCGTGATCTGTATTATAATGTTGTGGAATGGTGAAATCAAGCCGTTCTACGGAGATCTCCGCGTGGTATACACGTATTCGTCCTCGGCTAGCACGAGCGCTAGAGAGCACTACGCTACCCTTCCTTCCTCTGTTACGAGTCCGCCTCGTTCATCATCTGTCCTAAAGGTGCCGCGGCGCCCTCTCGATGCCAATTAAGCGAAATTGAGCGTAAATTCCGAATGGGAGCCGCGCGGAGTGGCTGGTAGGTAATTCACAGGATTCTGCGAAAGAATAGGAATAGTGTGGCTCTTGTAGAATGGCGAAAATACTTCAAATCTTATCATAATAGTAGGCGGATGATAGAACACGGAAAATCCTCGTAAGTTCGTTTGTGTTGCTTCCTCAATATCAAAATGTTGGAAGATAAAATTTTATTCCAGGAGACAAATTTGAAGAATATCCCATTATGGCGACACATTTTTAAAAATGGTAATCATTTGTCATGCATTAATATATGATATCTGATATTTTTCTTTTCGAATAAAAAAACAGATGAATCGTAAAATGTAAAGAAGCGGTAAAGATAGTGATGAATTGTAATGAGATTCATTTCCTATTAAACCATGCATCAAAATCAGTTTCCATACAGAATTAACAGAATTCAATGACTTTTAAATCATTATTATTAATTTCGGTTCGGTTTAAAAAAAATTATTTCATTTTAAATATAGAATTCATTAATTTATTATAAAATGACCATTAAAGAACACACCAACATCGAAAAATACATTATTATAAAAAATATAATTAATTACAAAACTATGAACAAATGTTGGTAGAATTAGGAACTGTATAAAAAATTTTGGACAACATCTAAAACAATTGACGAATAAAAAATCAATTAAAAAAAATAAACTCTTTATTTTTCAATAAAATTTCATTAAAACGGACCAGCAGAATATTTTTAAGGGTGTCTCCAATAAGTTGGCATGCTTTGGTGATGAAATAAATTTTAATGCTGAGAAAGCTCGGTTAACACTGACCTGAGAAAAGTGATTGGATACTCGTTTTTATTTTCTTCCCAGAAGTTAAGAACTGTTATTTGGAAGCCTGTGAATTTCCCCACAAACTTCAAGTTCAAGTTATAGAATGTAGAAATTTTTCTCGGGTACGCAACCGGGTCAAAGTTTGATCTAGGATCAACGTTTCGACGGCTGACTCTGCCATCTTCATCATCCTGATCAATCCACCGGGAAAGCACCAGATCCTATTTCAAGTTATAGATTATTTTGATCGCTATAGTTAGGTTGGCTTTTAGTGTGTTGTGTGGGATATCTCGGGTTTTTCCAAAAACTGCTCTAGCAAGTCGACATCTGCTGCGGAGCCTGAAATACTCACTGCTGGTACAGAATGCTTCATACTTTTTTCAATCTGTCTGCAAGTCGTATATTTTCCAGTAACTTCAGAGTTTTAATAATTTTAGCTTTCTTTACTTTCTCTTCATCTAAAGTCACTCTGTATCTAGGATCTAAATAAACAGCAGCAAACAGAAGATCATTATTTAGAAATTTCTCCTCTCTTTTAAGTATATTTGAATGTAAAGCTTGCGCCAAGCATTGAACATTATTACAGAGGTTCAATTTCAAACAAAACCAATCGCCGCCATTGATTCGCTGTGTGTGAGGAGATAACATCCCTCTCGTCCACCAAACTTCAGTAAGAATTATTTTCTATTGATTTGGTTATATACTTACATGGATTATCTGGAAGATTTTTTACCCATTTTGAACCCGTTTTAAAACAGGCTCAGGTTCGTTTCGGGTTTAAAGTAAAAGCAAAATCACGGTTCGAGTTCAAGTTCGGGTTCGCATATGATTGAGCGGTTCGGAGCGGGTTTTCGATTCGGTTCGGTTCGATGCCTTGCATAAGGGTAAAGAAAATAAGAAAATGATATAAATGGTTCACGTAGCCTAATCGGAAGTGCCACTTTACTGGTGGCAAAAAATGAACTATTTTTATATCTCGTAAAACGTTACATAATCCTTAAAAGTCTTTAAACAAATTTGTATAATTAGTTAAATAGCATATGTTCTGCTCAGTACATTTTTATCTAAGGAAATTTTTCCGTGTTTTAAATTATTTTCAACGAAAACAATCTTTGTGGGAACTGAAGTAAACAATATCTGCTGTAAATAACTAATTAGTTAATTTTCTTTCATGCGCTCGCAACAGTTGGTATATGAAGAGAAATGGATTATCTACGACGCAAAAATACACTTAAATTTTCTTTACGTATACACCGCGTTTATGAATGAAAAGAAATATGTTATTTACGACGAAGGAATGAACGTGAACATAAAGATTATATTATGTACTACTATTCGAGTAAGGTACTAACAATAAGTTAAGCCATTAATATTTATATTTTTTGACATGATTGCATAAATTGTAAAGAACGCCTCTGCCTCGCATGATGTGTGCATTTTTCCTCTTTTGTTTAAATATTAATTTGAGATGTGAACTTCGCGTTTGAACTACAAGGATATCAAGTTTGTTATTTACTGTAATTAGCCCTTGCATGGCAATACAAACTAACCAAACAATCTCTTTGTAATGCCTGAATCTTAACAATTAGATATTTGAATAATGCAAAAACATCGCGTATTGCTTGCAATTTGAGCACCTTTACTCAATTGTTCCCTTATTATTTGGATTTATAATAAAGTAATTAGCGGATCGAATTAATGAAAAAATTTAATATTTATAATTATGTATATTAATGTTGAATATCGGTAATTAAATCTAACTCGTGTGAGATTATTACAATCAGTGATTGCTCTTATTCAATCAGGTACCCATAATTTACCTGAAAATTTTCTTTGAAGTAAGCAAGCAGTAAATTACTCTCATGATTCTCGATACATAATGATGGCAGTTAAAATGCGCGTTGCCCTCTAGTATATATTTGTACACGTTAGCGCTTGCTTATATAGCGATTCTCTTCTCATTTTCCTCCACTAACAAACGCTCCTTTAAAGTTTTTTCTTTTATATTTCGGTCGTATTTTTAAAAAGTATTTTCCGAATAGTATGTTTGAGTATGAATGGCGGAACATTTTCGCGAGTGGATGCGTTTCGAGCCTTGATCTGTTATTCGAATGCGAGATCGAAGGGATAGTTGAGCAGTTAAGTGCTGGTGATAGTTCGATTGCTGGGACGCGCTGCGCCTCACGTCCTTTTTTGGTCCAAGCAGCAGGATTACAAGGGACGCGAAATGGTGAAACCTTGTACACCGCAAAGGTCGACGAGAAAGTGGCCGCGACGGATGACAACCGCTAATGCATTTTTCTGGTGACTTTTTGATAAAGAGAAAGTGACATTGTACCCATCAGATACCATATGTATAATCTCCGCGCAATACGACGAAAATAAGAGTAATGTCCAGCTATCACATTTCACTCTTAAAAGAGCGAGATTATGTCGAGTCGTAACAAAATCATTCGAAAATATTTCTCTTTGCCTCCCGATATAGTCTCCGTGATATGTTGATAACTACGGCGTTTTATTTTAAAAATTAGGCTTGATAATGCGGCGTTTAAACATTTTCTGTCTTCAAGAAGTGTTTAAAAGAGTCAAATGTGCACATATTATAGTCGCGATTGTGCGTTAAAGCTCCTTATTAGAAAACTATTAGAAAATATCCAAATATTTAGCTTAATAAGTATCTAGGAGCATAGAAAATAGTTTAGTGCAAAGTTTGTATTTGTAGTTAATTTCATTATTTTATAGTAATTATTTAATACGCATATCTGCGCTATCTTACAATTAATAGTCGTTTTCTTTGTTTGGATGTTCGTTCTGTGTTTCAATTTAAGAGATTCCTTCGAAGAATATGACGGAAGCAGTAGAGGAATGTTTAATGGTTGGTGAACGGTAACTAATAGTATTCTTCACGTCAATGTTTTCTCTAATTTTGATATTTGCATGTGGTATAGTGATTAAAGTGACAGTAAATGCAAAGATATATATGATGACGTAATTATTCGAGAATAATATTTTATGAACGTTTTTCAGAAATGGATGGCATCATTGGTATGGTACCACAATTTATCGTATATCTATTTAGATAATCCTAATGACATGGACGATTGGCGTAAACAAAGGTTCTTGGTCATTTTTACGCAAAAAAATTTCATTGCTTGATATAGAACTGTAATTATGTAATTAGGCGCGAGGCAGTTACTTATTTAAACCCCATGAGACGAAAACGGGTGTAAAAACTTCAAGCCACTCCACTTGCCGACTGTGTTAACCGGCATATGCCAACGTGTCAAGCTGCAGCTGCAATTTCCATATAACAGCAAAGCCGAAGTGTGAATGACGCGTTTCTTTTATCCTTAAACCTGATATTTCCTGAAAAGTGTTGTTTACCTACTCCTCTTTTAAACACGATACATATTATTACTCTTGCGTAAATACAAGCTGGCTCATTTCTTTTTCTACCAAAATCCCTTTTGGAAGATTTCCAGCATTCTATTACAGATCGTATTTCGACTGGATATTTTTCGAGGTGTTGCGGTATTTTGTGTTTTAGTCTCTTTCCTGTAAAACTATTCTAATACCTAAGTCCAACCCTCAGTTCATCAGATCGTGTTTAGTTGTCGGATTGTAACCACGCATATTTCACCTTAACAACTTCACCAATACCTCGCATACAATGGAGGTAGTTTGGGCGCCAAATAGCGCTCTTACATCAGAGCTGTTTAAACGAGAGCGGTTATCCTAACATAAATGATAGTAGATTAAACATATCAAATTGGTAGACTATGACGTTAACAAGACGTTTACAGAATAACTACGTCTTAGTTCAACATGTCTTCTGTATTGTTATAGAAATAAAATTTATGCTCTGAAGATTTTTGCGCGTTCCATATATTTATCTTAATTTTCAATCTTTCGCTTGTTTTAATTTTCGAAACATTATCAATGTTTGCTATTGCAAATCATGTTGAATTTGACGAATACTTGCGCACAATTCCAAATTCGCATTTCTCCTTCACTACATGTTACATCCTTTCAAGAAACAATTAATGAGCTATTTCTTCGCTTGATTCGAAAGATGTATTTGTCACATTTATTCCACTCACGAGATTTAACGTCGCAAGTTTCAGCGGACGGACGATGGGGATGCCTCGTAACCATATTTTACGACGTTTATGTAGACATTTGTGAGCATCGTGTGAAGTTTACGGAGCGCTTTCCCGTCAAAAGAGAGAAGAGACCTTTGGGGAGTTTTTACAGCCGTCTTTTGTTCCAAATGAAGCACTCGGGGGGCGATAGAGGGGCAAGGGCCGCGCCGCGATTTTACTTTTGACGGCTGATGCGAGTAAGAGTGCTCGGAAGAGAGGATTTAGGATAAGGGGGGATTGGAGCAGATGGGGAAGAGGAGTGGGGGAAGAGGGAATTGGAGGGAGGATTGGGTGGAAGGGGAGGTCGTTTTGTTCCCGCCGGGTGTAGCGCATTAATCAGTTTTAACAGTGGCGCCAGGAAACCCGAAATGAGGCACTAAAAAGAGCGACACACGCGAACGCCTTCCATCTTGTCCTCCTCGCATCGCCGCCCGCGTGGTCTCCTGAAAATATTTCTCCATTTGCGCAAAGAGCGTTTCGCGTGGTGGTGCTTGGTCGTGGTCGTCGGCGGCAGGCGCATTAGCCTCGCATCGTGTTGACAGGTGACATGGCACCCAACTCCACCGAGTATTTCGAAGCGATGGATTTTTTTTTTAAATAATCAACTCTTCAGCCGATTCACTCACATTCCTTCACATAAGGATATAACGGAAGGAGATTGGACGTCATTCTCATGTTCTAGGAATATGAGTTTTTGAATATCGCATATAGTAGTGGCGATTTCCAATTCGTTTAAAAGATTTAAATAGCAAAAAATGGGAAAAATTATTGAGCTATTGATACTGAGCTATTTCTGAATCATCATGTCTGACTGAGGCTTGCCTAATCAAAATGTATTGTTATTGTTCATCGGTATTTGATAAATTTGTCACTTACCCATTGAAAAATCTATCAGAAACATGACTCGTGTTGTGAATATTACCCCATCTAATATCATATCTCCAATAAATTCGTCGCTTTGAAATGCAGCAAAAATATCGGAATATTTATCTCACAAACCCCATTATATGAGAGCGGAGGTATTTTTTAAAATTTCTCTAAAATGACTATGAAAATCGTTTTCCCTTAATTTCTCGGATTTTTTTACAATGGCGTGTATATGAACAAAAAATTACAATTATAGTAAAAATAAATATGCGAGCTGCGTCTGGTGTGAATTTAAATGAAAAATTTAAACAACCCATACACTAAAACATTTTATTAATTGCATAAGTTTTTAAAATTTTTCATTTGAAAATTACTTATATTGTTCCTAGTAACCTTACGTAGCGCGTTGGCTGTGTAAGTGTAGTTACACCAATGATTCTATTCCATAACAAATATTTTTTATTTGAAGCCCTGTAAAAAACTTATCCAAAATTTTTGTATTCCGCCGAATGTAGCTGTTTTTGAAAGTAACTTCCATCGCGATAAAACCGACGCGTTTACACATTTTTTTCCGATTCGCCATTGTCATTCACCTCGGGTCACAAATTGCGGTAAGAGGATACCCCTGTCACGGCTTCCTCTTTACTCCACCTTCCTCTTCGTGATGGTCCTAAGCCATTTTAGGGAAGACATTCGTCCTGGGAAGCAACGCCCCATACTAATTCACCCCGTTATGGGGCCATCGCAGACCGTAAAACTCTCGTGGAAGAAGACAATCCCGAGCGAATTCGAGCGAATAAAAATTCATGGCCGTCCACTCTTTTTTGACCCCGAGTGCAAAAATGATTCCGGTTCCCGTGGAAACAGATTGCGAGGGACGGCTCGCAGTGGCGCCGCGAACTTTAAATTAATAAAGCCTCCTTTGCACCTGCCATCTCTCGGAGCTCGCGTCGGCCAGGAACAGAGAGAGGGTAAAGGGGTGGGAGGCAAGCAAATACGCGCCTTTAGAGGAAGAGAGGTTGGAGGGGGAGGGAGAAGGAGCGAGGAAAGAAAGAAAGGATGAAGAAAGAAATAAAAATGCCTTTATTGGCGAGGTTGAAGGTTCCACCTAACCATTATAATTTGTTTGCATCTGGGTCATTGATTACAGAATTTGATTTACAGAGTATAAATTAATACAGAGTAAATAATCAAGAGTAGAGTTATTTGAGATTTACATATTTAACAAAGGTTTGTATAAAATTTACAATATTAATTCAAAGAAAAATGTTTACCACGATAGAAATGTATAGCAGCGTAATCTTATGTAGACATATATGTACATTCTCTTACACATGTAGAAAAGTACAACAGAGAAAGTTTTGAATAATTGAAAATGTGGATAAGTTTAATTTTAAACTTTCTAAAATAAAATTATTGCTTATAATTTTACATTTTAGCTTAAAAAAATAAAAATAAATGAGAGGGAAAGGGGAGAATGGGGGAAGGGAATGGCTGACGGACTCGAATCCAAAGCCCATCTCCGTCCGCGCAAACCTCGCTGAGTGATGACCCTAAACGGCCGGCTAATTGAATGCGGCACGCCCGTCCCCACCGAAAAAAAAAACAAAACACTCTCGTCTGTTACACGCGCGACATAAACTCGTGTCGTCCTCTCGCGGCGTTCTCGGCGACTCCTTCCAGCGCGGCCGATCTCTCTCTCTCTGGCCGACGGAATAAAAAATAAAAGCGCCTTCTACCTTTTTCATTAAAAGCGGAGTCCGGTGTTTCCCTGGCTGTTAAGGGATTATCTTTTTTTCTCTCTCTCTCCCCCTCTCTTTTGTTTTCATCAACCTCGAAATTTATTATTTTTGTGCTTTATTCGCGACGCCGCCGTTGTGTCCGAAAATAAAATGGGAGTGTCGGTAGGGCGGGGCGGGTGACCAGAACTGAGGGGACAGCGTGCTCCTCTTTCGCTCTCTCCCCTCCACTCTCTCTCTCATTCTCTCCCCTCCACTCTCTCTCATTCTCTCCCCTCCACTCTCTCTCATTCTCTCCCTCCACTCTCTCTCTCTCATTCTCTCCCTCGACAATGGTCGATTAAAACGCCCCTTCGTCGGCCCTCGTATCTCCTCGCGTGGGCCGCTGTCGCCAACTTCTCCCTCTTCCGCCCCTCTCCTCCCTCTCCCCCCTTCCCTCCCCCCTTTCTCACTCTCCCCCCGCAAGCAATGGATGCGTGCAGACACCTGAGGTTGTTAAACTTTCGCTTTCGGACTCCTGAGCAATCTTGGATTCGTCTCTATTTTGCTTTTTCTCTACTCTTTCTATCCCTCCCTCTTTCTTTTACTTTCTGTTTCTATCTCTCTCTCTCTCTCTCTCTCTCTTGCCAGTACCACAAATATTCCTCTATAACAGTGCCATCTGGAGATCACGCAGTGTAAGGGGTTTCTGCCTAATCTAGTCTCCCCCCCCTTTGTGTGACAACGATTCGGTATCTTGAAGTCGATAAATTCTCTTGAAATGCCATTATTCTCGATTTAATCAAATGATTTCGAAATAAGATAAGTATGAGTTGTTTGTTAAGTCAAAAAATCCGCCTTATTTGGAAGTATTTTGCATTGCTGTATGGATCTTTCAGCTTCTCGTCTAAGTGCATTATTTTTTATATTCATTTTAAAGTTCAATCTCAATGATAGTCTCCAGTTTCTTCTAATTAAGCTCTCTTTTATTTACTTACCACGCAAATAATTCCAATGCTACAATAGAAATTAAAAAATAAATAATTTTGAATAAATACTGCATTATACGTTCACAATTACAATTTGCGTTTAAATTTATAAAAGAATTATGGAGAACACCTTACGGCTTTTCTCGATATAGCATCTAGTTCCTATAGCCTTAAAGAAGTGGGAAAATGAAATGCTGAATTTGGTTTAAAAGTAGCTTCATCAATAGCGATTCGCCATTAGTAGATTATAAAAAGAAACTATACCATTTACTATGTTTCATACGTATGTATGCGCAAAATACGTACACACCCCCTAACCAATCACTATGACCAAAAGTCTCTCCCCCGTCCATCTCTCCCCTCTCATACTCTCTCCACCAAAACGAACCTTCCCTTTCAACCGCCTTGTCCCATAATGCAACACCACATCTCCATTATCATTTCTCTTCCATTATGGCCCAAGCATCGCTCTTTGCTCTCCCGCAAAATCATACTCGTACAAACCCCACTTCCTCCTTCGTCGCACCCCGTAACCTCCCAATTTCCTCTCCCCTCACTCACTCCTTCTTCTCCCCCCTCTAGCTCCTTCCCTCTCTGTATGTATGTATGTATGTATGTATATTATGTATGTATGTATGCATATTATATGTATGTTCGTCTTAATGTGTATTCATGTGTTTTTTTATGTATAACTGTGTTTATGTGTATATCATTCTTTATTCTTCTTCTTCTTTATTTATCTTTCATGATTCTCTCAATCTATAAATATTTCTATCAGTAGGTTTCGCAGGTTTGTCACATTCCCCTTCTTGTGTGGGTGTTTTCCTGCAGTAAGGGTTTTCCAAAGGAATAGTATTTCAATTTTCTCTGGCTTTTTCCCACAAATAAATCTCAATCTCTTTTTATTTCCTAAAATGTGACTTGTCATTGTATTTCTGTAAGTATTACTTTATTTTATGTAATCTTTTATTTTATCTTTATTATTTGTCACTTTCTTCCTGTCTGTAATTGACAATGGGTTAGATGGAAGAAGAGACTGTTTAGTCTCAATCTCGCCCAAATAAAGACGCATATCTATTCTCTCTCCATCCTTCCTCCCTCTTCTCTCTCCCCCCTCTTTCTCCTTCTCCTCCACCCTCCCCCCACTCCTCTCTAACCGATGGATTATATCAGTGTTTGTCAACCGGGGGTCCGCGAGATGAGTAGAATATGATGTTCATTTTTATCTGTAACTTATAGTAGAAAATTACAAATGCCGTTATTTCTTAATATGGAATTTTTTCACATGAAACTGTTTGTTTCGGCACACAGCTCTGATTAATATTTCGCGGTGAAAAAAAGACAATCAATGAAAAATTATGAAATTCTCACGGTAAGGGGATCCGCAGAAATTGTAAAACTTTGTGGAAGGTCCGCGGCTCCAAAAAGGTTGAGAAACACCGGACTATGTGGCGCGACATTCGAAGTCACCTTTGCATTTCTTACTTCGGTCAGTCAAAGAATGAAAGTGACCGAGAGTAAAAACAAGTCGTGATCATAAATTAATAAATTTTCTATCGCCTGACAACCTCTGGTTTGCTCAAATAATGGCCACTGCTTAAAATTTTACGTGTTTCGTTTTTTCTCAGTTTCCTCGTTGCACCGCATTCGCAGATTTTTACCGCCGTTTGGCGGTTTGGCCCTCTCTAAGGCTCATTGTGTTTGTAGCTCTTAATGGCGAGTATAAAATCCCTATCTATCGAAGCCAAAGTAGGTCCAATTACATTTCTCTGTGATTTTAGGGATTGCACATCGGTTTAACACCATAGGCATCTACAGCTGATATTTAGAAAAATGTTGTTTTCCAAGAACGATCATGTTGTTTTTAGTGCAGTGATTGTTAACTTGTATGTTGTTTTTGTTTCAAAGAAGCATTAAATATTAAAATATATGAATAATATGTACAAAAAATTAAAATAAAGTTATACAAAGAGCATACTAATAAAGCAAAATTTAACCAACAATAAAAAATACAAAAGAAAGAAAGAAAGTATAAAACATTTGCACAGTAATAATATGTCGTCTTAGATTCATTGCTGAAATGTCACTGAAAGTGCAATAAAAAATAGAAACGTAAAACAATTCTTTCGTAATATTTGTTTATCAGGTTAAAATAAAAACCGTTGCAGTATTTGTAAACAAAATTCCGAAAAATTTACGTTGAATTTGTTAATGTGGTCAGGAAATGCGAAGGAGCGGTGCTGGGGGTGGCGGAGGAGTTCGGTGGAGGAGGGGATGGGGAACATCCGGAGGAGGGGGGTATCGGGTTGTGAGAAAATCAGCGACGGTGACGTAATTCGCTTCGCCCTGGAACATGATGTCTATTTGAAACAGTGCTGGAAAACGTTACGCGTAACGTAACGAAATAACGGAATTATTTTGGATTAACGTAACGAAAAACGTTACCGAAATTTTTCAAATTGCTGTAACGGAAAATTTAACGAAAACGAAAAAATAAATTTTGTTATTTCGTTAACAGATGCTAAAGGGTTATGTTCTAGTGGAATTCGTCCCAGGCGGTGTATTAAGCAAGGAAAAGTGGCCAAAAATCCCTTTCTCCGGTCTTGCTTGTCCCCCCGCTGGGCCAGTTTTGTCGCCTTGTCGCGAAAGAAACGCTATCCTACCGATTTTCCTTTGGGGTTCCCTTCAATTTGTGGAAAGGAAGGTTCCCTGGTGTTAATCCTTCTGCAGGAAGCACGAGATAAGGAGCGTGGAGGATGAGGAAGGAAGCTTCAATAAATGTGCCGCTTGTAGTTAAGGACCTCTACCATTCCTTATCCTCTCCCACACTGCCTCGTACTTAGAAAACATTCATTTAGATATTACACCGGTGTGGGTTTTTCCTCTTCTAATGGTCGATGCTCTGCAAGTTCCAATCCCATCATTCTCTCCAATCTCGAATTCTAACCACTGTTTGTCAGTCTAACTTAACAATGTATTTGAGAAAGGTCGAAGTGAATATACAATTCTTACGTGTTGACATCGTTCGTTAGAGGTCAGTACTGCTTCATATCTATTATTATTATGAGACGTTTATAGTTACAGTGGGTAGTTATTGTTCTCTGAAAATGAAGACTAATCAGAGCTTAATTGAATTTCAGTTTATTTCAAATTATCGAAGACGGTCAAAGGGAGAGTTTCGCCAGCCGTAAGAGAAACGAAATTCATTCAGTGCTGAAGAAATGTCCCATTTTCATAAATAATTTAGGTTTATATTTTGTTTAGTATTAATCAAAGTGAAGTAATTTAGTGTGGCGGCTTTCTTCGTCATTATATTAAAAATGCCGTTTGAATATACCAATGAGTACTGGGTTCGATTCTGATGAGAGCAATGTCCACCTTCTGCATAGGAAGGGACAATCTGATTTTATTATGAATTAGGATAAACTCAGCAGCGTCTAATGGAATGTTATCCATTTCCTCTTTCCTTCTTCCCATTCCTCCATCTCCTGTTTTTTATTTAAAACTTTTTCATTTTTCATGTACCTGCTGTAAATAAGGACAATTTTGGTCATTAAAGTTTTCAAAATTATGCTCTGAAAAAGTATTGAATCATACATTTTACCGTACTTTCAAGAATGGAAAAGTCTTATTGTTTTGTCGTTCTGGTTTCTGATTGACCGATGTTCATGGTATTTGGTAGATATCTTTGACCACTGGGGGCTCCCTGTCGAGGAAAAATTTTTCTGATATTTGAAGGCGCGAGTTCGATTCCATAAATTCTCCTCTCATTCAGTTGACATAATAAATGCGAAATCCACCATACAGTGCCTTTTTATATAATTGTTAAAAGAAGGAAATCGTATTATTGGCGCAGGATTTGTACTATTTTCTACGAAAAGTAATAAAGATTTCAATTTTTACCATAGAATTTTGCTTATTGAACGTATTTATTCAAATTCCACGTAAAGAATCGCAAGTAGGAGCTAGCTATTTTAGAAGAAAATGTTTCAATTTTAACATGTATTTCTATTAAAATACAAAATAAAGGACTATTAAAAACTAATATATAAGGTATATTACATACGACGTAGAGATATCGCGTGGGTGGCATAATATTAAACGTCATTTAGTTATAGCGGAAGCGAAAGAGACAGTTCCGTTGCTTAAACGTGGTGAGCGATCAAGATATCACGAGCGCGCTGGTGAAAGCGAAGAGAGATCGCGTTGGGATTCGCGATTTACGGTGAGGTTGCGGCGATACGCGACTATATCCCTTATCCTCATTTTATTTAATATTATGTATTTTCCGATCCTAAAAATTTTTATTCTTAACTATAGAGCATAAGTCTTACCAAAATGATAAACTGAATCAACTGAAATTAAAGAATTTTTTTAATTGATTCTTAATTTTTGTCAACTGCGTTGGAAATAGACTCCAAACTAAAAACTCACATGAACGTAGTCAGATCCCACTGAAGGCATTAAGTTAAAGATTTCACAATAATTTTGCTATTAATTAAAATTTACTTGTATTCTTTTCGTCACGACAGCAATTGAATATCCACATTGTCAAGATTCCAAAGTTTTGTATTTTATTCGAAAAATGACCTACACTCATGATAATTTGGAGTGGTTTCAAATTTCGTCTTACAAATAATTTACTCTTTTCTTTCATATACAAAATAAAGCTTTTCCCGAGTTAGTATCTAAAATCAAACGAATTTTGAAATGTAATATTGTAAACCCATGCATGGTTTCTATGTATTTCTTATGGGGGATATAAAAAGAAAGAACGACATAAAAATGAGCCCTAAAGAGGACAAATATTGGAATTTGGATAATTCTCTTTAGTTTTATCTGATGACTGATCATTCTACCAAATTTTAGGTCTGTAGCAGGAGCATGTTCTCCGAGTTACAATTGGTGCAACCGACCGACTGGTTCCTTTTATTATCTTTAATTACGGATCACTGGGTTCTCAGCGTACTTTTTGTGTTACCTATAAAAAATTCTAATATAGAACATAACCGTTACATCATTAATATTTTAGTCTTAAATATGCGTTAAGTTTATTAACTTGAATATAAAATTTTTAATATAAAAATCCAAATTTTCATACATGATCATCAAAAACGAAAAATATGCCGAAAACGTTGAAATCTTAAAAACGTTCCTGATCTGCAGCATATGTTTAGAAGTGCCTATAAATTATTATTCTAAATGATAAGCACGTATTTTATATGGATACGTAACCTCGAAACAAAAAATAAAAATAAAAGGGTAACTACACGATTCTTTTTACCGAATTATTTCGTTATAACGTTAAACGTAAGGGAAAACGAAATTTAGATTTTAGCGTAACCAAAAACGAGGTTTCTTTTTTGCCTGTAACGAATCATCGTTTTTATTCGTTTGCCAGCACTGATTTGAAATGTTCAAGTTTTTTTTCCCATAAGGATTGAAAAGGTACTCCAACTCGGCCAAGTGTAATTTTCGTTGACCTAAGTCATTTAAAGATAGTTTTAATATTTAGAAAAATGTTTATCTTTCAGGTTGAGCGCGTTCTAACACACTACAGTCAGACCCCGATTTAGCGCCCTACTATATAGCCCCTTAATCGTTTCTAACAGAACTTCCGCGTACTTGCGTAGATTTACCGCCATCCCCGCTTAAGTGCCAATGTCAGCGATGAACAAACGGCGGCATTAAATTGGGGGTTGACTCTTGTTCTCTATCAACGATAGAGCTACCTTCAACTCAAAGAAGCGACAAAAATTACGAATGGAGAGCGCTCACGCAAGTAGTGCCAAGGAAATACTCCAGCATTATCTTTTCGCAATCGCTCATAAGGTGTTTTTACCAACTGAACAAAAATATAACTTTCATCTTTTCCTTTGTAAAAGTCTGGCCGAGAAATCTATGAATTGACATTTATCGGTTACGTCTCAGATGACGCGCAGCAAACTGAAGTCGCTGAAACTAGTCTAGGCTCGTATCATTCCTACTGCTCCGAAAGAAAAACATCGAAATACACGGACCATTATATTTTTAGTTTTGAAATTTATTTTCAAGCAATTAGATGTTCTCTCCGATTAATCGCTTTGTCCAAAACATTTCCCTGCCAGACAAGTGTACCTCAGAGGGCAAGGATCCTTTCCATTTAAATTGTGTCAGAGTTCAAATTTTCCGACCTTTTCAAAAGACCCCGATTCCTGCATCAGTGTTGTTTTTAACGACGCGGCTGACCAACTTCCGAAGGTGCTCTCCCTCAACGCTGACGCATGTAACAAGTAAGCCGAAACGGAGGCTCCCCTTCTGTCCACTCACCCTCCGCAAAATCCCACGCTCGCAAAGGGAGCGTGGTCTGCACCCGAAGTAATTGGGTGCAGAGAGGATGCGGGCTCAATTCCCACGCTTCCTATTCCAAACTCCATTCGCCTCCTTCCTCCCTTCCTAACTCTAACGCACTCAATCCCATGGCAACCTCCGCTCCGAGAACTCCTTCCTCCCGCCATCTCCTCCCCTCACCCTATCCTACCCCAAACCCTCTTTTCCTCACCCCTCCTTCTTCCACCCCTCCTTATATCTTATCCTATAATTTCTATTTCCCTCACCCTCTCGCTTATTTGGATATTAATGTATGTATATATATCTATAAATGATATTTTTCTCTTTCATTCGAATTATTGTTTTTTCCTCAGAACTTTTTAGGAATTTTTCGCGGTTTTTTACACCTCTCTCCTTTTCGCAGGTGTTTTCCTCAATGGGACATTTTTTCTGCTATAATTCTGCTTATATTATTATTTCAGCTTATTCAGTTTTTTTCGACCCACCAAACTAACAATATACTTATACTCTATGATATATTAACCAATGAGTAATCAATTTGCAATTATTATGTATTTAATGTAATTCATATGTAATTAATTTATTTTTAATATGTAAATATTGTAATTATAAGACAAAAGGGTCAAATGTAAGAAGGGACTATAGTCTCAATTTCGCCCCAAATGAAGGCGTTTGTCTGTCTGTCTGTCTTTCCCTCCCCCCCCCCACACACTCTCCTCTACCCCTCCCACCACCCGATCCTCCACCCAACCCATACAATCAAGTGACCAACAACAGTCTTGTGTACACAATGGAAACTATCGATTACGCGATATCGTCCCAATTAATACGGCTGTTAGCATTTTCTCTTCATTCATGACAGGAAATCAAAAATTCACTCGGTATATCCGAGAATATTTCTCTAAAAACTGTCATTTTAAAATCGTTATTGTTCTCTTGAAATTCAATTTTCTGCGTAGAGTATGCATTTGCAATGTACATTTTTGTATAAAACACATTATCAATGTATATTTTATACAAAAATCTGATATGGCCACCACATGATTTTCTCCATACCTGTAATATTTCTAAAAATTCCAAATAGGTTAAATGATAATAAATATTTTAAGGAACTGCGGGAAAATTTTAAAGACTACTAAGAACAGAAATAAACTCCTAAACAGCCTTCTGATTTTGGATATAGCGAGGAAGCTCCAACAATTATGAAAATAAAATGGAGCGTTACTAACAATAAGACGTAACTAAGCGTAAAGTGATTACAATAGTCGCCGGTAGGTGGTGCGGTGGTGGAAGCTAAAAAATTAGTTTTTAAAATATCCCTTACACAATGCATTACATGGAAAAATGTTTCAAGCAAAGGTTGTAGAAAATTAAACTTTATACAACTTATATTCCAGTAATTCTTTACATTAGTCAAGTATTCCAGTTTGAAAGAAATGGATGTGGCAAGAGTAAATATCCACTTCCGGTTGTCCGATTTGAACGAGAAACTAATCAACTCTTGTCCTTTCAATGAAAATGCGTTGATCTGTTTAATAGTTTTTGAGATAGACCACCCACAAATTTCCTATCACAGACATCATCAAGAAAATAGTCCAAACGTGTTCAGAGAACGTGTATTTCCGTTGGAATCTCAAAATCAATTTTTTTTCATTAAAACCATTCTTTCTTACTACATATGGAGAAAGTAAAAATGACAAGTTTCTAGTGCATAATTCAGTTTTATGATCAAAGGGATTCCAGTGCAAGCTTGTGTTATTCTTCATTCGTAAAATGGCCAAACAAACAATAAAACATTTGAGCAGCGCGAAGCCGTCTTCGTTGATAATTCGAACAACTTTAATTGCAGAATTTTTCTTTCTGTAGTTGAAGTTGTACATTTGGCTGATTGCGAGAAGTAATCACTCCATAATAAATATACACATGAAGCCAGACTGACTGTTTTATATGAAACCATTAAAATTTTGCTTCCGTCAAAATCAAACCACGAGTGGCGCATTCTTTCTTTCGCTGGTCTACTCGTTCTTTCGCCCGTCACTAAAGAAATATGCTAGATCAACTGTTTTTTTGTGGTAATTCATGATTAATTCTAAATAAATTATACATATTGTACCACACTTGATGGCAGAAGGTCAGGGGCTGTTTAAGGCAAAGAAGCTGTGGGTTCATTTAATTTTCTCTGAAAGTAAGTGGGTGAGAAAAACTAGATTAACTTTGAAGGGCAAGACGCTGAAATGTTGAAGAGCGCTTTGGAGAGAGTCTTCTGAATACCTCACCGCCTTGCAAAGAGTACCCCATTCCTACTTGAGACTGAAATGCGCGCACGATTGGCTCAAACGGATTGTTATTACTATAAACATTCAAAACGCTTATTCGATAAAAATCGAAGAATCAGCTCAATAACTTATATTTAGATCTCGCATGAGGCGTTAATAAAATAAAAATAGGCTCAAATTACTTTATAAATATAGTTTTCAATTAAATACAGCGCATTTATTTGAAACTGACGTGCATTGAAATTATTAAACGAATTTAAAAAATTTTGATAAATAAAATTCTCTTTCTTCGATTTTATCGCACTGGATACATTATAAGTTTTAAAAAATAATTTAGGTACCTACATGAATATTTTCAATAGTATTAAAATTACTTAAACCTAATATTCAAAAGGAATAGTTGCTGTCTCCTCTTGGGTCATACTCCGGTCGTGCAAACAGCATTTATTGTTCTCCACTCTTTAATATGATCACTTTCTTTTTCTAAAATATTACCGTATACCTTACAGGTTCACTGCCGTCATTTTCACCACTTCTTCTTCGATAAAAGGAGAGAGAGAGGAAATTGGTCTTCGTTTCCTCCCTCACTCCTCCTCCTCGCTCTCCCTCTTCTTCTCTCGCCTGTCGTTAGAGGGCAGGGCAGTCCGACCGAGCAATCTAGACCAGTGTCCGATTGGGATAACAGCTCCCTACTGACCATGGAATCCCTCCCTCCCACTCCTCCCTTCCTCCCACTCTCTTAAGTCTCCTCCTGCAAGCACAGCTAACCTCCCTCCCCTTCCAATCTCCCTCTCCTCTACTTTTCATCTCCTCCCTCCCCTCTACCTCTCCCTTCCACCCTCCATTCCCTTCCTTCCTCCCACACACTCTCTTAAGTCTCCTCCTGCAAGCACAGCTAACCTCCCGCCCCTTCCAATCTCCCTGTCCTCTACTTTTCCCTCCCTCCCCTCCCTCCCTCCCCTCCCGCTCTTATGCTCTTGCAATTTGTTTATACGCTCACAATCTCCCTCTTTATACCTCCATTTCTCTCTCCCTCTTACCCCTTCTCTTTATTTCCTTTTATCGCATCTTTGCTTTCCTCTTCCTGCCTATTCTATTCTCCTTACTCAGTGTTGGGCAATTTATTCTGAATGGCGGGCCGCATTGGTGGTTGCGGATTCCTCGGCGGGCCGCATTGCACGTCTTCGATGCTTCGGCGCGCCAGATTAGACTTTGAATCGGCCGTTAATTGGAGTGTCTGATGTATATCCGTGAAAAATTAAGTCTAAATTAGTTTTTATGTTTAACATTTCAATATCAAGTGTTTTATTACCGTAATTTGAATGTAGATTATATGAATTTGTGATAAATATTCCTTAAGTCATATCTTCGCGGGCCGCATAAAACGCTCTTGCGGGCCGTAGCTTGTTCGCCGCTGTCCTAACTCCTTTCCTCTCTTTTCACATCCTTAGTTCCGTTTGCCGATAAATAGGGGCTATGTGGCACACTGTGAAAAGAGGGCGGAAGTAGTGAAACAGAGGGCGTGGTAGACTAATTGCATATGAAGATAGGAAGGATATTAAGGAGGTAATTCTGAAAGCGAGAGATTGTCATTACGAGGAATAATGTGCTTTTTGTGGAATACGCGATGGATTGAGAGAGGTAGAAAAGCATACTCGGAGATTTCCTTGATATTCAAGAGATGGCGAATATCTTTCGTTCAGACGGAGAGCCGCTGGAAAATATATATTGGAAGCCTTGCATATTATTAGGTTATTTGAGTCCTCGGCAATCATTTTATAAATTCCGAAATGACGAACATCATTCCTAATTATTGGAAGGTAATTTTCGTTTTAATTTACACTATTCTAGCTACCCGCAAACTTATTCTAAGAAAAACATTTTATTTGACATTTTTTTTTCTTAAAACCATTTAATGAAACATGAATTCGTTAAATAAAGGCGTTCTTTTACCTATATCCGTTTCAAATATTTGTGATAATTTCTAAAAATATCGGAAATTTAATGTTACATGTACGGGCATGTTTTAATCGAATATTCGCTGAATATTCTCCGCCTCAAGAAGGTGCTTGCTAGCCGAACCCAGTCCAAACTCAGTTTGCGCCAAAATTCTTCGTCGCTAGACCTTATTTTAGCGGAGCCCTTTTGTGCTCGGCAACACACAGTACCCTTTCCTTCCATAGTTAAAGACTTCGCCTCCGAGCTCTCAAAACCCCCTCCCCTCCCCCTTTTCCCACTTCTCTTCCCCCACCTCCTCTCTTTCTCCCTCTCTGCCGACCTGCGGCCTCTACCAGCTTCCCTGTTGTCCCATTCAAATCGTGTGTGGCCATTCAACTTTGATTTACTCCGCGACCTGCTCCCATGGCGCCACTTTGGCAGGTGGGATAGGGTGGAAGAGGGAGGCTGTGTTGGGTGGGGAAGGGAAGGGAAGGAGGTAGGGGGGGCTTCCTCTCTCTCTCTCTCCGATTGCCTCTGGGCCATTGTCTGACGTGTGTTGAGGAAGTTGGGCTGGCTGGGCGTGGAATGCCTTAGGTGGGTGCGTAGAGGATGTGATGCCAGAGAAAAGCTGCGTTCACTCGATATCTCGGCTCACACACAATGGAATCGCCCTCTTTGACTTACACCATTGCTCGTCGCCAGGTTGTAATTGCGTTTTCCTTGCGCAAGTGTCGTGCAGAAGCAAGCGAAGGACAGTTTATTTCGTAGTGATTTCTATCAAAATTTATCATATAATAATCTAACCAATCCAAATTTTAATGCATTATATATATGAATTAAAATGCTGTGGAGATTTTTAGAATGTTTTTAGTTTAAAAAACGCGCAAAACTTCATTTTCTGCATCCTAAAAGCCTCAACTTACTATAAGCACGGTCTTTGTTTTTATGTTTTTGGTCGTACTTAGAGCTTGGCAGTGGCGAATTTAGAGGGGGTCGCACTTGGGTCGCTTCAGGGGCCCCATGAAGTAAGGGACCCCGTGAAGTATGGCAGTGCTTCTTAACTTGAGTTACGCGAATTTCTAGGGTAAGATTTCCCTACCGCTCAGTTACCCTCAATCTTGAATTTCTCCCTTACGCTCAGTGGCGGATTTAAGGGGGTCGCACTTGGCAAGAGACTGGGGCCCCAAAAAATGTTCGTGTATACAATCTCAGAAATATTAAATGTCTCAATTTAAGAGGGGTGGGAGGGGTAAGAGAGAGGGAAGAAAGGGAGAAGAGAGGGGGAAAAGAGGGGGAAGAGAGGGGGAAGAGAGGTGGAAGAGAGGGGGAAGAGAGGGGGAGAGAGAGGAAGAGATAGATAGAGAGAGGGGGATATAATAATCACATTTTATAACATGGAATGAGTAAACGACAAAGAAGATATAAAGCTATTTTATAATAATTTTATCATTTTAATTTTATTTCTTATATAAAAATATGACCTGTGTTTTTAGTTCTTTTTTCAATCTCCTTATACCGTAACATATGAAATGCAAGAAAAAATTGCATTATTGCTCTATATTTAAATTAGATAAAATTTTAAAATATGCAAAATCAACAAAAAACTAAACGCTACAAAAACAAAAAATATAAATAATTACAAGTTTAATAAAACGAAAAATAAATAGGAATCTTTGTCCGAACTACTTCCATTCTGCTTTGAATTTCGGTTACCACCTGTCGCAAATCAACTTCAGCTCGAAGGTGAGATTTTGTTTCGTTTTGATGGCTTCCAATGTAGAAAATATAGTTTTGCACAGATTTTTTTAATGCTAAAGTAGAATGTTAACTGCATTTTGTGACGATTTTGGTTATTCCCTTTTTTATCATTGACCAAAAATTGTGAAGTGGTCAAATTTCCTGTTTCAAATGTCTGCCATAAGCTAATTCTTGTAATTCAACTCTTATGTCCTGAGTTTCTTAAGCGATTATTAAATGCGTTACTATCCAATCATAATCGCGGTTCATCCCATCTTTAAAATGATTGTTAATTTTTTAAATAATATGTACATGATTTTCACCGATAACAATTTTAACAATATCATATTCCAAGCCTTTATCATTTAAGAATTGCTTAAATTTGAAAAGATAGTAATATTTCCATTTTCATATTCCGTTTTAAGCAGTCAAGTTTTCTCCTTCAGCCTTTAAAGAACGTATACAGATCTTATAAATTTGCTAAGAAAAGAAACTTTTCTACGTTTGAACCTAAACTTTGAGACTCAATGAAGTTCAATAAGAAACAATGTCCTGAACCTATATTTATTAAGGGTATAACGAGTAAAAATCACATTTATGTCACGAAAAGGTTGACTGCAACACTATCACAAGATTGTTGGAGTAATATCTAGGTTTTGATCTTCCGCAAGATCGCATTAAGGCAACTTCTTTATTATCATTTGTTTTCCCAATCATACTTCCCTTTCTCCGCCACGGCCGTTGGTATCTCTCTCTCTCTCTCCCTCTTTACGAATATCCCTCTCCTCCACTCCACTTTGAGTTTGCCGCGAAAACCTTTTCACTTCCCTCCCATTCTCTAGCACTATTTTGCTCCCTTCTTTTTCTCTCCTTCACGTGCTTGGAATCTCATCTAATTCTTAATTTTTCATGTACAGCTTCTTTTCTTTCCCCCTTATTTCTTAATTCATTCACTAATTTTCACTGCAAATCCTTGGATTTTCTTCTTGCTTCGACTAACTCACAGAAATTCTTTCTTTCTCTTTCCGTGACAGATCTATCTATATCACTTTTGCGAGCTTTTTGTTTGTTGACTAAACTCATCGAAAATCACGAGGAAGTGAGTTTGAACTCCTCGATTCACCACCTGACAGCACTTAATCACTAGTTCCTTTAAACCACTCAGCATGTCCGATACATGTTATTGGTGTTTAATTTCTCTTTAAACTCAATCTTTTTCTACTTGTTTTATTTTCGATTTCCCTTTCTCCTATTTTCCCTATTGGCCTCTTCCACTCCTATTCCCTTTCATTCTCATTTTCTTTTCCACTCCGTCCCCACATTCCCTCCACCGCCCACCCATTTCACTCCATCTATTCTTCCCACGGCTGAGAGCACCTTTAAACGGGCAATTGTCTGAAATGAAGCAATCAGAGGGAAAAGGGACTCGCACTTCCCCGTGCGAGACTTTGCGTGTCTCACACGTTAACGCCAGTGCGTTTGCGGTCGGAGAGTTTGTTTGGTACAACGTTATCCTTGGTTTGGGGAGTGGGAGAGAGAAAGAGAAAGAGAGAGAGATTGAGAGAGAGAATGAGAGATATTGAGAGAGAGAGAGAGAGAGATTGAGTGAGAAAGAGAGAATGAGAGAATAGAGTGAGAGAGCGAGAGGGAGAAAGAGATAGTGAGAGAGATGGGGAGAGAGAGGGAGCGAAAGAGAGTGAGAGAGAGAGAAAGAGAAATGGAAGAGGATATGAAGCGAGTAAGGGAGAGAAGGGAAAGCAATGAAGTATAAAAGTGAAGTTGAAGATAGCATGCCATGCGTCGTTGTGAAAGCTTGTTTTTTCGAATCGTACATTATGGGTTCCTTTGCGTTAATCCGTTAACATATTCCTAACGACTAATTTTCGGTTTTTGAATACAAATGCAATTGCGCATACCAAGGTGATTCATAGGAATGTATATTAACTAATCGCATTTACAATGAAAGTATCTATAACCATAATGAATGAATGAATGAATGAAATGCGCATGACTTATAAATAAAATAAATTATAAATAACCTTGCTGCCGTTTATTTAATTTTCTTATATTTTAATATAGAATATGGATCCATCTGTACACGAACCTGCGACCTATTTATTAATTTAGTGTAATAGTCCTATACCTATTGCTTTTAAGTAGGCTTTAGCTTTAGAATGAGAAAACTCTATTTTAACTTTATCAAATATTCTCGGAGTTTTCGTACTAACACGCAAAGACATTTATAGATAGATTTTATTGATGATATAGGTTTAATATTATGCCATCTTCAGATTAGGAATAAAAATTGAGTTGAAATAGAATTTTACTTCAGATGTCACAGATATTTTATTATCTGTATCTCTTTCATCTGCCGTTAGCCTTAAAATCATTTTACTGGAGATTGTTTATACATTGCGAAAGTCATCAGAGCCATATCAAAACAAATTTATTAATGATTGAAACAAAAAAAACCGCATGTTGTGTAACCGATGCACTTCAAAACAATATCATAGTCACTCTAGATAGATCAGGGTTTATTACGAGTGAGTAAGGACTTAGGTCTGAATGTAAAAAGTGCAATTCGAGCACAAATAGGAATTGAAGACACCGATGTGTAGGGGCAATCTTGGAAGCAGAGATAGTCAGGAAAGGAAGAAAGAAAGAGGAGGAGGAGGAAAAGGGAGGAAGGAACTCAACTCGAAGATAAGCCCATCCTCGTTGAGAGTAGGGGGCGGTGAGGGAGCTATTAACCGGAGATTACCATTGGCGCCGTGGCACCGCCAACACCACTTCAACTCCCTTATCCAAATCCCCCTTTTCACCCCTCTCTCCTGCTGCCTGCCTCCTCGCCACCCCTCGCTACCTCTGCTCCTCCTCACCACCCTTTAACCACACGGAGAGTGCGCCCTTCCCTTTGGCGCTGCTTTCCCTTAACGAAGGCCGACGCCCGAAATTTGATGGAGTCGTAATCGGAGATAATTATGAAAGAAATTATGGAGCGGAGGAAGTGAGGGAGGGAGAGAGGGTTGGGTGGAGGGAGTTGGGAGGAGGGGATGGCGTGGGAATGGTCCTCTCTCTTTCCTTTGGGATCCTTGCCGTCGTCTCTCTTTCACTATCTCTCTTTACCTCTCCATTCACAGCTCTCCCTCCGCTTTCCTCCCTCTCCTCACCTCCCACTCCTCCCCTCCCACTCCTCCCCTCCCTCTCCTCCCCTCCCTCGCCTCACCTCCCACTCCTCCCCTCCCTCTCCTCCCCTCCCTCTCCTCACCTCCCTCTTCTCAGCTCTCTCTTCCTGCTTTCTCTTACTTCCCGTCATCTTAGGCTAACTCCTCCCGCTGCGTTATAGACTCTCGTTTTATTTGGCATAGAGAGAGAGAGAGAGAGACAGACTCCTTTTTCTCTCGCATTCCTCTCTTTTCCCTTCTATCGTAATTCCTTCTTTTTAGTCACTCTTTAATTTATCCTTGAACTTATAGACTGCTTATGTTTTCTTCTATATATAATTTGTATGAAATGAAATTTATTTGGGGATATATTAATTCTACATTGATATGTGAAACCTATCGTTGTAGAATTAATTCGTCTATTATGTCAATTTCTCGTTTATTATAAATATTATAAATAGGATAAATTTTGTTCGTGTTTCCATCTTGAATGCCCATTAGGTAGAATCTTACAATTTACATGGAAAAATACGGTTACCTGCTAATATTTTTTTGTCTTTCATAACAGTGTTTAAAGTCATGCCTTATAATGACGAAGATATTCTGAGACTTAACCATAAGGAAACGAATTATTTATCAATATGCCTTGCTTTATTTTTATGTTGTGCCATTATAGTTGAATAGCAATAACGTTACTAAATCCAGTCGCATATTGTTTCATGTGTTAGGCTTGTTTTATATCCTACTATGAGAACGATATTGTCGTCGAGAATAACATCGTAGGGAAAACTTGGGGACGCACATGGCGGCCTCTCTTTCGAATACCTTCTTCAAATTTTCATAATCTCCCAAGTAAACTTAAATGATGACGCTTGAATAACTATTAAGTGGGTAAAAATAAATTTGACCAATGACAATGTGGCCAAAGATTGATGTATTACATTAGCTTACAATTCAAATTTCATATTTTAGTAAAACTTGTTTGCGATACCTAAATAATGTTGGGAAATGTCCAATACTCACGGAAAAAGTTTTGTGTACACTGAAACACAGCATATCTCTGATATTTTTTATGATATCACCACTTGACTGTACTTGAAGAATATTCTTTGCCTCAAATGTTTAAATAACCATAGAAATCGACGTACATCTCAATTTGTGTGAACGGAAGCAGGCGTACAGCGCACATTTATTTTGCGGCCGATTCAGTCAGCGCAATACTTACCACGGCGCAGTCCCTTTTCCCTTGGATCAGTGAAAGAGGGAATCCTCTCTCTCCATTCCTCTCCTTCCTTGCTCTCTCTCTCATTCCCCCCCTCCTTTCGCTTAAATGGCCGCAAAACACAAAACCCTCGGAAGATCGTGATTTCGCGGCGAGGGAGGGGATAAACCTTCCGCGTGATTAAAGTTTACGATAATCGTTTGGTGCACATGGGATAGGATGCGAGGAGGAGGAAGGGGGGAGAAAGGTGTAGAGGGGGGGAAACGAATGAGTTTAGAGGGATTGGGCAGACTAAGGGGAAATGTTTAGTTTCGGAAGGGATCGGAGCTACTTTAGTAAGGCGCAAGTCGAATTAAGTCTAATTTTGCTCTCCCTAGTATTATTTTGTATTTGCTTTCTGTTATATGCTAGCACATATTAAGCATCTATGAGTTTGTTTGCTTTAATTTTATTAATTTTATGCAGAAACTCGCGGGAAAATAATACTTTAAATTGTATGCTAATCCTTCATACTTTTACTAGCTTGAAAAAGTAATAGTTTAATCTTGTTCGAAACATTACTAAATGTTCTTGGAATATCAGTTTAAAAATATGAATATATCGCAAGTTATGTAATAATACCTATATGACAGGCAAACCTTTTCTCGGCGCTATAATTATTTTGTAAGGCAAAATTTCAACGAGTTATTTTTTAATCACTCCGAAGATACTAAAATTAATGCACCTTCGTTACATTATATTATATTAAATTATATCATGTACCTTATTATAAAAATATCAGCATTTCTTATCCGCAAGTGATGAATTACGCAAGATATTGGATTATATTATATAGAATATATAATATCATCGTTTCCGAGTAAATGAAAGAATATTAGGTAAATGTGAGTCATAATTCAGTAAAATGATTATTCGTAACGTTAGACGAAACATTTCTCTCTTTAACACTGACTCCTCTTTGTCCATTTGATTATTGTTTGTGACATAGAAAGGCGGCTCAACCTCAACTTAAAATATTTATTGAAAAATAAAACGGAATTTAAACCAAGTACGGATAGCGTTAATTAAAGCCATGTTTAATGGCTACTTATGGTAGCTTCTGATCAAAGTGAATCGCAACATTTCTATTATTATAATTACAAACAAGTAGTACTGGAAAGAACTAATCCGCCTACTTTCCTTTCAATTCAATTTTAATATATATAGCAAGTACAAAGTGTACACAGGTTTCCCGTGGTGCAGAAGTGATTTTCGTCAAATTTTCCGTAGTATAATCGAATAGGTTACTAATGTATTTGCTTTGACATCAGAAAATTATTTTTCCTTATATTGTGGTAACACTACTTTTTTGATCCGTTCTAAACATATTCCTCTCGTTTTCTTATTTTATACTCGCCCTACAAACGAAATTTCTTTGAAATCCGTTCAGCCAATACCTTCCTAATTCATAGTTACAGAACAATTCTAACGTTGATATTGTGATAGCCCTGATTAGTTGACCCAGTTGAATATAATATTGTGGTTATTATTTATATAAAGATTAAATGTAGTATATTAGGTTAAAATCCATGTGGACAGTTCTCTAGAAATACGGGTAATAATAATATTATTTATCTTTTTACTGTGGCAATCTTGCTCTTTAGCTCCGCTTTAAATATATTGATTTAATTATGATATGTTGTGCAAATCTTATATACAAAATTTAATTGAAATCCGTTTGGCCAATTCCTTCCAAATCCTTAATTACTGAAAGAGTTTATTTTGCAATTTTGGCACCTCTGTTTGGCATATTTGGCTTAATATGCTATGGTTTTGTATATATGCAAAATATAAGTATTAAATTTGGTTAAAATTGATTTGGACAGTTCAACACAAATACTTGTAAAAATTACTTTTTATAACTTTTTTTGTGGCAGCCCTGCTTTCTATATCTATACAAAAAATGTTGATTTTGTTATTTTATGTTGCACGCCTTCGCCAAGCAAAATTACCTTGAAATCAGTTTAACCAATTCCTTCCAAATTTATAATTACCGAAAAGTATTATTTTGTAATTGTGGAACCCTTTCTGAGTCGATCCGGTCCAAATATGTCATTGTGTTCATTAATATATGTGCATATTATATGTTTCAAATTCAGTAGAAATCGATTAATTCATGAAGAAGATGTTAGGGACACACACGGACACCCGGGCGATCTCACGAGACTACTTTCTATTTTTTGGAAAGTAGACTTAAAATGATACATGTAGGCCATAAGGCTAGATGGAAGCAATACAACAGGAGAAAAAACAGAATACAGAACATTATTTGTCATTTCGTAAACTTACTCATTGACTTTTACCTTCCTGAATATAATATATTTTCTGTCTTCTTTTATTTCCGAATTTTGCTCCAATAAACTAAGCAAACGCAGAAGGGTTAACATTAGTTTCGAATCTTTATATTTTCATTTAATTCTGTTATACATAAGGATTTCCTATGCTCCTGAAAGGCCTTCGCGACCACAAAAGTGGCCCCGAGGCCCACGACGTCTCCACCATACATAAATTAATTTGGTTTATTTCTGCAAATTAATATCGCTTACTGAGTTTCAAATACGAAAACAAATCGATCGTTAAGAATTAACCAAAAAAGAAATATTAGGCGATGTATCGGAGCAGTACACAGAGGAGTGGAAAATAAGTGGTTACATATCGTCTTATTGCTAGATTAAAACTCAAAGTAGAAACAAACAACCGCGAAGAAGGTAAAAGAGAGGAAAGGGTGTCGAGACTCATCTCGGTGAACACACAATAAAACAGAAGTGCTTGGGGAAGAGATAGGGAGTGAGTTTAAGACGCGCAAAGGAGGAGAAGAGGGGGAGGAGATGTGAGGAAGGAGGGAGGAAGGAGGGAGGAAGGAGGGAGGAAGGATGGAGGGAGGGAGGAAGGAAGGATGGAGGAAGGAGGGAGGAAGGAGGGAGGAACAAGGGAGGTAATAATGTTTACGACAGGAAGACAATCAGAGCCAAGGAGAAGGGAAGACGAGAGAGGGGAGTTAGCGGGTTGAGGAGAAGTCTGAATGGAGTGAAGGGGAGGAAGGGAGGGAGGGAGGAAGGGGGGAGGAGGAGGAAAGAAATGGGAAGGCGTGGGCGGTGAGGAGGAAATAATAGGGGCGCGAGAAAGGCAGTTGTGGTACTCGCTCGTTTAATAAGATGGCTCGGGGAAAAGTAAGTGTCCGGAGGAAATAATTCGAGCGTATTGGATGGGAGGTAGGGAGGGTCGAAAGGAGGGAGAGATGCTGTCATAGCAACGTAATTGAGGGAGGATGATGATGATTCCTCGGAATCTTTTGAATGGAGCAGGTCGTTCGGAGGCTGCATGTCTTAGCATGAAATACAAGTTGAGTCGAATGCGAGTTTCATTTTCGCCTCTCCGTTGTTTCTCTCTTCTCGTTAGAGAAGGCAATTAAACTCCCACGGTTATTTTGGAGGGATTGCGTGGTTGTGTCGCAGCCGCGTTTTGATGGAACACACCGAGTCTGTTCTTCATTATTACATGTAAGGAACGATTTAGATATTTAATACCCTTGCGCTATATGTATAAAGCAAGAAGTTGTCATTTTTGTTAAAAACCTGTGCACTTGCAATTCTGATTGTGGTTTACACCTCAAGGTTTCGTTAAAATAAACCGACCTTAAAGATAGAATTAGCCCATATATTTAAAAAGAAATTCCGCGAGGATTTTATATATATGAAGCGTTTATATCGTTTACGTCATTTCGGTTTATATTTATTTAATTAAATCATATTCTAATGAATTATCTTTATAAATTTTTCTTGAAATTTTCCAATATTTTTCACGAGACCCAAATATCAGGGGATCCGTTGTTCCATTATATACAAAGAATGACAACAAAAATAATTAATAATAATATTTTAGTTCCATTTTTTTAATTCAATTTTTTTAAATGAAGAACCGAGCTAAAATTTGTATGATCAATTAAATTGGTTTAAATCAAAGGCAGAGAAATATATGTTTAAAGAAATATCCATAAAAAATCCTGGCGTCGTTACCACGTTTCTCTCCTAGAAAAATCGATTTATAATAAAAATTTATTAATAAAACTAGATCCTGTTTGGGATGTTTTATTTAAATATTCACATCGTTTAATGTAGAGAACGGATGTAAAGTTACACCAACTTAATAATTAAACGTAGATCTATTCATGCGATTAAAATTTACTAAAGCCATCAGATTAATAAAATGGCACCATGTATCCTTATGGCGTATGTAAAAGTTAATTAGAATTCTGATGTATAAAGCACATTTTCTGTGCCTACTTGTCATCGCTAAAATAAAAGTCTTTCTTTAGCTTTAAGTGGTAGCACGTTTCATATTGTTCACATTTTTTGTCATTTTTTTTGTAATTACTCGCTGTAAAGCAGTCATACTTATACAGTATATAATGCAATAGCTATTTCTATCTTGATTAATGCTTCGGTTATCCATTTGGTATTGATGAAACAAATGATGCGACTATTCATAAAATAGTTAAACTCGAATCGCTCCATTGTAGCTCGCTAAAATAATTATAAGAACTTTATTATACAAAAGTAATACACCGGCATTTAAGGGAAAGAATGTTGTTTAAAATAGGTATTACATCTATGGAAAAGGATTGCAGTTTGTTAATCATGAGTTAAAACAAGTTTATTCAGATCCATAGATAATATGAATACTCCGTTCCTGGAAAATTTATAATTGCATGGCATCATGGCCAAAAAAGAAATTTCGATACCTCAACATCCAATTTCTCATAACATACGTACACCTTTTATGTTGACTTAGTGCAATTTTATAAACAATTCTGAACTTCATTTCTATTCCGTAATAAATTTTGTATAATACCATTACATCTGTAACCTCTTTTCCATAATATATCGTACAAATTTTAATACTTCAACTAATTAATTCCGACAGATTTTATTATTCGTAAAACAAAATATCACAATTTTTCGAAAACGGCTCAATTTTCGGTTTCGCAAATTTAGGAATTAGTTTACTCTGATGTTCCATTCTTTATAACTCTGATCTAGAGTGATTCATGAACTAATTCCTTTTTTCTATAATTTCACAAAACATCCGTGGGGCACGTGTTTTGTATTTACGCATAACGAAGCAAAAATCCCATTTTTTGTTTTCGAACAGTTTGTTTGCTCGTTTCTGAAACTGCGCGCAACTGCACCGACACCGCATCCCGACACTAATTCTTCCCTCAGCAGAGTTGCGTCTTATTAAGATCGTGGCGCTAAAATTCTCATATCCTCCAGAGCCTTCTCGAAACCCGAGCCACTGTTTCTTCTCATTTCCTACGCGAATGCTCTTTCCATTGCTTCTGCCCTTTGTCCTTTATCTGAACAATATCCAGAGTGTTCCTTCACCAAAGGCAACGCCAACCCGACCCCTTATTCTGCCCACTTCTCGAAAGACAGAGAGAGAGTCTCCTTAATGTGTATTACCCCTCTCCTCTCTCTCTCCCTCCTTTCCTCTCTCCCTCCCTCCTCCTCTCACTCCCTCCCCATCTCCGTCCTTCGCTTTCTCCCCAAACCCGCGTCTTCCAAAATCATGCACTCCCCCTTCATACTCCCTCTCCCCTCCTTTTTTCCCTATCTCTCTTTTGTCTTCGCCTTAGCTCTGCTAGTGGACCGTTCCACTGCCTGGAGACAATGGCATAATCTTCAGAGACCGCTTGTAATAAGCTTTTCCCCAAGTCTGGAATAAATCGCTGCCAGAGATACAGAACCCCTTTTCCTTACGGTCCCTGGCCTCCCTCTCACGCAGGCCCGCCTCCGTTCCACTTCTCCTTTACCCTTTCTCTCTCCCCCCATCCTCTTACTCCCTCCCTCCTCTACCTCCCCCTCCCCCTCTTAAAATTCTCACTCCACCTCTTTCAAAAGTCTCGACTTACTTACAAACAACAATTGCACCGTTTCTTCCCGCTTCCCATTGTTCTCGTATTGTTGCCGCTAAAGATTCAACCCTAGCGATAAGTAGACCAAAACACTTCTCTCTCTCTCTTCGTCCTCCACCCTTTCCTCTTTCTGGTAATCTATCTCTATTATCGGGTGTGTCCTAATTGCATTGGCGGGTTTTTATACCTGGTCGAGATAATGGAGAATAATTGGATCGCTCGGATGGCGGAGAGATGCTTAAGGTTTTTGCGGGAAGTGTATGTATACATCTCCTTGAGAAGTAGCGGCACGCCATTGGTTTTTTTGAGTCCCCGTGCTGTTTCGAGTATTGTGGCCGTTGTTGCGCTCATAATTATTGTTCTCTATTTTTACTGAAGTTAGCTTACATTAGTCGAGCTTTTAGCCAATTTCTTAACTCGAGATAATTTTCACGGTGAATTTTTTTATTGCTGTCGTCTTTTTTAAAAGAAATGGTGAAACAATCCAAAAAATTAAACGATCCATATCTCTTCGAAAAATAATTTCATGTCAGCATGTTTAGATGGCCATAAATATTTTATTAGTATTAATTATCATTTTAGGTTACATCATCTTCTGCATTTAACCATAAATAAATACATTCCATTGCTAAGGAATTGGGTTTGAATATCTTATACACGCTTGAGTTAAACTACCCATTGCCTCTTAATATTGGGTGACCAGATTTACAAGGATGAAAACCTGGACAAAATCCGGGACGCAGTCCGTAAAAAAGGGACACTACGATTCATCGTATTTTCGTAAGTCTCATGTACTCAAGTACATAATAAACAAAATACGCAAACTTTGAAAATAAGTTTTGTGATATTCAAACTATAAAATACAAACCTATATTTACAAAAACTTTTGTTTTGTTGTTGTTTTTACAAGAAACAAATAGGCAGTATCCTTATTAATGTCGCATCCAATAATTAATTTTAATACCTATCATATTCATAAAATAGGTATACTTTGAAAAAGTGGAAAATGCCGTTAAATAACAAATAGATGTATTGATTGAAATGAAATGATCATAAGACCCTAAGCAGACAGGCGTTAGCCGAGAAGTTGGGAATAATTTTGAAACGAGAAAAAATTCTGCTATGACTTGCCGGGCGAATATTCTACCACTGAACTAGCCCGGGGCCAACTAAGAAAATCACCCGCTTTCAGAAAGGAGACAGTTAATCTGCTACGATAGCTCAGTGGTAGAGTACCCGCCCGACAAGAGGAAGACCCGGGTTTGATTTCCGGTAATAGGAGAATTTTTTCTCGTTTCAAAATTATTCGCAAATATGTTAATATTTGTATAAAAGTATAAATTATGGCTAAAGTAAACCAAATAAAAAATACCTTGTTATTTACTAGTTAAACTCATGTTTTAGAGCATCTAGCAATAGTTCCCAAATCGATCGATCGATTCCAATTTTGTTTAAAATCGGACTACAATTTCGACTACTTTACATGAAGATCTACATGTATTTTACAATGTACCTCGCTAGCCTCTCGTTAAATACTCGTCTGAGTGAAAAATATTGAGAACTGTGATATCTCAAAAAACGCATTTGGAGACTCCTACACCTTTCTAATATCGTTGAAACAGGCCGCAGCGTCACACCTCAGATGAATTTGCTCTATAAAATTCCGATAAAATGAAATTTATAAATATTCATTTGTGGAAATGTAACATAATAAAGCAGAAACGAGAAATCCAGGAATTTTTGGTGTCTTGAAGAATTTTTTTGGAGCACTGGAGCATGAAATCACCATCCGTGACTGTCCTGGAATTTCCAGTGCGTCTTAGTATTTCGTATAAATAAACTTTTGAAGAAAATAAGTTCATTTTAACATAATAAAAAGTAAAAAAATTGTTTTTTAGCGCTGCCTGCAAATATTTGGTAGCATTTAATAGTTTCTATAATGATAGGATATGCCTAATAGTATTCGCGATAAAAAATTCATTAATAATTTATTCCTATTTGCAACCTCTACGATTGAAATATGACCAATTTCTATTGTAAACATGGCATGCTGGATGTTTTTTGTATATGAATTTATAATATGTATAATCTATAAAGTGATTTCTTTATGATTCCCAAATTTAAAGATTACCTAAAACTAGTAAATTAATCAAACTAGGGAGATACACGTTCTACGAACGGTTTTTATCCAGAAATAAAAAAAATATACATTATAGGTATTCTATTTGAATCATAAATAAAGTTCTCAATAATTGATAAATTTTGCTCCCGTAAATACTTGAGAGATTTGAGATGTTTTTCTTATGGGGAATAGAAATTATACCCTGCAATCGAACCCTGGTCTTCCATTCGGGATTTTATTCTTCATTGCCTTTTACGCTTGTAATATTTGTCATACACAATATTATTATCATTACTTATACAATAAATACAGAAAGGAGTTACTGAAATAGGTATAATTAGTTTGTTTTTTGTGCTATCATTGATTGTGTTATATTTAAACAGTCAGTACGCATACAATCAAAAAAGAATTTATTTAGTGAAATAACGTAAATAACTTTGATGTTCTTACAAAAATGCGTTTTAAGTTGTCTTTCAATATAATAATTTACAAATGTTGTTTACTTTGGTTGCTATGAAAATCATTTCCCTCTCCTTCCTTCTTCCTGTCTCTAGTATGAAAAGCATTCAAAGCTAGCTTACACCCATAATAACAATAGGATTTCGAGGTCTAACAATTTAATTGTTAGGAAAGGCAACATACAATTAAAATGGCAATATTTCTCCAAAATATGTGAATTAAACGTTTAACATGAGCGATTTCGAATTGAATGCGTAAAAAGATGAACAGGATAAGAAACTTAATAATTTTTCTTCAAAATGGTTTAGATCCGAAGCTCGTAGGTTTACTCTTTCTAATTTTAATCTGAAAAATATTTAAAGCCTGCACGTCGAATAGTCTATTTTTACATGTTATCTTATGAGAAATGGAAATGTCTTCCTTGGAGTCGACCCCAGGACGTTTTTCGATATTTTTTGTTATCACCATATAATATGTAAATCGAGTATTCGTGCAAAAATTCAAAATTCTATTTAATCGGGAAGTTTGTTGAAACACGTTAAAAAGTGTCACCGTAGTCGATAATGTCAGAAAGGTTTCGGACGGAAAAAGTCGAAAAATTATTATAAGATAATTTCAAATGGATATATTTACCCGGTGGATATGAAAAATAATTGTTTATTTGAATAATTCTGAATTAAAGTATTTATTCTTGGTACGTTTCATTTTAAAAGATAAAAGCGCCTCTTTCATTAGGTTGTACTTCTATAGGTCTGTATGCTCGGTAAACGGATTTAGATGGAATATGGCATTTATGATTTCGATTAAAGAAGACGAAAAATTGTATTTGTAAGTCAAATTACCAAGAAATATTCATCAGATCAAATTAGCTCTTATTTTAGCTATATCTGTATATCAGGGAAGAATCCATTTTAGCGCACATCATTTAAGTAATTAATTTGAATAGAAGACAATAATGACATGTTTATATCATTAAAATTGATTCTAATTTTGCTCGTATGAAAATACGGGTCGAAAATGGAATGTTCGAGTCATATCAACCAAACATGAGATACAACCGAAAATAAACTTAGGAAACTGAACTCTTCAGTGATATTGTAGAACTTCATATAATTCTGTTTCTGTAATAAAGCGAGATAATCTGAATTTTAATCATATCATTCAAAATTTGTAAAAAATAAGTAAAAAATAAATAGATTAAAAATGGATTGTTACTAGAGTTTTGGAACCAAAAATTCCCGTTCCAGCTTTCTGGGAATTTACTCAATATTTTTTATTCTCGATTCCCGGGAAAATGTTTAATGATTCCCGGGAATTGTTCATTTGAATTTTGTGCCGAGTCAAGATTTTCCAGAATTGCCTTCATAGCTGGTTTTTCTAGATATTTCTCCGAATTTCAGCCCCAAATGTCAAGCTATCAAATTAGTTTTTAATTTTTTATTTTGTTTGTTGTACCTATAGAATTTCTGATGATTACTAAATATTTTTTTAGTGAATGCTATTTTATAACTTAGTTATTAGGAGTTTGAGATCAACGATCAAGTTGCGTTTCAACTCCGTAATCCTGGAATAGAACATAACTAAGTGTGAAATTTAGAAATGTTTAAAATATGGTGATATAGTAGCGATATTTAATCAAATGTTTGACTCGTATCGCTCGCTCGCTGTCGCCTTTCTGGGAACAAAAAGAGATATTTCAATTCCTGAATTTCACACACTTCTTTCCCGCATTGTTTCTTGCGTTTAGTGTTATTCTTCATTATTTAGGTAAAACCGATTCAATTTGAGATCCGCCGGTTGCATGCGACCCGATAGTAACAATTCTTTAGCAGACAGAATCACGAATATCTTTGCTATATTTTAATCTATTACTGTATATAACATGGGTGGCTAAATCGCGGCTCTTTAAAATTTACATTGAGAGGCGTGTCAACATTTTTCACTTCAGAAAATAATGCTGTAGTGTGACTTGAAACGCGTTGAGGATGCCTAAGGTGCATGTATTATACTTGAATTGCTTTAGATAGAGACTATGTATTACTGTTCGTAGATTTTTGAACAAAGAATGTGTCTTGCGGCTCTTGAACTACTAAAGATTATCGAATGCGGCTCCGATGGTAAGTAAGTCTCGCCATCCCTGGTATATAAATTCACTCCATAGCCTTGAATTCAAATTGTCTTTACTACCAGTTAATTTTACTGTTTCTTCATTATCATCAACATATCACAAATATTTTGTTTATTTTAATATTTGTGCCTGAACATAGAATTAAAACATATTCAAAATGTGTACTTTAAATCCATCCTGCTTAAGTAAGCTAGTTTCCCACAGAACCGCAATTGAGGAAACAACTTGAATAAAAATGTGGACCATAACTTGTTTCTTAAAGGTAAATTTCTTCACCTTAACATCCATATCACAATATGTATATTCCTCCGTTCTTTAGAAATATGAATAATTAATATGTTAATTAGATTTAGCTTTAAATTTAAACTACTATTTGAGGAATCGAATAATTTGAATCACATAATGTAATAAAGCGAAACCAGTCGTGACTCTAATCAAGCTAATGATTCAACTAAGTTATAAAAAGATTAAATTTTATTCTAAATAACATAATTCTGATTTTCGCGTTACATTCAATAATTAATACTTCCTAACGATATATCACATTATTATGGATATTAAAAAACGTCAATTTGAAATAATTAATATTTTGTTTTTACAACATGCTTTTGAGTGTTTACAATTTTTTTTGCAGCTATCTCTCGTTACTATTCAAAACATGGATAAGCCGTAATAGTGCCAATTTCGGCCATGCGTTTTTAATCCGAACTGCTTTTTTGCATTGCAAAGAAGCCGTTCTCTTTCTCCAAACATCTGCATATCGCCATTTGCATTATATTCCCGTTTCCTACGGCGACTCTTCCCTCTCCTTTGCCTCCTTCTCCTCCAGCTCACCCTCTTTTCTTCCTCTCCCCTCAATCACCCCTCCTCTCCCCCTCTTTCTTTATCTTTCTCACCCTGGTGACCATTGGTTTTTATCATCGCACGCCTAACATGCGTTCGTTTTCCGCTCTCATTGCGCTGATTACTGTCTTCACACGAGCTTTCTGACAAATTCGTTTCCAAAGACTCGCAGTGGTTCTCGGCGGAATAGTAACGTACATTCCATCCTTCTAATGCGCTTTTTTATCACTTTGCCCTCTCATTTGCCTCTCTTTGCTAATATTCGAGTGAGTTTTAAATCATTGTCGATTGTTTTATTAATTACAACCAATTAGGAAATAAATCAGTGAATCAAAAATTCTATATTTCGTTGACATCACTACTGGCATATCACTTTTCCGTTCTTAGACATTATACTAAGTTAAGCCGTTAATATTTATCTGTTTTGACATGATTGCATAAATCGTAAAGTACGCCTCTGCCACGAATGTATGCACGAATGATGCGTGTATCTTATCTGTTTCGTTTTATTTCCATGTTACTGCATTTTTATTCTCTTCTATAAGGGTCACTTTATGGACTAACAAATTAAAATTTATGCGAAAATATTGTTTAATATTAAACTTATGTTATAAAATCTTCTGCGGACTAGAAGGACATTGGCATCACTTTGTGCATCACTGCTCTACATCGTTAAATAACACGATATTCACTTCATATTCCTCCACAAAATGCTGTAGAAAAGGAATCCCTCCATATTGTCACCCTTTCGAATCACCCTTCTGCAAATCCCCTTACTTCTACCTCTCTCTCTCTTTAAGTCGAGCCATAACTGTAGCCATTTTCCACCCAACCGTCTTCTTATTTCTAGTGGGTTTCTCCCTTCCCCCACCCACCCTCCCTTCATCCTCCCACATCTCCCTCTCTCCATTCAAGGAACTCTTTTCTCGGATGGCTGGCCAGGGCAAGAGGGGGAAGGCAGGAGGGGGGCGCGAAACTTGCGATGGAGGGAAGGATAGGAGAAAGAATGGGGCGTCCGGAGCGTAGATGACTCTGAAAAAAACAGAGGGTTTGGATATCTTCCCTCCTTAAGACAACAGCAATTATCAAGTGGGTGAGGCCAATGAGGGCGATGCTAATTTTTATCGTCGTCCTTTCCACACCCTTCACTTCTCTCTCTCTCCCTCCCTCTCTCTCTCCCTCCGTACCTCCCTCTCTCCCTCCACTACCTCCCTTTCCTCCATCACCTCATCTTCTCAAACGATACGGCCGGATTTCTGCCGTTTTTTTTTATTTTAATTCTTTCTCCTCTGCACGGCTTGCTTCTTCCCTTTTGCGAGTCTTTTAATGTGCTCGCGCGCCTGCATAAGTGCCGTGACCCGAGGAGAGAGGGCAGCAGGGGAGGGAGGAAGGGGGAAGGAGGAGTGGGCGGAGAACTACGGCTGCGCTGCGGTGAGATAGCGAAACGGTCGCGAGACGATTTCATGCATAATACGAGACAATTGGTGGGAGTGGATGGGAGAGAGGGGGTGGGAAAGGGAGATGGAATGGGGGAGGGAAATGGGAGGCAGAGAGAGGGAGCGGAGGAGGTGAGAAAGGGATGACAATTAGAGCATTGCAGAGTGATAAGGTTTTTTTAGAGAATAAGGGGGATGCTGCTAAGCTTCAAAAAATTGCAGTGTTCTTTCGCCATCTTGAAGCGGAATCTTAAAAAAAAAGGATTAAGAACGAAGCGTGTTCCTCGGGAGAGGAAATAAAAGAAAACGGGAAATTGGCGTACGTTAATTCCCACGTAGGAGACTCGCTCTTTCTTCATTTTATTCTTCGAGAAAGTTTTTACCGGCGCTGTTTCCCGTCTTCAGAATATTTTGGAGAGGCTCGCAGGTTTTTGTGCTAATCGTCTAATTTTATTATTTCTACTTTGTAAAAATACGTCCAAACATTCGAGTTTCAATGATTTACTATCGATGTTTTATGCAATATGAGAATAGAGAAGAAATTAATAAAAATCTTTCCAGTCATCTTTTACTACATATTTTTCCTCAAAACATTACCTTCCGTGAGAGTTAATATTAATTATTGAATGCTATGGTGATATATTCTTAAATCTTGAATTGGTGCTAATTGCGTTTTCTGTTGCATTTATTATTTAAAATTATTTATTCTTATTTCTAAATCTTATATCAATGGCGAGCTGCAGGTATTTTGCCATCCTAGGAAAAAAATAATTCCAGTAGCCTCTTCAAACAATTACAATGAAAACTATTTAATGGTAAATATTCATTTATTGCTCCTTAAAAATTAAAATGATGAAAAAGAGAAAAATGCCAACGAGTTCTAATGCTATTCAGCGGAATAAATTTCCAGTCAACAATGTCTACTTGCATATATATATATATATATATATATATATATATATATATATATATATATATATATCGATGGATCTTCGGGAAAGTGACCACAAGATTTCGGGATTGTGATGCCTCGCACTTCCGAATCATTAAAATATCTCAAACTCATAATGCTTATTTAGTTGTCTGTTATGAACTAATGTGATAATATTGAGATTCCATTGGCGTATGAAGTAATTAATGTAAGAATAACCTCTTGGTTATCGAGATAAAGTTGTTACCAAATCTTTCTCATTTGTACGTAAAGATGTTCTTTAAATATCTGATAATGCAACAAAATTTGGAGTTCGTCTATTTTCGCTTCCTAAAGTACACTCAACAGGTTTCTTAGAAACTTTAGGAAAAGGTAACTTGAAACCAAGAAAAGTACCGACCCGAACCTAAACTGGCGAGCAAAATTCTCGAAAATTTCATTTACCACATTTGGGCGGGAAGTTCATGTGTTCAGTACCTTTCTTGGAACCTAAATACAAAACGAGTGTTTTTATATTACAGTAGTGGTTTATTTTACATTTAATGAATTTTTCGTGTTAAAACGATAAAAAACAAGTTTTATAATAATTCAACCGTCACTTTCCTAGAGGTGTCAGCGTTTAACACATTTACTATATTAAAAGAACGAGAAATTCCTGTCTTTTCCTCATCTGACTCTTTTGAGTATTTCTTCGATGTGGAGGGACTACTTTAGATGTGCCGATCATCTCTCTTGGGGCCGGGGGCGGGCAAGGCGAAGGGCGGACGGGGCGAGAGGCGGGCGGAGAGAAGGACGAACGGGGCGAGGGGCCAGAGGAAGGAAAGTAGCAAGGGGACCTACGCCCCCATTAGTATACTCTTCGGCGAAATGCTCAGAGAGACGAGGCTCCTGGACACGTCATTTCTTGGGAAGACGTTGCGCTCGCGTGTCGTCCGCCTGGCACGCATGCAGCAGAGGGCGTTTTCAGGTAGCACATTATGGTAGCTCCCGTGTAATTTAAAATAGGATCTTACGCCCGGAAAGCTAGATCCTCGTCAGGTCCTATAAGTGAGAGCCTGGTTAATATCAAAAGATAGAGAATGGATATTTGGGACGATGGCGTCTAAGAGGATCCAAGCGAATGAGTTACACTCACGGCTGGGAAATAGGTTTACGGGAATAAAAAGATTCTTCTCCTAGGACGACTCAGACGCGAGATAAAGGGTGGCGTGGACACAAAGAAACCGGGGTTGACTCTCCGGGATGAGGGAGCGATAATTTAGAGGAGACGCCGAGGAGAGTGAGAGAGAGGCACAAAGGGAAGAAGAGAGAGAGAGAGAGATAGATAGAGAGAGACAAAAGAGGAAGATATAAGGGGAGAGCGGAAATCCTCGCGAATCGCTATTTTTATTTCTCCCATTTTTACAAGGGAAATTAAAAGAAATCGTCTCGGGAGAGACGGGGAGAGAGAGAGAGAGGAAGGGTTGGCGAAGAATTATTTTGTTTCTTTTTATTACAGAACTCTAAACGTTCTTTTCTCAGCCCTCTACGGAAGCGTCCTCTCCTTTTTTATTTCGCTAAAGGTGGGCTCGGTGGATAATCTAGAAGTTCCTAACTCATCCCGTCCTCTCTTCTTCCGCCTGGCTCCTTTGCATTTTTATCTCGAACGGAGTTAGTTTCGCTCGAAAAGAAGGATTTAGCGGCGTCTTATCCTTCCCTCTGCCCCTCCGACCTCCATTCCCCCTCTCCTCCCCCTGCCATCCCTTTCCCTCCCCTTCCTCTCTCCACCCCTCCCCATCCTCCCCCTCCCCCTTTGTCTCCTCTTAATAAAAGAGAGGAAGAGATAGAGAGAGAGCATTATCATGCTAATGGAGGCAGAGAGGGGAAAAGTTCCCTTGACTACGCGTTTGATACGAGAAGGGCCATTTTGTCTCGTTTAGGGTTTATTGGAGTTTTACGTCCTTATTTATTGGCAGAGAACTACTCGAGTTGATAATGTATTAATTGGTGGAGTTCTTTTCCTCTAGGAGTTGAGTCCTCCGAAGGAGCGGAAAACTGTGAATTGACGAATAAAGAAAAAGAGTTACTCGCGGTGGAAAACACTTAATTTTGTGTTTGTGCAAAATTTTAATTATTTGCGTGTTCGTTTTAGGATTATTATTTCAGACGAATATAACGAATGTTACTTGCAAACATATTTCGGCGTTTGACTAGTTGCTAATCATACTAATAGCTAATAACCTCGGGAAATTTTCACAGTTAGTTTATTTTTATATTGTACTGATAATAATTATTAGATAATGAACTATAAATGATTAAATTCGATTCACGACAAATTAACATAAATATACGTCATTATTTTATTTTTTACCATAGATATATTTCTATATTTATGAAGATTTCCTATTGTCTTAAGTTATCAAATACATACAATATTTACAAGAGTAAAAAACCCGTCGCCCACCACATTACATTACATTAAATTAGTTTTAATCGTTATTTGGAAAGTATTTCTGGCTTTCTCAGTCCAAAATAATTCATAAAATGTTTTTAAAATTTACGAAATCAATATTTACGGATGTTAAACTTTCAAAAAATAGC